>CM038793.1:9281108-9968678 GCA_021764765.1 Vicia sativa
GGATGCATTTGGGTTTACCCCAAATAGTCATAATAATATCGGTTCATCTTCTGAGCGTAACCATGAAGGGCATAATTTGACACGTGATGAAGATAAAGCTGACCTTTTTGAGTTGTTACAAGATCTTAATCAACCTTTATATGAAGGGTGTACAAACTACTCAAAGTTGTCCTTTTTAGTTAAATTGTATCATATAAAGTGTTTGTGTGGAATAAGTGACAATGCAATGGCTATGATCATAGAGTTATTAAAAGATGTGTTTGTAGATGCCAAGATTCCTGTTTCATTTTATGAGGCTAAGAAAATCATCAACAAACTTCGTCTTGATTATACCAAGATAGATGCTTTCCCAAATGATTGTATGTTATATTGGGGTGAAGAAAATCAAGACTTAGAAGAATGCAAAAGATGCAATACATCTAGGTGGAAGGATGACAAGAAGAAGAAACCTGCAAAGATACTACGATACTTTCCTCTAAAGCCAAGATTGCAAATACTCTTTATGTGTTTGAAAACTACAGAGTCTATGAGATGGCATTCATCGGAGAATAATCAAGATGAAATGATGAGACATCCTAGAGATTCTGAGGCCTGGAAAGCATTTGACTTACTTCATCCAGAATTTGCTGCAGATTCTCGAAATATACGACTTGGCCTAGCCATTGATGGCTTCAACCCTTTTGGTGTGATGAGTACGAACTACAATATTTGGCCAGTGGTTCTTATCCCATACAATCGCCCTCCTTGGGAGTGCATGAAGCAAACATTAACGATCCTTTCCATGATTATTCCTGGAAAGCAGGCACCTGGAAATAATATAGATGTGTACTTACAACCTCTCATCAAAGAGTTGAAAGAATTGTGGTATGATGGAGTTCAAACATTAGATTCATTAAAAAATGAAATGTTTAGTATGAAGGCAGCTTTGATGTGGACAATTAGTAACTTTCCTGGGCTTGGAACTTTATCAGGTTGGAACACGTACACTAAACTTGCTTGCCCCACTTGTAATAAGGACACTGACAATTATAGACTGAAGAAAGGCGGAAAATGGTGTTTTATGGGTCATCGTCGATTTTTAGAGAAAGGTCATAAATTTAGATTGAGTCGGTCTCGTTTTAATGGAAAAATTGAGCAAAGAGATGCCCCTGCTACTTTGTCAGGGGTAGACATCTTGGACCAGCTAAAAGGAGTTAATGTTACCTTTGGGAAAGTGGTAGAATCTAATGTTAAAGGCAAGAGAAAACGAGAAAAGAAACCAATTGAAGATGGATCGAGACAGTGGAGGAAGAAAAGCATATTTTTTGATCTTCCTTATTGGGAGTCAAACTTGTTGTGCCATTATTTAGATGTTATGCACATTGAAAAAAATGTATGTGATAATATTGTATACACTTTTCTCAATGAAACTGGAAAATCGAAAGATAACCTTAAATCTCGAGAGGATCTTAAATTAATGGGTATAAGGAAGGATCTTTGGCCAGATGATAATAACAGATTTCGCCCGTCTTTATTTACTATGTCAAATTCAAAGAAAGACGTCTTCTTACGAACTTTGAAGAATACTATTGTTCCTGATGGGTACTCAAGTAATATTTCTAGGTGTGTTGACCTAAACAATCGAAAACTTTTTGGAATGAAAAGCCACGATTGCCATGTTCTTATGGAGCAAATACTACCTATTGCCATACGAAATGTCCTACCAAACAAGGTGACTGCAGTGATAGTAGAGTTTTGTTCATTCTTTCGTCAATTATGTGCCAAGAGTTTAAGTTACTTGGATCTTGATAGGCTCCAGTCTCGGATCGTTCTCACTCTTTGCCACTTAGAAATGTTATTTCCTCCTTCATTTTTTACAATCATGGTTCATTTGACTTGTCATCTTGTTGGTGAAGCAAAACTTGGAGGTCCAGTACACTATTGTTGGATGTATCCTATTGAGAGGTGAACAACCTTCTTCCTTTTGAGGTTATTCTTTGTCTCATCTTTAAGTAATTCACACTTACTAATATTCAACCCCTTTTTTTAGGTACTTGGGACACTTAAAATCTTATGTTAGGAAAAAGGCACAACCTGAAGGTTCTATTGCTGAAGGATACCTTGCTGAGGAGGTTCTCACATTTTGCTCTCAATACATAGATGGGATTGAGACTCGAATTAATAGACCTGCACGTGTTGATGATTATCCCAATGAAAGATATTTATCACACATATCTTCAATTTTTCCATCTGTGGGTAGAGCAGTAGGAGCATTCTCAACCTTTAATCTATCAACCATGGAGAAAACTCAAGCACATCGATATATATTGTTAAATTGCCCTGAAGTTAAGCCTTATATTGAGTGAGTACATCAAATATTTTAAGTTTGGTAATATATATATATATATATATATATATATATATATATATATATATATATATATATATATATACGACATTAATGATCCTAAATTAATATCAATTACTTATGTAGTGAATTTAAGGACTACTTACGGAGGCGGTCTAAGGGGAGAAGGCCGACAACAACGGAGATAGAGAAAATGATTAGTAAAGATTTCATTTCTTGGTTTCCTCAAAGGGTAGGTTAAATATGTAACAACTTTTTCCAACTTTTTGTATGGATGTTTATAAAATTATGTAAATTACTAAAACATTCTTTCATTTTATTTTAGATTATGAACCCCGACATATCAAATATGGTGTCAGATGATCTCAAGTACCTTGCAAAAGGCCCAACAACACAGGCTAGAAGATATTCTGCATTTAATATTAATGGATTCAAATTTTGAACCTTGGCACGAAAGAATGGGTTAAAAACCCAAAATAGTGGAGTTTATTTAACATCTTCAACATCTTGTGTTTCTAGTAGTGTTGATGGGAACTTTAGAGAAGCTGATTTGTTGTATTATGGAAAATTAGAAGATATAATTGAGCTCAACTACCATGGTAGATTTAAAGTTACTCTATTTAGATGTAAATGGGCTGACACCACTAGGGACAAAGGGTTCAAAAGAGATGCTTGGGGTTTTAGTTCCATTATTTTTTCACGATTGATTCACACAGGTGATCTTGAAGAACATGATCCATATATTGAGGCATCTCAAGCTCAAATGGTGTATTATGTGAATGATGAGTTGAATAAAGATTGGAGTGTTGTTGTCCATTTGAATCCAAGGGACTTGTATGATATGGGAGATCAAATAGATATTGAAGTTTGTCCTGAGCAAGACTGGGATCAATTTTTTGGAGACTCTGATGATCTATCTTTAATAAGGGAGGATGAAGATGATGGACTAATAATTGAGGGGAATCTCAATGATAACATTGATGGAGATGATCTTATGTCAGAAGAAGGGCAATGAGCTTGTAAAAAAACTATTGTTGTTAATTTTAGATGATATCCAATAATACAAACTCTTTTTATCTCCCTTCTTGTTTTCCTTTTGAATTATATAATTTCTTGATATCCTGGAAGGTGTTAAGTAGACTGCACAAATAATATCTTGTTGTTTATATAAATATGCACTTTTATGATTTAAAATAACATGCAATATGTCAACCTTCATTTATTTTAGTATTATCATTATTCAAGTTATTTTAGTTTGACTATTTTATTTTTATATGCAGAAATGCCAAAGCCAAGGAGGATCTCATATTATCTTAAGTTAGCTAATAAGAACTCCAAAAATGTTGCATCTGTATCCATTAATCCAATTCCTACTCCATTTTCTCCACCAAATGTCATGTCTTCTACTCCTGCACCAACTATTGATGATGTATTATCTCAATTACCTAATAAAGGATCCTCACAACCTTCACAACAAGGAGCTGGAAGGTCTCATAATAGAGCTAATGTATCATCTCAATTACCAAACCGATCATTGTCACAACCTTCACAACAAGGATCTGGAAGTTCTCATCATAGAGCTAATGCATCATCTCAATTACAAAACCGATCATTGTCACAACCTTCACAACAAGGAGCTGGAAGTCCTCATCTTCAAACTAATGTATCATCTCAACTACCTAACCAAACATCCTCTCAAACTGCACAACAGGGATTAAGAAGTTCCGAATTCAATGATAATGAATCTTCTGAATTACCTAGCCAAACATCCTCTCAGCCGGTACAACAAGAGGTTGAGCATCGTCAACGTAGAGGTGGACGAACATCTACCCATTATTGGTTTGTAGATGCACTAGGTATAATATGTTGATTTTTTTAAAATTTAATTGTGTGTGGTATTTTTATCATATATCTTTGGTTTTTTAAAAATTGTGCTTGACTTGTAAGGATGTCAATGACATGCCAAATGCTTTGCGTGTTATTGTGGAATTTGATGAATTTCATTCAGCTATTGGAGAGGCTGAGGCTTTGCTTGCAGGAGTATGTGGACTAGTAGCAACAAATAGTCTCTTTTTTCCTATAGGTTTTGAAAAATGGTCAAGTATGCCCGAAGGTTATTTTAATGAACAGTGGAAAACCCTTTTTCAGGTAAATTACTTTTAGTTTTACAAATGGATATAGAGTTTTCGTATGAAACATTGAAATTGACTAATATTGTTGCTATTGGAAGGCTCACTTTTGTTTCAAGGACCATGAAGATTTAGCTAAAAGATTTATTGAAACTTTGATTGGCAAAAAGTGGAGGGAGTATAGGCTTAAGCTTTGGAATGCTAAGCATGACCCACTTTTGAGCAAAAGTCAAATTATTGAAAATAAACCCGAGGGTGTTACCTTGGACCATTGGGAATTATATGTTGACTATCGATTCAAACCGGAGACAATAGTATGTACTTCATTTTTCATTGTATATTGAATATTATTTTACGTAATATTTTGTGAAATTATAGAAAGTAGTTTGTTTCCACTTCTAGGAACTTTGTAAGAAAAATCAACAAATAAGGAACAGACAAGTCTTTTCTCATACGTGTGGTGCCAAGTCTTTGGCAAGGAGAAGACACGAGCTAGTAAGTTTAACATTATCTTTATCTAAAAAAATTTCTTAGACATGAGTTAAATACATAATGATATTGTGTATTATTTTTGTAGACTATTGAGACGGGAAAGACTATTGGTCGGGGTCAAATGTGGAACATGACCCATAAAAAGAAAGATGGGAGCTATGTGAATGAAAAAGCTAAGGAGATTGGGGTAAATTGATAATCTATATATCCTTATATGTGTTAAGTTTATGTTCATTTGTTATATTATGAGTACAATCACTAATTTCTATCCGTAAACTTCCTTGGTCACCATCGACAATTGGTGCTTTGTTTCTTTTATGCAGTGCTTTATGATTCTGTTTTATGCATATTTTTGTTCTGTTTTATGGATCTTTTTCGTTCTAGGGTGTTTGTTGGGAATTGGAAGAGTGTTTGAATATAAAATATCAAACTTTCTGAAATGATATTCATTGTTTATTTGTATTTTATGTAGGAAAAAATTGACAGTTACTTAAATCAAAACCCTGAGGCATCTTCTGAAATTTCTTCAAATGATGTTGTTGGAAAGATATTTGGAAAAGAGCATCCTGGTCGTGTTCGAGCAATGGGCATGGGAGTGGTTCCTACTACTGCTTTTAAAAAAACAACTGCACGACTTAGGGGTATGGAGTTTGGTTCTTCAAGTAGTAATACTTCAAATGCTAGTTCTTCATTGATGGAAAAAAGACTTGCATCTGTGACTGCTCTATTGGAAGCAGTTGTTGGCTATATTAGTACAAAAGTAGGTGGTACACTCCCTGCAGATTTAGCTGCTGTACTTGCAAGTCATACACAACATGTATATCATTTAGTTTGTTATTATGTTTGATGTTTAGTTGACATGAGGATTAATAAGGTGCTACTTTTTGAGTCTATTAGTGATTGTGTTTAGTTGACAGTGCAACGAAACATCGAAATTGCCCATGATTTGTGGCATCAATTGTCATTTATAATAGCATGAAAGTACTATAGAATATATGTCATTTAGAATATATATGTCCTTTAAAATATATGTAATGCAATGTATCATAATTACCTTAAAGTATATTGTTAGCCTTGGAATATATGTACAGTAACTTATATAGTTACTACTTATGATCTTTCATATGATCTAACCGTTACACTATGCACAATTTATTCTAAAAGTTATTTTGTATGATAGTTAATCTAACTTTATTTAACTTATATACACTTTTGATTAAAAACTAGTTTTTTTTGTCCTTTCTATAAAGATTAGTTGTAATATAATAATTTTTCTATTTTATTTTTTTACAGGATTCAGATGCAGAAAGTGAGCCTTCATCATTTTATACCATAAGAAGATCATCAGATGCAAGCAATACCCATGATGCAAATCACCAAAGTCCTTCAAATGACACATGATTTATTTATGAAACTTTCATATTATAAAACTTGTTTACTTTGAGCATAGCTTAAGATAATGACACAATTGTTAGTCATTTTTATGATTTAGTATTTTTTTTAAACAAAAATAAGCTTGTGATATGCATATCAAACAAGTTAGACTCATTATTAATTTTGAAGAAGTTGAACAATTGTGATGACCTATATATTTAGTGAATGCATTTTTAAAGTCTTTTAACATTTTTATATAAATACAACCAAAAGTAAATTTCAATTTAGAAAACTTAAATTTAATTTAAATTTGATAGTAAATAATGAACAAAAAAATTGAACTTAATTTTGCATATTTAATATAAAAATTAATATTATTTAAAATTGTGGTGGCTTATTGGATAATGTGGGTAGCAAATTGTGACAGTTAAATTTGACATAGATTTCAGTAAATTAGGGCGGTTTCAAATGACATATTATTAAATGAAACATGTTTAAGCGTGAAATTGTGGTGTTTCAAACTGCCACTATTCCCAATAGAAAAACGCCATTTTAACCTAAGTTTAAAATGGCGGTTGTCACAGCGTTTATTATATAACCGCCATAATTTACCTAATGGCAGCCAATTCTACGTCGTTTTCTAAAACACCATTTTAGTAAATTCTGGCATCTGAAACCGCCACAATCGTCCTAAAATAACCGCCATAATTTACGCGATTTTTTGTAGTTGAAGTTTTGAGTTGGTTGGTGTTTTGTAGATTAAGAGATAAAAGGCTCCCCCATATAGGGACTCTCATCACCCTCTACTTTAGTGAAAACAAAGTTTGGGATTCAAATCACACCAAAGTCTTATGAATTAAAGAAGGATAAGTGAGAGTCGATACCCTTTTATTTTTTCCATTACTAAAGAATTTTGGAGGTGTCATCTTGCTCAGACATTTATTAAGTGTTTTTGAGAATTTTGAACAAAGAAAAGAGTTTTAGTTTTAAGAGGATGTCAAAAGAAAAATCCTACTTTTATCATGCTTGTGGACCTAAAGTTGGAATTAAGGGAAATCTACCTAATGTTGGCATACATGGATATCAACTCTAAAGTCTAATTAGTTCAAATATTATCCAATAATGAACTAAAGATCCTATGGGGAGCATGCGAACACACACAAAAAAAGAGAAACAAATGCAAGCAGACAAGCACTTAATCAAGACATGAATGCAAGCACAACAAACATATGAGAAGTATCCACTTACTCAAGTAACACAAGCCTAACCATGATATCAAGTCATCAAGGTAGGATATAAAAAATATTAGAGATGATAAACATCAATACCTAACAAGAATATGATTTAAAGATCCAATGCATTCAAAATAGGGTTTTGTAAAATACACACACTTATTGCTCAAGGTAAAAATAAAATGATCAATATATAATTTCCAATAAATAAAAAACATTTTACATATCATTATAGAACTCGAATGATCATAACATACCCAAAAATTAGCCTTAAATTATGTTCATAGGTTTCAAAATGAAGCTTGACTCAATTACTCTAGGCCAAAGGGACATGTTCACTTCAACATTCCATAAAAAATAGAAAAATAGCATATAAAATCCCAACAAAAACGATTCAATGAGTTCAAGTCTCTTACAAGTCAGAAACCAATCATTTCTCAACTTAAAAGTTCATGTAAGTATCAAAATTAAATCAAAAGATCTATACAAGCTCAAAACTAGGCTAAAATGACCACTAAACAAGATAAATTTGTTTAAAATATGAAAAATTAGAAATAAAATTCAACAAAAATGAAAAACATGATCTCAACATCCTAAATAAGCTTAAACATATTTTTTTTTGGAATTTTTAGATCAATGGAAGTGAGTGAATTATATTGAAACTTCAAAACGAAGCAATAAAACCTCAAAAAACATTAAATTACTTCTCAATTTTTTAAATCAAACAAAACCTAAAATAAATGAGGTCTAAGACCATAAAAAATTCAGGAAAACTCATAGGGACACGGAAATATTTGTTTTGTAAATTTTTAGGGTTCCTAAATTGGGCGGAAATAAATTTATAATAAATCTATACAAAATAAAAACCACTAAAAACACTTTAAACCATTTTATGTAATTAATATGGAAAAAGATTAGAAAAATTAATTAATAATAATAATAATAAAATAGACACTTTAAAGTTAACTCATGAATTGTTTTGGAAGTTTTGGATTATCATAAGTATTTTAAATAAAATCATAAACAAACCGAAAATAAAAAGAAAATAAAATGTGACACAAATAAGTCATGTAGTAACATTTATCAATTGACCCACTTTCATTATGTCACTAGAAGACAAAAACAGGTGACAACCGATCAGAATCCTCCACCACATCATCTTTAACCTCCCATGTGTATCAAATCATAGCAAAAACAAAATATGCATGCCCCAACATCCATTTTTCTCAACTGAATTCAAAGATCTTTGAATCAAAATTGTAGTACTCAACAAGAGGAACATAATGGTAACAAGAAATTCCAATAACGATCAATGTTTCACATAGAAAAACAAATAACAAGGTCAAGGATTCACACTTTGTACATAAATTTCAAACATAAAAAACAAGTAAAAATTCCAAATAGATCCACTTCATACCTACTGTATGGGCCAACTAAGGATGCATGAACGTGTTTCTAAACATTCTAAACCCTAGGATGAGATAGATGAAGTGAAAAAAACTTACCTAAGTGGAAAATAAATCCACTACACTTTGAGCTTGTTTCCCATACAAAGAAACCCATATATCTTCTTCTTTATGCTTCAAATAAGAGGGATGGATAAAGATATTAAAGAAAAATTGCAAGGATTTTGAGATTTTAAGAATATGATCCTAAGATGCCAAAATACAAATACCCAAATTCTATCTCTATTTTTCGTGTGTGTCTAGATGGAGTGAATGAGGTTGATATATATAGTGTATAGAGGAGGGTAGAGTGATATTTTGATGCTTAAGTTGCTTAGAGGGAACAAATGGAAGTTTTGGACAAAAAGAGGAGCATGGAGCAAGTTTTTTTTTTTTTTTTTTGCATTTTTGGAGCCTTTTGGGGTCATTGGAATATGTGCAAAAAATGGTACAATGTGGCAGTGAGTGTAGAGAGATATTGAGTTTTTACAAATGGCAAAAAATGATCAAAGATACTAATCTATGAGCTTGTATAAATGTAAGGGGTTGGGCCAATTTTGGTATAGATTCATGTTTTTGGGTTTTATATAATGAGTGTGCAAAAAATTGGCATCTAATTTGAAGGTTTGTGCACAAAATCACAAATTGGCCAAAATTGCATGCATGAAAATGACACCATAAGTTTTCTTGACATTTTATCCGTATCTCCCTAAATTATCAAGATTTTGAAGCAAACTTTGACATTTTGGAAATATAAGAAGACAAGGAACAACTTTCATGTTGTATGTTTTTCAATTTGGACCTTGGAAGTTGCTCAAAAATGGGCGTGAAGGTTGGTCAAAAGTGTTGTACGAAATGAAAATTAAATGCCTTAAAAGAGTCTTTTCTTTCAAAATTCATAACTTGCTCAATTTTTATATTTTGATGATGATCCTTATATGTTTGACAAGATCAAGAAAAAATGAAAAACTTTCACATTGAAAAGATTTTGAATTGAAGCTTGAATCAATGTGAAACCTAGCCATGAAGGTCCATGAAAACTTGCCATAATTGAAAACTTTAGAAAACCTTAATTTTTCCAAATTAAGTAAGTTTACCCAATTCATGATTTTTGATGATTCTCTTGACCTTTTTGGATCAAATTTCACACATTGGTTAATTTGGCATGAAGAAAATAATGTTGACCTCAAAAAGTCAGGAGTTGACTTTTATGATTGCACATTTGACTTTTCCCCAATTCGACTAATTCACTATCAATTGAGCAATTGAAATTCTTATGATTAAAATTGATGATCAATATCCCACCCACAAAAACTTAGCAACATATAGAAAACTATATAATCAAGTTTTTCTCAAAGAATCAGAAATAAACTTATTTTTATCACAAACCCTAATTTTGACTGATTATGTTAGTAGATGATGTATCAAGCTCAAAACCCTAGTTCCTTTGAACATGTTGATAAATTTGTAGTACAAGATGTCTCATATGATGATTAGAAAATAGTACTTCAAAAATTTGGCTCATATAATTCTCACAATCTTCAATTGGCCAAAACCCTAATTACAAGAAATGAACAAGAGAAAAATGATTCACTTCAATACTCTGGCAATTTCACACTTCTGATGAATCAATGAGACAAGTAATATGTCTTGTTGTATGAGGGACTCGTGAAGCTTGAGATCCAAATATTGAGGGCAGGATACCTCCTTGGCATTTGATTGTCAACACAATCATCTTCCATAACTTATAAAAGAACTTGAAGACCAAAATGCCTTGATTCCATAACCATAGAACCAATGTCATGTATGCATGTGCATGATGATGAAATATTAGGAAAATGAAGAGGGTAAATTTTAGGGTATAACTAGAGTTGGCAAAACGGGCTACCCGACCCGCTTTGGGCCGCCTGGTAACGGGTTCGGGCCTTTGGCCGATCGGGCCTAAAAGCCTAGAATTTAAACAGACTACAATTTGATTGTCCAAGCTTGGCCCTTCACGGGCTACGGTTATTTTGGCCGGCTCAGATAACATTTAATATTAATTTTTTATTAAAAAAATATTTTTTAAATTAATTAGTTAATTAATTAATGGACTATAAACTAAAAAACTAAAATATATATGACTATTGATCACTAAAAAGTATAAATCAATTACATTCATAACATCTAAAATAAAATATCATAAAAATAAATTATTTTAATTAAATAATCAGGATTATAGTTGAGATATTAGTAGTATAATGTATTATAAAATTGACATTAATTGTATAATGTATTATAGGTTTTTTAATTAAAAATTGACATTAGTAGTCAAATGTAAAAAATAACAAAGGAAAATGTCTAAACCCTAATTGCGAAGGAAACATATTTTTTGATATTTTTTGAAATCGATTTAGTTAAGAAAACCTAATTTCTAAGTGAATTATTAATTAATTATGAAAAGAAAATTAAGCAAAATAGAAAAAAGAAAATGTTACAAGAGTTTCTAGAGGAAAAGTGGTAAAAAAATTGGATTTGGTCCCTGCAGGGCTTGAACCCGTGACCTGAAGGTCATGGGTTTAAAACTTTACCACTCCTCCATGCTGCATGTAGTGTTAGAACACACCTTCAATTGTTTTTATGTGGTATCCTGCAAAAATCAGAAAATTGGAACAATTTGGAAAAGGTGGGATTCGAACCCACGACCTGAGGAAGAAAGGGACATAGCGCGCGCATGGTGGACCGCTGGGGCGGTGATACATCCATGTATTTAGTTATATGGATTAATATATATGGGATGTTTGTTCCTGAAAATCAGAATAAATAAAAACGTGCACATGGGTCCCCATTTGTTACAATAGCCAATCAGAAGGAGGGGATTTTCCACGCCTGGGTCAGCGCTGGTCCAAGAAGGTCAACAACGCCAGAGTAAAACTCCGGTCGTCTTCTCCAATAAGCCCAAACTCTGATCCTGCAAAACAACCAAAAATAAGAAAAGCAAAACGCCCATATCCAATAATTGGGACCCTGCGAATCTCATGGTGTGGTTATTATGGTCTAAAAGTCATTGCATCAGGGAATACGAAGCTTCATCGCTTTTATGCCCTAACAATGACGTAATACGATTTGGACGTTAAAGCTTGCATCTAAGGATTCAAATCTGTTCTAATGGCTATCCCGAGGTCATACAAACAAACGAAATCAGTTAATAATGCATGGATTAAGAATTTGAAATCAAGAATTTTACCAAAACCGGTGTGACTTGTATGGCTCGATCTGGGATGCTTTGGGCTTGTGTAATGATTGGTATGGACTCCTGGGAACCTCAGGAAAACGAATGAATGACTGGAATGGCCTGAAACTGACTGAAATTTGAAATACGAATTTTCAAGTTCTTATGAAAATTTTGGTGAATTAGGGTTGGCTCATGAAGCTAGGGTTTCATCCCAGAGACTTGTGGATGTGTTATGTATATATAGAGGAGGAAATTAGGTTAAGAATTATGAAGGAATACATGCCAATCAATGAGAAAATATTTGATTTGGAGTAAAACCAAATATTTTCTTTTTGAACCAATTTCAATCAAATCTCTTGCCAATCTTCATTATTTCGAAATAATCAGATCATTTGGCTTGCTTGGACCTCAAGAATGAGAGAAAATCAATCTTTCACTTAATGCTTTGATTTTATATCTTTTATTTTAATTAAATTGGTTTTAAATGAATACAAATCCAAAATAAATAAAAATAAAGGATAAAAAACGTGGCCTTGGGCTTGGAGGTTCTAATTCAGATAAGAAACAAGTTTGTACCAAGGAAAGTTAGGCCCATTTAGAAAAAAAATTGATTTCTTCAAGTATTTCTCTTCATGCACCTCCTCAAAAATGCTAAACCTGTACAATTTGTATCTTGATCAATTTTCAACATTTTTTTGATGTTTTTGGACTTTTTATAAAGCTCAAGATGTCCTATAAACAACCCTTTTGGTTTCATCTTCATTGAAGTTTCCATGCTCATGAACACTTCTTTACAAAAAGATGACTTTTTGTTGACTTTTAAAAAAGACCTGTAATATTTTGATCCATAACTTCCAAATGAAGTATTTCTAGCCAAAGCTTGTGAAACATGAAGTTGTAGAGAATTGAATTTCCTTCAAAATGAGCATTGGTGGAAAAATTTATGATAAAGTATGTGAAAGTTATGCTTGGTCAAAGTTTTGTTAACTTTTATCTAAAAAACCCTAATTTAGAAACTTTGACTTTTGATCAAAGGATGAATATTACTTCAGAATATTGATGTTGACCAAAAATTATGAAGTTTGACTGTATGTTGACCACAATTGACTTTTTGTCCAATACAATTGATTTTCAACCATCTAAGCAATTGGATGAGCAAATTTGACTTGTGAGGCTTGAAACTTGACATAGTGATCCCTTAGAACATAGGATGAGGTATGATGACCACTTGAAGTATTAGAAATCTGCCTTGACTTGAGAATAGCAAAACCCTAGTTTGGATTGATTGCTTAGGAGAGGGTTTGTCTGGTCAACCCTTGTGAAATCCTTGAGTATGGAGTTGTGAATTGTCTTGAGAAGTGGTATGGCAAATTTTCGGGCATGGCAAATGTTTTTATTGGAAAAATTGTTGGCGTTTTTTCCTTAGACCATCAAGAATCAATTGTCATATGTTTTTTTACCATCTCATGGTAGAGAATTGTTTTTGTGAAATTCATGTTTTCTTTCAATTATTTGTTTTTGTATTTTTCGGACTGGTAACATCGCTTCAGTCTGTATTTTTTCTGTGATTGCAGGAGTTGATTTGTTAGTTAATTTTTAGGTTCAGGTGTTGTGATTAATTGTTTCTTAAGTCTGATTTTTTTTGGCTTTTTGTAACTCAGTGGGTGTATACTCAACATTGATTGTTGGTTTTTTTCCTACATTTCTGGTGCATAACAGTTTCAATATATTTAGCTGTTCCCACAGAAAATAACCGTGCGGAAGCATGATATCCTAGTAGTTTGAATTTAGACAGTCTCATTTAATTTTGAAAAAATTACACTCCTTTTCTATGAGATTTTTAATTAAAATTACACTGACATCCATTCTAATTTTAAAATATATAATAATTTTTCTTTTATATATATATATATATATATATATATATATATATATATATATATTAACGAAAATATTAAGTGACAACAAAAATAATAGATAAATATAACCTTTTAATATCACTAAAAATTAGAGATACATCAATGTCATTTTTTTACAATTTAAAGAAATCTAATGTATATTTTAAAATTAAAAAAGGGTCTATTTCACTTAATATTTCCCTATAACATTTAGGCCCTTGTATTTGCTAAGTAAAAGATGTCATGTTCCAATAAATTGAAGGCATACACCTTGTCATCATCTCTTTTATTGTAGAATTAGTTTAAATCATAACAAAAACAGAAGGTCCCAATCCAAAACTATTATAATTAAATGATTTAAGGATCAACATGTGACAATGTTATTTAGTTTATTTAGTTATAGATTTTTGAAAAATCTTATTGCAAAATAATGGAGCTACAATTGACACTTGTGCCCAAATTAATTTTGATTGAAATAGCCCGACCACACATCTTAATGTTCATCTTCTTTGAAACTCATAACTTAATTAGCATATAATTAGTTAGAAAAGGAATCACACGAAGTTGGTCGATAAAGTTGGTGAGTCAAAAATAAAAGTTTAACCATGGTGGTCCAAAATCAAAACCAGTGTTTTGAATATAATTATACACAACTAGTAAATTATAATAGAATTATTCATGTTAGAATTATTTTATTATACATGTTTGATAAATAATTTTTAAAATGTTGAATAAATATAAATTAACTATATATATGTTAGATATTACATATAAAAAGTTATACATATTATAAGAGAATCATTTTAAATTTAAAAAATTAATATTAATAATTTTGACATTTTTAACAATAGTTTTATTTATTATTCAAAATATATATATATTTTTTATTTATATCATATTAACTTTTAATATTTATATTTTAAATTATATTTTAAAGAGATAAACCAGTGTTTTATTTTCTTATCATACTCAATGGTTTCTAGAATAGTCAAATTTAAAATAAGAAATACTACTACAGTAATTTCTTTAAACAACTGTCAGAGAGGATCCATATATAGTTGAAAGAAACTACAATAAAAATAAAACAATGATTATAACTTTAATATATGCACTTAGAGGGGAACCACCACTAATCTAGATAGAGTTAGGTTTGAACTTCCACATGCATCAACTAAAAAGTTGAAACTTTCCATAATAGTAATAGTGAGGTCCATTGAATTAAACAATCATAGTGAACAATAGAACGGTGGAAGACAATTTGGTAATTTAGAAGGTACATGAACAATTTATTAGAGTGGGACTATAGCTTAGAGTAGGGTACTTTGAATGAGTTGGTATATAAAAAGACAAAAGAAATGGTCCCTAGATCAGAGAAAATGGGGGGCTGAAATAGAAATCATAATGTGGATATGTGGTGTATGAAGGAAAGGTTTAGTAGATCCAAGAATTGTATTGGCTATATAAAGGCCAATGGGGACATGACCTTAAATTTTCTTTGATCATTGCCAGCTCTATCAAGGCAATATGGTCCTATAGAGTCTTAATGATACTATTAAATGAGGTCTCATGGCACTTGGCATATTGATGCAAGTCCAACGTGTTCAATATATGAAACAATGAAATACTAATAAAAATTCCCACGTCGGTATTGTTGTGAAGTCATATGTCCACTAAATCTTTTTAGACATCAGATATATGAATTTTCTATTCCATATCAATTATGAATTCATTCATAGTTGATAGTTAGAGCCAATTCAAAGATTAAGTAGACTAAATTAAGGCTTTAACTCTCAAAATTTTGTGTCAAAGAACTCTTAGATACATCATGGATGGACCCTGATAATATGTGGGAGTGTCGAGACTATCAATGAGTCCATGTTTTAGGGCTACAAGAGTGAGAAATAGTAGGTCTTCATCCAAATGTTAAGGCTACAAATATATGAGTCATGTTAAATAGCAGTGAGAAATAATAGGTCTTCATCCAAATGTGAAGCTACAAATATACGAGTCATGTTAATTATTTAATTTGATCACTGTTATAAACAAAAAATATATATTTTCTATATTTATTGAATAACCAATGTATATAATTATATAGGAATATATCTAATATATATTATATCTATTAAATCTAATGTTTTGACTATTAGAGTGTCATTTTATCTCAATAGCGACACTTAATCTCAATTTGTGTCACATCATATATATTTTTATGTGGCACCTCTTAAAATTTATCTCTAATTTTCAAAAATTAAAACCACATATTAAATTTATATTTGAAGTCAGGGATTCAAATCTTAAAAACTGCTAAAATATATTAATCTAACAATTTCTTATGTATTTTCATAAAATTTATTATAAAACAATATTTTTATTTTCTTTATAATTATTTTTTAATCGTGAAAATAAAAGTAAAATAAAATTTGCTATATCTTTTTAATATAATATCTTTAAATAATTTTAGATTCAGTCTATTCTAAAAAATTAAATGTTATAATAATTTTTCATCAAACTATTTACAATAAAAATCCTCTTATAACAAGTTAAAGGTTAATTTTAACTTTTAATTTTAAAATTACTTCGTAAAAACTCAAATACAATATATATTACGATACGATGAAATTCGCAACCATTACGAATTACACGAACATTTATTCTGAATGCTAAACATCGAATATGAACAACTGCGAAATTGTGTGGGAGGAAACATAATTTCGGATTTAAGGAATAGGTCGAAATTGGGAGAGTGGTGTAGAAGGAGCATCACGAATTTCGAATTTGGGGATTTAGGGTTTTAGTTTGGAAAAATTGAAAGAAGAAGAACGTAGAACAAGAAGAAAACATTGTTATTTTAAAAAAATTACAATCAAATAAAAATTATTTTTAAATTGTAAAATATTATTAGATGAATAGGGACTAATATCCAATAAGTAAAAATTTATTTTAAAATGGATTCACTGTAAAGTTATTTTACTATAAAAGTGATGTGGTTAAGACTTTTTCTATTAGATGATTAAAGTGATTTCTTTGATAAAGTTAATTCTGAAACTTCACCATAGAAGCCTCTTAATTTCATATCACTCAAGAACACTCGAACAACTCCATATATATATATATATATATATATATATATATATATATATATATATATATATATATATATATATATATATATATATATATATATATATATTTGAGATTAAATCTATTACAATAATTTATTTTTATTCTAAGAAATAATTTGAAAAAGATATACTTAAGACTCATTTTGAGCTAAATATTCTAACAACTCAAGAATCACTCCAACTAAGCATATTCTTCCTATTTAAAAATAAAAGACATGTATGAATTCAAATACTATATTTTAAAAATTATAGATGTCACTCTAAAATGTAGTCTCAATTTAAAAAAAAAAAACTAAAACACAAGTATATTAAATAAAAATAAAAGAGATTACAAACATTATATACATATAGCAATTACAATAATAGTGGTATAAAAGAAAGAAGTAAAATCACACACATCACATACACTATTCAGTAACTCTACTTATAGAGATACAAGACCAAATAGAAGGAAAAAAAATTGTGTGGATCTTCACAATCTTAAGTAATGGTGAATTAAATGAGTGTCAAATCAAACTTATTCTCATACCATCAACTTCCTGTGAGAAATCAAATTAAGCATAAAACTTATTTCAAAACTAACAAACCTAAATTGAACTTGACCATAATTGGGAAATTTTAAGCCCATCAAGACGGTGAGAAGGTCATAAAACTAAACAAAATCATTGTTGTCATAACTTAAACTTAAACACTTTCAAAACTATAGATCTCAACAAAACTAAAAAGAATCATAGCTCAGAGGCAAGTCACACTATCAACAAATAATAATTTAAAATAAACTCTGGCCATTTTTTAGACCAACGGTCTACTTGGTAAAAGTAGTGATTGATTTATAAGCTATCTGATAGCTTATAACTTATGGATGATGATTGATGACTTGTAATTTATGGCTGATGGTTGATGGTTGGTGACTCATAGATGATAAGCTAATTGAAATTTATGGTAAAATTAGCGGTTTAATTAACTAATAATTTAAAATTACATAAAAGAAATTTAATATATAATTGTTTTATTTTAAATTAAAACAATTATAAATAATAGTAGTGAGTTCTATTTAAAATAATAAGGAAAAAAATAATGAGGTATAGACTAAAATGCTACTTGAAATAACATCTGAAATATAAGTTATATAAGTTAGTAAAATAAATTATAAGTTTCTAATAAAAAAATTGTTACCAATCAGGTCTTTATTGTCATATGAACTTATAAGCTATAAGCTATAAGCTCATAGAATGTCTTACCAAATAGAGTCCAAATCAAAACCATTAGTCAACCGAAGAAGGTCAAAATAGTCCATCAGAAAAGACTGTCTCAAATCTATATGACAATGTTGGAAGCAAAATAGAAAAAATACAACTTAGCAAAATGGTGGTGCGGAGAAAGGAACTCATTACACCACCAAGAAGGAAGATTAGATGGTGACCTAAAAAGTAATAATTTGGGGGGAGAATGAAGGGTGACAATTAAATTAAAGAAGGAGAGAATAGAAAGAATTGAGAGTTTTAGTGCTCTCTATTTTCCGAATCGGATTCATTGTAGTCTCAATTATAATTAATAACAAATTATTAAATATAAATTTATTTACGACAGTTATAAAAAAAATCTTAAAATAAATAAGATTCAAGTAAAAACTATTAAAAAATAATTGATTATCACGCATCGTGCGGTTCTTAATCTAGTTTAACTTATTTATAGTCGATATAAGACTTGACAACTTACAATTAAACCTAATAATTACAAATTGAAATTATGGCACTTCAATTACAAATGTTCAGATTGATATCTCAACACCACACAATGTTAACGCAGATGTTATCATATCCGCTGATAGAAAACTGGTTAAAGTGGTTGACTTCGCAGAAAGATAAATTGTAGAAATTAAAATAACATAATCAATTGTTAACCCAGTTCGGTACAACGTCGCCTACTTTGAAGAGCTACCAAGCAACAAAGGAAATTCACTATGATAGTGTTAATTCAAAGCTAAATCAATACTAATTTACAACTTCTCGCCTAATCACTACCTTGTGAAACTTCTACCTAGAAACCAATAGATATGAGATCCCTTGTAACACTATAAAATCCTACAGAATAATACAATATAAATCACAGTAAAAAATCATGCATCTCATTCAAGGGTACCACACATAATTCAAACATCACAACATCCGTCATGCTCACTAACACTTAATTAAATTCATGCTTTTCATTCTTTTTCACATAAGCATGTAGCAGTGAAACTTTCATTAAAATGAACATAACAGATAAGTCTCATAATCAAACTGTTTCATTGAATAATCTTAAGCATCAAATGCTAATTAATCACATAATTCAAATAATTATAACAAAATAAAATAGAGTATACAAAGTATCTCTCTAAAAAATATGAATTCAAACGTTCCCCGATGTTACATAACTATAGCATGACTCAAAACCCAAAATATGAAAATAAACTAAAGAAAACTCCTTCAGCTACTCTCTTGCTAGAAGTACTCTAATCTTTAGTACCTGAGCGATATCGTTATCAAACATTATTCCAACAGAAAGGTGAGAATTCACATAATTCGAAATCATATAATAATATGTAATGTATAACATGCATGCATACAAATAATATTCTCACACCTCATATGCTTTATAAAACAAAATATCACCCAATTATTCATATTATTCTCAATTACACATCCATAATTTCTCCAATATATCAATTCCACATAATTCACACAATTTCATGTCTCAAACGTAGACATGATATTACTCAATGCAACTCAAAAGCAATACTTATGCATGTGTTATCAATCACTGTTATTTTTATTAGATTTTTACTTTAAACCGGCTCTATTTTCTAGATCAATAACGCACAAAAACTCGTCCTCTAAGCTTTCAAACCCCTTTATAGGTTTGAGACAAGTTACTAGCTCCTTCAGAACTAACAAGCATGTCTCTTGACAACAAATGATGCACGTGCAATTACAACAATCATATGCAATTAATATCATTCTCTAATCTTAGCATCCACGCATATCTTCAATAATTCATCAAAAATTAATTACCACACAATTACACATACATGCACATTTTCATCAAAAATACATTTTATAATACAATCGCATATGTATTATAATCACAACAAGAAATAACTATCATGTATTCATGTTATCACACACCAAAACACACTGATATAGGCACATGCACAAGTATTCAATTAATTATTCACAATTAATTTTCACAACCCGCAACAAGTAGTAGAACAATTCATTAATAGAATATATACACAATTGACTTCACAAACATATTAGACATAAAAATACTGGGCAACGAATTCTCTTATTTATACTATATTATAATTCATTAGCCTTCTGTCGCTTCAAGCGGTTCTTGATTTTCACTTACAGATCAAAAGTTATGAGGTAAAACGTTATGGTATGTCACAGAAAAATTAGAAAAATATTTCAAAAGTTCAACTAGTGCAATTAATTGCACTAAAACATATGTCGCTTATGCCAAAATGGAAATTCTACTTTCTGGGCCATGCATGCGCAATCGAATGCACTGCGTATTTTTCCAAAATTTCACTAATGCAATCGATTGTACTGGGACTGCAATCGATTGCGCAGGGCAATTTTTCCAAAAAATATGATTTTCCTATTACGATTTCTAGAAACGAATCCTATTCTCTTATACTCATACCAGTTCCAATTTTTTTCACTTAAAACATTAAAATTTCAGGTTTTATTACACCAATAGATCAAACGTTATTTATTCAACTTTTCTCATAGTATTTCTCATCAAAACCTAACAATTTCAAAACCATGGAAATTTAGGGATTTCATCCTAAACATGAATCTACTCACCATACATCATCATACAACTCCCATAACAATGTAAAAATCCACCCTTACCTTGATTATCGATAAACTCTTCGAATCTTCTCCTTAGGTTTCTCTTCTCTTCTTTCTCATTTTCCCCTTTCTCTAGATTTTGCCTCTTTTCCCTTATTCTCTTACTAACTTCTATTTTCCTCTTTTTACTAAACCATTACAAATACTAACTTTAGTAATCACTATTGTACTTACTAACACCCTCACCCACATTTACTCTTAACATTTCATCATTAGGCCCAATTACTTATTATTCTAATATTTTCTACAATTCTTACTTAACAAAATAACTCCATATAAACTAACATTATTACTAATTATAATTCTACGGTTCAACATACTTAACCCGACTAACTAATCACATAGAACATATATCAAATAAAATCAATTACTCACAAAATTACAATTAATTATATATATATATATATATATATATATATATATATATATATATATATATATATATATATATATATATATATATAATTACTAAAATTGGGGTGTTACATCTCCCTCACTTCCAATCACCACGGTGATATAATCCTACGGTTCAACATACTTAACCCAACTAACTCATCACATAGAATATATATCAAAATTCATATAAAATCAATTACTCACAAAATCAAATAATTAATTAATTAATATTATAGATAAAATTACTAAAATTTGGGTGTTACACCCCCTCACTCACCACTTCCAATCACCACATTGATATACCTACAGCCACAAATCTTATGACTATACTTAAAACCCAAAATAAGATTATACTTCCAATAAATAATATTTAGTTTTGCTTAAAAGTTTCTACTAGGAACAATACTTAACTCTTTTCTAAAAAACTCACGAATATGACATTTAATGAAAAACAACAATCACACCACTACAAGAATAAATGCAATTTGTTAGGGGATAATACCCTCACAAGCAGTAAAAACCCCACACAAATGCAAAATTTGCGAGGGGACTGCTCCCCTAAGAAAACATGGGGTCGCAAATTATTTTTCAAGGGGCTTTCCACGTCGCCTATTTGTCAGGGGCTAACCCCATCGCAAAATGCAATCATAATTTTCAAGCCTGCAACATGCTGACTAGGTGCAGACTAGTAGCGTAGGCTCTTTACTTGGGGTTAAACTCCTGGTAAAATGTAATATAATTACTAGAATTTATACTAAATATAATTTGTTTATATATATATATATATATATTAAAAAAGCGAAAAATCATTATATATTATTGTAAAATATATTATAAATTTATTTCAAATTCTTACTCCTTGTTCCTCTATATGAATTCATTGATACATAAAACATAAAAAAAGAAGTTAGACTTTAAACATAAGATAGAAGATTAAACAATATTATATTAACCATACAAAATATTAATGCAACATCTAACATAACAACCAGACAAAAAACAACATCAACAATATTATATAACAATAACCATCAAAATAGAAAACGGAAAAGAGAAAGAAAAAAAGAAGTTAGAAGAATCAGAATAGCTCCAAAACACACTTCTTTTGCGTCGGCAACCCAACTTTCGCGCACGACTGAAAGATCTGGATCACTCTTCCTCCTATTTTTCATGTTCTTCATTTTTTCCCCATATAGTTGTGTAAGAGAAAGAGTGAGAAAGAGAGAGAATATGGAATATAGAAAGTGAGAAGGAGAAAGAGAAAGAAAAAGTGAGAAAGAAAAAGAGAGAAAAGAGTTGGATACGTATTGTGTTTTTCAAAAAAATAATTTTCTAGGGGTTCCTCTAGCAAATAAAAAAACAATAATGACAAAAACAATTTGCCACGGGCTGCCCCTGACAAATGGAAAAGCAATAATGACAAAAACAATAAACCACAGGCTGCCCCTAGCAAATAAAAAAGTAATAATGACAAAAATAATTTGTCACGGGATGCCCCTGGCAAATGAAAAAGCAATAATGACAACATCTTATTGCACAACAGCAATTGAAGAAGAGAGATGAAGAAGATTGAAACTAACATTCACTGGAAAAAATGCACGTACCAAATTTCATCATAAATATGCGTCGACATCATCTTCACGTATCTTTCGTTTCTCTTAACTTCATCATCATTTTCTTGTCCCATTAATTACCATACTCTGCCTCGAATTGGATTTGGTCGAGGATGAGATTGAAAATCACATTAGATAAGCAGTTTTAAGAGGAGTAAACCTCGCTTTTTCATTCTCACATTCATTGAAAATACGCGTTGATAACTTATTATTAGTATTGTCGGTTTCTTTTTCATAAAAAAAAAGGCTTTCATGAAAATATATTTAATATATGTTAAGTTAGTGATTTGCTTTTAAGTAGTAAAGTTTATGATACTGAAAAGTGATGATTAAGATTTAATAAAATAGATTTTAATTTTTAAATATATTTAGATTAATTTTTTGAGCTATAAAATTAAATAGTTTTTTTAATTTATTGAAATTTGTATTTGTTTTAAATTTAATAGGAATAATTGAAATTTGATTATAATAATATTTTAATTTACATTTGGTTTTTAAAAAATATGGTGTACATTGACATGTGCTAATACTTAAATGACACTTTATTTATTAAATTACCACCGCATTTTTATTTACACCCGTTTTTATTATATGGGATATGCATTTAAAATAAAAATTATATTAGGTTTTTAATTTTAAAAAAAAACTTATTGACCTAAAAGTTATCAGTTACGTAAAAAGAAGAGAAATGATATTAGATGGCTATAACTTTAAGGAAGAAGAAGGAAAGACTGGATTGTTGAAGTGCTTTTTGTTGTAGGATTTTTCCGTGAACAAAGTATTTTTAATTATCGATTCCACAGGGATTGGTGCATGTTATAGTCTTTCAATAGAAAAGTATGTTTTAAGATGATGTAACCAAAGGGTTTGTTATCTACTCTACTAGAACCATGAGTTTCCAAACAACAACTAAATTAATTCTTTCAAAGAGAGTTATAGTTTGGATTAGAGAGAGTTTGGGATTGTTTTCAAGTTAAGAAGGCATGTCAAGATTAGTTTCATTGATCTAGTTTCATACATATTCATTTAATCAAGTGATGAACATAATAGATGATTTCTACAAATACATATCCTCTCAATCTTGTAGATTTCCCACCAAGATTGTGAATGTTATCATGTTAATCCTTGCATGATTCCTCACTACAACTATTAGCATGATAATCATTAAGTTCAATATTTTGTAAACTCTAACACACAAATCTATTCCTAGCATTTGTTTATGAGAGGATGAATATCCTAGGTCACTTTGAAATATTCTTTTCCAAGCAAAACTCAAAGCATAAAGATGAAGAACAAAGATATTCAACTATATTAATCATCAACCATGTTCATACACAAATGGATTAATATAAATACATACTATATAGATCAACTACCTCTAATCTTGACACAAAAAGAGCTTAGCCACTCATTTCCATGGTTGCTTGCTCTCAAGATTGTTGGTAGTGATGATGAAAATCCAAGAAAATCAAGAAGGAAAAGCTATGGTTTTTCTTCCTAAACTTGCCCTAGATTTACAAAGATGAAAGATAATGATGGCTTGTGTTTCTTGCTTCCTTTACAAGCCAAAAAGGGTCTGGTGAAGTGATGGGTTGGTGGCTCAAAAGGTGAAAGCATGGGCTGTCCTTTTTTCTGAATTTCGAGACCGCTGAGCGCTTAAAGTCGCTGAGCGCACTCATGCTGACACCGCGCTGAGCGCGACCTGTAGCATGCTCCCCTCTTCCAAAATTATCTTCAAAAGAATCATCCCTAAAGCTCTTCAAGTGCCCTTAAATCCAAGCTTGGGAAAATTAGTTAATAAATTCCTACAATTAAGAGTGAAAGTAAGTTAAATAATATATATTAAACAAAAACTAAATAAAAACCTAATTAAAACAAAATATTAGAATAAATATACAAATTAAATACAAAGACACTGTTAAGGACCACAAAATAATGTACAAAATAACTACAAATTGGTCCTTAACAACTCTCCCCAACTTACTTCTTTATTTGTCCCCAAACAAAAGTCAATAATCTTACAAAGCTAGAAAGAACAAAATGCAAGCATGCAAACTCACACAAGAGTAATGGTTCAAACTCGACATACCAGGCAAAAGCACACATCAATCGCTTTTTCTAAACACAACATGGCCATGAATTAAGTTCTAAACACAATATATCAAAACATATAACAAAATAAAAGATATGTTCACACTTGAATCACCTAATCGTTTCTTCAAAGTTCATGAAGAACAAAATGCATATTCACAAAGGACCAAACACTCTCACTAATAATTATGCACATCCAGAATAATTCATGTATTCATCGAAACAAGTTAAATGATAAAACGGAAACGAAGATCACTAAGGACTTTCAAGGTTGTAACTTGGCTTAGGTTAGAAACAAGGGATATTTAAGTACAAAGCCATTGAAACGAATCGGGTAAAAGGATATGAAGAGCATTTCACAACTAATTCTCATCTCATTATTCACAACCTCTTTTCTTTCCACACAATGATCCTCTTTTTTTTTTTTCTTTTGATTTCTTTTCATAAACAAATTTCTTTCTTCTTTTGTATTTTTCTTTTTTCTCTATTCTTTTCTTTCTTTAGGATCATTGTGCCATCAATTTAGGTTCTTTTGATCCACCTCCCAACTTCATTTATATCAATCCTTTTCATTCAAGACATGCTCTTCAAGGGTTAATTGACAAAAGGGGTGGTATTCATCAACAAGAAAATTTATAGAATGAATTATCATTGAATTTTTCAAAGATCATCAACAACTATTAAGTGGCCTACTTAACAATTAGTTGATTTGATACATTCATCCTACAAATACTATTTAAGCTTAAAAGGGTTCACAAGGATTCACTCTTACGGGTAATTGAAGCCCTTTTAGAATTGGTGGTTTTTCTCATAATGCACAAAAAAAATTGCCTTGATCATTTCTTAGTTTCCAAGTTATCACAAACAAGTAAAGATTAAGCATGAATCACACGAGTTAACACAACTATTAGACACTCAATATTTGGTAAAAAGTGGAAGCTTCTCACATATATGGTTTATGTCCTAATGATTCGAATGTGAACACAATTTTTTTGTACATGCCAAAATATCTTGCATAAAGAACAAATTTCATAGACATGTTATGTTTCTACAAAACGATTAAATGTGTACCTTCTTCGTGGAATGAATCGAGAATTTTATCATCACCATCACTTTGGTGAAACACACTTACTAGCTTTGAAGAACTATTTGAACAATCCGGACAAACCACAAGAAGTAAATTCAAACTAAATACTATAATCTAAAAATAAAATAAAATAGAACAAAATAAAAGAAACTAAACTTAAAATAAAAAGACACCCCAAAATGGTGTTTAAAACTTAAAAAGAAGTATTTAGGCTTCATGCCTACAAAATATTAATTGGAATTACAAGCCAATCCCCAAAATTGGATGGCAACCAACAAAATCCAAAGTTTAAAACTAAAATGCAAAAGTAAAATCTAGAACTAGAATGCTGAAAGTAAAATAAAAACAGGAAAATAAGAGAAAATCAATCAGTGGTCTCGAGAATCGAATCTCCAATCGACCCCGAGTCAGAACCGGAACCAGAACCAGAACTCTCTTCACCATCATCCTCATCTCCCACCTCCTCCTCAGCATTTGGCCCGACCCCGGGCCAACCAGCATATGCACGGAGCTGCTCACCCGTGCGAGTGAAATGGTTCACACGGGCTCTCTAACTGCGAGCAAGGTGCTCCATGCTCTCATGCATAAACAAAAATGCTCTCGATGAGCGAGATGCATCCTGTTCCATTCTTCCGATGGACTTGCACGAGGAAGTGCCGCATGGGCAGCAGTATTATCAAGGACCCTACAAAATCGATCACAGTAGTGATCATCAACAACTCCATCAATGGTTAGGTGTCCTACTGCAGGAAAGGCCACCTTCGCCCTCTTAAGCAAACCCATGATCAACCCAGGATATGTGAGAGCACATTTTATACGCTCCCCCCTGGAGGTATAACTAAGTGTAACCCTCTTCAGCTCATTCGCGATCAGACGGCCAAAATCAATTTGCTCCTCATCGAGCATGTAAGCAATCAAACCTGCCGTCTCCATGGGTATCGAAGAGGTGTGGCTCCTAGGTTTCAGATTGTACAGAGCCACACACATCATAACGCGGGCATCTGTTTTCAGACTGGCCCTGGTGAATTTCAAAGGTTGACCAGCCCGATTCAACTCATAAGAATGTCCAGACAAACAGAGCTTATTCTTCAGCATGTCGAAATCCCAATTACCACGAGCCAGGTGTTCATGGTAGACATCCAGTTGGTCCTCTGGGGCTGTCCAGTTGATTCCCAGAAAACTGTTGATTGCTGAGCGAGAGAAAGAAACGGATTTGCCGCGAACAACGGAAGCAAACCTAAACTCACATCCCTCGGCCGGGATAGCATTAGCATAGAACTCTCGAACAAGCTCCACGTTCACCTTTGTCTGAGGGTTACAAAGAACTTCCAACCCGTAGTTATCAAAGATGACATGAGGCGTGTGGTAGTGCCCTTGCTCACGGAGGCTGATGGTGCGCTCAGTCCAGATGTTTCGCTCCTCGAGCTCTTTGTAGCGAGCCTCCTGAGCAGCTCCCAGAAATCGAACAACATCAAACGCAGCAGGCCGAGAGGGCCCAGCCCCAGCAGAGGAAACTCTTTGTCGCTTAGGTGCCATCTGAAATTTTCAACACAAAATCAACGGAAAAGTGACACCGAGGTGTCCATTAGCAATGAATCATGCAAACAACAAAGCAAATCAACCAACCAAAACAATATAACTAATCGGAAACACTAAAAACACAGCAGAAGAATTTTTCAAAATTCTGCAGACCGCGCTGAGCGCGCTCTACGATTTTCAGAAAAATTCTTCTGCAGAACAAAATTTTTCTCCACACAAACACTTCCTAGGGCAGCGAAAATAACATCCTATTACGTCTCTAACACAAAAACATCCTAATTCTAAGAGAAAATTTGAAAATTCCTAACCCTAGGTTTTCAAAATCTAACCTAAACATGCAATGTATACGAAATTGAGAAAGGAAAAACATAGAATACTTACTAGGAAGCCTTGGTTGATTGATTGATTGAAATTGCAAAAATTGAGATTTTTGGTTGGGGTTTTGGGATTTTATAGAGTGAGGAATGGTGAAGAATAGAGTGAAAAGGGATGAAAATAACCCTAACCACGATTTAAACATCTCGAGCCACGAATGGGCCTCCAAAATTTGATTTTTTTTTTTTTTAATCGGACCGCTCGGGAAGTTTCTGGATGGGTCAAAGCTGCGCGGTCTGCAGAATTTTAAATTTTAAGAAAAAAGAAAATTAATGCGGGCAAGTGTAAATGAGTTCAAGGAAAATACTTACAATGTTGGGGTGCCTCCCAACAAGCACTTTGTTTAACGTCGGTAGAGCTCGGCGGTTCATGATGATCATTGATCATCGAAGGATTCGGCTATGTGCGGCTCACCTCCGCCAACGTACCGTTTCAACTGCCCATTCACCGTCCATTCTTTTGTTCGTGCAAGATCTTGCAAGACAATTGCACCATACTCTTTAACTTCTTTGATTAAAACGGACCGGACCACTTTGTTTTGAGTTTTCCGGAAAAAGCCTCATCCGGAATTGAACAAGAGAACCTTTTGTCCCGCCTTAATTCCTTGATCTTTATCTTCTTATCATGAGAAACCTTAACTTTTGCTTTGTACTCCGGTTTGAATGGTATGCTCCCTCGCATTTCTTCCAATTGAACGAGTTGTAATTTTCGCTTTTCACCCGCCAAGGATGGATCAAAATTCAAGAATCGGAGGCCCACAATGCTTTGTGCTCCATCTCTACCGGAGGTGACAAGTTTTGCCATACACAACTGAAGCGGGTTAGTCAATAGGAGCTTTATAGGCGATTCGATATGCCCACGAGCTTCATCTAATTTTTGTGACCAATCTTTTCTAGAACCCAAACAGTTTTTCCAAAATCTTTTGATTTCTATTAGACACCTCGGCTTGGCCATTTGCTTGAGGGTGATAGGGGGTCGTCACCTTTTGTTTTACACCAAATTGTTTCAAAAGTTTTGTAACAATGCATTGCAAAAGTGCGACCCACCATCACTAATGAGCACCCTAGGCACACCAAAACGAGAAAAATGTTTCTTTTCAAAATTTGATATTTTGGTGTCGGCCTTAGGCGAAGCAATGGCCTCTACCCACTTTGACACGTAATCCACAGCGACAAGAATATATTCATTTGAAAACGAAGATGGAAAAGGACCGACAAAATCAATCCCCCAAAAATCAAATACCTCCACTTCCAACATATTGTTCAACGGTATTTCATCTCTTTTCCTATCCGCCACTTCTTTGACATTTGTCACATGACTTAGCGTGAGCATCGCATCTTTGAATAGCGAAGGCCAATAAAATCCGATTGTAGGACTTTGGTGGCCGTCCGCATTCCATTATAGTGTCCCCACAGGGAATTGTGACAATGCCAAAGAATGTTTTGGCCTCTTCATCACTCACACACCTTCTTAGCAATCCATCACTACTCAACCTAAAATGTAAGGTTCATCCCACATAATATATCGGCTAAAAATTTCCTTTTCTCATTCCAAGTCAAATCTTCCGAATTAATCCGGCCTTGTAATTTGCCATGTCGGCAAACCACGGTCGCTCTTGGATTGCAAATAACTTCTCATCCGGAATTCCTCCTTCACCTCTTTTCCTTGTCCGTAATTTTTCGTTCACTAAGCGAGACAAATGATCCGCTACCAAATTTTCCGAACCTTTTTATCACGGACCTCTAAATCAAATTCTTGCAAAAGAAGAATCCATCGAATTAGCCTTTGTTTAGAGTCCGGTTTGGTAGCAGATATTTTATCGCCGAATGATCCGTGAAAACTACAACCTTGGAACCAATTAGGTAATTTAAACTTTTCAATGCATATACAATTGCGAGCAACTCTTTTCGGTTGTTGCATAGTTTATTTGAGCATCATTCAAAACTTTGCTCGCATAATGTATAGCATGGAAGATTTTGTTCTTCCTTTGGCCTATATGCTCTACCGCATAATCACTAGCGTCACACATTAGTTTAAAATCAAGTTTCCAATTAGGCGCGGTGATTATGGGTGCATTTATCAAATTCTCCTTTAATTTTTCAAAAGCTAACAAACAATCATTATCAAACAAGAAATACTTATCTTTGTTGAGCAAGTTGCTCAAAGGTTTGGCTATTTTGGAGAAGTCCTTGATGAATCTTGATAGAATCCGCATGACCCAAAAGCTCAATGCCTTTGACATTGGTCGGTGGGGAAGCGTCTTGATAACATCAATTTTGCTTTGTCAACCTCAATTCCTCGGAAGATATCTTGTGGCCAAGGACAATCCCTCGGTCACCATAAAGTTGCATTTTCCCAATTCAAGACCAAGTTGGTTTGCACACACCTCTTCAAGACGGTGTCCAAATTTTCAAGCATAAATCAAATGAAGCTCCAAAAAGAAAAGTCATCCATAAAACTTCAATTGTCTTTTCAATCAAATCGGCGTAGTATGCATGCACCTTTGAATGTTGCGCATTGCATAAGAAAGGCATACGCCTATCGAAAATTCAAACGGACATGTGAAATCCGTTTTCTCATGATCTTCCGGATTCACCGATATTTGATTATATCCCGAATAACCATCCAAGAAACAATAGAATTGTTGTCCCGCAAGCCTTTCTAACATTTGGTCCATGAACGGAAGAGGAAAATGATCTTTTCGCGTCGCTTTGTTAAGCCTACGGTAATCAATACACATTCTCCACCCCGTCACTTTTCTTGTTTGCACTAGCTCATCCTTATCACTAGATACAACCGTCAAGCCTCCTTTCTTAGGAACCACATGAACCGGGCTCACCCACGTACTATCCGAAATCGGGTAAATCATCCCCGCTTCAAGCATCTTCACTACTTCTTTGCGAACTACCTCCTTCATCACCGGATTCAATCGCCGTTGAGGTTGGGCTACCGGTTTGTACTCGTCCTCCATCATAATGTTATGCATACAATAGGCCGGGCTTATGCCTTTCAAATCGGCTAAGACCCAACCAATCGCATTTTTGTTCGATTTCAAAACTTCAATTAAGCTTTCCTCCTCATTCTCCGACAATGTATTGCTAATGATTACGGGCTTTTTACCTCCCTCCTCAAGAAACACATACTTTAAATGAGACGGTAGCTCTTTCAACTCAAGTTTTTTGTCGTCATCTTTTAGATCCTTTTTCAAACTTTCCTCTTCTTCCTCCCAAGGGTGCATTTCCTTTGAAATATCCATTCCTTCCAAACACTCCTCAATATCTCGACTATCATCATCATCATTCACCTCTTGTGTTGCTTCCTCAATGACGTCAATCTTTCTTATCCATGGGATGCTTCATTGCTTCAAAAAGATTAAAGCAAATCTCTTCATCTTGAACTCTCACCTTCATTAGGCCATCATCGATATCAATCATCATCCTAGCCGTCTTCATGAATGGTCTTCCAAGAATTAAAGGTGCCTCCACATCTTCCTCCATGTCTATGACAACAAAGTCAACCGGAAAAAAGAATTTGTCCACTTTTACCAACAAATCTAAAGCTACACCGTGCGGGCGAGTAATAGACTTGTCCGCTAATTGCAATGTCATCTTTGTAGACTTTAATTCAATCTCCCCCAATCTCTTCACAATGGATAATGGAATCAAGTTGATACTTGATCCCAAATCAATCAATCCGTTCCAACATATACATCCCAATAGTAGCGGGCAAAGTTACACGCCGGATCACTCTCTTTCTTGAATGGTGCGTTGAATTATTGCACTACAACTCGCATCCACCATTATGGTTTCTTGATCCGTATATCTCTTCTTTTTGTCAAAATATCCTTCATGAATTTTGCATATTTTGGCATTGCTCTAATGCGGTAAATGGAATATTTATTTGCAATTGCTTGAAAATATCCATAAACCTAGCATAGTGCTTTGCATCATCCTTTTAGAAGGAAGGTGAGGATATGGTAAACTTCTCAATGGATAAGTTACTTCCTTCTCTTTTCCTTTTTCATTTTCTTATTTTCTCCTCTACTTTCTCCTTTTCAACTACACCATTTTCCTTTTCATTTTCAACTAACACCTCATTTTCAACTAAGTCATCCTCCACATCAACATTATCATGTTTTTCGACTTCAACCTCTTCATCTTTTTCAACTACCTCTTCCTCCACTATTACTTCTTCATCCTTCTCCACTACTTTTTTCTTTCTTTCAACTACTTTCCTTTTCTCATCACAAACTCTACCACTTCTTGTTGTTATGGCTTTGCAATGCTCCTTAGGATTTGTTTGCGTAGTTGGGGAAAATGATGTCGAAGCACTTTGTTCGGAAAGTTGCTTAGCGAGTTGTCCCACTTGTGTCTCCAAATTCTTGATGGACGCCTCCGTGCTCTTTTGATTAGCCATAAAAGCTTGCATAAATTGAGCTAGAGTGTCTTGAATGTTGGAAGATCTCACTTGATTTTGAGGTTGGTTTTGTTGTTGACCTTGGTTTTGTGGTTGACTTTGATTTTGATTTTGATTTTGTGTTTGATATGTATTTTTCCTTCCTTGATTATTGTTATCTTGCCTCCACCCTCCTTGATAACCTTGATTACCCCTTTGTTGGTAACCTTGGTTTTGATTTTGATAAGGGTAAGGAGCTCGTTGTTGGTACCCTTGGCCTTGGTTGGCCACATAGTTAGCTTCCTCATTCTCCGGAGGACAAAAGCCGGTTTTATGATCTCCTTTGCACAATTCACAACAAGCTATTTGGTGAGCTTGCTTATTTGATGCTCTTTGTAACTCCATGATTTGTTGAGGGAGTTTAGCCATTTGTTTTGTCAATTCTTCAACTTGTTTCAAACAATTTGTTTTGCGCCACAAGTGCTTCATGACTCGAACCAATTTCTAAAACTCCTTTCACTTGTACACCTCCTTGATCATGTTGAGTTTGATGATCATTCCTACCCATCTTCTCAATTATTTGGATTGCTTCATACGGTGTTTTGCCATCAAAGAACCTCCGCCGTGGCATCCAACAACAATTTGTGTTGAGGTTGGAGACCATTTCGGAAAATATGAATTTGTGTAAGCTCGTCAAAACCGTGGCTCGGACACTTCCTTAGCATAGACTTATATCTTTCCATGCCCGATTCAAAGGCTCGTTTACTCCTTGCGAAAATACCGAGATAGCCGTCTTAGCCTCCATGAAGCGTGATTGAGGGAAAAAGCGTTCAAGAAACTTTTCCTCAAAACATTCACCAATTAGTCATTGTCTCTTGCAATTGATCAAGATACCAATCTTTTGCTTTGCCCACTAGAGAATGAGGAAAAGCCTTTGGAAATATTGCTCTTCTTGGTCTTCCGGAGCACCCGCTCCAGCGATCTCATAAAACTTGGTAAGGTGAGTGTAAGGGTCTTCATGGTCGTGGCCATGAAATGGACTTACATAGAAGTTGAAGCAAGCCTGTTTTCATTTCATGACCCTTGCATTTGCTTGTCGGCAAATTGAGCATTATGGCGAGGGCTATTGACACACGGCCCCAGTGGTGGTGGTGGTGGTGGTGATTGATTCTCCTCCATAGTGGTGACTTCTCCAAACACGGTGGTGTTGAAGAAGTAGATGCTTCTCCTCTTTCTCCTCTTTCTTGCCTTTGCCTAGCTTGTCTTTTTCTTCTTTTAGCACTACTATTAAGTCTCTAGTCGTCATTTCAATTTCGGGATCGAAAGGGTTGGTCGAGGAATACTTCCGCATAAACTAATTCTGAAAAGTCTAGCCACACAAAAGAAACAAAGAGAGATTAGTAGAAAAGTCTTAAAACACAACTATTGCTATACTAACAACATCAAACGCCAATCCCGAACGGCGCCATTTTGTTGTAGGATTTTCCGTGAACAAAGTGTTTTTAATTATCGATTCCACGGATTGGTGCATGTTATAGTCTTTCAATAGAAAAGTATGTTTTAAGATGATGTAACCAAAGGGTTTGTTATCTACTCTACTAGAACCATGAGTTTCAAACAACAACTAAATTAATTCTTTCAAAGAGAGTTATAGTTTGGATTAGAGAGAGTTTGGGATTGTTTTCAAGTTAAAAGGCATGTCAAGATTAGTTTCATTGATCTAGTTTCATACATATTCATTTAATCAAGTGATGAACATAATAGATGATTTCTACAAATACATATCCTCTCAATCTTGTAGATTTCCCACCAAGATTGTGAATGTTATCATGTTAATCCTTGCATGATTCCTCACTACAACTATTAGCATGATAATCATTAAGTTCAATATTTTGTAAACTCTAACACACAAATCTATTCCTAGCATTTGTTTATGAGAGGATGAATATCCTAGGTCACTTTGAAATATTCTTTTCCAAGCAAAACTCAAAGCATAAAGATGAAGAACAAAGATATTCAACTATATTAATCATCAACCATGTTCATACACAAATGGATTAATATAAATACATACTATATAGATCAACTACCTCTAATCTTGACACAAAAAGAGCTTAGCCACTCATTTCCATGGTTGCTTGCTCTCAAGATTGTTGGTAGTGATGATGAAAATCAAGAAAATCAAGAAGGAAAAGCTATGGTTTTTCTTCCTAAACTTGCCCTAGATTTACAAAGATGAAAGATAATGATGGCTTGTGTTTCTTGCTTCCTTTACAAGCCAAAAAGGGTCTGGTGAAGTGATGGGTTGGTGGCTCAAAAGGTGAAAGCATGGGCTGTCCTTTTTCGAATTTTGAGACCTTGGTAGTTAAGTCTTGGCGCTCATCGACATTGGCCGTCATGCATGCTCCCTCTTCAAAATTATCTTCAAAAGAATCATCCCTAAAGCTCTTCAAGTGCCCTTGGGAGAATTAGTTAATAAATTCCTACAATTAAGAGTGAAAGTAAGTTAAATAATATATATTAAACAAAAACTAAATAAAAACCTAATTAAAACAAAATATTAGAATAAATATACAAATTAAATACAAAGACATTGTTAAGGACCACAAAATAATGTACAAAATAACTACAAATTGGTCCTTAACACTTTTGCTGGATTTTAAGTAAATGATGAATACTTTATATATTAGTATAATTTATGAAGGGTAGAGAGGGATTCTCACATTCTATTAAGATTATTTATCATTGTTGTGGTACAATGTGTGTGTTGGTGCACAAGAATCAAAGATGATAGGTATAATGGGAGAATAATAAGAGAATGATGACTACACAAAAGGAGAAAGAAATCAGGACTATTATTATAAATGACATCTACCACTAGTCTATTTATATAAGGAGAAAATTGCCACATAGGCCCTAAAGTAAACTTAATGACCAAGATAAAAGGTACATAAATAGAAAATACTAAATTACCCTTCAATATCATCACTTAATTTATTTCTAAACAAAACTAACTACACCAATTTCATCCCTTAAGAGGAGAAATTGGTCCGTCTTGATTGTCTTCGTCAGAACATCTGCCAACTGCTTCTGGGTGATACAGTGCATAACTTCTAATGTTTCGTTCTGGACTTGGCTTCTCAAGAAATAAGACCTCCCAAAAACTTGAATAAGTAACCAAAAGTACTTCTTCTATCAACTCTATCTCCACACTAATCAGAGTCAGAGTAGCTCATCAACTATGATTCTGCCTTTCTTCTAGAAGGAAATAATACTCCAAACTTCAGAGTTCCCTTGATATACCTCAGAATTCTGACAGCAACTTGATAATGGGACCACTTAGGTTTACTCATGAACCTACTAACCAATTCAATTGCATAGGAAATATCAAGTCTGGTATTACATAAATACCTCAGAGAACCAACCAGTTGTTTGAAGATCGTAGCATCCACATCTTCACCCTTAAAGTCAAAATCCAATTTATGATTGGTTTTTGACGGTGTAACAACAACCTTGCAATTCTCCAGCTTAAAATTCTTCAGAAGTTCTAGTTCATACTTCAGCTAATGCAAAATGATACCCACCTTTGAGTACAGAATCTCCATCCCTAGAAAATATGCCATATTCCCCAAATTCGTCATCTCAAATTCATTCATCAGCACTTTCTTGAACTTGATTACATCTTCTGGACAACTTCCTGTAAGCAATATGTCATCAACATAAAGACACACCAGAATTATATTGCTTCCAGAATATTGCACGTAAACTCCATATTCCATCTCACACTTTTGAAACCCTTGCTTCTTGAAAAATGAATCAATCTTATGATTCCAAGCTCTGGGTGCTTGCTTCAATCCATACAGAGCTTTATGTAACTTGTACACCATCGCTTCCTGATTCTTTTTCATGAAGCCATGAGGTTATGACACATATACCTCTTCTTGTAATGGACCATTCAAAAATGCTGACTTCACATCCAAATGCATCAGAGGCCAATTTCTATTTGCAGCTAGAGCAATCACCAGTCTGATTGTTTCACGTCTAGCTACAGGTGCAAACACCTCAAAGTAATCTAGCCCAGGTTTCTGAAGAAAACCTCTGGCCACTAGCCTTGCTTTGTGCGTACCAATTGATCCATCTGGCTTAAGCTTCACCTTGAAAACCCATCTGACGCTGATAGCTTTCTTCTTCTTCGGAAGCTTAGTCAACTCCCAAGTTTTGTTTCTTTATATAGCCTCAAGTTCTTCTTTCATGGCATTCATCCAGACTTTATTCTTGAGTGCTTATTAAATACCCAATGGTTCAGAATCTACTAACATGGCACACTAAATGACTTCCCCCTATGAGTCAACTTCAGTTTCTTGCAACATGTCAAAATATGCAAACCTTCTAGGTATAATTCTGATTCTTTGTGGCCTCTGAACTTGTTCTGAATATTCTCCAAAACTTGGAACAACAGTAGATTCTAGACCTTGTCCAGAAATCCTATCTTCAGAATTACCACCTTCAGAAACATGATCATCTCCAGAAACTTGTCCTCCAGAACCTACGTCTTTAGAATTTTTCCTTCTAGAAGCATGACCACCACCAGATTCTGCATCATCATCAAAATCTGGATCAGAATCAGATTCATCATCTTTATCTTCAGAGTCTTCAGAATCATTTTCTGACTCTAACTATTCTTCAGAACTTACAACTTCTTACTCATCTTCAAAACTTACAACTTCTGACTCATCTTCAGAAGTTATCTCTACATCAGAGTGAGTTGAGACTTTCTCCAATCCCAAGCTTTTGAATCTTTCACAATAACGTCTCAGCTGACTTCAACTTTCTTGGTTTCTGGAAAATAAAGCTTGTATGCACTTGTACTGTGGTACCTCACCAGTAACATCACTTTGCTTCTATCATCCAGCTTCTTTCTTCTAGCTTCTAGAACGTGTTTGTAACACACAGAACCAAAAACCTTCAGATGACTAACACTTTGCTTCTCTCCAGTCCACTTCTCTAAAGGAACAATTCCCTTTAGCTTCTGCGTTGGACACCTATTGAACACATATGCTGCAGTAGCAATAGCTTCTCACCATAAGTTGTGAGAAAGATTCTTCTCTTTTAGAATACTTCTCGTCATATCAAGCAAAGTACGATTTCTTTGTTTAGCAAGACCATTATGCTGAGGAGTATAGGGAGCCGTAACCTCATGCTCAATTCCATTATCATCACAGAACTTATGGAATTTTGTAGAGTTATACTCACCTCCATCATCCGTTCTGAGAATCTTTAACTTCTGACCACTTTGATTCTCAGCCTTCACCTTGAACTTCTGGAATTCTGTAAACACCTCATTCTTAAACTTGATGAGTGTTACCCACATCATTCTTGTGAACTCATCCACAAAAGACACAAAATATCTATTTCCTCCAAGTGAAGGTTCTGGAAATGGTCCACACACGTCAGAATATACTACTCCTAGAGCATGTTTTCCTCTTGGGGCTACTTATGATACAAATGGAAATCTGGGTTGCTTTCCTTTCATGCATACCTCACATGAATTCTTAGGGTTCACAATCTTCGGAATGCCACATAAGAGCTTTTTAGAACTTAGATACCCTAAGCTTCTATAGTTCAGATGATCCAATCTCTTGTGCCACAACTTACTATCTCCTTCAGAGCCTTCTATACTAAGACACTCTATTTTAAATGTTTCTACATTCACCTTGAATGTTCCGTTGCTTCCCTTTTCAGATTGTATAATCAACTTCTGATTAGAATCATACAACTTCAAGATATTGTTTTTCATAACAACTGAGAAACCTTTTTTAATGAGATGACCCACACTCATCAGATTGCTTTTAATTCCAGGAACATACCAAACATCCTTGATCAGAACATTTTTCCCATTCTTCACTTTAACTTTGACATTTCTCATACCTTCTACATTAAGGTACTTATCATCATCACATGTGATCTTTATGCTCCTTCTGGATTCAAAATCTATCAGCCATTGTTTATTTCCAGTCAAGTGATTTGAACAGCCAGTGTCCATATACCACCAATCTGCCAAACATCTTCCATTAGACTTAGAATCCACCAATAACACAGGTTCATCATCTAAATGTCCTCTGGCTATATTTGCTTCTTTTGGTTTCCTTCCTTTGTTTGACCAACAATCTCTAGCAAAATAGCCAAACTGCTTTCAATAGTAACATTGAACTTTCTTCTTCTCATTTCCCTTCTGATGTTTCTTCTCATAAGAAGTTGAGGTTTCTGACTTCTGGAATCTATCACCACGTCTATTTTTGGCCTCTGACCAAGAATGCTTCTGGTCCTTCTTGACAAAAGAAGCTTTCAGAGTCTGCTTAACTTCCCTCTCAGAAGTTCTTTCAGTCAGACGCAACTCATACGCTTCTAGACTACTTTGCAGCTCTTTTATTCTCATGGTTTCCAGATCTTTAGAATGTTCAATTGCTACAATAATGTAATCAAATTGAGGAGTAAGTGACCTCAATACCTTCTCTATGATTACTTGTTCAGAAAGGGTTTCTCCACAAGCCTTCATCTCATTAGTGATCAGAATCACTCTAGAGATATACTCTAAAACCTTCTCATTGTTCTTTATGTTGAGATTCTCATATTGATTTCTCAAGGACTGAAGTTTCACCTTCTTCAATGATGCATCACCACCGTAACATTTGACCAGTGTGTCCCACACCTCCTATGACCTCATTGAATCTGCAATGTTCTCAAACATGTTCACATCCACACATTGATGGATGAAAAACAACGCCTTCTGATCTTTATTCCTCTTATTTCTCTGCGCCTCTCTCTCTCTCTTCTTCCGTCGTATCTTCTACAACCGAAATATACCCATCAGTAACAAGCTCAAGAACATCTTGAGCCCCAAATAACATGTGCATCTGAATCATCCATCTGTTCCAATTCTTACCATCAAAACTCGAAGTTTGGTACTCATATTGTTGTTTCTGTTCATCTTCAACCTTGTACATACACTCAGATCCTTACTCACACAGTGTTTCCCAACCCCACAGAATCAGAAAATGTGATTTTGTTACAATTTTGTTCAAAGATTCAGCACGAACCTAGAAACAAAATAAATCTCACAACACAAAAGGATCAAAGATGATAGGAATAATGAGAGAATAATAAGAGAATGACGGCTACACAAAAGGAGAAAGAAATAAGGATTATTGTTATCAATGACATCTACCACTAGTCTATTTATACAAGGAGAAAATTTCCACATAGGCCCTAAAATAAACTTAATGACCAAGATAAAAGATACATAAGTAGAAAAATACTAAATTACCCTTCAATAGTGTTGTTCGCGTTAAAAAGTGATGCGCGAGGGAATCGAATCGGAATTCGAATCTCTAGCTCGAAACGATTTACTCTTTTGATTTGTTTATAAAGATGCCGCGAGCATCAAGCTTTATTATTTCCAAAACAAGAAAAATGAGATGAAAAAGGGGAAAGTTGCAATACCCTCAATTGATATGATATGCATTACAACTAGCGCGAACTAGACGAAACGCATTGGGGAGATTCTAGGCAAGGGGGTTTGTTATATAAAGGGAATAGATGTGGCACCCTAAATATATATAGTTATCTATAGCTTTATATATGAATAGTTTGATATGTTTGTGTGTTTTAATTTGCTATTTCTAATTTTGGGAAAGTTTCTCCTTTGGATTTTAAGAAGGGTAGATTATGTGGGATCCTAGGTTTTGCTATTATTATGCTCGCAAATATCATTGGGATCTTCTGCATACATATCCCTTAATGGGAATCAGAGCATTTGTAGCTCGGATCTAAAGGGATCTATGGTTTGTTTGGTTTGAGGGAGAAAGAAGTATGCTCGTCAAGGCTGAGACCTTGTGCCTACGTATTCTCAAAGGGAGGTTGAGAAAGTCAAAGCAATCGTAGTTCCCACTTATGCTAGTGGAAGCAACGGGAGTTATTAAGAGACAAAGACAAATGTCATCTTAATGAAAAATGTATCTAATCTATTTCATCACATATATTTTGAAGGGTTGATTGATTGAATCTTTCATCGTAAGTTTTAGGTGTTTTGCTTGAGTGTACAAGCGTTACCACTTACGAGTTTAAGAAAGATGTTTGAAAGATGATTGAATCTTTAATTGTAAGCATTGGGTTTTTTGCTTGAGTGTACAAGCGTTACCACTTAAAGATTAAAAGATGTTTTTGTTTGAAAAGAGTGTGATTGAAAAGTGTTTGATTGTATGTGATGTGATAGATGAGATACTTCTTCCATAGAGATGATAAAGTGTTAGCCCAAGAGGAGGCATTCCGAGGGTCATCGAGGGTCCTTGTATGAAGCTCAAGAGGAAGCTATAGGGTATGGCTGACTTTGGTTTTAAGAGTGGTTTCACCGGAAAACCATCCTCTTAGGATTTCAGAGTGATTTCACCGGGAAATCATCCTCTTAGGGTTCTATCCTAGCGCGGGTGATTCTTTGTATTAGAAGCCCAATAGGAGGCTGTTAAGAGATTTCCAGGTCTCTTTCTTGTTTGATGCCCAAGAGAAGGCTAAACTCAACGAGGAGTTCTTTTGAACGAAGCCCAAGAGGAGGCTAACTCAGCAGGGGAGTGTTGTCTTATATGAAGCCTAAGCGGAGGCTAAACTCAGTAAATGAGTTTTCTTATATGAAGCCTAAGAGGAAGCTAACTTAATAAATGAGTTATCTTATATGAAGCCTAAGAGGAGGCTAAAGGGAAACCTAGTTGTTAGGCTAATTGTTATGTTATAACTGAACAGTTATATAAACAAGTGTGTGATGTGTATTCACAGGAGTTTATGAAGGAAATATATAGACAAGTGTATAAAACGAGCGATTAAAGCAAGTGTAACTTGAATATATACAAAGTTTTTGGATGTGAACAAGGGAATGAATATGTACACGAAGGGGTGTTTATGTACAAGGAAGTGAATATGTACATAGGAGGGTTGAGACTTACACCGTAAGGGAGGCCCATTGGTTTAAGAGCAGTTTCACCGGGAATAATGCTTCTCTTAATACCAATGGAATAAGTGTATAAACAAGTGGATGAAAACAAACGAACGAAGTTTGTTTATGCTTGAATATTTACAAAGATGATTGGATATGTACAAGGAATTGAATATGTACATAAAAAGGATTGGGACTTACACCGTGAGGGAGGCCCATGATCAATTAAGAAATTCAAGAAGAAACCTGGTTTGTTTTATCTTTAAATTTAATTACATGGAAAAAGGTGTGTAAGTTTGTTGAAAAGTTTTTGAAAAGGTTTTGAAAATGATTTTGAAAAGTGAAGTATATTCACAAGAAGTTTTGAAAAGATTTAAGTTTGAAAGTTGGAAAGAAAACATTTTTGTAAGTATTAAAAAATACTTAAAATGTTTCATTTTGACTTAATAAAAATATAATCAAAAAGAAAATATTTTTGGATTTTTTTGACATAATCATAAAATAGGCTTATTAAATGACAAGTGTGCAAAAAATCATCTCAAAATGAGAAGTTTTGATTAGTTTTTGAAAATGTTGAAATTTGATAGAAACTTTGAGAAAAAAGAGTTTTTTGGTCCTAAGGAGGTTTGAACCTCGGACATTTGGCTTTAGAAATGAAGATTTTCCATTGAGCCATTTGTTTGACTTGTCATTTAAATACCTTGTTTAGAAGGAGTTTTTGAAAAAAGAAAGTTTGAAAATGTCCAGAAATTGGACTTCTGAAGGGTTCAGAAGTTAGCTTGCTTCTGGAGGATCAGAAGCTAGCTGGCTTCTGGAGCGTGAGAAAGAGATTTTGGAGCGCTTTGGCTAGTAACTTCTGGGGCGTGTGGGCTAGCATGGTGCTTCTGGCTGCTTGAGAAGGCTTGCTTTTGGGGGTAGAAGCATTAGAAGTTTGAAGCTTCTAAGGATAGAAGTACTAGAAGTACTTCTGAATATAGTGGAAATGAAGAGCTTCTAGGGGTAGAAGCTTCAGAAGCACTTCTGGAGGCTGAGCCTCAGAAGGACTTCTGGAAGAACAAGCTTCAGAAGCTTGTATTTCCCTTTATTAAAAAAAAGGTTCCGGGGGGATTCGAACCCTGGACCTATGGCATGGCAAGGATTTGAAAAGCGCGCTGACTACAACTTTCATGTTTTGATTTTTTTTCTGAATCCAAATGGATCTAGGTGAAAAATGGCCTAGAAAGTGAGAAAAAACCATGTTTCTTAACACTTGAAAATTTTTCTAAGTGTTAGAAAAAATTCAAATCTTGACTTTTTATTGACTTTTTCACATTTCTTGATTTTTTATGATCATGATGGATTATTTGAAATATTTTTATGATTGAAAAAGTTTGGTCTTGAAAAAGTTGACCAAAAGTCAAAGTTTGAGTTTTTGAGCAGATGAATTTTCATTAGATGGTTCAGAATTTGTCTGATGAAGAAACATGAATTTTACAATGTTTTGAACTAAGAAATTAGGTCATGATGTTGCATTGAAGATGTTAATATCAACCTTCAAGCAAATAGGTCATCCATTGAGCAGAAAGTCAACACTATCTCCGATCAAAACCCTAATTGGTCGATTCATGGTAGATCATGAGAAAAAGTTGGGAATCTGAAGATCAAATATTGATGATTGACTAAGATAGATCAATTGAGGTGAGTGGAAACTCAAACCCTAATTGATCACATCTTGAACAGATGAAATTTTGAAGAAACCCTAATTTTGACTTCTAGAAGCCACGCACGATCTATTATGTTCTGAAACTGTTAGTGATGCAGTGATGCATATGTGGATAATGTAAGGTGGTATCTTAGGACAAAAATTGGGGTATGACAAGTGTGTCTGTGATAAAAGATTAGCATATTGAGTTCCATATTATGAGGAGCGTATCAATATAGTATAAGCAACATATAGTTGTCTCTACAATAATTGTAACCTTGTCATTTGTCTGTTAGAGTTAATATAGTAACTACATAAACTACATAGCTCATTTTATGTAACGATAATCATAAGCTAGTGTGTGTAGTGTCTCAATGTGTATCGATCTGTAGTATATGCATGCATGTAGTAACGTAAGTGAATCATAAACGTGAATTGCATATTTAATGTGTAGCGACGTAAATCATAAACATATTTAAATAGTATGTTTCTATATGACCTAAGTCATTTCATGTGTAGTGATAAATAGGCATGGCAATGGGGCGGGGCGGGGACGATTTTTATATTCCCCAACCCCTAACCCGAATCCTAGATAAATTCCCATTCCCCGCCCCGATCTCCGTCGGGAATGAATAATTGAACCCCAAACCCGTCCCAAGTGGGTTCGGGGATCCCCGACCTAAACCCAAACCCAAAACTTGCCTTAACCCAAATCGTTCCCCGAACCCAAAACCCGCCCCAATTCTAACAAATATGAATTTATATTACAAAAGTAAAATACAATCTTAAAGAATTTCAAACATATATTTCAAATAATAAAAAATACAAACGAAAGTATTAATTCAGTAACCATACAATTAATATTTCAAATTAACAAAACCAAATAATCCAAAATATAAAAACTAAATAAAAAAAAATACAAATTCATATTCCAAACTACCATCCAAACAAATACATAGTAAAAAGTATTCTACATTCCAAAATACCAACAAAACAACCACATCCTACATTCCAAAATACCAACAAAATAACCACATTCTACATTCCAAAATACCAACAAAACAACCATATAACTAAAAGTATTCAATATCGTTGTCTATGGAAATTGCTAACAAAAATAGATAAGTGGCCAACACCAATATTGTCTTCTTTCTAAATGCTATTCTCCGTCTTCAAAGAGGGAAATAACACTACTAGTCAATAGCTCGCCTATATAAAAAATACAAATTAAAATACAAACATTAATAATAAATAAGAATAAAATTCAAAACCTGGATACTCTTATATGCTAATAACAAATTGGTTACTAACAATCCATATTAGTCACTTCATATTAGAAAATAATAATAAATAAATCAAAGGAAACTTTTACCTTCTTCATCGGGCTCTATTTCATCGAGTAAAGTTGTGTAGTCATTGCTTAACTTAGAACTCATACCACCTAAAAATATGAATAGTAATCAATTAATAAATACAAAGTTATATGCCATTTCATAATATATAAAAATTGACAAAATAATATAAAAGCATACCACTATTTTCAGTACTCCATAACCAGCTTCTAGCACATATCAAAGCCTCTAAAGTTGTCCAATGAAATCGACTACGATGTGGGCTTAAAATATGACCGCTAGTGCTGAATGCAGATTCTGAAGCTACTGTAGAAATAGGAATTGCTAAAATATCTTTTGCAATTGCTTGGAGTGTTGGATATTTGATTCCATTTAACTTCCACCATAATAGAATATCAAAATCAGGACTTCGCGGTAAAACTTCCTCTTCCAAATAATGATCCAATTCTGTTTTAACATATGAAGTTCTAGCTTTTTTTCTTCTTCTGAACATATGCATCATAATCATCTAAACCATCATTAGCCACCCGACTAGATTCCAACATTGGTGAGTCACCACAATTCTCTTGGTTCAACTTCAATTGATAATCAGTAATTAAATCATAACATAGTTGTTGAATCCTCTTAACTTGCTCAAAAGAGTCTTGTTCATACAATTTTTCATAATAGTATTCAAGTAACTCCATTTTGTATCTAGGATCCAAAACACTAGCAATTCCCATTATGTCATGGGTGACACTCCAATATTTATCAAATTTTTTCAACATCTTGTTAGCCATTTCTTTGATCGATAAATTGGAAGAGTTAATCCAATCAGATATTGCCAATTTAATCTTACAAATCTCAGGAAAAAACATGTTGGTAGTGGGATACTTAGTGCCAGAAATGATTTCAGTGATTTTATTGAACAACTCCAATCTTTCACAAACATCTTTTGCAAATTTCCATTGTGAACTAGTTGGAACACAAGTGTATCGAGTGTCACGTAGCCTTAAACGACTAAATACATCCTCATACAAAATAGCAATGTCAAGCATTTTATAGGTGGAATTCCATCTAGTCGGACAATCTAAACTTAAAGTTTTAGTGCAAGAAATTCGCAATTGCTTAGCTGTCTCCTCAAATTTTTCTTTTCTTTTAGGAGTTGCAGTCCAATAAGCTACATTATCCCGAATCTTTTCTATTCCATCTCTCACTACTTCTAAACCATCCTTTACTATCAAATTTAATATTTGTGCGCAACAACGCAGATGAAGTAAAGATCCATCCCTCAACAAAGTACTTAAATGCAACTTCTCCTTAATTTTTTCCATCACAGCATCATTTGTGCTACAATTATCTAAAGTGATAGTTGACAATTTTGTATCGATAGTCCAGTCCATTAAACACTTAACTAAAGCAGCACAAAGTCTATCACTTGAATGAGGAGCAGGAATATAAATGAGCCTAGCATATTAATAAAATTCAAAATATGAAATAAATGAAGCTAACATATTATATTTATGCTTAAACTAGACATAGAAAATTGTAATTACCTCAAGATGCAACTCTGCAAATTCCAAGATCCATCAATATAATGTGCAGTAACAGCCATATATCCCTTTTTTTGATTGCTTGAAGTCCACATGTTTGAAGTAATTGCCACTCTTGCTTGAAGACTATCTAATGACTTTGAAGTTATTGTCTTCTCAATCTCGTACACTTTAAATATCTTCTTCCTAATAGTATTTCTACAAGGAAAATGAAACAATGGTTGTAGAGAAGCAACAAATCGTCGAAAACCAATATGATCTACAATTGAAAGTGGATACTCATGCATAATTATTGCACGTGCAAGCTCTTTCCTTGATTTTTCAGCATTATAATTACCAACTCCCAATTCTTGCTTTCCTTGCGAGTTATTTGGCATGAGAAATGTTTGTCCTTTTGTAGTCTTATTCTCATGAATTTTGCGATGAATGCATGTCTCCATATGTTGAAGCAAGTGTTTCGTTCCATTGCTCGATTTTCCACCAAGAAATTTCTTGCAATATTTACATTGAGCCTTATCCTCGCCATTAACTTTCACCTTTATAAAATGATCCCAAGCCTTACTCCTAAGTCTTCCTTTCTTTGTTTCTGCCAATGCCTCTATATTATCACCTGTATCTATTCTATCAGTTGTCTCATCATTAGGTGTTTCAATTGTTTCCTTCGGTGGTGTCAGGCCATTAAGCGAAGAGTTGAAACTTTCTTCCATGTCGGGAGTTAATTGGTGTGCACTATCTTGTGAAATAAGTGGATCGATGTTACCAATATTTTCCATGTTTATCTCCTGTTGCAACATATAAAATACAGACGGTGAATAACATATAAAACAGATATTGAAGGCTCATAATTCATATGTGCTCATGTTTTTAACAAATTTAATTTTAAATATACTAATAAATATGAGACAAGCTTAAAAATGAAAACTTTTTTTGGCTTACTTGTTTTTGAAAATTGTTTGTTAGGATTGATTTCAAAATTGTTGTTTTCAAAACAGAAAAATGAAAACTAGTATATGATGTTTTGAAATTTAACTCGGCTTGTATTTCCTCTGCTTGAAAACTAGTATATCAATCCACCAACATTGTATTCCTCGGCTTGCATGGTATATTATATATGAGGATTTAATCTGGTTTTTTTTTAAAATAAATAGAGATCACACATAGCACATGTGACCGAAAATGGAGTAAGACAAGCTCCACACTGTGAGAGTTTGGTATCAGTACCATGTTAATGGTAAATCACATTTTCACTAGGGATGGCAACGGGGCGGGTTTAGCTAACCCCGCACCCGCAATCCCAGTAGCAGACCCGCCCCCGCACCCGCCGGGGGGTGAAAATTTATCCCCAGACCCGCCCCAAATGCAGAACGGGTCACCCGCACCCGCCCCCACCCGCGAAAACTGTATTTTTTAAATAAAAAAATATCTATTTTTTTTCACAAATTTCCTGGACAACATTAACAAATACATGAAAAATACAAAATTCACCATTGATTTGAGTAAATAATTGTAGGATTTAATATTCAAACACCATTCCAAATATTTTTCTATCATAACCCTTCAATCAACAACTATAATTGGTTGTGATTCATTAAAAGAGTGTAATCTTTCAATATATCAAAGTATAAATCACTCACAACAACCAACAATTTTTTGCAAAGTACAAATACAAAATTAAAACAATACAATCAACAAAAGAACCATTCCAACAACACGGAACAAAATATACTATATCATCATAACAAAAAAAGATCCAAATAAACAACAAATTTTCTAATAATCTTCATCTTCGAGGCGGGAGTTGGAAACAGAAGTAGCACCATCAATCAACAACTCACCTGTATTAAAAAATAAAAGTTAAAACATAAAAATTTAACTTGACAAATTTAATACAAATAGTATGAATAATACCTTCATCATCAGACTCCATTTCAGTTAGTAAAATAGCATTTTCATTTCCCACGTTAGATTTCAAATTACCTATCAATATAGTAAAATATAGTCAATGATAGTCTTGGCAAGTAAAAATAAAAAATATAAACAAGAAAGATCTTTACCATTATTCTCAGCACTCCATAACCAACTTCTTGCACACATCAAAGCTTCTAAAGTGGTCCAATGAAGTCGACTTCGATGAGGGCTTACGATATGACCACTTGTACTAAATGCGGTTTCAGAAGCCACGGTAGAAACAGGAATTGCCAATACATCCCTTGCAATTGCTTGAAGTGTTGGATACTTAATCCCATTCAACTTCCACCATAATAAAATATCAAAATCTGGACTTCTTGGTAAAACTTCCTCTTCCAAATAAACATCCAACTTTGTTTTAACAGATGAAGTTCTAGCTCTTTTTTTTCTTATGACATACAAATCATAGTCTTTCAAACCATCATTACTAACATTACCAACATTAGCATCCAACATTTCAGATTCTCTTCTAGAATCGTTGTTCATTTTTAATTGATAATCATAAAGCAACTCATAACACAACTGTCTAATTGACTTAACTTGGGAATCAACATCATTCCCATAGAAGACTCCATAATAATATTCAAGTAAATCAGTTTTATACCTAGGATCCAAAACAAAGAACCCCATTATTTCATGAATCACACTCCAATATTTTTCAAACTTTACCAACATATTTTCTGCCATTCTTTTTACCAATTCGTCAGAGGATTCAATCCACTCAAGTAATGAAACTTTAATCTGACAAATCTTAGGGAAGTATTCATTGGCAGTTGGATACTTAGTTCGGAAAACACTTGATGATAGAATTGAACAATTTCAATTTTACACAAATCTCTTTTGCAAATTTCCAATGTAAAGTTGTTGGTAAACAAGTGTACTGAGTTACACGGATTGCTAATCTATTAAAGACCTCTTCATACAAAATAGCAACATCAAGCATCTTGTAGGTAGAATTCCATCTAGTTGGACAATCTAAAACTAAATTCTTGGTGCAAGGTATTTTTAATTGTTTACATGTCTCCTCAAACCGTTCCTTCCTTTTAGGAGTTGCTGTCCAAAATGCAACGCTATCTCGAATCATCTCTATTCCATCTTTCACAACTTCTAACCCTTCTTTTACTATCAAATTTAGTATATGTGCACAACAACGCATATGAAGTAAGGCCCCGTCCCTTAATAATGTCTCTGGTTTCAACTTAGCCTTAATTTTATCAATCATTGCATCATTTGTGCTACAATTGTCCAAAGTGATAGTAGACAATTTTGAATCAATGTTCCAATCCATCAAACATTCAACCAATGCACCACAAATATTTTCACTAGTATGAGGTGCGGGAACATAAATGAACCTAACATAATAAGATTCACAAAACTAGTATAAATGTGATTTACCTCAAAATGTAAAAGCTAAATAGATTCACCAAACCACATTAATATGTAAAAACTAAATAGGTTATATGGTATTAGTAATTTTCACTCTAAAATTAAACAGTACTAACTACGACAGAAACTTATTTACAACAAGGCATTAGTCCATTGTATATACAAGGCAGTAGCAATCTAAACTAACTTTGGAGTTTTTGTGAACTAAACACTGAAGCAAACATATACAGAATCATATAGCAACAATATCTGCATAATTTGTCACCAGCTGACAGGCTAGTTTTTAAACCTTAAAAAACCAAAGCAAAACAACTTCATCAAAACTAAAAAGGTGTTTGGAAGGGTTCATACTGTCATGACATAAGCCCTTACTCTTTTATTCAAATACTACCACCACACTCAAAAACCTGTCAAGATTTTCATAAGTTAATTTGTACTTATTTCAACAAGTTCCTGGAATAACTTACGTTACATACTGGTAATGTTTGCCATATACTCATATTGTATTCTAATGAATTTCCAGCAAAATGTAAAGTGATAAACACTACATATTTCCACCTTAATCATTGTTATAAGGTAATTGTAGTAATTTGGCATTTGTTTATTAATTAATTATATAAAAATACTCTACGTGGTGTAATTGAGAGATGCAGATTCACTTAAATTCCTTTTCAATTTCATTATTTCAACAGCCATAATTTGTTTAACCCATTTTATTTTAATTGTAGCATATAACACAAACAAACAGTTCCAAAAATTTATACCACACAACATGTTCTCCAAATCTATTGAGAATGGCTAACTAGTAACTGTAATAATTATTTCTTGAGCATGACACATACAAGAATGTTTAGCATTAGTGTCAAGCTTTTAAGTTCTTTCCTTCATCTTAGTCCCTACACTGCTAACCAACATTGGATATATGATGAAAACCCAAAATATTTAAGAATATTTTGCCATCCTCTACAGGAAGACAGTGATTTTACAGATAAAAGCAAGAAAGAAAGAACTACAAATCTGATACTTCATTTCTTCCAACAACAAAAAGTTGTGAAATAGTGGCAGTATAGAGTATCAGAACTTAACAAACCACTAAAATGTGGACAGAAGCTTAGGATCTGTAACAACAATAGAGTACTGGATCTAACAAGTTAAACCCTAATTATAGATCTAACCTTTCAAATCCAACGGCTGAGCTAAGGGGCTGGTGTGCGTCGAAGTTGATAAGATGCTATTGTGCTGATGGGAGCAACACTGATAACCGCCGTCGGCCGTTGTGGTGAGATTTGAGAGAAGCTGAGAAACCAAACCGGTGATGATGGCAGAAAATGCTTCTAAGAAGCCGAGAAAAAAAAATAAAGTAACATAAAGATAATTAAAACAAGGTTATTATGGTAATTGGATCATTCGGGGGCGGGGCAGGTGCGGGTGCGGGCGGATCTCAGTGTCTTACCGCCCCCGCACCCGTAGTTAGAAACCGGGTTTTACCCGCACCCGTACCCGTACCCGTTTTAGCCTATTTTTCCCCGTTAATTTCGGGGCGGGTTCGGGCGGGGCCCAACGGGTCTGGGTTTTTTTGCCATGCCTAATTTTCACAATCTTTCTAGTTTTACTTATTTCACTTCTATGTTGATGGTTGAATAAAATTCACTGAGTTCGTTTCAGAATATATTCTTTTTATGCTATTTAGTACAACTTAGAAACTATTATAGGATCTTGTTTTTATTCTATTTAATAACTTGTAAACCATGCGTGCTTTCTTACATTAATGAAAAGAATAGAAGATAAATAAAATATGTAGTCTACTGAGGTTTAATTAATTAAATAACATTTTCCCCTTCATACATCAATCCTACGGACTTAATGAACACTCTTTAAGAAAAGTTGGAAAATATTATGTGAAATCATTGTTACAAATTGTAACTTACAATGCTGAAAGATTTTGCTTAGAATAATTTTGCTTACTATAATCACATTCTTCTACAACCACAATAAATATTCAAGATTTAGAAGTAAAAATAAGAAAATAAGAACAAAACTTAAAGCAAAAATAATATTGATGAGGAATTGAGGATGTCAAGATGGTGAGCTGTAACACCCCAATCTACCCAACGTTATTTTAAAATCAGAGTGCGGAAAAATTTAAACTGAAAACTTGAGGCATTACATTTATTCAACTTGAAAACAACATTATAATGATTTACTTCTTGACAGATACGTAACACCTAAGGAAATATGAACGATTTCACCATAATTAAACTTTAGCAATTTAATCTTCAATAAATAACCGCAGCGGAAATCTTATCATAATTAATCAAAACGACGTAGCATCTTTGAAAACAACGGAAAATCATAAATACTAATTCAAAACCAGGATTTTAATTCAACGGAAATAATTGCATAAGCATAAACAAGACAAGGCGTTCGTTTCCCCCCGAGTGCTACGTATCAGAGCGACGACACCAAAGCTAATAATCTTCTTACTCCTCATTACCTGCACGTTACCAATATAAAGGTAACGACCAACAAAAGAAAAGCGTGAGATATCGAATAATATAAGCGAAAGTACGATAATTCATATGCTTAAGTAAAGAAACATACATTAATTACCACTTTATTCAACGACATACGATATCCACATAAAACAACTTAATAATCAACGACAACATAAAATGCGACTCAATGCGACTCAACAAATGCAAATGCATGTGGATCCATTTGGAGCAAAACTCCCAACTTAAAATATGCCAGGTTATCGAGGCATTCAACAAGGCATAAGCCTTCAACTTACAACGTGGTGCCAATCCAGGCCAACTTAATAATGCACATGAATATGTATGCTACAACGACTACAACATCAATAACGACTTAAAATCAACAGCAACTTGAAATATGCACAATTCTGCATCAACTTAAACATTCAACTTCAACTTCAACAATAATCAACAACGTCAACCCAATGCAATTATAATTTAATTTAATCAACTTTATTTTTAGCTCTTGCCACGTAATTCTACGGTCTTTAGATCATCTAATTCGTACCTAATCAACACGTTCCGGCTGTATAGACAATCAAGCAACTAATACGAATTTCAACGAAGTGTTACCGTTTTAATTAACTATCTGTATACCCGAACTGCCCCGTAAAGTTTCGTTCGATTCCGACAAACTATTTTCTCCGCCTAATTCGACCAGCAGTGTCATTTTCTGCCTGTTTTAATTTTTTTGCAACTTTACTGATTAGTCCTATTTATTTCACTAGTTAATTCTGTCACTACTTATTGATCTCTTGCATTACTATGGATCACTCTACTAATTAATCTACACTGTATGTACTATTTGTTTTCTGCCAATATTATTTTTCTGATATAATTCTCTATGGTGGCTAGAGTGGTTCTGCTACTGCTAAGACTGTTTTTTACTTACTGTCATAATTCTTCATCTCTTGTTATTACTATTTCCACATACTAGCAGGTTCTGGTTCATGTCTTGTTTTCCTTCTAGCATGCCAATGCTAACACTATCCTCATAAGCCACACCTTCCTCCCACGAAGCAATCAAACAGGTAATGAATGGGGTTGAGACGCCCACCTTGGGCACCTGAGGCGCACGCCTCTTTCCCCTAAGCAAGTGGAGACGGACGTCTCCCCCCTCCTAAGGCAGATGTCTCCCTTCCCTCTCTCCTTCAGAAGGCGGACGCCTCCATGCTCTTCCCCATCAGCAAGACGGTCGCCTCCTACAGCTACTATTTCAACATAATTCGCACCAAATTGCACAGAATAACAATGCATAACAGAGTAATATAATCGCTACCAATTTAACAGCATAACCACACATCAAATAATTTAACACATAAATAATATAAATCATTCCAGCAACGAAATTTTACCGACGAAACAGAATTTAACAGTGTAATTAAACAACCCTAAACCCCACATACGAACCATCCTACAATCGACTATAAAACCCGAATCCCACCCCTTACCTATGGATTGAAGGGAACTCGGAATCCCACCCCTTACCTGTGGATTGAAGGGAACTCGGAATTTCGATCGGAAACAGCAACTTATCGGACAGAAAATCCTTCCTAGCAACCCTTGTTTCAAATTCTCTTCCTTTCTCTCCTCTAGTTTTTCTGCTACGCGGCTATGACTTTTGTTCTTTTGGTTTTGCAAGCAACAATTATCTCCTTGTTTTTCTAGGTCTCTTAATATATATAATACTCCTTATATAATTAGTTTTTATTAAATCTTTTCTCTAAAATACTAATTTACCCTACTAACTAATATTTATATTAAATCTAATAATTCTACTTAATAATATAATTCTAATATAATTTTCATTTCTCGGCTAATTCGACCCGATTATTAGTTTAGTAATTCTACCGACGATTTTGACTTATACACTAAATTACTCGGAAAATACTCTATATCTTCAAATTAATTTATTTTAATTAATTACGGGTGTTACATGAGCCATCCAGGTGAGATGGTATCATAATGATAATGAATGTCTTCCAATTGAAAATGAAATGGTAAAACAAGATCAATAATGAGACTTTTAGAAAAGTGAAAGAGATATAAGTATATAACTCATTAGTGAACCATAAAAGCTTGTTTTTGGATTTCTAAAAGTCTTTTAATTAAATAAGCCTATAGGTAATCCAACGTAAATGTAATGGGATTGACATTGAGAAGTGGAAGGGTTAAAATAATAATAATAATAATAATAATAATAATAATAATAATAATAATAATAATAATAATAATAATAATAATAATAATAATAATAATAATAATAATAATAATAATAATAATAATAAACGGGACGGGTTCGAGGTGGGTACTACATTCTTCATTACCTGCCTCATCCCCATATTTTAAAATCGGGAAAAACCCAAACTCGAACCTAAACCCAATCAAAATGGATTTTCTCCGTCAAATTCAGGGCAGGTTCGGACGGGTACCCGCGGGTATGGGTTATATTGCCTTGTGTAGTGATAAATGACACATGCCATATTTTTACCTTCATTTTAGACGTAAGTCATGTTTCAATATTCAAATAGTATGTTTCTAAATTGTTTATACGTTTCTAGCTATGGTTATATTTTTAGTGTTTATTAATGTTTGCACCATATATATGTGATACAGCTTGCATTTCATGTGTGTGTATGTAGTAGTGATGTTGGCATGAAATTACTGCAAGCCTGAAATACTAGATGTAAGACGTACTGCTCTTGCGTTTATGAGACAATATTACATACTTGATGTATGCTTTTGAAGGCTTAGTTGTGCTACTTATAGTAAGCTATAGTGTGTACTAAAAAGGAGTGATACTTGATGTATACAATTGCTTCTGTATTATTTTACCGTGAGATTTGATATATATATATATATATATATATATATATGGAGTTGTTCGAGTGTTCTTGAGTGATATGAAATTAAGAGGCTTCTATAGTGAAGTTTCAGAATTAACTTTATCAAAGAAATCACTTTAATCATCTAATAGAAAAAGTCTTAACCACATCACTTTTATAGTAAAATAACTTTACAGTGAATCCATTTTAAAATAAATTTTTACTTATTATATTATCTATTATAAAATAACAATGTTTTCTTCTTGTTCTACGTTCTTCTTCTTTCAATTTTTCCAAACTAAAACCCTAAATCCCCAAATTCGAAATTTGTGATGCTCCTTCTACACCACTCTCCTAATTTCGACCTATTCCTTAAATCCGAAATTATGTTTCCTCCCACACAATTTCGCAGTTGTTCATATTCGATGTTTAGCATTCAGAATAAATGTTCGTGTAATTCGTATTGGTTGCGAATTTCATCGTATCGTATTTGGTTCTTGTCTTCTCCTTTCACATGTAATTGTTAATATCTATCCCAGTATGTATATTTTCCCAAACTCAATTAGATTTTATATTTTCTACTGACATTATTGAATTGGATTTAAGGAATTGTATTTTAAGTTGAAGTTTATTAGAAATATTTTCAGAAATAATCGATTTGGGGATTAAGACTTGTATCTATGAAATTAATGCACTACTAACAAAATCGCTATTAGTGACCGATTTAGTGACCAAAATATTTCGGTCACTATAGTACTAAATCGGTCACTAAATAAATTTAACCACCGAATTAATGACTAAAATTTTGTGACCGAATTTTCCGTCTCTATAAATTTTTAAAAACATAATCAAAAATCGTTTCATAAGAGGAATACTGAGCAATAGCAACCCAAATATGTATTCATAATAACTAAAGAGTGAGACTCCTCACTTCAATCTAAAATTTGAGATATTAAATATGTGTCATTTTTCTATAGATTTAACGTTTTACATATGGAATTTAACCATTTAAACATAAATCTAATAAAAGTTATTTTCGATAAAATAACAAAAAAATTTATGTTTTTTTAAAATCAGTAAAAATAAACTTTAAATATTTAAACTTTTTTGGCCCCTTTAATTTTTTTATTTAAATTTGGCATTGTAAATATATATATTTTCATGTTTCTTTCGTCTTTATAAAATTGATTTATATTAGACTTGATTATAATATAAATTTGATTAAATATTTTTTTGACTCGTATGTTAATTCTATGGTTTATTTTGATTTTTTAATTTAAAAAAGATTCATATTAATCTTTAACTCTTTAAAATGTATTATGTTGATCATTTTTATCTAATTAGCGACGAAAAAAACTTAAAAAATCAATAGTTAATATGACAAAAAAGACTAACATGATACATTTTGAAGAGTTAAAAAATTAATATGAATTTTTTTTTATTGTTAAGGGACTAAAATCAACCTAGAATTTAATACACGGGACAAATAGAATATTAAACATATCTATTTTAATCTTTTAAATCATTAATATTTGAAGAACTAAAGTAAAATATTTTAAATATAACTGACAAATTTTAATATAAATCAACTTTTTAAATATTAAAATAAAAAAAATAAATAAAATAAATAAAATAACATATTCTTTAAAGTTCAAATCAACCAACCCAATTCCATGAACTACAATGAATTGTGGCATATTTTAAGCGACTAAATAATATTTAAAATCATTTTAAATTACAAAAAGAAAAAGAAAAATTAATATGAATGTTTGGGATAACAATAAACTTGATGAAGGTGACACCAGAGTTTTATTAAAACTTTAAAGTGAAATATTTGTCAAAATATACACACACAAAAATATCACCTTAAGTTAGAGGCATAAAAGACAAAATAAATAAAAATAAAAATAAAGCATTGAAACATTATCATTCCTCTCTTTAATAAAACATCCTTAGAGAATGTGTTACCCTCCAATCTGTATTCATGCATAATCCAATTAGTTTTTACACCACTTGGAGCTCTTCTTGTTATTTGAAACACACATCAGACACAATATTGATACATAAATAATAATAATAATAATAATAATAATAATAATAATAATAATAATAATTTAAAAAAAATAATTAAATTTCTTTTCATTTATTAGTATCGAGTCGGTGCAAATTCTAATACTTTATGATTTGTCGTTGCAACATATTAATTTTGAAAATATATATAATATATCTCAGGCGCAATTTTTCGAATCCGTAGTACTAATATGATATACAAACAACTAACATTAATTTGTAATAAAAAAACAACATTGAAGTCACCTGGCAAGTCTCTTGGTTCACACTCATTCGTATCAACTTCAGTAATAGCTATAGCAGCAAAGCTATTGTCATCAACCTTCTTGACAAGGTATTGATTTATGAGTTCTACATCGGTCGGATGGAATCGAAACCTAGGAGGAAATTCAAACTTTTTGTTATCCAATTTTGGTTCCGAAACAATAACATTTGATCCCATCCTACGCCAAAGAAATAATGTTAAAGACAAGAAAATACTATTCATAATTAAATTGAAGTTATAAAAAATAGTAGGATACTAACCTATCAATGTTTGAAAATGGAGTGAGATGGGAGGAGAAAATTAATCTTTGGTTGAGTGATGGAAAAGAGAGTGAATGAGGTAAGATGGATTTTTTTTTTTTCTTTTGAAAGTATTGAAGGTATTGAGTTGGAAGAACATATTACTCCTTAAATATTGATCTCTTAGGATGCATAATGTGATTCAATAAGAAATTTAGGGAGGATTCAATCTTTCATGTTTTAAGTTGTTTGTTTTATATGATGATGTGTATGGTTTAATATGTCAAAAATTGAAAGGTGAAAATTGTGAAAAGATGATTTATGTTTGAGAAAAAGATGGTGTAATGATAGACTGTTAACCAATGACGATGATGTTTAGCGTCAAATCATATTAAAAATTTTAAAATATGTTTATGATTTAATATTTTAAAATATTTTAATTTAATGTCTATAAGATATTTTTTTTACATCGACGGTGCATTATCATTAAACACTTTTGAAATTTTTGAAATTTCTTAAATTAATATAGCCGACAATATCAACGGTTGTTTAATTAAGATCAGACAAAATTAATGAAAAATATACAATTTATATTTTATATAATTTTAAATATTAAAATTTAATTATAATTGTCTGATCTTGATCAAATAGAACTCAATGTCAGAGATACATAAATACATGAAAAGTAGAGTACTTGAAAGTCGGTTTCAAATAACAAAAAGCGCAAACGGTTAAATTTTGAGTTTCAATGCACTTTTGAAACAATATTTATCATGATTTAAGCAAGATGATGTTTTAGAATAGAAAAAATCTGACTGGTCAAATTGTCGTTTATCGATAAAGAGCCCACAATTTAATAGAAATATATATTTTTTTATGTATATACCTAAAATATGATGATTTTTAGTTTATTTGAATACGGTTATTGTGAATTCACGTGATGAATATTCAGCCACGTTCAACCTCACCGGAAAAAAATTTATCAATTAAATTTTATTTAAACACAAAACTAAACATAATATATTTTGTCTAATGAGGAATTATCAATTTATATACAAAAATTATATTCAATCATAATCGTTAAATTATTAAAGTAATCATATAAATGTTAATCTAATTGCTTCAAAAATTAACATATATAATTAGTTGTGTATCTATTATAAAATCTGATATATTTCTGTGTGTAATTTTCAACCATTTACATATACACCTATTTAGGGGCCATTTGTTTTTGCTTTAAAAAATTAGAATTTTTTTATATTTAAAAAGTTTAATAATTTTTTTAAAATAAAATTGTAAAGTTTATATAAACAAAAATATATAATACTGTAAAAATTATTTTAAAAAACTAAAACAGATGGGTTTACAACCCAAGAGTCATATTTGAATCACTATTTTAAAATATATGACCTAGTTTCTTTCCCAAATCATTTATTTATTTACTCTCTCGCCTTTTTATCATAATAATCTTCTACAAAATATCAAAATATCAAATATTAATAAAAAGTAGTTGATATTAAATTTATCAAAATAATAGTATTATTTTTATATATCTATTCTTATAAATATATTTTTATAAAGAAATTATTTATGTTAAGCATTTTAATACTACTTCAATTAACGTATTTTTGATAAATAAACCATTAATGATTATTAAGTTTTGAATATATATATATATATAATATCATTGCTAATCTAAAGTATTTATTTATTTTCACTTTAATATACTTTTTATACAATATTTTAAAGTGCAAAGACATCACATATTTTAGATTATAATTACACATATTGTATTAAAGCGTGTTTCTAAAAATAAATAAGATTGTAGGATAAACCTATCACATGTAACACCATAAAAGTTATTTAATAAATAAAATAGGAAATAACAAAAACATTGTGAAGGAAAAATGTTTTTGTCATTGTCATATTTTAAATTTATTGTCATGGCCTATGAGATTATATGTGTTATAAAATAAGAAGAGTGAAGATAAAAGAGAAGAGAGAAATATGAGAATAATTATGTATTGTTTTATTGGTCTGTCTTTGTACAATGAGATTGGTCCTATATATAGGGTATCATATATACAATGTAATAAATATAAATTATTATAAATAAATAATAAAATTATTGGGAGACAATCATTCAATTATTCATAACACTCTTTCTTGGATGTTTGTTTTGGATATACCTCGTTAAAATCTTACTATGAAAAACTCAGTGGAAGAAAATCTAGTGAAGGAAAACAAGTATAACATCCTTTTAAAATAAATTCATTTCTCCCCCTCAGTTGAACAATCATTTCTTCGACGATGAAGACCAATCTTTTGTACTAGATGATTAAAATTTAAGGTCTACAAAATTATCACATGAACGAATTTGTTGGATGTTTATACCATCATTCTTCTAAAGATCATGAGTGAAAAGGAACTTTAGAGAGATGTGTTTTGTTCTATCTCCTTACGCTTGCTAGATGATGTTGACCAATTGTTCGACCAACTTGGTTGGAGATATTTCATGTCTATTAAACATTAAACATATGAAAGAATCACCCTTGAATTTCTTAGTTCAATTAAATACGAAGTAGGTAGAAAGCTGAGAGGCTGGTGTCTTGGCTTAATATCTTACACAAAATAGTTTGTTATGAAAATGGGCCTTAACTCATTTGTTCTGATGATTAAGAACAGGCTCATCTGAAACATGGTATTGTCAAACCCGACAATCCCCAAAGTTCAAGATGAAGGTAATTGGCTATATATAGTGGATGTAGATGTCCAATCTAACTATGTGGATAGCCTTGACTTTTAGATGAACCTGAGAGAAAGTTTCTCTAACTCGTCCACATGAAACTTCACCTCTCCCCATGTACAAAATGAAAATTTTATAGAAAATGAAAATATCTATCAGAGTGATCTCGAGTATAAGTTGATCGAGCCAAAATAACAGATTTATGAAAAGCTCAGCAAGCTCGAAATGAATGTGGGGATGAACGAGAAACAAGAGATAGGCTTAATCATATGATGGTTCAGAGGAATTTTTCATGGCATATCCGACAAGGTCATATGCACCCGCTCGGCTCCAATAAATATGATTGATCTCACACCAGGTTTTATCTACTCTCCTTACTTGTGTCATTACGCATTGGGACAATGTTTCTTTTAAGTGAATAGGGGATTTTATGCTTTCAAAATTATTAATTGTTTAAGTTATTTTGTGCTTTCTAGTTCATTCGTTTTTAAGTTATATTGTGCGATTTCTTTCCGTCTTAAAATATGTTTATCGCGGGCCCGCTCTGCACTAATTACTTTATAGGGTAGGAAAAGATTTTAGGTTCGCATCCTCAATAAAACCCCCTCCTCTTTACTCCATTTTTTATGAACTTTTGTGGAACGGACATACCGTTTGCTTCTCCTAATTACAATTGTTGCAAATTATAGGTGTCATCCAAAGAATTTCAACTTAGTTAATATATCTTGAACCGTTATGTAATGTTTTTATTTGTTTTTTTATAAAAAAAATATATTATTATAGTTAATTGATTTATTTTTTCTTTTAATACAAAGATAATTTTTCAACAAGAAAATGTAATTTAAGTTTAAATATTATTTATTTTTGTTTGATTATTTTTATACAAATTTAACTTTAACAACACAATTTTTTATATATTTAATAGTATTTTAAATATATAACATAAATTTTAAAATTTAAATAAATACAAATAATAGATATATGAATCTTAAACTGGTGAAATAAATAAGTTAAACAAGTATTATACATTATTACACCTGATAAAATGTATATTAACATAGTACAATAGAAAAACGAAAAACATGAGTTTTCCACTACTAAATATAATTACACAAGACATATTTTGTTTATATTATAATAATAATAATAATAATAATAATAATAATAATAATAATAATAATAATAATAATAATAATAATAATAATAATAATAATAATAATAATAATAATAATAATAATAATAATAATAATAATAATAATAATAATAATAATAATAATAATAATAATAATAATAATAATAATATAATTATACATGATATTCTTGATCCTTACTTCATTAGTAATTCCACAAGAGATCGGTTACCACAGGTCCAGGAGAATCGGGTATCAATTCTTGATTTCCATACCACATTGGAAACATGTCATTTTCATATAAAATAGATGAGATATCAGCATAAAGATCTTGTTCGAGAGAAAAATCTTGTTGAATTTGCTTGGTACTTGCATGATTTTCATTCTCCAATTGCATCATCATCATAGATTGTTCTTGAGACAAGAAATGGTTTTGTGTTGCTTCAACAAAAGGGTAATCATCAATATTTTTTGAAGATGATGAAATGTTCTTGATACTAGCTTCATTGTTGCCAAGTTTTGGACCATGCGGTTTCTTTTCACAATTAGCCTTCTTATAAATTTTGCTGATAACCCATTCAGCCTATAAAAAAGGTAAACACGCAATGTTAGAAGAAAAAACTCCTTTTTAAAATAAATAATATTTTTCAAAATTTATTACAAATATTTTAAAATATAAAAAGAAAAATTCATAACAAACGGATCAAAATGAATGTTTGGGATAACAATAAACTTGATGACGGTGACACCATAATTTTATTAAAACTTTAAAGTGAAATATTTGTCAAAATACACACACAAAAAATCACCTTAAGTTAGAGGCATAAAAGACAAAATAAATAAAAATAAAAGATTGAAACATTACCATTCCTCTCTTTAATAAAATATCCTTAGAGAGTGTGTTACCCTCCAATCTGTATTCATGCATGATCCAACTAGTTTTTACACCACTTGGAGCTCTTCCTTGATAGAAAACCAATGTTTTCTTCATCCCAATCAATAAGTTTTTATCGTAAATTTCTTTGTCTCTTCCTGTGGCCTTCCAATAACCAGCATTAGTAGCTCTATTTGTTCTTTGACCAGTTGAATATTTCTTGTCACTCACGGAAAAATAATACCATTCTGTTTCTCCCATTTTTGCCAACCCTAAAAAATAAAAAACAACAAAAATATTATTAAGCATTGAAACACACATCAGACACAATATTGATACGTAAATAATGATAATAATACTTTATGATTAACAACTAACATTAATGTGTAATAAAAAACAACATTGAAATCACCTGGCAAGTCCCATGGTTCACACTTATTCATATCAACTTCAGCAATAGCTATAGCAGAGAAGCTATTGTCATCAACTTTCTTGACAAGGTATTGATTTATGAGTTCTACGTCAGTTGGATGGAATCGAAACCCGGGAGGAAATTCCAACTTTTTGTTATCCAATTTTGGTTCGGAGACAAAAACATTTGATCCCATCCTATACCAAAGAAATAGTGTAAAAGACAAGAGAACAATATGATTCATAATTAAATTGAAGTTATAAAAGAAATAGTAGGATATATACTAACCTATCAATGTTTCAAAATGGAGTGAGATGGGATAAGAAAATTAATCTTTGGTTGAGTGATGGAAAAGAGAGTGAATGAGGTAAGATGGATTTTTTTTCTTTGGAAAGTATTGAAGGTAGTGAGTAGAAAGAACATAATATTCCTTAAATAGTGATCTTTTAGGGATGTATAATGTGATTCAATAAGAAATTTAGGGAGGATTCAACTTTTCATGTTTTCAGTTGTTTGTATTATATGATGATGTGTATAGTTTAATATGCCAAAATTTGAAAGGTGAAAATTGTGAAATGATGATATTTAGATTTGGCTAAATTAATGTAGTCGGTGATATCAATGGTTGTTTAATTAAGATACGACAATAATAATTTAAAATATATAATTTATTTTTTATGTAATTTCAAATATTGAGGTTTAATTAGGATTCTTTGATCTTGAGCAAATAAAACTCGACGTCAGAGATACATAAATGCATGAAAATTGAAATACTTGAAAGTCGGTTTCAAATACCTTAAACATTGATCTTTTAGGGATGTATAATGTGATTCAATAAAAAACTTATGGAGGATTTGATGTTTCATGTTTTAAGTTGTTTGTATTATATGATGATGTGTATAGTTTAAAGGTGAAAATTGTGAAATGATGATATTTGGATTTGCCTAAATTAATGTAGTCGGTGAAATCAACGGTTGTTTAATTAAGATACTATAATATTAATTAAAAATATATATTTTATTTTTTATATAATTTCAAATATTGAAGTTTAATTAGGATTGTTTGATCTTGATCAAACAGAACTCAATGCCAGAGATACATAAATGCATGAAAATTGAAATACTTGAAAGTCGGTTTCAAATACCTAAAAGCACAAACGTCTAAATTTTGAGTTTCAATGCACTTTTATTGAAACAATATTTATCATGACTTAATAAAAATAATGTTTTAGGTAATAAAAACCTGATGGACCAAATTGTCGTTTATTGATAAAGAGTCCACAATTTAATTGAAATGTATTTCTTTTTCTGTATATACCTAAAATATGATAATTTTTAGATTGTTTGAATGAGGTTAGTTGAAATCAAGTGGAAAAAATTCAGTTACACTCAACCTCACCGAAAGAAAATTTATCATCTATTAAATTTTATTCAAACTCTAAACTAAACAAAATATATATTGTCTAATAGGGAACTATTTATCAAAAATTATATCCTCAATCAATCATAATCGTCAAATTATTAAAATAATCATATAAATTTTAATCTAATAGCTTCAAAAAAATAACATATATAATTAATTGTATATCTATTATAAAATATGATATATTTCTATGCGTAATTTTCAACCATTTACATATACACCTATATAAGGGTCATTTGTTTTTTTGCTTAAAATTAGAATTTCTTTTATATTTAAAAAGTTTAATAAAAATGTTTTTAAACAAAATTGTAAAATTGTATAAACAAAAATATATAATAATGTAAAAATCACTTTAAAAAACTAAAACAAAATGGATTTTTCGCTAATAAACAAAGAGATTAATTACTATACACTGTCAGCGCAAGAATTTTTATACGGTCACTGCATCACAACCATCCACTAATACTATTTAATAAATAATTAAATTAAAAATAAAATATAATTTATAATTTAACGGTCATGATTTATTGACGGTGTAAAACTTCTTTAAACTGTCAGTGTATTCCAATTAAATTCATAAACAAATGTGTTTGCAACTCAAGAGTCATATTTGAATCACTATTTTAAAATATACGATCTAGTTTCTTCCCCCAACTTTTTTATATATTTACTCTCTCACCTTCTTATCATAACAATTTTCTACAAAATCTCAAATATTAATAAAAAGTAGTATGATATTAAATTTATACTTATATATTTATTCCTATAAATATATTTTTATAAAGAAATTATCTATGTTAAGTTTTTTAATACTACTTCAATTAATGTATTTTTTATAAATAAGTCCATCAGAAATCGTGGTATTGTCAAACTCGACAATCCCATAGTGCAAGATGAAGGTAATTGGCTATATATAGTGGATGCAGATGTCCACTCTAACTATGAGGATGGCATTGACATTGAGATGGACCTGAGAGAGCAAGTCCTTCCATCTCGTCCACCTAAACCTTCACCCCTCTCTATGTACAAAATGGAAATTTTGTAGGAAATGAAGACATCTATCAGAGTGATCTCGAGTATAAGTTGATCGAGCCAAAATAATAAATTTACAAGAAGCTCAGCAACCTCAAAATGAATGCGGGGATGAACGAGAAACAAGAGATAGGTCTAACCATATGATGGTTCAGAGGAATTTTTCATGGCTTATCCGACAAGGTCATTTGCACCCGCTCGGTTCTAATAAATATGATTGATCTCACACCATATTTTATCTACTCTCTATATTTTATCTACTCTCAAAATTGTTAGGTGTTTAGTTTATTTTATGCTTTCTAGTTCATTAGTTTTCAAGTTATTTTGTGCCATTTTTTTTTTGTATTATGTATGTTTCTAAGTGATTGCAACACTGTGTTAAATACCCCTACTTTTGAACCATTTAAAAAATGTAAGAAGCTTATGATGATATATTTACTCTAGAAGTATATCAAAACCTAGGGAGGAGAGGTTGAAGTTAAGGACACAAAAAAATCTTTAATAAAATCGGTATTATCTAAGCACCTAAAGCCCCCTAAATTGGATATTAATTTAAACTCGTTTGTATTGTAGTTTATGAATTCTTTGAGAATTATTCTTCAAGTAGTTTATCTAAAACGGACTAGCATACATTTGATCCACACACTATGTTTGGTTAATTGAAGAAAAATAATTGAAAAGTAATTGAAAAAAATTGAAGAAAAAAGACAGTAAAATACAACTTCACCTACTAAGTTTGATAATCCTCACCCAGTTATTCAACACAACAGTGGTTCATCCCAAATGCTTGAGAACTCTTTTTGTGAAGTTTACATGTGTGAATAAAAGAAACTCGTCATAGTAGGTCAAGTTCACCTTCAAAAGTTGTCCTTCGAAACACTAGTTTTCTTACGTGTTATGAATAAGTGAATAATAAGAACAATAAATCCTCAGTTACCATCATGTGTGTGTGATGATCATAATTATTTATATTTCCTAAATTTAATTATTTCAAATGAAAGGAGAATAAATTATATAAAAAAAACTTATGTACAAAATCATAATTGAGTTGATATCTAAGGGGAGTCTTTAGTCTATATTTTAAAATGGGTGTTCCTACAACGTCTTTCATATTAAGTTATGCATCATGAAAATTAATATTTAGCCAATTCAAACTTAGATTTACGTACAAGTATCAGTTATAACATTTTCACGAGCTTATTATCAGTTATATGGCGTATGAATTTTTCCTAAGTAAGTTAAGTTGCTTGAGGACAAACAAACAACGGTTCAAGTGTGAGGGAGTTTGATCATTAGTATTTTTACCATTTTTAATTAAATTTTTTTCCATCTTTCTTGTATGTTTTATTTGCATTTTACGGGAAAAAATGTATAAATAGGTATTTTCATTGTGTTTCATGTAGATATCATTGTGCACAAATCGTTGATGGAAAAGAGAAGAAAAAAACAAACAAAAAGCAAAAAATTAGCTAAAATGACGAGTAGCCCATCATCACACATGATGCCTATCATAGTCCTAGAAGAACGACAGTCATGGATCATAAGGAATAAGAAACCAGTGTGCCCGAAGCCATGATGGGAAGGTCATCATCTTCCATGACGCACGTAATGGACTCAGAATCTTAATTTACTGGTCATGTTGTGAAGGCCTTCATCGAAGATGACACTCGTCATCTTCCCAAGTGTTGCATTTTATGCTAGTTTTTTGTTTTCTATTTCAGCAATTTGTCATATATATATATATATATATATATATATATATATATATATATATATATATATATATATATATATATATATATATATATATATATATATATATATATATATATATATATATATATATATATATATATATATATATATATATATATATATATATATACACACACATATATACATTATTGTACCACATATTACTCTAAATTTCTACTTGTCGTGAATCTTGTTGTTAACTACGACAAGATTCAATATTAATTTGTGAGGAAAAGAATAGTAGAAACCAAAATAAATGGTCTTCAGCAATAATAATTTGTACATAAATAATATAATAGAATAAGGTGGAAAAAAAGACAAATGTTTGTTTACCCAGTTCGATCGAACAATCTACTATAGGGAGAGAGCAACTCTCCAATTCATTACACTGATAAAGTTATTACAAGAGATTACATATGAGTTACAAGAAAATATTTTTCGCCTTTAGGTTCCCAAGAACAATCCTAAAGGTGCCCAAGAATTACCTTATTTTTTATCCATTTGTTTCGTAATCTCTCCAACCTTCAATATATGAGTAACTTAAACTCAATGTGTAAACAAGTGTTTCCCAATTCTCAATAACTTTAGATTACCCCAAAGGTTTCCAAAACATTTACCTTTCTAAGATTTCCTTGAGAATAGCCAAAATCATATGTTATGCCTTTAAACCCTTGTTATCCCTTGTTGGTGTAAGCTCTAAGATTGTCACACTTGCAAGCATATAAGATATACATATTTATAATAGCAAATATCCAACAAACAAATCCCAAAATCACAACCCAATTATACATGGATCCATGGACCGAACCAAAGAGCCTGAAACATGTAAAACGAGAAACTGTCGAAAAAGCATGAAAACCCGAAATCACTATTCACCTTACGAATGATATTATTCACCGTTCAAACAATAATATTCATCTGTACTGACAACACTATTCATCCGTACGGACAATACTATTCACCGACCAAGTTCTTTCCTAATTTCTATTTTTGACTTTTCGTCTGACTTTCTAAAACTTCTGATTTTTGCAGTAAATACAATCTCCAAAATATGTTTTAGTTCTCTTTATCAACAAATATTTTAAGCCACATTTACTACATTATTCAATTTTAGGAAAATATTGAAGTTTTTCTTTATTATTCTAGTATTATTACTCTACTATGTATTCATTTTGTTGTTGTATTGTATCAAAAGTATCCATGTGGAGCATCTTTAATTTCAGAACTATTCATTGCAATGCAGGTTCTACTTTACTACTTTTACAATGTATGTTCATTATGTTTATTTCGTTTTATCATTAATTATGTCTGAGAAAACTAGTTTATTTCGTTTTATCATTAATTATGTCTAAAAAAAACTAGTTAGGGTCTAAGACATTGAGTTGTCATACTGACAAGCCTCATGTGAATTGTATGAATATTAACGAGAATGAAAGTTTTGTTATGTAATTTATATTTTTTAAAAGAATGACATTCGTTATAAAAATAGGAACACATAAATACTATTTATGTGTCAAAAGGGCGTAAATGATATTCGACTTAGAAATTCACATAGTTGATTTTGATATTGTGAAATCATTTTTAAATCAATAATAGATTACATTTACTTTATAAAATATTTTTTACTTTTTAATTCATGCAGTAAAAGTAGGTGCTTTGCGGGTTTTGGGTCTAGTAACGCGCCGTGTAAATGGGCATCACCATTAGTTTCACTATTTTCTACAAAAAATCACAATTCTTGCTACGATCAATATGGAAATTTGTATGAGTGAGATTGTTTTTAATATTAAGGAAGTAAATATTTTATATTTCCGCGCAAACTGACTAGTTTTTACATGGCCTTACATACACATAGAAATGGTAGAGAAATTTACTTGGTCATTGGTCTCTGAAGACGATAACTCTTTGTTTTACTTCGATATAGTCATATACTTGCGACCTATCAAGGAGCATAAAGCTCCTTGACAAATTCAACATAACATGATAAAGAAAAATTGTCTGGAAATAAAGAAACAAAGTAAATAGCATAGCCACTCCTCATTGACGGTCTATTTCCTTTGTTCTTTACTATTCGCCTCAAGCAATCGGAAAGTTTCAACGTATCAATTTATCTTTTTGGGTGACTTGACAACCTATGGATCGACCTCTTAGGTATTATCGAGTTGCCTTATAACTTTACAAATCCCTTTTTTAAATGTGATTCTTCTTTAAATAAGTCAATCTTCTTGTAAATGTACATTATAGGGTCTGGAATAAAATGGTTCCTTGTCCTAAATTTATGAAACTAGTGTTGGGGGGAGAGGTAGCACCGCCTTTAGCAGGAAATGCTTGTCTCTCTAGGCTCTTCTTGATTGTGAAATAATTGTGATAAGACACAATAGCGTTAGAACTAGCCCATTGCTTTTTTCATGGGGAATCTCATATCTCCTATATCAAATGTCATTGATGGAATCTACCAGATACTTTCATGTGTGGTATGATTGACGGGGAAACAATAATATGTATCTTTAAAATTCTTAAAACTATCTAGGTACACTCTAAAGATCTTATGACCTTGCTTCAAGGTGATCAACCTTTAAGGATGGTTAGGACCAACTAAATTCCTTAACATGTGGATCTAATGGAAGAACAAGATTAACGGTGGAGAGTTGTTACTATACTTACATTGGTGCTGGAATGCCTTCATATAGACTAAAATTACGGGATAGAGTTATGAAAGAGCAATGCATATATGATTAAGAATTTCAACTTCAAAATTATTAAATGAAATAGTGACCCTTTTCTAGAAAAATAAACATTTGTACATGAGTAGATTGCACATCTCAAACTGGATACAAATGTGCTTATCATTCTCGCGGAGCATCACATGAAAATCTAATGAATGCCCTACATTCAAGTATGCAACTTCCATCCTAGTCTCATCTGAGTAGAATGACCAGATAATTTTCAACATCTTGAGGCAATTATAATGTTAGTGGTGACACCTTCTTCCCTATGTCTTATTTACGATCCATTTACAAAAAATGCTTACCATAAGTCAAACATATTTATCGATATTTCGACCACCGCCTCACTTCATCCTTAGAAATCTCATGCTTATATATGTCATAAGCTTCTAGCAACAGTTTGCGCAATACGACCATCCATAAGATTTGCTACAATAATGGGGATAGTCATTAGGATTTTCCAAAAGGGAAACCCTCAACTTTATTTATATTTATCATATTGGAGGCAGGCTCCCTATCTCCAAAACTAACCACCTTCGATTTAGTAATGGAATCAACAACGCTAACTTCTACATCACAAAGGTATACAATGAGATTATCTAATCTAGGTTCTCTAGTTTCTCCATACGCAAATAAGATTGAAAATGGAATAAATGAATGAAGGAAGCATGAGAAAATACCTTGTGCTAATGCAATACTGGAAACTCGTAGTGAAAATGAAAGGAAATCTCAAATGAGACGATCCAAATCCAAGAAATTTCGACAAGGGGAAATGATTCATAGGCAAATTTGTTTATGATATCATTCAAGAAACGAAAAATAAGTCTAAAAGAGAAAATAAACAATGAGTTAATGCTTTATTGGAATGAAAGGCGCCAAGTTTGACGACCATAATTCATTGGAAGATTAAGGATCACATTCAACGGCTCATATGAAGTCTCAGATTTGTATGAGTGCATGTTGAGTCCTCTGCCGTAACAAAGTTTTGTCTGCACAAGGTGCATTAAATGTGCATGTTCCCCATGTCATCTGCTCTCACTCAACGCCACTACAAATTTCTCTCTTCCAAGGAGACATTCTCAAGTGAGAATCTTCATCACTGGTGCTTATTCATAAACTAGTCTCACTGATTTCCAGATAAACACTCCTCACTTCAAAGATTATAGCAGAGACTTAAAGTCGACTATTTCAAGTTGGTCCAATGCCCATTAAAATCGACCATACTCATAGGCTCATTCCAATAAGAGCACTTCATTCATAGACGTACATTTGACCTTCATTCCTAGGCATCACATAAGAGTTTGACCTCCCTTTTCATCTTAATCAGTGATTCATATACTCTATATTGAACGACTCTATATTAAACGAAATAAGTGTGACCCTCTCACACACCCAAATATTCTTTTAACACAATCTCATTCAAACATTGACTTAAGTAGTGGCAACCTTTTGCATGTATCCCCATCTTATCAGTAGAGAACCATAACCAACATAACAGTCATTGCAATAAAAACGAACAAGATTGACAACATGATCAGAAAAAGATTATGCACAACCACAACAGTTCCTAACCTCGACACCCTCAAACAAATCCACGCTTTGATAATCATCAACGGTTTCGACACTTCCTCCAACGTTGTCTTCCTCAGAAACCTCGTATCAACAATCGCCACCTCACTTGTAGGTCCCATTGCAACTCCAACAGTAAAAAACTATGCACACCAACTGTTTGCTCAAATTCCCGAACCAGACATATTCATGTGGAACGCCATGATTCGTGGTTCTTCTCAGAGCCCTGATCCTCTACGTGCTATCTCATTGTATTCTCAAATGCACCGATGTTGTGTTAAGCCTGATAACTACACTTTCCCTTTTGTTCTCAAAGCATGTACTAAGCTTTTCTGGATCAATACTGGTTCAGCTGTTCATGGCAGGGTTTTGAGATTTGGGTTTGGTTCGAATGCTTTTGTGAGGAATGCCCTTTTGGTTTTTCATGCTAAATGTGGTGATTTGAAGGTGGCAACTTCACTTTTTGATGATTGTTGTAAGGGTGATGTGGTTGCTTGGTCTTCGCTTATTGCTGGTTACGCGAAACGTGGAGATTTGAATTATGCGCGGAAGTTGTTTGATGAAATGCCTGAGAGAGACTTGGTGTCGTGGAATGTGATGATTACTGGGTATGCTAAGCAAGGGGAGATGGAGAATGCCAGGTTGCTTTTTGATGAGGCTCCGGTTAGAGATGTTGTTAGTTGGAACGCGGTGATTGCGGGTTATGTGGTTTGTAACTTGAACCTGCAGGCTTTGGAGTTGTTTGATGAGATGAGTAGAGCCGGGGTTTGTCCGGATGAGGTGACATTGTTGAGTTTGTTGTCTGCTTGTGCTGATTTGGGGGATTTGGAAATTGGTAAGAAAGTACATGATAAAGTTATGGAGCACATTGTTAGTAAGGGAAAATTGAGCACATTGTTAGGGAACGCAATTGTTGATATGTATGCTAAATGTGGAAACATCGAAGAAGCGCTTCGCGTGTTTTGGTCAATAAGAGATAAAGATGTGATCTCGTGGAACTCAGTCATTGTTGGTTTGGCTTTTCATGGGCATGCCGAGGAATCGCTTGGCTTGTTCAAGAAGATGCTGAGGACTAAGATTTGTCCAAATGATATAACTTTTGGTTGTGTTTTGGCAGCTTGTAGTCATGCCGGTAAAATCGATGAGGGATATAAATATTTTGATCTTATGAGAAATGAATATAAGATTGAGCCGAACATTAGGCATTATGGGTGTATGGTAGACATGCTAGGACGCGCTGGACTTTTAAAGGAAGCAGTAAAACTCATCGACTCAATGAAAATTGAACCTAATGCGATTGTTTGGAGGACTCTGCTTGGAGCTTGTAAGGTTCATGGAGATGTAGAGTTGGCAAAAGTGGCTAATGAGAAACTTCTCAAAATGAGAAAGGACCATAGTGGTGACTATGTATTGATGTCAAACTTATATGCTTCGCGAGGCGAGTGGGATGGAGTTGAGAAGGTAAGAAAGTTAATGGACGAGAGTGGTGTAACGAAAAGTCGCGGTTCTAGCTTTGTTGAAGCATGAACATTGGTTGATGTTGCAACCGTGGTTTTTAAATTATGGTTGTAGTGGTAACTATAATGTCACAATTTTGCAGAAAATTACAGGTAATGCAAACACTGAATATCAAACAGGTAAAGAAACACAAACACTATACATTAATATTATAAAATTAGATATCTCTCACACACACTCATTTTTTTCAATGATTACAAATAGGCATACATTGCAGGTAATTAGATTGGTTTAACGTCTTGATAGAACAAGAGCAGACAAAAGGATTAGGATTATGAAGAGAGGAATTGCAATGAAGGATCCAATCATTGAACCAGAAATTCTTTCACAGAAAGAGTTATATTGCTGACAGAAAGCAAACCAATTTGCTCTGGCATTTCCTTTGTGTGCCAAATAAACAATAGATGCTGCTGCAGAAGATCCAGCTGTCAATGAAGCTAGCATTATCTGCATATATGTAGTATAGACTCAATTAATCATGAGCACAACTTTAACTCATTCGTCTATAGCACCGAAATCTTTGAAGAAAAGTGTATCGAGTGTTTAACATATGTCTGAGTCCAATGTCGAAAAATGCGTTCATTTTATTTATTTTTTTCAAATTATTATTGACAATGATATATCAGAATCGTGTCTAGTGTTTGTGTCCGTACCGTGTCCAATATAATCAAGATAACCCTAGTCATTCTTGCACTGCTCCTTATGATATGCAAGATGGACAGAGGTAGAGAAAGAATCATGTAGCCACTAGCAATAGCACTAGCAGCTACAAAAAACCTGTTTAATTTCAATGGCAAAAAAAAAAGGAGAGATTAGGTTAGCATATTAATTTCAATGAAGCATTATTTTATTAAAACTTAATATATTTTGTTCGCAAATCGTAGCTCAGTGAAAAAGTCAATATTATTAGGTTAAACGATATCATTTATATTTATGATTATATGTGTAAGTTTCTAGAAGTTATTGTTACTTTGTCTACAAAACCAAAATAAATAAGTATACATACCTCAATGTTGGAAGATCATCATACTTGGCCCTAAACCTAATGAACTGAGTGAAAAAGGGAAGTGACTCATTTGTAGTTCCCATTGCAATTGCACTTCCTAAAGTGGCTCCAATTGCAATCAACCTTAAAATAAAATCAATTATGGAAACTCCTCTCTTAATGCTTCCCTTTTGTGTGGATGATTTTTGTTCAAAATCAGCTGAGTTCATCATTTTTCCTAAGTTGATTGAAATATATTACTTTGAACCTTAATACTTGGAAGGAGGTCAAAGGGATATAATAGAATTGGTAGATGTACTTTGAATGAGAAAATAGTAGCTATTTATAGTCATTTGTATCATGTTATATGCTACATATAGTTGTGGTTTGTCAATTAATTAAGAGACGTATATCCATAAACTATACCTAATCAAAACAAACAAATCCATTTGCTTTGAATAACTTGCCTTTCTATGGAAACACAACATATATAATATATTGTTGTATTTTAGCAAGAGTTTCTTCCAACTTATCATATATTTTTAGTGGATTTTTTAACCTATTCCATAGTCTTCTTGTGCACCACGTGAAGTTTTATTTTTGCCCCTGAGAAATCGGAAATAAATTTCTGGTTAGCACTCTATATTATGCAATTCAAATTGGGTGCAAACCGCAAATTTACTTATGGCATGCTATCGGAAGTATATTTCCGTTATCTTGATGCACTTAATCGCGTCAGAACCTTTTCCCTCCCCATAACAGCAACATTTTCAAAACTCTCTCAAACTATCTCTTTCAACCCTTCTCACCCCTTCTCAAAAAAGTTAAAAAAAATTCTCAAACATTCAATACAAATCATCAAGCATTGGTTAAATACAACAAGTAACGGAATCAATTAAACAACAACCAACTTTCAATCAATCAAATAAGTGATTTACACATTTTTAGAGTTTATGTAAAATCGATTGAAATTAGTGAAATAGGGCTTTAAATGTGTTGTTTTTTGTAGTTTACATCATTAGGAGTCATTATAATAGTATTTGCAAACTGTTTTTGACGATCAATCAGTGTATTTTGAGGCATTTGGGATTTTGGGGTGGGGTTGTCTGTTGTTCTGTTTCGTAGAGGAAACCGGAAGTTTATTTTCGGATTCATGGGATGAACAAAACTAGAAATACATTTCTGGTATCTGGATGCATAATTTTTTTTCTTTTTTTCCTCTATGAGTAATATGATAACGTTTCGTTCTTGCTTCTACATGAAATATGTCTGAGCGAGAGTCACGTTTGAGGCATGGCCGAGTTACACAACATGCTTTTTTGTAGAGAGATAGGAGTCAGGCCACACGGGCTCCGGGGACTCAAGCCACACAGATTCCTTCGACATCCGGACAGGCTATGTCTGAGGCACATTTTGCTCCTTCCAATTTTACACCTTCTACTTCTTCCTCTTGTAGCATACGGGAGTCTTCAGTTCATCCATCGCCGCCTTCGTCCTTCCGCAAACGCACATCATCATCATCCTCACCACCTCATATTTTTGAGACGGGATTCACATCTACACCCTCAGCCACCTCAGGTACCAGTACCAGGGCCACCCGAGGTACCGGTGGAACCAGAGGCACCAGTGCCAGCAGATGCACCGACGGCATCGGCAGTAAAGGCGGCACCGGCGGCCCCACAGGTCCCTCAGGTCTTTGGAGGGGGTCCTTCTGACTTATCTGTGCTCGCACTTTATTCCACCCATGTGACTAGACATTTATGGGATAGAGAGGTACGAAAATTAACTTTTATGTTTCACTTATTAATTATGTTATCTTATGAATAATATTGTGAATTATAACATTGAATTTTTTCGTGCAGGATCGCGATAAACTAAAGGTCATCAACCATGGGAGGAAGATCAGCAAGCTAACTCCCCATCTCGAGACATAGTTTAATGATCTACTAGGCATTACAGGGTTAAGAGATTTGACCCTCTGTGGATATAGCGTGGTCAACTGGGGGATGACCAACGCTTTTGTAGAGAGGTGGCACGAGGAGACGTCTTCGTTTCATCTACCACATGGAGAGATGACGATTACAGTGGACGACGTCGCTTGTGTGCTTCACCTACCGATCAGAGGGAGGTTTCTGGATCATGAGAAGTTGGAGAAAAATGAGGCGATTGAGCTTTTGGTTAAGAGGTTGGGGGTTACCTTGGATGAGGCCCTAGAGGAGGTTGATAAGACACGGGCAGCCACGTGAGATATAATTTATTGAAGATTTTGACCGGGAGATTACATGTGCACGAGCGGCTGATGGTGATCCCGAGAAGGTTATCCTTCACAGATGGTATGCCATGAGAGCGTACCTTTTGTATCTTATTGGAACCCAGATCTTTGTGGACACCGGTGTCACCTACACTGACATCATGTACCTCAAATTCCTTACTGATTTAGAGTAGGACAGTGGGTGGAACTGGGGGGCTGCTTGCTTGGTTTACTTGTATACCAAGTTGACGGAGGCGGCTAGGTGGAAGACGAGGCAAATCATCGGCAGCATGACTCTTTTGACGGTATAAAAAATTTCTCTTAGCTTCCTTTTTAAATTATTTTGATTTTGAAACTAACTGATATAATTTTGATATTTCAGGGATGAATCCTACAACACTTCTCATAAATTTCAGGATGGTCATTTGCTGAGGGTTATACCGAGCAAATGCCTCGTGCATGTGCATATGAGCCGCTCAGAGGCAACCAGGCGACACTTGTGTATAGGGTTTATCTGGACCGGATTGTGCATAAGGAAATCCACTTCAGTGCCTACGCCGACCATCGCGAGATGATAGCTTTTGATAAGGTTTCTTTGTTTACAAGTTGGTTGGCCTGCGATACTCGGAAGATTGTTGCTTATATGGTTGGCCTACTTTATCGGTTCTTCCGACAATGAAGATGAGGGAGATGAATGAGATTTTTGATGATCTTGAGAGTCATCTCGTCCCTGAGGAGGCCAGGAGTACCGTGGCTCCATACGACTGGAGTTACGCGTAAGGTTACATGTTATGGTTCTTCAATATTTCTCATCCATACCTGATACGGGAGGCTCCAGGGGACCCACCCAGATCAGCTCATCAAGAGATCCTAGAGGAGGAACAGACGACGAGGGATCATGCCCAGGACGTGATACCTAGGTGCCTCCGTATCATGGAGCTTGCTAGGGATGACATCAACAAAGGGTTGTTTCCTGACGGATCCGATGTCAGAGGTGTTTTGGAGGCCATAATGGTGGAGGCTCAGGGTGCCCTGGTCTACAGGAGGCAGCAGAGGAACGCCTCGAGGGTGACAGGTCGGCTCTGCCATACGCATTGGTTCATTTTGAATGTATTTTGACTTTGTTTTTTTTATTTCGTATTGCACCGGATTTGTATTATGAATACTATTATTATGAAATTTATTTTGGATAACATTTTTGGGCTTTAAGTCGATTTAAAAATTGCATGATTTTAATTTGAATAACAAATGTAAATTCTAAAGTTATTGCTTATAGTTAGTTTTTTCTGCTAACTGTCATGCCCAGAATCAGATTTATATTTTCGGTAAGGAACCAGAGATATACTTTCGGTTTCACTCAAAGAATTCATAAAATTGTGCGAACTGGAAATAAATTTCCGGTTTTGTGAAGGGAATTTTGGGGTTTTCATGGAATGTGTCCCTTATGGGGTGGGTTAAGATATCTGCATATTCTTATATGATTGTCCCTCTCCTCAATCTACCGATATGAATAAAATTGTGAGGTTCTCATATATAAAGTGGACAATACTTTGTAAAAGTAGGACATAGATTTTGAGTCGACTGAAACATTAATACTAGAAGAAGTTATCGGACTCAGATGCTTGCACTCTGCTCCTTAATCTTGATTAGGATCAACTATTATGATCTAACCAAAATAATTTTGCATTGTTTGAGGTTAAGGATAATTTATATATCACTTATAAATTTTAACTTAACAAAACATTTTTTCTAAAAGACAAAATGTGAGAATTCTCATATTCAAGACAATCAATATCTCGTAATTACCATGAGGAAGTCTATTGTAACAATATTTCGTTCATAATTTATTTATTTATTTAATTTTGAAAAGCTTTGTTAATGAATGCAAAAGCCATATTAATATATTATTTTGTTAAGAGATAACACCTGTCGTACTTGCTCTATGTTTCAAAACTAATATACTTATTTTTAGTCCTAAAACTAATACTTTAATAACTTTCACCTAACTCCACTAAAATTTCCTTAATCAGAAACATTCTTTCATTCCTAAAAAGGGTCGAAGGACAACGTTGGACTTCACACCGTACTTATCCCAAGAATCAAGCGACAAAATAGATATTGGTTTTATATTTGTTTCAATACAACTAAATCATTATTAATAAAAGGCTTAAATAACCTTTTGTTAGTTAACGTGTTTTTGATTTCCGTCCCTATAATTTGATTTTATTGTAAATGATTTTTGAATGTTGAAATCCTTTTGATTTTAATTTTTAAAATCAAAATTTGTAGAAAATTTGCAGGATTCTTTTGGATTTTCCTTCAAATTTTCTTGCGGGTTTTGATTGTAGGGACTAAAATCAAAAAGATTTTAAATTTCAAGAGTCATTTCCAAGAAAAATCTATTACAGGGACAAAAATCTAAAATACGTCAACTTACAAAGACCAAAAGATTATTTAAGCCTTAATAAAATGGACTAACGGTGTATTATTTAGTTCATCTACTATTAAGTGTTTATATAAGAGAATTTGTTAATATGTTTTTTTAAAAGCACCGGGCGAAAATACATAATATTTTCAGATATCATAAATGTATTTTCGAAAGTACATTTAGTTTGGTCTTTGATGGGCAAGACTTATAAAAGACCAGAGAACTAATCGAAAATATATTTACAGGAGGGACCCGTAATTATATTTCTGGAAGCACCTCAACTACATACCATAGTTTAACCTAAGTAACCTTAGATGTCACGCACAAATAAATCAGAAATGCACTTATAAGACTCGTAAGTGCATTTCTAGATTGTGTTAACACAATTATGCATGTTGTCTTTTCCCCTTCCTCATTTCAGAAAGTGTTTTGAGCTCAAATACAAAATCCTCTAGAACCTCCATTGTGTGAAAACCATCCCATTGTGGGAAAATCTCATCAGAAATCAACAAGAAACAGACAAACATCATTGTTCAAGCTTCATCAACCAATACAAATCTAAAATTGTAAATTTTTTAGTTAATAAAATTCCACCTAGGAATTTTGTTTTGGGTTAGATAATCCAAGTATTTTTAGTGTTTTCAATATTAGAAGTATGAATAAATGTTTTGTATGGTTTCTTTTACGATCAATGACCATTTTTAGGTCTTAGTGGCTGAGCTTCACCATTGACGAAACAGAAACGTTACAGGTCGTACCGGAGATACAAATTTGGTTTTGTTCAACGTTTACATATAAAATTGAAAATTTATCTCCGGTTTTAGTCTGTCTGCATTTTCCATTTTTTGAACATGAGTCTTTTGGCAACGTTGGTTTCTTACTTCTACAGAAGTTATGGATGAAATACCATCTCAGTTGAGACACGGTAGGCTTTCACAATATGCTTTGATTCAGAGGGAAAGTAGTCAGTCATCCAAGACTCCTTCTACCTCTGGACAGGTTGTGGCGGATGCGGCTACAGGTTCGGGTGTTCCAGTTTTATGCCTACTTCATCGTCCTTCTGTAGCAGACGAGGTTCTCTAGGTTATGTTTTTCCACCTCCATCTTCTTATAGACGCACTGCGTCACCTATGGTATTTAAGTCGGGAGAGACATCACACTCCCAGGAGACATCTGAGGCCACACATTTGATGCTTGATACATCTAAGCCATAGCCAATATATCAGTCTCAATCACAAGTCGCACCTAAGGCCCAGGAAAATGAGACCACACCTGAGGCCCTGGAAGATGAGGTAGCTCAACACAGAGCGTGTGATATAAGAGCATATATGTTGTATTTTTTGGCACTACTATTTTTGTGGACACGAGCGCAACTTACACTGATATCATGTACCTACGGTACTTTGACGATTTTGAGTTAATCCATGTGTAGAATTGGAGGGTGCTTGTTTAGTGTACGTGTACCATAAGTTGTCTAAAGGATGTAAATGGAAGAAGGGGAAGATGACCGACAACATCACACTCATGTACTTTGTAACCTCTAATCACATGTACTTTCATGGTGGGTTCATGGTGAAAATAAAAGTAAATAAAAAATTAATTTACTATAAATAATTGAATCCAAATAATTAAAATAAGAGAAAAATCTAAACATTCATAACAACCAATAAGATTTTGCAAAGTATTTTAAGTGGTCTCACTCCCTCCTCATTCAACATGTTGAATGTTTTCAACACCAATTAATTCACTCACTTTTATCACTCCATTCAACACCCCATTGCAAGCATGAACTATTGGGGAAAAAATTCAACACTCCCATTGCACATAGTCTTATAAATAAAAGGACAAGTGGGTGAAAATAATTTGTAAGGCGCTACATATGATAGGTGTCAACGCCTCAAATATTTTATTATTTTGATTATCAATGAAGTCGCCATCTAACTTTATTTATTCCTAAAGAGAAAGGAAAAATATAGATAAAACCTGGGAAATGAAATGTGAAATGGTCATCGCAACCAAGAGATGGATTCGGGAGTCGGTTATACAAGGGTAAGGTATTAGCACCACTCACATCCACCGTACTCGATAGAACCCGTTTAGTTCTAAGTGTTGGTGTGTTTAGAGTGTGAAGCAACTCGATTTTCAAAAATCTTTTAAATTCTCGAAAACGGTGAAATCGCCACCTAATTTTATTTGTTCTGAAAAGAACGGGGAAATATAGATAAAACCCCAAACAAGCGGATAAGGCGGTCTACGTGACCAAAAAGTGGGATCGGGAGTCGGTTATGTAAGGGGAAGGTATTAGCACCCCTTACATCCATCGTACTCGATGAGACCCATTTAATTCTACGCATTTGTGTGTGTGTTTACTAAGTTATGGATGCTAAAAGAAAATAGAATTTGTTTATTATTATTTTGAGTTTGACACGGTTTCGGAACCGTGTGCCTACATATTCCCTTGTGCAATGGGAAAGTCAAAACTCTGTAGTTCCTCTTAAAAAGGTTTAAATTGGTTGTATTGATTTTATCTGAAAAATCGTGCGTTTAGACGTTTCAAATGCTTTGAACTAGGACTTGTTTTGTCTGTTTGAAAAGCTTAAGTCCTCGCTCGCATTTGAAACGACTATTACACTCTCTTTATCCAAAAAAGAGTTTTTTATGATCGCGTATGAGCGATAACAGGGTTTTGAGTGAGTTGAATTGTTTTTAGGTGGATGAAAAAGTACCCGAACAACGAGGCTAGCGTCTCACGATTCAAATACTAGAAACCCGAGGAACGAAAGCTCGCACGAGTCGTCTATCATCCAAAAAAGTTTTCTTGAGAAAAAGGGAAGTGAAACGAGTTCACGCTATTTAGGAGTCTTTAAGCCACAGGTCTAGCGTCCAACGACTTAAAGACTAAAGTTTGTTTGGGGGACAAGTTTTTTAGCAACTAGGCTATCGTCTAACGACTAAAAAACTTGTACTTTATTATGAAAAAGGTTTCAAAAATGCGCTCGACGTTGGATCGAGGTTTGAAACTTTAATTGCGAAAGTATTCTGATACGTGTGCTGAGATGAAATGGAAGCGGGTTATGGTTAATCAAGTATATGGACTCAATTAACCTCGTGAGGATAGGTGCTCCTATCCCCAACCATTAGACCCTGGTGCATGGTGATTGGTATATAGACCAATGTTGTTTTCGGGTTATGATCGATTAAAGCAACAAGGGCTTTAACCAACCTCGTGAGGATGGCCATGCCCATCCCCAACCATGAGACCCTTTAAGAAATCGACGTATGAGCCAATCAGGATGAAATCGAATTGATTTTAATTTTGATTGTGTGCACAGTGTACATTGGTGAATAAGTACTGAATAAGTAAATAAACAGGCAAAATACCATACAATACAATCGGAAATTTAAATAATTATTAGAGACGATCTTTTCTGTTTGATGAAAAATCGGCTAATAGTTTAATCGATAAGTCATCGAACAAAAACTATCGGATCCAACAATTATTTATTACATCGCAACAAAAATATTATTTGCAACAAAATAAATTAATTGAAATAGATTAAGTTCAGAAATAGCCTATAATGCAGTGATTCGGGACGATGCGAAGAGAAATCCATCTGAACTCGAATACTCTGCAAAATTCATCGTGTTGTTGGCGATTCGGGTGCGTCGGATCGTTCTTTCGGAAATATTCCAACCGGCCCCAAATGATGTATTGTTGTATCACTATTTTCTAATTAACATCCTTTCTTTTCGTAAAATTAAAAGAAAAATTAAATAGAAGAAAGAAATAAAAGGTGGTGACACTTGTCACCACCAGACACAACATCATAACATAATTAAATTAAAGAAATAAATAAAATAAACTATTTTATTTTATTTTTGTTTTGAAAAGAAAAAGGAAATTAGAAAGACAATCTGTCTTTCTTCATCGTGTTCATCTTCTTCAAACCCTCATCTCTCTCTCGCGAACCCTCGCCGTGGCCCCTCTCACCCTTCTCTCACCGACCGCTCTCTCACCCTTCTCTCACCGGCCGCTCTCGTTCTCATCTCTGTTACTCACCGCGCCGGTGTCGCGATTTGTCTCTCTCGCTCTCTCACAGCGTCGCCGGTGTCGCGATCATTCATCTTCTCTTTCTCTCTTCACCGCGATCAGTTTGCATGTGGATTTTCTGATATTGGTTCGATTTGTTTGATTTCGGTTTTGATTGTTTGATACAGGTTTGTTGTTGATACAGGTTTGTTGTTGATACAGGTTTGTTTTGACAGATTGTGAATGGAAAGGAGAAGGATGCCCTAAGCTCGACCGATTCCGGCGACGGTGGGTCAGCCGGAGCCTTGGAGACGTACGGCTGCGACGAGTGAGTTCAGATATATACCTGGGTGAGATCGTTCTGCTCCTTCTCTTCTTCTTTCTCAAAATTTCAGAATATATGTTTTCTGAGAAAAACTGTCTAAAGGTTGTTAGTTAGGGGAAATGATGTTGCTTGCTAGGTTTGCTCTGTTCTTGACTGTTTTTGTGTTGAATGTTTTCTGAATGGTAAGAACAGCTCCTGCGCTTGGGGTTTTTGATTTGTGTTCTCTTTTCTTTTTTTAACTTCTGAACCTATATCTCTCTACTTGAACAGACTCTGCCTTATCTTAGCCTGTCCCTTCCCATCTGTCTCAGCTTTTGCTTTGGTTTAACATCATACCTTGATGATGTTTTGCTCTGCTATAAATTCTGACTCCTGTGGCTTATCTGCTGACCTGTGATGTATGCTTGTCAACTTTGTTGACTTTTGAGGCTTGTTTTCTTTCTCAACTGCCTATGTTTGTATACTTGTCTGGTGTATTTGCTGGCAGCTTCAAATTGTGATGATTTCTTGTACCTTTGGGCTGACTTTTGGGGCTTAATGCTGGCTGCTATGCTGCTTGATACTGCTGTGTTGGCCTTTGAGGCTTGCTGTGCTGGGCTCAATGCTGGCTTGTGATGATTTCTTGCCGTGTTGCTATCTTGTCACTGATGTCTTGATCATTATGAATCAGTATAGGCTTGCTGGCTGTTTGTTGTTTCTTTTCTCTCTTTACTTTCCCAGTTGCCCCTGTTGCCTTGATTTACTTGCTGCCTCATATACTAAATTGTGACGGATATATACGCTGCCCGGAGTTTTCTGTTGCCTCTTGTATGCTTTCGGAATTGAAATTGTCGCTGTTGTATGCTTTCGGTCGCCTCTTTTTCTTGCAGCCCGCCGTATGCTTGTTCGTGAACCGGGTCAGCCCGTGATTTGCGAACAAGTAACTCCGCCGATGATTAATCTTTTAAAATGAGATTCTGAGGCTTATCGACAAAACCTAATTCCCGCAAACGCCTAATGATGATGTTTGGACCAAAAGAACAATCTTTGATAATTTTGCGTTTCGTTTATGTTTCGATCTTTGATTGCTTACTAACAAAGTTTCTTGGTTTGATTTTCATGTACAATGATGAGGATGACAAGGCAAGGAGAACATGGATCCGGGGCAATAGCATGAAGCTTGGAGAGAAGATGGTGATGATTCGAAGACAATGCTAGAATGTAGTTTTTAGGATTTAGGACTTCTTTTTGTAGAACCTTGTAAATTAACAGCACACTTGTAGCAATTCTCTTTTTGTAATCTTCAACATAATACTTGAATGAATGAAATTCGAAATTCAAATTGCCAATGTCGGTAATAGTTTAGGACTTATAAATTTGAGATGAAACACTATGAATTTGTAACAAATCTTGTAGTTTGGAATTGATATCAATGTAAACATTTGAGTTTGAATAGATATGGAGTAATTCTATTATTGTTTGTAACAAATCTTGAATTATTTTTGAATTGAGTGTTTGCAAATGTCATACTTCATATAGCTTGCCACGTTGAATTAATTCGAAATGAATATTCGAACTTTGTATTCGCACACTTCCTTTGAATCTTGTAAAAATGAGAAAATGGTTGGAAGTTTGGATGGTCCGATACCAATTATATTCCTTGTATCTTGCAATTGATGTAGAACTTAGATGTACAAAATTGGTCTAAAAACTCAAACACTTGCATAGACCACAAACTTAAAAAGAAATCCCAAAAAATGGAATAATTGACCGATAAATCATAAACTTCAAGAAATCCAGAACCACGAATTTTGACAAATCATTTGTTTCAAATAATTTGGGTGGATACAAGAGAAAGGAACATGAACCAATATTCCAAGAAAGATTATGGAAAGGAGGGTAAATTTTGGGGTGCGACAGAGTGCAAATCCGCTAACTTATTATTATGTGAGAAAAGATAAAAGAAAAAAACATGTTTTAATTTTTTTGAAAGTGGGCTCGCCAAGATGTAAGAATCTCGTGCCTACGTATTCCCCAAGTGCGGTCGGAAAGTCAGAGCTTACGTAGTTCTTGGTTACGAGAATTTTTGTTGGTTGGTTATTTTTATTTATGAAAATATGAGCTTAATCGTACATGGATGATAAGACATCACTAGTGAAATTCATATGTGAGCGATAGAAGTCGCATGTGAGTGATGTTTAAAAAAGGACTTGTACGTGGGCAAAGTTTCATGAGTTTGATTGATTTCAATATGGGTGACAAGCATCATACGATTAGTGTTAATGACTAATACTCCAAATACTCAGATGGAGGGGACAGAATCATCCTAACCATCTTTTTCATCCCAAAAAGTCTTATCAAGAAAAGAGTGAGGTGAAATGATGGTCACTTATTAAGATTCGCTTGAGGAAGCCAAGTGTAGGATCAAGAGTTGAAAAAGAACTAACAACCCAAAACTTGAGAAGGAGGGGATAGAATCGTCCCAACCATCTTTTCCAATTTAATATGAAAGAAAATTTTAAAAAGAATCACTCAACGTTGGATCGAGGTTTGAAAATTTATTATGAAAGATCTTGAAGATGAGGATCACTTGGCGTTGGACCAAGGTTTGTTGTAAAAATGTTTGAGTGAAAGTGAGCAATTTTGAATAATTATATACAAGCATGGAAATAAAGCAAGTAAATAAATATTAAAAGCCTATACAAGGTGGCTCATACAAACGATAAGACAATTAAAATTGTGTAACTGTGTAACACCCCAATTTAAATTAGAAGTTATTTATTTAAAATAAATAAATGGTTCGTGTATTTTTATGAATTTATATGGTTGTGACGCATTGTTGATGATTAGACGGCTAAGAATTATAGATGATGAGTGTTGGATGGGTGTATGACTAAAATTGTAGAGAATGGGGGTGTAGAGAATATAAGACAATTAGTAGTAATATTAATATTAAGTCTATTATTATTAATAAATAATAATTGGTTTAATGAAGGGAAAGATGGGAATTTAGAATTAGGGGTCCAAGGTTTATTATTGGGAAAAATAAGGAATAGGAATCACAATTGATATTCGATCGTGAAAACCAGAGAAGAGGAAGAACGAGGAAAAGAGAAGAGAAATCAAGTTAGGGCAAGAAGATTCACCGTAGGAATCAAGGAAATTAACCAAGAACCTAAGGTAAGGGGTGATTACTCTAGTTATTATTCATTATAGGTTTTGAGATAATAGGATGGATTGAGTAGATTAGGAATCTCAATTTAGGATATTAAGGTTTAGGAATTTTAGACCTAAATGCATAAATTGATGGAATTGATGCAATTTAATGTTATAGTGTTGGTATATGATGTTGTGTCATGTTAGAATTGCACTATAATGATGTTTTGTAGTTGTTTTTGGTGTTGTAATTGATTGGGGTCGAATTTGGATGAATTGGAAAATGCTGAATGCTGTCAAAATGCATAATTTCTACTGTCACGACCTGGTAATCGATTAACCATATAGGTTAATCGATTTCCTGTACTAAAAATACAAATTTTTGGCTACTGGACTGTAGAAATCGATTAACCATATGAGGTAATCGATTTCCTGAGTAAAACTTTGAAAAAAATGACATTTTATGCTGTAGAAATTGATTAACCATATAGGGTAATCGATTTCCTGAGCAAAATCCAGAAAAATTGTAATTTTCAAAAAATTCGTAACTTTCAAACTGTAAGTCCGTTTTTGGTGTCGTTTGGACCGTTGGAAAGCTAAGAACATGATCTTTACTATAAAAATACTTTCAAAACCAGTAACTCAATAATTTTGGGATTTGTATTTATTTTGGTGTCATATGTTGTAACGTTGTAGAAGTCAACGTTGTACTGCGTTGCATTGTTGTTGTGGGTTGTAGATTGTTCACTGTAATGAATGTCTTTGCAAACATAGATCAACGGGTAGATGTGAAAGTTTCTATGAGATAATAACTATAGATTGTTCATTTTAATATCAATATTTTAAATCTTTCTTTTGTTGTCGTTTTATATAATTGAATTTAGAGAATCAACTGTACGATTTATTATAAGTAGGAGTCAATGCTTAAAAGTTGATGCATATTATTAGTCTATATTTGTAATTATGTGAATGTTAACCAATTGCAAAATAAATATAAAATATACAAATGATTGTTTGGTAGGCGTGTACTCTGAATCCATATAGGATATGTGTGATAGCACGAGTTTCTTATTAGTGTGAGCATAAAAAGAAACACAATTCAATTAAATTGTGGGTACTTTATCAATAAACTACAATTTGTTTGATGCAACTTGTATCATCTAGAACAAAATATTCATTAAATAATGACAAATATTGCTTCAATAAAAGTGCATTGGAACTTGAGATTTCACCGTTTGCGCTTTTTGGTATTTGAACCCGAGTTTTCCGTAATCCAATTTTCATGCTTTTATGCATGTCTAACGTTTAGGTCTGTTTAATCAAGATCAACAATTCTAATTTAACCTCAATATTTGAATTTATATCAAAAAATAATTATATATTTTTAATGCTATCTCATCTTAATTAAAAAATCATTGATAATCGATTATATTAATTTAAGCAATTTCAAAATACATCATTTCACAATTTCCACCTTTTGATTTTTTGACATATTATGGCTATGTTTAATAAAATTAATGATAGTTGATAACTAATAATTGATGATTGATAGATGATAACTAGTAACTGATGACCAGTAGTTTATTGTTGATAACAAATAGTTGATAAATTAATTCGAGTCTTTGCAAAATTAGTTGTTACACTAGTTGATAAGTACAAAATGACATGAAAAATACTTAATTAAAAAATTGATGGTTTTATTATGTTATTATATGATATTATTAAATTAATTTTTATTTGATAAAAATAATTGTATTAATAAAAAGATGCAAAATAATTTTAATATATATAAAAAATTGAAGATAACATGGAAATATATTAAATTTATGTATAAATTTTATAATAAAATTTAACGAAATACATTAAATAGTAACTTTGTAATTTTAAACTCAATTACATTAATCTGAAATACTAATAAAAATAAATTTATTATTTAATATTCTACAATAAAACTACAATAATATGATAAGGACTTAAATATGTTTTTGGTCCCTCTAAATATAGTGGTTTTCAACTTTAGTCCTTTTAAACATTTTCTTTAATGAATCGTCCCTATACAATTTTCTATCCATAGTATTAGTCTCTAACGCTAAATGGAGCTAACGGTCGCTGATGTGGCCTGACATGTGTAATATAAATTCATTTAACATTGTTTATTAATGATTATGATATATTAAAACAAATCTAGTGTGTTATATGATTGCAAAATATAAAGGTTTTCCCCAAAATTTTCATTAACCTAGGTCTGTTCCTTTGTGTGTCACCTCCTTCCATGGTAGTCATATTCATCATTAGCCACAATCTCATCTGCTTCATCTTTTTTCTTATATTCCATGGGGTTTTCAAAGTCAAGCTCATATATAGGTGTTTCGTATTCATCTTCTTCTGCGTAGTATCGAGTTGGTCGTTTATGTGGCTGCAATGATCGAATGGTCTCTTACCAATGCAAGAATAGACCCAATAAAGGGAGACTATTTTTTATATGTCCCTTCTAGAATAGTGTTGAAACTTATGATTTGTTTATCTGGGATGATGACATAGGAGAATATGAAAATCATGACGGGATCAAGTTTAAGAAAGAGTATGAAGATATCGAAGCAAGGGAATATTTGAAAAACATGTAAGAGGATACGAACAACAACAACAACAACAACAAAATTCTAAAGACCAATTCAAAGAAGAGGAATTTTCTGGAAAAATGAAAAAGACGTGTCTAGCTATTTCGTTGTTGTTTAATGTTTATTTTGTGTCAAAATGTATGTGTTGAATACTGACTTATTCGTATGAAATGTATCTTTGGTTAAGTGTCATGTGGTTCAATTGTAATGTATAATTATTGTTAATGACTTTAATGAATATTATATGTTATTGTTAAATGTATGAGTAATGCTTTTGTGGTTTAATTGTGTTAAATTAATCATTACTAGTATTGTAAATTTGACCTATTTTGAGGATTGTTACTGAGTTCAATGATTCTATATCAGGATTGTAAAATTGACACTTTTTTCAAACCATATCTTAACATAGTAAAAGAGTGCACATGTTAATACAAATGAGTGCTTCATGCATATTTTCAAAACAAGAGTGCATATGGTAAATAGAGTACACAATAATAGTACAAAAGAGTGCACAATGCACATGTTTAAAACAAGAGTACATATGGTAACAAGAGTACAAAAGAGTGCATAATGCACAAGTTCAAAACAAGAGTACATAATGAACTAAAAAACATAGTATTCATCATTTTTTCACTATGTCAAGCTCTTCTCAATGCTATTCCAAAACTTATTTCCATTAGCACTGTCAACTTGTATGTCCTCTTCAGGTATTACAAGTGGATCCTCGAAATCCTTCCCTGGACCCACAATGTCATGTGTTTTCAATGTCATAAGGTGATCACTTTTCCTTGTAGGAGTCCAAGAATGTTTTGCTTTCCTCCCTTTTGGTATCATGGAATTCACCTGTCATGACAATAATATTTATTGTAAATAACCAAGTGACAAGTATCTTAATACAAAAGCATTCAAACGTGCATAATTCAACTTACAAGGTCACTCATTGTTTGTTTTGGAGACTCGTGATGTTTTTGTTTTAGAGACCCGTGGTGTTTTGGCTTTGGAGACTTGGGTAGTTTTATCCTTTGAGACAGGTATCTTTGGACATAGACCAAAGAACATTAGGACAATACTTACCTTAGTAGTTTGTGATGCAACACTTTGAGTCACCTCAGTAGTTTGTGGTGCATCACTTTAAGTCACCTTAGTGCATATGGATGGTTTTTTATAGGAGTAGTGTCAACACTAAGTGGCTCAATGTCCAATATATCATCATCATTCAGCAGTGCAGCCAATGCATCAAGTTCAGTTCCCAATATATTCTAAGTGCCTCACTTGAATTTATAGATGTTTGAGTTGAAATTTTCACATTCTCAGGTTGCTCAGGTGCTGCAGAAGACTTGTGTTGTGAAGTATTCTCATGAATATTATCAGTTTGAACACTCTCATGAATATTATCAGTTTGAACATTCTCATTAAGTAATTTATCAATTTATGCATTATTAGTTTGTGCATTCTCAGCTTGTGCACATGACTCAATGACCCCTCTTGTACAGTGGTGGCAGTATTTCTGGAGCATTAGTCTTAGGCAATTTGTTTTAGCCGTTTATGTGTGTCATAACATCATTTTAGCAGCTCAAGTAAGTGTTTCTATGATAAAACCTACTTACATACTTCATGGGATCATCAACATTATTATGGATGGCGGCCACGCCATGTCTGCAAGGGATCTCCGCCAAATCCCAAAAGTTTCATGAACAACTTTATTTTCCTAAGTCTATAACAAAATTATTTGTGAACATCACATGTGTCATCTGAAACTTTAGTTGACCTGCATATGTTGGCAACCAACTAGAACTTTTTTCTATCCCTCTATCAAACCTCCTAAGTGGGTTATACATTATTTCACCCTTGTAATTCTCAACATTTCCCTTAAGTGATGCAAACTTACCCATTAGGTAGTTTCTAATCCATTCAAACATGGTTATAATGGGTTGTCTCTTTACATGAGTATAGTAGCATTAAATGAATCACTTAGGTTATTCATTAAAACGTCACATTTAGTGTATAATGAAAAGGCATGCTTATTCCATTTATGTTTTGGGATTGCATTTAACCACTAAAAATATCCAACTTGGCCTCCTTAATCTCCATCATTTTTGCCTCATGTGCCTTAAAGTATGTAGCCTTAGAAGCAACCATCATGAGATCTCTGAATAATGTCTTACCTCCAAACTTATTTTTAAAATTTGCATATAAATGCCTTATACAGAATCTGTGTTCATATGCAGGATATTCCTCTTCAAATACTTGAACAAGTCCCTGAAAAATGTTAACAGAAAATTTCCAACTAATTAATAACATACAATAAACAACTTGACTAATGAATCAAAATTAGTATATATACCTTATGTTGATCAAACATAAAGCATCATCTAGTCCCACCAATATCCTCAATAAGTAGCTTTAGAAACCAGCTCCATGTTTCCTTAGTTTCAGTCTCTACAACACCAAATACAAGAGGCATATATTGATCATTGGGATCCCTCCCTAATGTAATTAGTAAAATTCCACATATTTGTTCTTTAGGTGAGAACCATATAAATCGATGAAGGATCTACATGATTTAGTCAATGCCTTTTAGCCCTTTCAAAACACATGTAACATTTTTCAAATCTTGGTTGCATCTTAGGTTCAGGTGTGTGATTGTTTAGTTTGAATGTGTTTCCTGCACATGCCCTCCTTAACTCAGCACCATATGACCATATCGTGATGTATTTCTTGCTTACATATCCTTCAACAACTTGTCTTTCCAATTGTATTAATTTAAAAGTTGTGCTACCATTGATCTTAGTGGAAAACCTCGTTCTAACATCTGCCACAACTTCAGTTAACCTCATCTTAGAATTGCTCCTCAACCTATTAACTATCACCTTTGCAACCCACTCAGCCTTGACATTCTTATTAAAGAATTTCCTACTACATTTGTGTTTGAAAAACAAAGTTTTGACCTTGAATGTTGTAGTCCTTAAAACTCTAGTGCATAGGATAATATAGTCATAGAGCTTCTTATCTTTACACACAACCCTACATCTATTGGAATCATTTTTGGAAAATGTTACCTCCCTACCATTCAACACATTGTGTTCCATAACAACTTTCTTAAATTGCTTCAAAGATGAAAATTTCATCCCTAGCTTAAACTTGATATCTTTTGTAATTGCATCCTCTTCATTGTACCTAATCTCTGGAGGCTCTCATCACATCTATCTTTAGCCCCATTGTCAAGCTCATTTGTCATGTAATCTTCTTTTATAATATGTTCCTTATCCATATCCCTTGTGATAAAGCCATTGTTGTGAGCTTCACTTTGAACATTCTCATTTCTAGACACACCTCTAATGTTGGTTCCTTCTTCAAGTTCTCCATCAGAATCTTACATTCTCTCTTCTTCATTATCGTCAAAGTGAAAAACATCAACATAATTTTCATTTGGTTCATACTCATCACTTTCATGCCCATTCTATCTCTCTTTAAGCCTCTCTATATAGGTTAACTCAATTGTATTTATTTTGACCTCTGTGTAAATTTCCACATCGAAATTATTGCTCACATCATTTACCAAGCTAAGGTAGAAGCATCTTCGTCATTGCAAAATAGTTTAAGATCTCTTTCAAAAGAACCCTCTTCATGTTTCCACCATATTTTCACTTCATTTACATTAAATGTAGTGTCCGGCCCTTTGATAAGGTCACGAGCCTCAAAAAAACGACCAAAATCCACTAAAGGCGAAAATGTCCTCACCTCCATACCTTATATTTGGATCTTTTACAACAAAAAAAAAACCTTTGTAAAAAAACACAGCCTTGAATACCCCCCTTATAAACAGAGTAACTTAGACATTAACAACAAAGTGGTCTACAAATACCATTAACAATTAACACTTCAATACAACAAATTGGTCTACCCAACACAAAATGCAAAAATACCAAAGTTGTCGAGCAAGTGGGTATCATAAACAAATAAATAAATAAAATAACTCACCTGACTTGGGACCACAACTACCAACAACTATTTTAGACAGTGCAAATCTAAGGATCAAACAACGATTATGTGAAGGAAAATTAAAATATGCAAGTCACGCTTCAGCTACACTTCAAACGAACAAGACGAGTGTTTCAAACGAGAAAGATTTTTGAATTTTATTTGATATCTGATTAATAATTTTGGATTACAATATTAATCAATATAAAATGTTGAATCTGTTTTAATATATCATAATCATGTAAAATGAATTTATAGTACACGTGTCAGACCACGTCAGAGACCATTAGCTCCATTTAACATTAGAGACTAATATTATGAATAAAAAAATTATAAAGACGATTCATTAAAAAAATATTTAGAGAAATTAAAATTAAAAATTACTATATTTAAATGCACTAAAAACATATTTAATCCAATATAATAGTTTCTCTTCACTATTTTAAAAAATTGTCTTACATCATTCATTCTCTTTCCTATCCATCAATCTATCCATCAATCTTTAAATTTAGTAAAGTTGATTTATATTTAAATACATTTATGTAAATTTGAGTTGAACAATAAATTCTAATGTAAAAAAATATTCAAAATCAATTCTGAAGACAAAAATTACATATTTTTATTTTAAATAGAATCAATTTTTAAACCAGAATCAATTTTATTTTTATCTAAGGGTTATTATTATTTTACTCCCTATCATATAGGTTATTTCTAGTTTATCCCCTGTAAAAAAAATTTATAATCCATTCAAAAAAACAAACAATTTAGTTCCTAAAATCAAAATCCACAATTTAGTTCCTAAAATCAAAATCCACAAGTTTTTGAGTTTAGGACTAAATTGTTAATTTTTTTGAAATGACAAGGTTGTTTTTGAAAGAAATTTTTTACATGGGATAAACTAAAGATGACCTATATGATAGGAGAATAAAGTGGTAATAACCCTTTATCTAACCAAACATCTTAAAATTATTCAGAACAAATTCTTAAGATTTTCCAGAATCAATTATTATTCATTAAATGTTGTTTTAATTATTAAAAAAAAAAAAAGTTAGTTATTAGTATATTATATTAAACAAACCTTGAAAAATAGTAAAATCTGCACCAACACGATAATAATAAATGAAGTTAAATAATTATTTTATTTTCTCAAACTATTACTACTATTATTTATGTGTTAGTATGGTATCTCATGTATATTCAAGCATAGAAATACTCAAAAAACATACTACCAACACGAATAATAATAAATAGACTAATATTAAATACAAAGAAATATTAAAGAGACTAATACAGTATATTATCTGTTCCACTAATTACAAGAAGAAATTCAAGGGGAGGGGACAACAACAGATAACATCACAAAAGATTAACTACTTCCAGAATCCAAGAATCTCAAAGGAGATGTTAACATTTTGATTCAAGAGTGTATCCAATCCAACAACCTAAACAAAGTGCATGACTTGCATCGAACCGATAGTCCTCCAAGCTCCTGCGCTTAGTTCATTTAAAGCCAACATTTCCCGACACACATACTTGAAGAAATATTATACATCAACACATTCAGAAAGAAATTGTAGAAGTATGATTATAACTATAACCTAGTCGGGCTCGGCCCGAAAGGTAGAACATTAAAACAAACAGGCGTGGAATGGAAGGTTGATGACCTATTAGGAATGAACTGGAAAATTATCGACCAAACTAGTTTGGTGTTTGGTTTCAAACATATTAGCCCCATGTCCAGTGTGGTTGTATGGCCTTTGCTCTCATTTGGTTCTATGGATAAATAATAATTGAACTCAACTGAACTTGTTTAAGTTGTTCGACTGAATGTGTTTTTGATCTATTGAATTGCTTTTACAAAACTATGTGTGGATTTCTTAAAACCAGTCTTGTATTTGATCCATTCAGCTCATATAACCAGAGGAGACGAACTGGAAAAAAAAGTTCAACCAACTTGGAACAAACTAATAAAACACCTAAAAAACAGTTGTGTAAGGTCAAATTAGATCACACTCCAGCAATACAGACGACACAGATCTCTCAAATTTAACATATGAAAAGACTAAAAGGTTAAATTACCAGGAACCAACATTATTAAATTCAAAAACATAAGTTAAAAATGCGAGTAAATATGATCTATCAGGAAAAACAAAACCCACAATAACAATACAGGTATACAACTCTACCAAAGGATCATATAGCTACATGGTGTTTTAGATCTAACGACAACTAAAGAGGAATCAGAAAGCAGCCACAAAGGCGAGCTGATTTTATAGGTTCTTGGGAGCACAAATTATGAAAGCTTGGGAAGTAAGGTAAAATGGACATGGTCAAATTCAATAGTCTCCAACATGTTTGGTCCCCTAGATAGAGGCGTCAAGGTTGGCTTGGCCGTGAGTTTGTCAGTCCCTAGGTTGAGGCGTCTCAAGGTGGGCCATGAGTATGTCAAACCGTGGTTCATCTGGTCTTCCAGTTTAGGCAGTAGGCTTCAAGGCTTCACATAACTCAGCTGTTGGGATGGGAAGGGAAAGGCAACAAAGGGAAAACAAGAGCATCAGAATTCTACAAGGTATACTGGTCAGGTTATGATATCAATCTGTTATTCGCTAATGTGAATAGCCTATATTGTAGGAAGTTTCCAGATTAACTACAAAACATATCACAAAAACTAAAATCACCTGCAGGGACCCATCAAGTTTTAGTAACCATGGTTTCTCCTCCGAGAAACACCACCCTGACTAGACAATCTGTCAGACAATCTAACAATAGATACCAAATGTCAGTTTTGATGAGTTATCTAACACTTCGAAACAAATTGAAGAATGTGGAAACTTGAAAAACGGAATAATAATAATAATAATAATAATGAAACTTGGAAATAAAATAAATGATTTGGTTACCCAGAAGTACTAGTCCGTCCCGTAGCATAACCTCCGTAAGCTCCATAAGGACCACCTCGACCAAGCTGCTGCATATGAAACAATAATTATAATTAAATTGAGAAAAAATAATTGACCAAGCAGAGCTCATCAACACTTAAAATCTTCGAAGAAAAATGAATGGCGGTAAAAAAGAGAACCTGAGAACTCCCGTAGTTTCCATAACTGTCACCAGATACTAAATCACTTGGGCCTCCATAGCCATCTGAATAAGAATGGCCACGTCCATGTCTTCTTCCATCTCTACCTTCATAGTTCATACCATCTGGTCCTTCTGGCGAAGCAGGAAGATACGGAAGTACTGGTGGAAGGAATGATGAGACAGAACGCTCCATATCAAAAATATTTGCTCTTAACCGTGTAAGTACTTGGATAAGGGCATCCTTGGCAATATCTAGTTCCCCCGAAATCTAATAAAGCATTGAGAAAGAAAAAGAAAAAATATAATTCAGATTCCCGAAAAAAGACATCACCCAAGCAATCTATGAGAATGCCCTCACCTGCACCATTTCATCATCTTCAGACGCAATTTTAGGGACGTCTTCCTTCGATAGGATGCGTATGTTAGCTTTTGTAAGCCTTCTCATTTCAGTAATGATTGTTCCTCCTTTACCAATTAGGCAACCAATTCGAGAGTTTGACACCAGTAACCTGCTAGTAAAAGAGAGAATCCCGGAATCTCTTTCAATTTTCTCGCTGCACCGTGGTTGCAAACGCACAGCTGCTTCTATTGTTGGAGAGAAAGAATCTTCAAATAACTGCATAGAGACACAATCAAAAAAGCATCGTGAAAACTGAAAAAAGTATTTCTTTCATATCATATGCCCATACAACACAAACAAATTGAATAAATAAAAAAATGCAATTGATAATAAACATTTCACCTCTCTCGTAGAAATGGCTATTAAGCAGTCATCTCCTTCCGTTGCGGAACTATCAACCTTGATAGTAGCCCCAGATTCCTGCCTAATTTGATTTATTATAGCACCGCCCTTACCTATCACACCTCCAATGTTAGCAATTGGACAAACAAACCGGACTGAAAAATCCCTCACAGAACCTTCATCCCTTGAACTCGGATACATGGACCGTGGTGGCCAGTCTCCAGCATCGCCTTTATATCCCCCATAACCACCACCAAGAGGAGCCATCCCCATAATCGGAGCCCCACCAGGAGGACCCCCCATTGAACCACCAGCCGCATATACCCCAGGAACCGCAGAAGCAAGCAAATGCTGAGTACGTGAAGGGTTGTCATGAAGCCGTGATGCAATCTGAATCAGAGCCTTCTTCACAACCCCAATCTCACCAGAAATCTGCAGTAACCAAAGACATACAATAATTTCTCATTCTGATGCAACAATAGCATATGAATTTACAAGTAAATCTTGTGCACACAGAATATAAACAAAATCAATTCAAAATAATCAACCTGAACAAGCTCATCCGAGTTCAAAGCACAGAGAGGCAACCTGTCGTCCTTAAGAATCCGAATCTGCGCCCCGGTCTCACTTCTAATATTCTGCACAATCTGCCCTCCTTTCCCAATCACACACCCAATCTGATCCGACGGAACCAACAGCTTCGCCGAAACCAAACTCTCCTCCTTCTCCATATCAACATCCTCATCCTCCCCCTCACCCCTCCCCCTCAGATCCTCCGCAACAACCCTCGTATGAATCCTCACAAGCGCATCCTCCGCCGGACACACAAACTCCCCAGACTCCTCCAACTCATTCGCCTCATCCGCCACACTGTAAATCGTCACAACACGCTCATCACATCCCGGAACCGTCTCCCCGATCCGGATCTTCGCCTTCGTCTCCACCCGAAGCTGCTTCACGATCTCCCCGCCGCGCCCGATTATGCTCCCGATCTTCCGGACGGGACAAAGGTAGCGGTAGACAGTGTCGTCTTGGGTTATCAGGAACGTGTCGCGGCTTTCATCGCCGCCGGGGTTACGCCGTTTGGGCCTGGTGTCGCCGTCGTCGGTGTGGGAGTGGGAGCGTTTGTTGCCGTACGAAATTCGTTGACCGGCCATTGGTACGAATTGAGATTAACGGTTTGTGAGTGGTTGATCTTTGAAAAGTGTTTTCGTGTTTTACGAATTGGGATTTTTTTTTTTTTTGGTTTGTTTTTGTTTTAAGGAGTTACGAATTGGGAAATAAAATTTGGTTTGTTTTTGTTTTAAGGAGAAGGGAAATGGAACGTGAGATTGGTTTAGGGTTTTATCTTGTAAGTGTTGTGTTGTTTGTAGTTCTACACTTTGCCGACTTAGTTTTTATGTCCTTTTCAAGTCAACTATGTTTTTTTCTTCTCAATTTGTTGTTTTTGCTTATTTTTTCCTTATAGAAAAATAAAATATATTAATAATAGAAGGACTTGAACTTAGGGTTGGATCGGAAGAAATCCAACCACCCTCGTATAATTGATTTGTCGGTTAGAAATGATGAGAAACATTCGGATCGGTTCATAATTATGTTTGAAAAGTAATTGATTTTGTTAAAAAATATCAATTAGGTAGTTTTTCTGATGGTAGTCAGGAAAAATCACAAATGTTAGGGAAAATGAAAAGAATCAGTGTTTTTAGAAGGGATGAATGACCACCATCGTTGTTTGTGTTTTTAAAAGAATCAGTTTTGTATAAAATTTTCACTGGCAGTTCCTTTTTAAGTTATTCAACGGTCCCTTTCCTCCTTTTGAATAGTCCAGATTAGGGCTGCGCAACGGACGGATACGGATCGATCCGCATCCGTTTAACCGGATATTCGTTCAAACGGATAGGAAGATACTCGATCCGTTATCCGATCCGTTTTGAACGGATTGGATACGGATAAATCCGCTGACTAACGGATAAATCTGGCGGATATCCGTCATCCATCGAGTTAAACAAAAATTCCTCTTGTATCACAAATTCAAGATTACATATAGTTGCATAACGGACACGGATCGATCAACATGAAATGAGCGACTAATTACATATTACAAATTCAACATGATTCAAATCCATAATACCATTACACATAGTGACATAAATTCAATACATAACACATGATTTAAATTCAAATGTCCAAATCGAAAAGTAAATAAAACAATTTATAGTCTTGTTCAACTTCATCAAGTAGAAATCCAATCAACCATTTACCGACTCTTCATCATTAAGCGCATTTGAGACAACTCGAACAAATATAAACAAGAAATACATTAGCAACTAATAAGAAACTAATATATAACATAAGAAACTAATAACAACAGAAAAGGATTGGTGTATCAAATCATGATCGCAACTATGACGGAAGGGAGGTTAGCGTCTCTTTGACTTTTTACCACTTTAATTTTTACTAGTTTGCTCCATGAAATCTTTAATGATTTACTGCTATAGATTATATGTTTAAAAACACATTTTCATGAACTTCAATGATGATTTCTTCTTCATCATCTATATTTTTCGATGTTCCTCCATTTTTTGCATTTTCTTTGTTTCAAGTTACTTGTGCAACATGAATCAACTTCTCGAATTCTCTTAGAATCGTTTGGATTCTACTGCTTACTCTTGATTTCTTTGGATAATTACTAGTGGATTATTGATGAAACTTTGTAAATAAATTTCGAACAAAGTTGTTGATTTGGACCAACCTGTTGACCTTACTTATAGAATCCAAATCTTTTATCATTTGGACCCACCTGTTGTTGATTCTTCTATTCTATTTATTCTAACATAAATTACAACTAAATTAGGTTGCGCCTTATCTCATAATGGGTTACTACTAACAAGTCCTATATGTTTATATTTTGCTTATGTGAAAGACATAAGGACACACAGGCTATTTGACATTTGCAAGACTTAAATGCATTTCATGACCAGATTCTTCAATCATGTCCTTCAATTTTGGTAGCAGAGAAAAATTATTGTATTCTTTGTACTTTTTTCAACTTGAACATCATGCAAGAAATTGTTGTTGTCTGTTATAAACTTAAAATTATAGGGTTTGAAAGGAATTTTGTGTATATCATATGTGCTTGGCTACAAACATGCCGGGGAAAGTACTAAACAGTTCAAAAATATGTGACATTTCACAACTAATTTTATTCATTTTCCATGTATTCTCTCCAGCAAGATGATTGATTTATGTTATTAGTAGTTTCTTGGTACTAAAAGGTACATACTTTGTTTACACTACAAAGTCTAGTGCATTTGATCATGTAGTTGGATTACCTACCTCATTGTGTTTGATCATAGATTTTAGATTCTAGTGTTTTTGATCACGTAGTTGGTAATCAATTTCTTATCTCTAATTTACCAGCTTCTAAAATACTTCATAGTATTACTTTTGCTAATGGTTCTAATACACAGGTTACTGTTATTGGTCAAGATTCACCTCTATCATCTCTGTCATTGAATTATGTGTTATTTGAACTTGGTTCTACCTTTAATTTGATTTCAATCAACAAATTACTTGCTCTCACAATTGGTCCATAACGTTCTCTTTTAAGTATTTCTCTATTCAAGACTGTAGTTCATGAAAAACAATTGGAACAATATCTAAATCACTGGGTCTATAACAATTTACTAAGAAATATTTTACTAGTACAGTGATCAAAATTATGTCATAACATATAACAAACAAAAGCACAATTGATATCAAAGTGTCGAAACCAAAGATACAAAGAGACAAACAATGTGAAAGCTCCTTTAACTAGGTTTCACAAAAGCACACCTGTAACGAGAGATGAGAAGCCCAGGCTAGTTCTTGTCGAAGAGTCAACTATTTACCGACTCTTCATCATTAAGCCGCATTTGAGACAACTTTGCACAAATATAAACAAGAAATACATTAGAAATATAAACAACCAAATTCAAGAAGTTTAAAACACACAAAAGTAGTAAGTTACCATTGTCAATCTCTTGAATTATTTCAAACTCCTCCTCATCCGTCAAGATACGTCCATGGCGAATCCAATCTTGTGTGCATATCAAGGCCTCCGCGGTTGAAGGGGCCATTGAAGCTCTATAGTCATCAATCACACGACCACCAGTGGAAAACGCCGACTCAGATGCAACTGTAGATACAAGGATAGCATATACATCCCGAGCCATTCTTGCTAAAACAGGAAAATCCCTCTTATGATCCTTCCACCACTCAAGAATTTGAAACTCACAAAATTCATCTGCTTCTTGTTTATGTAAATCACTAGGTATTTCTCAAGCTCGATCATGCAGATACCCATAGTAGCTTGCAAATTGTTATAAATGACATATTCGGCTTCACCAATTTAGAAGATTTCTTACCCAACCCACCAAAGCCTAAGAAGATGAACCCCAAAATTCCTAGTGCGATTTTGGAACGAGTAGTTTTCTTGTAGTCTTGAACAACTCTTTCAAACAATCAAATGCCAAATCACCAAAGGCTTTCCCAACTCCTCGCCAAACATATGAATCAAACTGCCTTCACCAAGTGAAATTTATATCGTGGATCGAGGATACTAGCAACATAAAATATCAAGTTAGCCCTCTCATTTTCCACTCCCCAATACTTGTCAAACTTCTTTCATTTTTTAGCCAACTCCACCAAACACTCATTTTCACTTCCTATCCAATCCTTCAGGTAGTTATAAATAGTTCCAATTTCATCCATAAAAATATTAGAGGTGACATAAGAAGTACCAGATACACGAATGGTAATATCATGAAATGGTTCTAGAATTTTCTCCATAAAATCTCCAATGCCCAATCAAACTCCTCCGAAATGCATTTTCACCAAGAAGTGGAAAATCCCGCATAGAAGCATCATCATCCCTATCTCTCAAAACATTCTTGTACAGATTAGCCCTATGCAACATCAAATACGTAGAGTTCCATCTTGTAGAAACATCACCTGCTAAAGACTTTTTTGTTTCTACGCCTTCTTTTCCAGCAAACTCATTGAACTTAAGCAATCTAGCAGGAGAACCTCGTACATACTTCACTAAGTGGCGATCCACCGAATTGACTCATTATTTTTTCCAAGCCACATTTCACAATCAAATTTATTATATGAGCAACACATCTAACATGCGATATTTCCCACCACCACGTAAGTCCCCTTATTCACAAATTTCTTTTCAAGTAAGCAACCGTCTTGTCATTTGCAATTGCATTATCACGATTCAGAGAAAACATTATCAACCCCCAAACATTCAAAAGTTCCTCTATCAATGCACCAACTTCCTCCCCTTGTGACTAGGACATGCCATGAAGTTTATTATTCTCTTTGAGCTTCCAATCATCATCAATAAAGTGAGCGATCAAACACATGTAAGTAAGGTTCGATTTGATGACCATAAATCGATGGTGAGGAAATTCTTTGTTTGATTTTCAAAAAGGTTTTCAAAGATTCTTTTCAACCTTGTACAATGCTAGACAATCTCTTCCAACCTTACTTCTAGATGGCAAGCGTAATAAAGGACAAGCAAGAGATGAAATACTTAAACCCTTCATTTTCAACAAATCGAAAAGGCAACTCATCTATCACAATCATCCCGATTAAGGCATCCAAGACAAGTTTCGATCAAATTTAGCCAAAGATATATCTCTTTTTCGTTCCCCTTCACTATCGTCACTCGACAAAAATCCTCAATTTGATGAGACTTCTTACGATTATCGGGATTATTTTGCATTTGTGCATATGACTTAACAAGTTTGTAGTTCCCATACTAGAAGGACCATACACATAATTTTTGGACAATAATTGCATCTACATCTCGATTACCATCTTCCATATAAAGATGAAAGTGATCCCAAACCATCGACCTTTTCTTTTCTTTGGTGAACCACCAGCTGTTGGAGTCTCCGCCATAGTATTGCTTCCATTGTTATTAGCAACACTCTCCGAAGGTGTGGGTGTCGACATTGGAGGTCTGAAAATTCCAAACGCGCAGTCACAGATAAATTGAATCAGACAATGATAATCAAGTCAAATCTTTGAGAGAGGAATCAAAAATTCAAACTGAGAAATAGGAAATTACAAACCTTTGAGAGAACAGTGAAGAATCGAATTTAGGGCAACTTGTCAGATGGGCGGAGATTGGAGAATGAGAGAAGTGAGATTGGCGGAGATTGGAGAACGAGAGAAGTGAGATTGGAGAACGAGAGGGCGGAGATTGGAGAACAAAAGTGAGAGTGAAAGGAAATTAGGGCAACATCGGGACGGTGACAACGAGAGTGAGAGGCTGAGAGCGAAAGACTGAAAGTGAAAGGGCGGAGATTGGATAAAATGAATATATGTGGATAAAATGAATATATGGTTTAAAATTGAACGGATGACGGATATTCGCGGATATCCGACGGATATATCCAAATTATCTGTTTTCTACGGATAGAAAATATTATCATCCGTTATCCAATTCGTTTACCAACGTATTGGGTCGATCCGATCCGTAAAAGCGGATATCCGTATCCGCGAATGAAATGAGCAGCCCTAGTCCAGATTCTTATTTTATAGCATAGACATGCTTAATGGCTATTCAAAATTGTAGTTATTCCCTTTAATTATTTGTAACGGGTATATTAGTGACATGTGACGGTTTTATGACCTTTGATCTCTTGGATATTGTAACGCCAACACGTTGTTTATCCTGAAAATTGGTAAACAATGTTAGTCTTTTGTTAAAGGATGCTTTACGAGATCGACTAGTGAATCTCAAGACAATACTTCAATTTCAAAGTGTTTTCAAAATAAGACGTAATAATTGTGTAAGTTCCTTGTTTTTATGAATTGGCGTTAATTTTAGTAAAACAAATAATAGCAGCAATAATGTAATGTACATTAGGACATATAACTTGAATAAGAAGAACATGTACAACAAGAAGTCCTATTGGAATGCCTGAACATGTTGTGTTGAACTAATTCAACATCTGGAACAACATGTCGAAGAAGATGTCGTGACATCAGACACTCAACATCACGCCTACTGAACTGATAAATAAGTTCCAGTTCTGTTTTGAATTATGCAGAATATTCAGGGAATATTATGCAACCTATGTGGCATATACTTGAAGGCATGTGTGAAGGTCTAGAAGATTCAATCAGAAGTTAAGGAGAAAAATCAGGAAATTAAGGATTGAAGACCTTGCTTGTAGCAGAAGCTTTATGCAATTTGTTACAATTGATATGTTGTTGTTTGAAGGCCCAAGTCCAATTTGGGTATAGGTTATAAATAAGGAGTTTGTAACCTAGTTTAGGAAGCTAGTCAAATTTAGTAAGGATGTAGTCATTAGGGTTAGCTGTAGGTGAACCACTCGGTCTGTGGGGTGGTCACTAAGTTTACCTCGAAGCCCGTAGGCAAGAGGAATGTTGTTCTCACTTAGAAGTTGTGAAGCAATGAGTTGAGTTATGTTCTTGGAGGAAGCTGTGAAGCAACTCCAAGGTGTGTTCTAAGTTAAAAGCAATTTGCTTTAAGTCTTAGATAGTTTATGACAGAAGTATATCTTCTGATTCTATGTCTTTGAAGTGTGTTTTCAAGTGTTTTGTTATTTTTATTATCACCGTGTGTGATTAAGGGGGGTGAGAGAGGTTTCTCATATATAAGAGGTTCTTAGGTAGAAATTGCATTGGGTAGTGATTAAGTGAAGAGTTGTAAACAGGGTAGTTTAGCTCTGAATTAGTATTATTGATAATGGATTTCATCTCTGGATTAGAAGCCTCCAGATGTAGGTGTGTAGCACCGAACTGGGTGAACAATTCTCTGTGTTCTTTATGTTTTCCAGCACTGCTATTTTTACCTTGTCTGTGTGTTAATGTTAGACCAAATGCCTCGACATCTTTATAAGATATCTGGGGCTACTGTACCAAAATTTCAAACTGATTAAGATGCGAGTGATTTTGACATGGTGTGAAATCTACTTGTTTTGTAAAATGATAACGATGTTGGTTACAAATGGAAAGGCATGAATAATAAAGTAAATTTGAAAGAATTAAGTTTAAAAGTAAATTTGCTTGATATTTAAAATGGAACATAAAGTTAGTGATTCAACATACATTGCTCTTGCTTGACTCATTTCGCTCATAGCTTGGGTACTCTTAGTGTTTGCATAAGACTTGAAAAAGTTTGAATCCCTTAAAAATATTTACAGTGTCTTATTTATAGTACAAAAAGTAACCTCTTCTTTGGCGGGCTTCTCTTCTCCAAGCATCACGTGTGTGTCAGTTCCTTGCTTTCCTTTTGCATGTTCCCACATTCTCAAGCCCACTAATGAAGAGTCTTTCTTTAGCGTTTGTCTTTTCCCAACTGTCTGCCACGAATATGATCCCCATGTCATCTTTGTACCTTCTATCGACTTGACCATCTTCCTTCTCAAAAAATTATACAAATCGACATCCCTGATAGACCTCTATCTTACACTCTTCATGTCGTCTTCGACCATATTATATTCCTTATCTAGATTTTACCCTTTGTCAAAATCCTAGCTAAAAAATTGCCCCATTCCAAATGCCTCTTTCGACTGATAATAAGAGAGGAGAATTGTTGTCTTCTTTTATTTAGCATCATGGGATGATGTCATTGTCATCATGACATTCCCCTCGAAGGTCATGTCTGTAATCATGTAGCCATTATCCTAGTGTAGCTCTAACTTTCTAGGATAGAATGTGCCTTACACTCAACAACTTCCTCGTTCCACCTACAAGCGTTTTCCACCTATGCATCACATGACCCTTAACGATCTCACTTCTAAAGATGAACATTTTATGCCCTAAGAGTATAAATGTTTCAGAAACTCCATTTTCATTTCTTTCTTTACGCCTTATTTTTGAACCAGGCTTGAGTTCTCTTTCACTTTCATTTTTCTTTCTACTCCGTTCAAAGCTCTTCATTTACCACCAATGGCTTCTTCTACTCGTCCTCTAGACCAAACACCAAAAATAAATTTATTGCCTCTGGTCACGAAGCTAGACCAACCTCTTATTGTTAATAAGCAACAGTGCGTCTTGGAACCACCGTTGATGGAAGAAAAACTATGCATTTTCCGTTCTCAGATGATTCTTCCCTTTTTTGTTGGTGATATTTCACGTGCCCTTTTAGGACCAATCCTAGATCCCTTTAGGAACGTTCAAAAAATAGTATAGTTTTCTCCTGCTTATCATCGAACCAAACCCAAAGTAGCATAGATCTCACTCTCGACTTCAGCCATCTCTATCGATCACCTAGGGTTTTTTGTTTTACCCTTACTGTTGACCCTAACTATATTTCTTGGATGGAAAAAGTTGAAAAGGTGAAAGGTCAATTTTGGAAGGACCAATGGATCTTAGACTTGATCTAATTATCTAGGGTTGGACCCACCTACTGCCATTATCTTTTGATTTCTTCGCTCTAGGCATCAATTACTTTGGACTTTCTTAAAAATTTCTCGTCTTCATCTTTGTTCTTCTCGGCTTCTTCAATCATTTTGCTAATTTTTCTAATAGACAAACTTTCTTTGTAGTGGTTTATGGTAATCTCATTCATATTTCTGGTAGAATTATCTATAGCATTAACAGTCAAAATACCATTTTCATCTATAGCAAAACAAAGATTGGAACTATAGCCGCGAGGTGCAGGGGGAATGTTGGAAAGAAAATAAGAACCTAGCAGATTGTTATCACTGGCTCTAGTTCTCTCACCCTCGTAAACCTCAATCAAGGCAGCAAACTGGTTATCTACACATGTTGCAAAATTTGTGGTCTTCTTGACAGGAATACAAGTGTTCCTAGGAATCACCACTCTCATTTGGTCTCATATGATTGATACACCAAGAGACAATGGTGTAACATCACGCATCACCAAGTTTGGAACTGTCACTGTAGAAGCCTCCTTGAATTTGTTTTGAAAAACTGCAACAAACTCTTATGGAATTCCATAGAAAGCCAAACAACAAATTGATCCCAACAAAATCAAAGATAAATTGCTACAGAAATTCCTGACTTATCACTTCCATTTCAGTATGAACATTGTGGGAATCATTCGAGTAATAGTGTGAAACTCGACCAATACGATACGCAAAGATTTGGTAATAGTGATGTATGAGTAACAATTGATGAGAATGGTAAAGTAACATATATAAGTTAACATTAAACAATATAACCCATAATGAATAAAGAATGGATATTGATAATCACTTCCATTTCAGTATGAACATTGTGAGAATCATTCGAGTAATAGTGTGAAACTCGACCAATATGATACGCAAAGATTTGGTAATAGTGATGTAGGAGTAACAATTGATGAGAATGGTAAAGTAACATATATAAGTTAACATTAAACAATATAACCCATAATGAATAAATAATGGATATTGATAAACTTGAACCAGAAATGATAACGTAGTTATAGTCGAATAACAGTAAAATGCAACGACGAAACAAACAAATTACAACTCCAGACGATTTAAAAATAAGTTTGACGAAAAACAAATTATAGCTGCAACTAATCCTTCTTCTCCATTTTGATAATCTTCTTAAGCTTGGTTGATGAGAGCTCTCCTTCAGACAAGCCTTTTGAGGTTATTGACTCACTTGATCCATCTAGAACCTGTATTTTAGCAGAGGGAGTTTTTGGATCAGGGTTATGCTTAGACATGATCTAAAGATCCTGTTACATAATCGAATATAGTCAAGTTCAAAAATACATGCAACATTGTTTATTGTTACAGTAACTCATTAAATTCACATAGTGCGAGGGCATCGAAAGTTACCGTAACCAAATCACTCTCTTCAAGGGCTTCAGTCTTAACCTCATCAACACTCTCTTTAATCTAAACATAATTAACAGAATATTCATTGTGAAATGTATATCAACACAAAACATACAAAAAAAGTAAAAGACTATGTAAATAGTGGAGCGAGGAAAAAACCTGCAGCAGCTCCGGTGTTTTAGACGAGACATTTCCCGCTACTCTCCAACTATCTGTTATAGGATAATAGAAAGGCATTGATAGTTGGAATCATTTAGATCAGTTAGTTAGTTAGGAAAAACATTTTCTCAATAAGGTATGAAAAGCAAAATTTCTATAAACTATTACAGAGAGCTCATGAAAAATATGTTAAAGGCAACTTATGAGCATATCATAAAATATTTTCATAGTCTACTCCAAACACTTACATTAGTGTCAATATCATAAGATAAGTCTAGATAAACTATTCCAAATGCCTCATAAATGGCCAAGCTCAAGTTATAGAACACAAAACACGGGAAGCGTGCACGCACAAAGCCATTTATTTTCTATTACTGAAGAACATAAATCAGGGATAATTACACAACTATTGCCATTAAAGTTAGCCAAAATATCTTTTACATTAATTAAAGATGATGCATGCATACTCTTTAACAGAAACAGGTTTTTGATCAACGAATGAAGATGACTTTTTACCATTGTTTCCACAATCAAATCCATCAAGATTTCTATCAACTTTACCGCCGTCATCATTGTCACTACTTTTTTCTTCTGAATCTATTTCACTATAGTCACCAGGCAAAGAAATCACCGGCTGACAAATCGAAACAGGTGACTCAGCAAGAGCCACAACCTCAGGTGTATGAAGATCACCAACACCAAGCATCAAATCCTACCACAAACTGAGACAAAAAAATCAATAGCTACTTTATAGAACTACAAAACCCCATATAGAAGGGCTATTGGTATACAAAGGGAGATAAGATATTGACCTACATAATATCAGTGAGTCCTGAACCAATATGGTCATAATAATCATTTTATCATGTGAATTCAAGAGTAAAACTATAAGAAACTCATCCATCACTCACTCTGTATGTGTATAAGTCTCTTCTTTATCATCGGTTGCAGCACACAAAGCCTTCCAAACACAGACCAGAATTTTAACAGGCACTTGAAATTTCTAGAAAACAAATTTGGCGATTCTTCCTTAGTCGTTAAAAAACATATATTTCATTAGAGAGCGGTAGTAATAGAAATTTCTTGTCCAACCTATGCGCTTTGTCTTGAAATCCAATTCCGACTATGGTTTGTTCCCGATTAAAAGGAAAATTAAATCACATCAGTATGCAACGTCGGAAGGTCACTTATCTTTCACGGCGATACTAGCATTGTGATACAGAGGGTAACTTATCTTCCACATAGGATCTAAGAATTATTTTCGAGTTTTCGACTTGGCTGACCCTGGAAAGTCTCCATGGACTTATACTTGGAGCATGTATATCAGGTTTTAAGCTACAAAAGATCAAAAACAATATTTGTAATCTAATGATACTTGGCAAATGGTATTATGCAAATCATAGTTTATGGCTTACGTGACAACCAAGTCGCCAAGCAGCAATAACAGGTGAAGTTTTTGTCAAACCATATCCATTTTGCAAGTTCACACCAATAGCCTGCATAAGAGTAAAAATGTGAGAAGAACACCAAAATAAATTTCTTGTTTGGTCTGTGTTGTGAATTTTAACCTTGAAAACGAATAAAGAAATGTAAGTGAGTGTTTCAATAATTGATATCAGTGCTTGAAAATCTGATATCAAGATATTAAAAACATTACAAAATCTAATAGCGGGATATTAATATTAGAACATTTTCATACTTCAAATCTGGAAAGAAGTGACCATACTACAATACAATACTAAGTTATTTAAGAAGATGCAAAACTTTAGAATTACAAATCCATCTCATACGGCACACTTACAGAATTTACAGGTTTTAATTTAGTTGAGGTTCTTAATCGCAAGACACAATCTACATCTTCCTATTTGCTTCAACATATTTTCTCGTTTCCAATATTCTAGCTACATAGTAAAGAAAGTAACAAAATACATTCATGTTGGATAATAAGAAGCATCTAAGTTCCTAATAAGTAATATAATCATCACTAACAAATAAACATTCATGTTGATTAACCAAAACATACACTTCCATATTTACACCTACAACCTTAATTTCCCATGATCAAAGTTATGAGAATCTTATCAAAATTGATGTGATCAAATAATATAATTGTCAAAACAAAGACAAATATTTGCATATATTAACTTGTGCAAGTCGCTGAAGGACCTCTTCCCTCCTCGTTGCCCTCATATAGCCAAGAATCATTCAGAAACTGCCACAATAAACAAATAAGTCATCAGAAAAATGAATCAACATAAAAAACAACAATAACTTTATTCATCTTACCTTCTCCAATTTTTGAGTACGTTTCAAATCAGCAACGGTTTGCCCAGCCATTGAAATAACCTTGGTGACACCATATTGTTTTAACGATGCCCCCATCCCTTCAGAACTCCTCATTATCTCTCTCTAAACAACAACAATTGACACTTTAAAGAATTGAAAAGAAGAAATTGAATCTTTTTTATATCTTTCCCAAAGCAACGAAACAAAACAGAGATAAAAAAATTGATGGATGAATATCGAATAAAAGGAAAAAAGAAATCCTAAATGGAGAAGAAAAATGAAACAAATGAAATAACCGATAAAGAAGGAATCTGAGACATGAGAATAGTGATAATCGTGGGTGAGGATCGTAAGAGAAAACGATAGGATTTACGGTTTTTGCAGATAAACGTGGGAAGAAAAAATATTGTGAATTTATTTTTAATAAATTACAATTAATTGTAATTAATGAGTTTTGAAATAACACAAAATAGAAAGTCTGATTGTAAATGCATCCAACTGAATGATTATAGACTAATAAGGGTAATTAAGGATGTTTAAGAACACTTTCTTTTCTTATAGATTTTTATCTGAAATTTTTGGATCTATACGAGAGTATAGCAGTAGACGATAACGAACAACTCTCTCCGCATCACGATTTCATCATCGGAATCGGAGAGGCAGTAAAGCATGTCAACATCATCTCAGCATCAGTTCCGATACACTCAAACCCCTTCCAAGGTTCTCCATCTTCGCAACCTTCCATGGGAGTGTTCAGAAGAAGAGCTCGTTGAACTTTGTAGTCCCTTCGGTAGGATCGTCAACACCAAATGTAATGTCGGCGCTAATCGCAATCAGGCCTTTGTTGAATTCGTAATTCACCTCTTTTTCTCACTCTTTTCAACTTTTTTTTTTTGTCTATTTTGGATTTGATTTTTTTTTAGGGTTTTTAATCATGCATTTTGTTGATCTGATCCTAGACTAGATAACTTTTAGCTGTTGCATTCGCAATTTCGGTCGGTATAGGTGTTGCGATACTCATGGTGTTTTCCACTCACGTAGCATATGTTTGGTTCTGTGGTGAAAAAATTGACTTTGAGTTAATTGATTATGTAAAATTGTTTCGGGTTATAAAAGGGAGATGAAGGTAAAGTGAGTTATGTTTGGACACCTTTGTGCAAAATTGAGTTGAAAAGTAAATTTCAATGTAAATATCATGTTTAAACTCAAAAGATACAAATTTTAGCTATAGAATCAATTTTGGAAGCAAAATCAATTCTACTTTAGATGAACCAAAATCATTCCAAAATCAATTCTACACCTCTAGAATTGATTTTGCTTCTTCCAAAAGCTAAACCAAACATACACTTAACCATAGTCAATTCATTTAAAATCAATTTTTGTCACCGTAGAACCAAATACATTCGCAATCACACGCGATGGTGTTGTGTTGGTGTTTGAGAGGCACATGTCTCTCAGACATCGAATGTGCCTTCAATATTCAATATGAAGTTTTAGGGTTATTAAGTTTGCTTCAATCTCCTTAGGCTATTGGAATGTTGCTTGTTGTTATTAGGTTCGATTCTTTGACTTGGGGTATCTCTAAATTACGATTTTAATCACACATATCTTGATCTAATTCAAGGCTAGAGAAAAATTGAGCTCAATTCACTCGTATTTTTATGACATATTTGCATCCTACGAAGTACATGACTATGAAATTGACTCATAGATACGGTTAATAATTGAGGAAATGGGAGCGATTGAATATAATCGCATGTGTCAATGTTGTATTGGTGTCCGGCAGAGATACATATCTCTAAGACACCGGATTGCATTGTGTTATATAGTTTGCATTGATCTCCTTAGGCTATGAGAATGTTGTTTGTTATTGGGTTCTACTCTTTGAATTAGGGCATCAATATTAGGGGGGCTTCCATGAGATATTGAATTTGTTTACATATCAATTTCCCCTGATTTTCCAAATCCGATATCTGAAATTTCAAGTATACATGCTTTACCAGGTGGATCAAAATCAAGCAATTTCAATGGTTTCATATTATGCTTCATCATCAGAGCCAGCTCATGTTCGTGGTAAAACTGTTTACATACAGTATTCCAATAGACACGAAATTGTCAACAACAAAAGCCCTGGAGATATTCCTGGAAATGTCTTGCTTGTAACTATTGAAGGCGTGGAAGCTGGGGACGTGAGCATTGATGTTATCCACTTGGTAAGTACTACAGATTTGGCTCTCTTGTGTTTTTGTGATTTTGTAAGCTCATTGGGCTAGTTTACGGAGAAACACTTTGTACTGCTTTGTTTTTTGATCTGCTTATTTTTAAAGATCTACATATTTTAACCATTAAGGCTTATTTATAAAGTGAATATTCAAAAGCATGTCATCCAAATGTTACGATCCCAATAATACAGAGGTAGAACTTAAAGGGAGGGTAGTCAAAGCGCCCAATATAAGAATTTAACATTGAAATAACGGTTATATGAGTATTATACATATAAATGGCTTCCAGAAATATCTCTCTTTTTGGACTATCTTAGCATTTTATTTAGTTAAGAAAAATTTGGAATTTTTCAGTCTTGCTGACTAGGATTTGTAAAGGCGTGGTTTATTTTCAAGTGTGCTGTAAATCACTAGGCAGAAACTTATTCACAATTAGTTTTTGTTTTGAACTTTTTATTTTTGTGTTAATAGCACCTTCCATTGGAGTGAGGCCACTTCAACTTTGTATTAGGTTAGGTTGCAATTATGAGTAATGGAGTGGTATACAACAATTTGTGAAAATTGGGCCTGGGACAGCATGGCATATGATTACAAGTATACTGTAATTGCAAAAGCAAAACATAACTGCCAGAAACAGTTGTTGAGGAATGGGTTTTGTGCAGACTGGTCAACCCGCTATCTCCCACCAGTACATCTAGACCCGGGTTTGTCAAACAAGATAGTCAGGGAATAGCTATGGATATTTGATAAGTATTGGTTGGTAGTCCCGCCCAAATAGTGGTTAGTTATTTAGTTGAAAATAGTTATATTGAGTTAGTTGGAGGGCTTGTCTGTCTTGTATATAAATAAGAAGGCATTAGAGGGAAGCTATCTTGCCATTTTCAGAGAATTGAGGCATTCGAGTTTGCAGACCCTTGAAGTTGTGCTGTACTGTAATATTTGGAGAATTTTTCTAAATCTTGTAGCAAAATACCAGTTTCTATCATTATGCTTAATATCTTGGGGGAGGTTTACAGACCACCCTTGAAGTTGTGAAATGCTGTAACTATTGGAGAATTCCTTAAATCTTGTAGTAAAGTACCGTTTTTATCATTATGCTTAGTATTTTGGTTTTATCCGTTGTTTTCTTGGGAAGCTTGAAGTCTCATGCAAAGATCTTTCATTCATGTTACATTTTTTTTTTCTCTTCCCTATTGGGAGTAGTAAGGGTTATCTCTTGAGTGACTTTCTAGGACCCTTCATTTTAATACTATTCAATCCATTTCATTTCATTTCATATAATCAGGTGAACGTTTATCTTTTTACCCTTTTTACTTAAATTTAGAGAAAAACCTGATTAAATCACATGCCACTTTTTACTGAAATCCGTTGATACTTTTGTTGGAGACAGTTTGGAATTATTATCATGTGCGTCGTACTCCATTCTAAGATCACTCATATGACTACAGGTGTTATTCTGCACTTATTTCTCATCTGTTTGGACCTTCCTTTTCCTTCCAGATATTACCTTGTGATCTTTACATTTGTGATTGTTCCGATCATGTGCCATCCTATTATCTTCTGACCTTTTTTTATTTGGGGTGATGCTATGTGACATTATAACTAGTTTTTTTTTAATTCTTTGTTCAGGTGTTTTCTGCTTTTGGTTTTGTTCACAAAATTGCTACATTTGAAAAGACAGCAGGTTTCCAGGTTAGTGTGGATTATTGTCAGCTGCGCTTCATTCAAAGTCCCTGACACTCTGTGTATTAACTATGTTTTTTATGCCATGACAGGCTCTGATTCAGTTCACCGATGCTGAGACTGCTGCTTCAGCTAGGGAAGCACTGGATGGAAGAAGCATACCAAGGCAAAATTATTTTTGTATTTCCCGCATACTTCTCTAACCCTGTCTGTCATTAATTCTCTTCATAGTTCGATAGTCACGAAATTTGCTGATTTACTCGTTCTTTTGCATCCAGATACCTGCTTCCAGATCATGTTGGTTCTTGTAATTTGCGTATTTCATACTCAGCACATAAAGATCTGAATATCAAATTTCAATCAAATCGAAGCAGGTAATGATGGAAGCAGGCAAGACAACTATCGTCTTTTATTCTTCAATCATGTCTGCATGTAAATTTTCTCCGGGTTCTCTTATATGCCTATTGATATACATGGTTTTGTAGTTTAGAGGTTACAAAAGCTTGGTAGTCAGGATCTGGTTGAGTTTGCATGCCATTTTTGTAAATTCCTTGATCATTTTCCAGCTGTTTGTTGCATTTTCTGTCAATTTTGTTATTATTCATATGTTGATGACATGCATTGAACTAGTTTTATTCATTTTAATGTTTTCTTTAAAATCATATTGGGACAATACTAATTGTCTGTAGTTGTTATCGATGTAATATGGCTTCCATCTTCGTTTTTGGAAACAACTCTGATATCAACGACGAATAATTACCGATATTTGTGTTTACTTTAGACCAAGTTATTGTGGTAGAAACAATTTATAGTTTTGCTGATTGAGTTCTTTAGTTGAAAAAAATGGTCCTTTCAAGATCCGGTATTACTTTTTAAAACAATCTTTTTTATGAAAAGCATCTTATCTGATTTTTCTTCTTTAATATGGAGTTCTCAAACCTGACATCTTGATTGATTCCTCGAATATGTACATCTATTTATCTTTTAATATGGAAATATCTTATCTGTTCTTTTTTCTTTCTTTTACTTGCTGATAGGATAACATTGTGTTAAAATAATTTGATGTAGTGATGGTGAACTAAAAAAATTTTTGTTTCTGAACCATAATTGTATAAATAAATTTGTATCGTGAACTAGCATCTCTTCTATCGTTATTTTTGAAAATTACTTAAAAATTACCACACAATTGTCTATTCACTCTTGCGATTTATCAATTATATTGCTTGGCGACCATTTTAGTTATGTTGATATTTAAATAATAATATAGGAATACTCTGTTATTATACTCAAGCATATTCTAGAATTCTCTTAGCAGAGCATATTCTGTAGATTCATCCAACTCTCTTTTTCGTCTGATTTCGTCACTGGCAGCCGCAACTGCCACATATTCTGACGACTTTTCTATCAACCAACCCCACCATCTGAATGGCCTTGCCTGGTCTGGCCTGTTCCTCGCAGATCCGCCAGCCTCCCTAGCACGTGTGCTCATAAATATGTGTAATTTTATTCTATTCTATCTTTGAGTAATTTTATTGAAGGAAACTCAGATATTTCTAATGAAGAATAGATCTGAGTTATTCTTAATGATAAAATTCATTGATGTTTCTGAGTTATCACTGAACCACGTAAAATGAATAACCCACCAAATTCAGTTTTACTTTCTCTTGATAAAATTGCTCGAAAGTAGAGAATAACTCAGATCTATTCTTCATTAAAAATAACCACGTACAACGGAAAAATTCATTAATTGAAAGTAAAGAAAAAAGTCATAGTACGAGATGGACCTTAAATATTAGAGTGATCTAAAGCAAAAGAGGGCAAAGCTTGTTTATGGACTTGATTGAAAAAAGTGAATACAAGTGTGTTTTCCTAATTGACAAAACTCACAATGTAAACTAGCCAACTTAGAAAAACCTGGTACCAACTTCTGATGTTTGGGAAGACTTTCAACTTAGCATGGATAGTAAGTGGGAAATTTTTGATTAAGCATGTCTTGGTTCAGTGAGAGGTAGTAAAAGCCTTGTGACTTACATTTGACGCCAATTGTCCGTTCCAAACTCCGATCCTGCAGGGTAACATTATCTGAGAGTAACAATACACTCATGAGAACTAGTTAAACAGCTGAAATCAAATTATATAGACAGCCAGGTACATAGAGAATAAAAGCAACTTAGAGAATAAAAGCAACTTAGAGAATAAAAGCAACTGAGAAAAGAAAGAATTTGGATAGAACTAGTCCCTTGGGAACGGGTTTGGGAATCATTGGCAGTCATTATATTTGGTAAGAAATCAGATGCAGATAGAGAGAGCATAAATGGTCAGATGCACCAGAGTCATGAGCCCTCTTCAAGAGAAGATTATTGAGAGAGGCAAGTAGATGAATTATCTGTGTGCAACTAAAGCAGTAGTACCACTGTTCTAATTACTCTTACACCATTAGATCAGACTAAATCTTCGTAGCTTGTCGGAAACCTGTGCAGGAGGTGTGGTCTGACTAGTGTCAGAAGGACCAACATGAGCAACATTTATTGGATGTGGAGGCTTACCATGCAACTTCCGGCAAGGATTAATAGTGTGTGCGAGTCAATTACAATGCTCACATTTTGGGCGAGGCTTAAAGTTGTATGGCCCTCTGGAATATTATTAGTGAGACGGTCCTTGTATTCTTGACCTTCAACCCACAGTTTGATTTCGTCAGCCAGCCCAACTGTCATAATTTGACCCATTCATTTTCTCAATTGAAAGGGGGAGATGTGATGTAGTTGGTAAAAAATACTCTTGAAAATCGTAGTACCAGTAGCAACCATGGGTAGCATAGGAGAGAGAAACAACGCACTGACAGATGAAAATATGAAAGTTTGAACAAAAACTCATATTTTTTGTAGATCATGACTGAAAGATAACGGAAGACATGGAACCGGCACAGGAAGGTCAGACCCACTAGAGCTTGATCAGAGCTTGGTTTAACCGCCAAACACGGTGGTGCAACGACATCATTGTCTTACACCAGTGATTGGATACGTGCGCGAGGGCTTGTTAAAGGGTTGCTGACGGCGAGGTTTTGGGGACGGGACAGATAAGAAGATGCTCTTCTATTGGTGGGGTGACCCTCTAGAATAAGAGGAGACCCCAATGCTAGAACCTGACAAAATCAAAGTATCGGAATGAGTCATGACAGTGAATGAGGGGAAAACCGGAATTGAAACACTGAAAATAATTTCTCAGGGATCCACCGAGTAAGCACAATGCAGGGTTTGCTCTAGATATCATATTGAATGAGAATCTGAGGCATATGGGGATAACGTGTGTTTAGACTGCACTGCACCTCATAAATTCTATTAAATAGCCAATAATACGATAAAGAGCATGATTTCGAAGGAATATGCTATGCTAAGAGGATTTTAGAGTACACCTAGTGTGTATTTAGAAAATATTCCTGTATTATAATAATAATAATAATTTAAATATCAACAAATTTAATCATATTATTTTGAATCTTTGGCTTTGTGACAATGTTTTTTATTTAATGTGCATGGCTATATTTCTATTTTCCTCTTTTAGATGTTAGTGCATAACAGTTAACAATATTGAATTTCTCCATGACTTTTCAGGGACTACACAAATCCTATGCTTCCTGTCAATCATAGTGCTATTGAGGGGGCAGTGCAGGTGTTTTATTGTTTTATTCTTCAATAACCTTTAACTTTTTCTATTTTAGCATGTGCTGAGTATTTGTATTTTTCAGCCTACTATAGGTCCTGATGGGAAGAGGATAGAACAAGAGAGCAATGTACTTTTGGCTTCCATTGAAAATATGCAGTATGCTGTTACTGTTGAAGTCATCAACACGGTGAGAATTTATACATTTCAGTAAAGCTTCCTCATTTGCGTGTGAATTTTACTCTGCAATGCTGGTGTATCTTTGCAGGTTTTCTCTGCTTTTGGTACTGTCCAGAAAATTGCTATGTTCGAAAAGAATGGTCAAACTCAGGCACTAGTTCAGTACCCTGGTATCAATCCTATTTGTCTTTTAGTTCTTGAGCTTGTGCGCTATATTCCAGTTTTATAATATACAATACAATTTCCAATGGATATATGCCTACTCTTTCTGTAGTTTTCTTGTCTTTGTTTGCTTAATGCATTTCTTTTGTTGTTCATTTATAATTTTTTGCAGACGTTACAACAGCAGCCGCTGCTAGAGAAGCTTTAGAGGGGCATTGCATTTATGATGGTGGCTATTGTAAGCTTCATCTATCATACTCTCGTCATACTGATCTCAATGTAAAGGTATAAAAATGTGTTTTTGAGTTAATCTTAATGAAGGGAAAAAAATTGAGATATCCCTAGACGCAATGTGGACATTTTCTTGATCGGAAAGAGATTTGATAAATGAGAATGTATGGTTCTTGACACTTAATTTACCTATTATGGTAATTTGTTTATGTGAGTCTAATTGTAGTGTTGTATAATTTGTTTTCAGGCTTTCAGTGACAAAAGTAGAGACTATACAGTGCCACATCCTAGTATGCTTCCAGCACAAGGTCCTCCGACTGTATGGCATAATCCTCAAGCTGCCCCCATGTACCGTACCGGTTCTCCTGGTTTTCAAACTCAAGTTCCTGGAGGACAAGGACCATCATGGGATCTAGCTCAGCATGCAGTTAGACCGGGTTATGTTTCTGTTCCCGGTGCTTATCCTGTTCAAACTGGTGCTTATCCTACTATGCCCGTCTATGCGTCTCAAGCTATGCCTTCCGCTTCTTCACCTCATGCTCAAAACAGCCATCCCGGGACTCCACACAATGTAAATTTTCAGCCTAGTGGTGGTTTAACTTCCGGTCCTGGTTCCTCGCCATTCATGGTTCGGCCCGGGGCTCAGCCAAATGTGAGACCTGGTGGTGCTTCACCTTCAGGTCAGCATTATTATGGTTAGAAAGTCTTAGTTTTGCTTTTAACCCAATGAAAAGAGAACATCTTTAATGATACGGAAGAAGAGTGATATAATATTATTCAGTTGTTGTTCAGTTGGAAAGTACATCATCATGACATCATTGATAATATTATTAGTCATTATTGAAATTTAATTTTCAGGCTATATATTATATTATCTTTTTTCTTCACTATTAACTATTTCTTTTTTCATTTTGAAAGTGTTTCATTTTCGTGGAATATTACCTTACACAAAATGGAGATGTTAAAACATTTTTTCTTAATATTATTTATTAATCCAAATCTTCTAAGATCGAGCGTGTGTTTAGTTTTGTGGTGAAAAAAATCGATTACGAGTGAATTGATTTTGTAAAATTGATTTTGGTTATTAAGAGTTTCACAACGGAATATATATTGTCTGAAGATATACTTATTAAGTGGAGACAATCCTCATCCTATAAGTTGATTTTGTAGGGTTGAGTTAGGCCTAAAATACATTTCTTAATCTTGTATCAAGAGTCTCATTCAAGATCCGATTGACCATATGCTATTAGATTTTTGGTATCAAGAGTCTCATTCATGGTCCGACTGCTATCTACTGTTAGATTTTTTCTAGAGGTGTGTTAAGAGTCTCATCTTGGATAATATATGGTTTTGTAGGGTTGACATAAACCACATTTCTTAATATGGGCTAAATGTGAATTGAAAGTAAAGTGATTTATGTTTAGGTAAATTCTTCTAAAGTGAGTTGAACAATAAATTTTAGTATAAAAAACCACGTTTAAACTCAAGCTCTTATCTTTAATTCTGACAAGTTGAATCAATTTTACTCGACAACAACCAAACATGTTACTTAAAATCAGTTGTATACATTCAGAATTAATTCCTAAGTCTTCTAAACCAAACACATTAATATTATGAATTATAAAAGTAGCTTTGTGGTAACCATATGAAATTGTGGACAGTACTCCTTCAACTTTTTGTTGTCATCGTATCAAAGGCTATGTACGAAAGAGTTTATGGCACGGCACAATAGTCAATGATCTATATTGTTGATCAAGATTGAACAACTAAGATTTTGACTTTCTGATTCGTTAAAGTAATAGTGTGAACCGTTTTTCCCCAAACAAGTTACACCAATTGTGAGACGGTGTGAAATCCCAACTGTATTTAAGCTGTCTGCAGGATCCTGTATTGTATCCAGCTTGTTGTTCTTGTTGCATGTTTCTCATTGTCTCTGCTATTAAATTTGAGAGATCATGTTTGATATAATGAATTGAACTACTTCATACAAAGAAAGAATAGAATTTCAACAAGTCTAGTGCATGTGCATATGCATGTCCCTTCACTTGGGGACACTTGGGGACACACTTGTGAGAAGGAGAGATGATAGATATCTAAAGGGCCACTTTGATCAAATTAGATGAAAGACTAAACCTAGCAACTTATTTTGTGGCAAAGTAAAATGAAATAAAATCAAAAGAGAGTCTTAATTGTGGCCACTATTGTGAAGGACACACTTCTTTCAGGACTGCTTGTTAGGACTCACCTCTGCTTTATTCTCTTGCGTTATGATATGCTAATCAAGGCAATGATGTGAAAGATAACATGTTATGATAGGCTAATCAAGGCAATGATGTGAAAGATAACCAAAATATTTGTTGAAACTGAACATGCACTAATACACAAGTAACACATACTCTTTTCCGAAAGGAGGATATTCACTTTTGTATAAACTAGTTTAAACCGAATTAAATGACAAATAAACTTTTTCAAAAAAGAGGACATACACTTTCGTATAAACTAGTTTAAACCGAATTAAATGACAAATAAATTGATTTGAAAATGAAAATGAAAAATGTTAAAATCAAGTTTAAAACCTTATATTAGAAAAATTAAAAAATTAAAAAAAATAATAGTTCAATTTTTCAACAATGCTTCGACTCAAGAAAATTGTTTTTTAATAAGTTGGTAGGGTCTGGGATTCTGAATTGGTATATCAAATCAATAATTTTGATTCGTTCAATTCTAAATAAATTCAAACGGATTGATTCAGTTTAGATAATTTTTTTATTATAATTCAATTCAGTCATACGAAGATAATAACCAAAGAAAATTAAAATGAAGTGTCTAAATTGTGCAAGAAAAGAATGCAACTTTTATAGGGAAAGTACCTTTAGACTTGTCTCACTCAACACAAGTGCATGTGCGCACTTATATTGTTAACCACAAACACAAGGCCATGTTCTTTTTTATGGGTCACATATTCAATTTATGATGATGCACTGTCATTGTCTTTAAACAGTGGTTAGGCTAATCCTTAGTAGAAGCAAGAAGTAACAAAAGTAAAACAATGATTTAATTTTGCTGTTTTATCACGTTCTTTTCACATAGGTATGTGTAGTTTGTAGCCTTAGGCGTTGACACCGCTGAAAGGAATATCAATTGGTAACAATGTGGTAGATCCTTAACTTTAGGTTAGTCCATAAAGACTTGAAACATGAAGCTTAAGAATGTGTTCATTTTAGGATCTTGTGCTCTACCGATTTAACGTTTGTTGTATCGCTTTGGTTGAGGAAGTATTGTCTATTTTAAATGTGGAATGGTTGTCCTTAGTCGTGACTAGTTGGGAAATAGAGTCTAAACCTTGAGCATGATCTCTCGTTAAAGGATTGGAATCTCGAATATGGTTGTGAATCTGGCTCCTACCTGACGAACTAATGTTCAAATTGAATTCACGATTAGAATAGTAATAGTATTGCATTTTTTGATTTTGTGGAGTCGGGTAATACAAGTGTTTGGTGAGATCTGAGTGAGTTTCAGTGCACAAAAATAAAAATGATGACGAAAATAGTTTGAATGTAAAGCTTCAAGTGTTTGATAAAAATAATTAGAATAGATGGATGATTCAGATGCGGGTGTTGTTCGGTGCTCAAGAAGTTCTTGATCTCTTCAACGACAATTATGTTCTGGTGGCAGCAGATGCGGCGAGGGAACATAGAAACGCGCAAAGAGAAATAAAGGAAGAAGGATCAAAATGTGTTGTTTTACATCCACTGGTGTGTGGATATGAACGTGTTTGAGAAAATCATTGATTTGACGATGGCGAAGGCTGCGTGAGACACACTAGTTTGGTGCTACGACGATGATGCATCAGTGAAGAAGGTGAAGTTTTAGTCTCTATATAAGAAGTATGAGAATCTCAACATGAAGAATAATGTGAAGGTACCTGATTATATCTCTAGAGTGATTTTGATCACTAACGAGATAAAGGTTGGTGGAAAAACACTTTCTTCACAAGTTATTGTTGAAAAGGTACTTAGATCTCTTACTCCTCAATTCGATTACATTGTTGTAGCAATTGAATATTTTAAGAACTTAACACCATGAAATTGAAGAATTGCATATCAGTCTAGAGGCACAAGAGTTGTGTCTGACTAAGATAACCTGTGTAAGAGAGGTAAAGAAGGATTTGAAGGAGTCTTCTGAGCAATCTTGGTTGCAAGCCAATAAGAGACATTATGGTGGTTCTTAGAATTCATAAGCCTCCAACTCTGATGAGAAGAAACATCATAGGGGGAGTGAGAAGCTTGACAAGAGAAAGGTTCAGTGTTACAATTATAATATATTTGGTTACGTTGCTAAGGATTGTTGGTCAAATAAGGAAAGGAAGTCAAAAGAAGAAAACATAGCCATAGGAGATTCTGATGATGAATATGTTCTATTGATGACTTCTAAATCTGATGGTGAATATTTAGTAGATTGGTGGTATATAGACAATGACTGCTCAAATTACTTAATTGGAAACAAACAATGATGATTAATTTCACTCTACAAAGAGGACAAAGATCAGATGTGCTGATGATAAATACCTTAATGCTGAAGGTATGACAAATTTCAAAGTCAAAGTAAAAAATAGTAAAACTGTTATGATCAATGGTGTTTGGTATGTTCCTAGCATGAAGAGAAATTTGATGAGTGTAGATTAACTCATTGAGAAAGGTTTCTTAGTTACCATAAAAACAATCTCTTGAAGTTGTATGATTCTGATCAGAAAATGATTATGCAATCTGATCAGGGAAGCAACAAAATACCCAAGGTGAATTAGGAGACAAATGAAACTAAATGCCTTAGCGCATAAGGAAATGAAGGTGATCATGAACTACGACATAAGATATTGGGGCATTTAAATTTCATAAGCTTATGGCATATGAGTTTTAAGAAGCTGGTATATGGTGTCCCTAAGATTGTGAAGCCAGAAAAGTCATGTGAAATATGCATGTAAAGAAAGTAACCCAGACTGCCATTTGCATGAGAATTTTCCCAAGAATAGAGCATGCTTTGGGAGTAGTGCATTCTGTTGTATATGGACCATTTGAAGTACCTTCACTTGGAGGAAACAAATATATTTTGTGTCATTTGTGGATGATATCACAAGAATGACACGGGTAACACTCATCAAGTGTAAGCATGGGACATTTAATGAGTTTTAGAATTTCAAGGTGAAGCATGGAAAACAAAGTGGTCAAAAGCTGAAAGTTCTCAGAACTAATGGTGGAGGTGAGTACAACTCTACATAGTTCAAGAAATTATGGGAGGAAAATGAAATTGAGCTCGAGGTGAATACTCCATACACTTTTTTTAGCACAATAGTCTTCCTTAAAGAAGAAATATAACTTTGCATGATATAACAATGAGTATGCTGAAAGACAAGAATCTTTCTCACACCTTGTGGGGAGAAGCTTTTGCCACTTGATCATATGTGTTCAGTAGGTGTCCAACGAAGAAGCTGAAGGAATTTGTTCCTTTTGAGAGGTGTACTGGAGATAAGCAAATTGTGAGCCATTTTAGGATATTTGGTTTAGTTTTTTACAAACATGTTCCAGGTGCTACTAGAAAGAAACTTGATGATAAAAGCAAAGTAATGTTGTTGATTGGGTACCATAATACATGTGCGTATAAGCTTTATTGTCTAGTCACTGATAAAGTTGAAGTCAAGATATACGTTATTGTGAAAGAGTCAGAAGTATGAGATTGTAACAAGTCTCAATCTAAATTTGGTTCAACGTTAACACCTAATTTAAATTCTGAAGATACTTATGAATCTGAAGGAGGTTCTTTCTCTAAGATAATTCAGAGTCTAATGGTCACTCTAAAGCCGAAGAAGACTCTGAAGACGAGTCTGGATCTCAAGGTAAATCTGATGATGATCCAGAATTTGGTGGTAATCATGCTTCTGAAGGTGGACCTTCTGAAGGCGAAATTTTTTAAGGTATTCTAACTTCTGAAGGTGGTCCAACATCTTTTATTGTTCCAGCATCTGAAGAAGATTCTGAACAAGTTAAGAGGCCACATAGAATCAAACAAATACTAAGAATGTTTTCAGAGTTTGACATATTACAAGATATTGAGATAGACTCTGAAGGAGAAGTCGTTCAGTGTACCTTATTCGTAGACTTCGAACCAGTTAGTACGAAATAAACTCTCAAGAAGAAAGTATGACTAATGGCAATGAAAGAAGAACTTGAGGCTATAAAAAGAAACAAAACTTGGGAGTGATTGAGCTTTCAAAGGAGAAGAAATTCATCAATGTCAGATGGGTTTTCACGACAAAGATGAAGCCAGGGGGATCAATTGGAAAACACAAAGCAAGGTTAGTAGCTAGAGTATTTTTACAGAAATTTGGACTAGATTATTTTGAGGTGTTTACGTCTGTAGCTAGACATGAAAAAAATTAAATTGTTGTTGAAGCGATAAAGTGGCAAGCAAAAAGTGAAGTATTATTTTACCGGATGATATAGGTTATATCATATCGTGTCCATAAAGATTAGTGTTATCGAGTCGTTGTTCGACAAAGCTTTAATTAATGAGTTTAGGGGGTTAAATGGATTTGTTTGTAAGAAAAGGGTAAAAACTATTGACAAGAAAATAAATACATTATTTAGAATAAAGAAACTTATCCGACATGAATATACACTACTCATCACAAACTTAAATCTATTGATCAGTTGCACTCAACCTATTATACTCTTTGTTATACCCCAAAATTTGCCATCCTATTTTAAGGTCAAGATACATCTCCATGCTCAAGAACTACTCAAGGGTTGATCAGACAAGCCCTCTCCTAAGCAATTAACCCATAACTAGGGTTTTGTTTCTCTTAAAGAAAAAGTAATTTTTAATGGATGAAGTGGATATCATGCCTCCTCGTATGCTTCAAAGTATCACCATGAAAAGTTTCAAGCCTCATAGCCCAACTTTGCTCAGTTAATTGCTCAGGTGGTTGAAAATCAGTGGCATCGGACAAAAAGTCAACTATGGTCAACATACAGTCAAACTTCATCATTTTTGGTCAACATCAATATTTTAAGTCACATTCATCATTTGATCAAGGGTTGATCATGATTCATCAATAAAACTCAAGAATTGATCAAAAGTCAAAAGTTGCTAAATTAGGGTTTCTTAAGAGAAAGTCAACAGAACTTTGACCAAACATAACTTTCACATACTTTATCAGAAATTTCTAAACCAAATCTCATTTTAAAGGAAATTCAATTCTATACAACTTTGTCTCTCTTAGATCAAGTCTAAAATTGCTTCATTTGAGAGATACGGGCAAAGACATTATAGGTCCTTTCAAAAGTCAACAAAAAGTCATATTTTCTCAAAAAGGTTTACATGAACACGGAAGCTTCAATGAAGATGAAACCAAAAATATCTCTTAGATGACATCTTAATCTTTCTAAAAAGACCAAGATCATCCTCAAATGTTGAAAATTGAGCAAGATATAGTTTGTGCAAGTTTGGCAATTTTGAAGAAGTGCTTGAAGAGATGTATTGAGCATACTTAATTTTTTTCCAAACGGGCCTATGTTTTCATGATTTGAGCTTGTTTATAACATGGCCCATGACTTCTAAGCCCAGCTTCACTCCCTCATACTATTTATTTTATTTGTTTTTGAATTAATTCATTTAAATTCAATTTTAATTAAAATAAAATGCAAGGAAAGATTTCAAGGCGTGTGGGCTTGATTGTTGAGTTCCTTGAGGTCCAAGTGAGTCCAAGAAAGCTGGAAAAATGCATGGAATTGATTGGCATACGATTGAGCAAAAAAAGAAAGATTTGATGCAAATTTCCAATCAAATATTTTCTCATCAAAGGCAATATATTTTCCTCAAATGCTTGACCTAATTCACTATTTATAAATACAAGATTGAGACCAGCCACAAAAGACACAAATTGCTGCCTTAAGAACCCTAGCCAAACTCTAAAAAATTATCAAGTTTAGGGCAAACTCGAACCTCACTTTCCAGCCGTTCTCAATCAATTTCAAGCATTCATTCACTCTCCTGAAGTGTTCAGGAACCGATCCAGGTCCTTGCACGAGTTCAAAGCATCCTAGAATCACTTCACTTGATTGCACCGGTTTGGTATGGTTCATCAATTTCAAACTCTTAACTCACATGATATAAATTGACTTTATGCATTCATACATGTTCATAATATTGTTTAGAATCAATTTGATGCATTATTTTTAAGACTTAACGCAGAAATGAGAAAACTCTATTGTTGGGGCTCACAAACTGTCGAGCTTCGTATCCCTGTTTGCAGACGTTTTCAGAACAAACCAACATTACCATTGGACTCGCAGCCCTCGATTTAGGGGGTAGGGTCCCTCTTGATCACTAACTTCTCTTGTTTTGCAGGTTTGTAATTTGAATCGTCGAAGAAGACGACCGGAGCTAGGACTCTGGCGTCCCTCAGGCCCTCTGACTAATTGACCAAGGCATGTGAGTGTTTGATTGGTCCATTCAAATACTTAGGGGTCCACATGCGCGCGTTTGGCTTTTAATTTGATTTTCATAAAGAAATATTGCATATATATTTATCATGGCGTGTAAATTCATGGATGTATCACCACCCTAGTGGTTAACCATGCGCGTGCTAGTCCTCTCACTATCTCAAGGAACGAGTTCGATCCTTGCCTTTTGCACTTTTTTTTCTTCAATTTTTCTGATTTTCACAAGTTATCACATAGATATTATTGGAGGCGAGATTATATCACCACATGCATGTGGTTCAATGGTTAACTTTTGAACCTGTGACCCCAAGGTCACGAGTTCAACACCTTCGAGGGCCAAATCTAATTTTTACTACTTGTTTTCTTAACATTTTCTAATTTCTTTTGATTTTCAACTTATTTTTAATTTTTTTCAAAATTATTTTCACTATTATAAAAAACCCTAAAAATATTTTAATTTTATATTTAGGTCAACAAAATGTTAAATTAATTTTTGACACAAAAAATATTTTATTTTTCATTTGATTAAAATTATTTTCTTCATTAATGGTTATTTAACTTTTAATTTGTTTTAACATTTAAAATCAATTTCAAAAAATACCAAAAATATTCTTTATTTTAATATTAGGGTTTTAGAGCACTGTCATATTTATTAAATTAATTTTCCTTTCATTTATGCTTTATTTTTCATTTCAAATATTAGAAATCGATGTATAGATCGCAAGGTTATTTTTGTAATAGCGTAGATCTTTATTTTCTCGCATTTTTCTCTATTTTGTAACTGCTCATGGGATGTAATAGCCTAGGTTAATTTACTTTTTCGCACCTCTACTATGTTACTGCCCCAAAGTCCTGTAATAGCGTAGGACTTTTATCTTTCAACACTTTTACTTATCTGTTCATATATTAACTGCTAGATGTATGCTAATTAGGGTTTGTATGGAAAGATCTAAAATCAATCGTTAGATAACTCTAATCAAGATAAAATATCTGAATTGAATCAATTGCACACTTACATCCTTAGGGTATCCTCTCTTGTTGCCTTCGGATAAACATGCTCATGTCCCTCGAACATAGGGATACTATTAGCAAAAGTCCCTCGATTCAAAACCATCATAAAGATCATAGTCCCTCGATGACCCTCGATGTTGCCTACGAATATATGATCTTGTCCCTCGATTGTTGCCTACGAATAAATGATGACCGTCCCTACGAATTTGCTAAGGTATCCTTACAATGTTGCCTTCAATGACCATACGATGACCCTATGCATGTCCCTTCACATCCAATGGATAAGACTACCTACCAACTAATGATATAGATAACACTATCCTAAAGGAGAAGGAAAATAACAAGAACATCCTTTGAGTGGATAAAACTCTTAATTGCTTGCTCAAAACAAATACTTTTCACACCTCACATTTTTTCAAACAAATATTTTTAAAAACACTTTGTAAACATTCTTGAGGACTGATACAAGAGTTATTACAAAGTTAACCTTCCATTGGCATTTCAAAATATTTTCAAACAAATCACACACATAAAAGCAAGTTTTCAAAAATGAGCTAAGCAATTAAGTGCCCGTAGATAACTACGGGTGAAAAGGATGTTAACATCTTCCCTTTTTATAACTTACCCCCCAAACTCAGAATCGATAAAAGGTCATTCTTGTTCTTTTCACATTTCCTTTATTGGATAAAAGAAAAGTCGGTGGCGACTCTTGCTAACCGCAACATTTGCGATAAAACGCAAAACAACCAAGTCAGTTCTCCCACCGTGTTACACGCATCAAAATCTTTACGGACACCACGAGATGTACCCACAACGAAGTTTAAGTCTAACGCCAAGTCGCGAGACCAACCATATTACTCTATCGACAATTTCTTGCACGCTACAACAACACAGAGGCATTAAGCTTTAGCATCCAAAGTGAATATTAGCTCTAAATCAATCTCTAGTACATAAAAACTAATAGATATCCATCCCTAATAAAGATTTGTGAGGTATATGTCTATAACAATCCAAATCCAAATATAAAGCAAAAATATCAAAGAAGACATCAAAATTGATTTGTAAAGCAAGATTTATACAACACCATGATCAAAAATATACATATGTTCAAAGAAAATATACAAACATAACCCAATAAATAGAGAAGAAAAGGAGAAAAATTAAACATATCACGGGTTGTCAGCTTCGATTAATGAAAAATCCAACTCCGAATCATCAAGATGAATGATCTAATGTTGTTTTCTAAGCTTTCTAGACAAAAATTGAAGGTTTGATAAAGTGAGACCAAAATTACCCAACCATAACCTAAAAAAAATGTGTTTTTTTAACCTAAATATGAGTTTCTGCCCAGTCTTCACCGCCAACGCTCATAACGGCTCGCCCGACGCTCACAAATGCATTATTGTGCATTTTCACGCTCCTGGAGCGCCACTGCACCGTCGGACGCTCTCGGGGCACTGCTAACAGATACTTGAAAAGTCTAGTACTATTTCGGCCATAACTTGAGAACCATAACTCCGATTCGCGCACGGTTCGAAGGGTTGGAAAGCTTATTCGTTCTCATATCTAGCAATGACTAAATACCATGCATTTATGACTACTTTGAAATATGTGAAAAGCTTATTGTTTACTTTGTGCGTTCTCTTTTATTGCTCAAAATCGCACGTTCGAAGCCGCGTCTTTGACACTTTATTTCTCATGCTCCAAATATGCATCAATACCTACAAAATAAATAGAAAACTATAAAATAATACAATATTTACACAAAAACATGATTATACTCAATGTGTAAAAATACACACAATTTGAGGTTTATTCAAACAGTATTAACAAAAAGTATCGATAAGTGCAATCAAACTACTACTCAAAATTTAGACATTTTTGCACTTATCAAAATCTCCCCAACCTACAATATTTTTTGTCCTAAAACAAATAGTCAAACAACCTAAAGAAGAAAAAGAAAAAAAATCAAAGAATCGCGAATCAACATGTTTTGAAAATGGAAAACAAATGTATCGTTCAAATTAAAAACACCCAAGCAAAGTAAACACTTACCACAATCCTACAACGATAATATGAAAACAAAACAAATTCTAACAAAAATCATGCTAAACATTCTAAAACAAAATAAGCTCAACCATGAATCACACCTAGTAAAAAATCATCGGTAGATGAAGAACATACAAAAGTGAGCGACATAAATACTCATCCAACAATCTTGGAAACAAAATACTAAATCATGCATTCACCCAAAAAATCACATTGAAAATATAAAGGCAAGAATAACAAGGCTTTTTAAGGTTGTAATATGGCTTGGTTAACAAACAAGGGATGAGTACTAAATCTAATCGAAACAAAAACTTGTCTAAACCTAAGGGAGTAATCAACTCACAAAGTTTCTAATAATAGAATTTAAATCAAATTTTTTCTTCATCCCAAGTGTCACACCAACACCCATCACTTATTAACACGACATTATTCCATACTCTTTTTGTTTTTGTTTTTCAATATTTTGTCTTTATCTTTTCCTTCTTTTTCACACATTTGTTTTCTTTCTTTTCTTGCTCTTTTAACAACCTCATAGCAACCTCAATATAAATAAGCAAACAATACTCTCCTAAACTTGAATTCAACCAACATCTTAGTGAATACTCCCTACTTTCTAAGGCAAGGCAAAAAAATCAATTAAAAATAAAGGTTGAGGGTTCAAGAAAACAAAGAATTAATGTCCATTTAAAAAGGAAAATCAAATACTCATAGACAAGTATTAAGTTCAAAAATAACATGGACATTTACAAAAAGGCTCAAAGGAGATTACAAAGGTTCACACACTCACAAGGTAAGTTGACTATTTGATTAGGCATTGTGCTCAAAATCAAACAAAATGCCTTGATAATTTTCATTCATTCATACAATCAACACAAAATAAAAGATTAAGCATAATAAAATCTAGGTAAAACAAGAATTGTGGTCTCCAGTATATATGAACAATGGAAAACTTTCTCACATTTAGGGTAAAAGGAGAACTAAAGTGATTTAATCAAAAGCAAATAATATAAAAGAATGAATGACATGATAATTATACAAATGAAAAGTTTCATAAACATGTTATTCTATAGAAAATGATAAATGAGTATCTGGCGTGTACCGACTTCAAAATATTATAATTACCATACATCCGCAAGTTGAAACACCCAAATTTGAAAAATCACCAAATACTACCTCAACCTACTAGAATAAAATTGGAGTCCAAACAACATAAATTATTAGAATGTACAACACACACACATTTCCTCAAACTAATAAAAGAAAGCTCTCGGAAGTTCAAACAAGTTGAAAAGTGGAGATTTGATATTTTAGAACAAGTCCAATTTCAACTAGTTTAAACAACAATCAACACACTACCTAAACTTAACAAAAATGAAAAACAATAAAACATGCTTGTTTTACATCGTAAGCTCGACGCTTGATATTTACAACTCAGACGCTACTTTAGACGATCCAAATGCTTTAGTCTCGCATTTTCTCCCATCTCTTAGAGCTCTAACCAAACGACACATCTAACCACACTTTTGGCAAACGTGAAAAGAAACAAGTATACTATATACAAAATTCACAAATATGTAAAATTTACAAGTTTGAGAAACATATACAAATAAATGTACAATTAAACATAAACAAATTCATTTACAAATTCTATACAACATATTCATTAATTACAAAACTAAAAAATAAAAGAACTATCGCGATGCGAAACAATAAAAACACCAATCCTCGACAACGACACCATTTTTCTGAAGCGATAAAGCGGCAAGCAAAAAGTAAAATATTATTTTACTGGGTGATATGGGTTATATCGTATCGTGCTCACAGTGATTACTGTTATAGAGTGACCTTTCGACAAAGCTTCCGTTAATGAGTTTAGGGGGTTGAATGAGTTTGTTTGTATGGAAAGGGTATAAAAACTATTGACAAGAAAATAAATACATTATTTGGAACAGAGAAACTTATCCGACATGAATATACACTACTCATCACAAACTTAAATCTATTGATCAGTTGTACTCAACCTATTCTACTCATCAAAATCATTACGGACACCACGAGATGTACCCACAATGAACGTTATGTCTAACGCCAAGTCGCAAGACCAACCATATTACTTTATCGGCAATGTTTTGTGCGCTACAACAACACGGAGGCATTAAGCTTTAGCACCCAAAGTGAATATTAGCTCTAAATCTATCTCTAGAATATAGAAACTAATAGATATTCATCCCTAATCAAGATTTATGAGGTATATGTCTATAACAACCCAAATCCATACATAAAGCAAAAAGATCAAAGACGACATCAAGATTGATTTGTAAAGCAAACTTTATGCAACACCATGATCAATAAATATACATATGTTCAAAATAAATATACAAACATAACCCAACAAATAGAGAAATACATAGAGAAGGAAAGGAGAAAAACCAAACATCTCACATGTTTTCAGCTTCGATTGATGAGAAATTCGACTCCGAATCATCAAGATGCATGATCCATTGTTGTTTCCTAAGCTCTTTAGACCAAAAATTGAAGGTTTGATAAATTGGGACCAAAAATACCCAACCATAACATAAAAAAGTATGTTTTTTTCACCTAAATAAGAGTTTCTACCCAACCTGCACTGCCTGACGCTCATAACGGCTCATCTTATGCTCAAAAATGCATTTTTGTGCAATTTTACACTCCTTGAGCGCCACTACACCGTCGGGCGCTGTTGAGTGATACTTGAAAAATCCAACATCGTTTCGGCCATAACTTGAGAACCGCACAGTTAGAAGCGTTGAAAATCTTATTCAATTTCCTATATAATAATGACTAAATACAATGCTTTTATGACTATTTGAAATATGTGAAAAACATATTCTTTTCTTAGTGCATTCTCTTTTATTGCTCAAAATTGCGCGTTTGAAGTCGTGTCTTCGACACTTTATTGCTCATGATCCAAATACGCATCAATACCTACAAAATGAATAGAAAACTATCAAACAATACAATATTTATGCCAAAACATGATTATACTCAATATGTACAAATACACACACAATTTGTGGTTTATTCAAACAATATTAATAAAAAATTTCGATATGTGCAACCAAACTATAGAAATTTTTGCACCTATGAATTGTTGATTGCTATAGTTGCAAATAGGAATTGGCCTTTGATGCACTTAGGTGTGAAATATGCATTTGTGAACTATACATTACAAGAACAGGTATACGTGTCAAAACCTCTTGGATTTGTAAATAAGAAAAAGAAAGTGATGGTGTACACGTTACATAAAGCATTGTATGGACTGAAGCAAGCTTCTAGAGCTTAAAATATGTAGATTGATTGAGTTTTCAAGATGTAAAGATTCACAAAGTGTAAGATTAAGTATGACATTTATGTTCAACATATCTTTGAAAACAATATGATTTTGGGGTGTCTCTATGTTAATGACATATTGTTAACAGGGAGCTGTTTAGATGAGATAATCAAGTTTATGAAGGTGTTGATGAAAGAGTTTGAGATGGCGGATATGAAAAATATAGTATTTTTAGGGATGGAGATTATGTACCCCAAAAAGGGTATCATTTTGCATCAACTGAAGTATGAACTTAAACTTCTGAAGATATTTGAGCTGACAAATTGCAAGACTACAATCACACTTGTTGAGACAAATCACAAGCTGGATTTTGACGTTGAGGGTGATGATGTAGATGTTACTAATTTTAAATAGTTGGTTGACTCATTGAGATATCTTTGTAACACCAAACCTAACATTTGATATGCAATTGACATGAAGAGTATGTTTATGAACAAATCAAGGTGGTCATATTACCAAGTCGTTGTCAAGATACCGAGGTACATTAAATGGACTATGAGGAATGAAATGTTGTTCTCTTCTGGTGTTAAATCTTCCTCTGAGATGTTATGTTATTGAGACTCTGATTGGTGTGGAGATAGAGTTGACAAAATAAGTACTTCTGAATATTTTTTCAAGTATATGGGAAGTCCTATTTCTTGCTGCTCTAAGAAGTAACCTTTGGTTGCCTTCTCAACTTGTGAAGTTGAGTACATACAGGTGCTTTGTCTGCGTATCAAGTTGTTTGGCTTATAAACGTATTGCACTATATTAATATTAAGGTGAGAAAGCATGTGAGGTTGATGATTGACAATAAATCAAATATAAGTCTTGTCAAGAATCAAATGTTGCATGGAAGAAACAATCACATTGACACAAAGTTCTATTTTATGAGGAGTCATATTTAGAATGGAGTGCTAGAAGTTGTACACTATAGTACTCAGAAGCACCTTGCATATGTTCTAACTAAAACTATAAAGACTAGACACTTTATTCAATAAAGGAGTGAAATTGGTGTTGTAGGTTTTAGTTAACTGAATATGAATTAATGAATGATGTTAGAAGTACTTCATATTTAGAAGTTATTGTTAAAGTCAGAAGCTTCAAAGGTTGTTAGTTAGAAGATGTTTTTCTAGAAGTTATGTTGTTTAGAAACTATATGCTTCGGAATTTTTTCCAACGAAATTGCGAAGTTGCATGTTCTGAATTTTATTAGCAATAATTAATTTTGCTTTCTTGACATAATTTGTAGAGATGCGATTTAATTTTGTCAAACAAGTTTATTATAATAAAATCATAACTAAATATTTTGTCTCTTTTCTCTCATCTTTCATTTTCATCATCATTTTAAACATTGTGCTATTTTAAGTTAAGATTTTGTTTGACAACAAATAATCAGTATAATATATCAATTGTTTTTACCTTAATATTGTAAATGGGTTAGAATATTTTTTGTACTCTTTAATAGATTTAAGTTTTTCTTATAAATAAATAAATTAGTTGTTTTTTTACTCAAATAAATTAGTTGATAGATTCAGTTACACATATCAACTCATTTATCTAAGTCTAATACTTAATTACTAGATATTGATCACATCAATCTAGAATTAATGCATGTGATAAAAAATACTCTAAGGAGGGAAAATCCCTTATATTATTAAGCTTCACATTTTAGTCTTCACATTGTTAAATGGGAACATAAGAAAAAAAGAAGAAAATTTAACCTTTTAGGTTACCTAAATTATCATAATCCCATCTATTAATAATTGTCTATTTACATTTCAGGTACATGCTTTAACAGCATCATAGTGAAGTGTTTCCCATGTTTTAAAAAAATATATATAAAAGTAAAAATTAATTAATTATCTATAATATAAAAAAAATTGAAAACTCTTGATGAAAAGAATAATATAAAAAACTAAATGTTAATTTAGGAAAAACTCAATTTAAAGTCCATCTCTCTCTTCCTTTTAATTTCATGTTCCACTTAACAAATTGTATTAAAATAAACTAATAAAATGACTTAAAATTATTGATAAAATTCATTAATAAAAGATCATGTGGTATTGAGTTAGACACATTAAATAATGTAGTAAACTCAATTTTAAATGCTCTACAAAATAGAAATTATTATAATTTTTTAACAGTAAAATATATTACTACATAGTAAAACCAAAAGAGGTACAAAGAACAACAACAATTAAAAACAAAGAAAAAAACAAAGAATAGTTTAGATTATACTGAACCAAAATGATGAGACCATGATCACAACTATGAAAGACAAACATAACATAACAAGATTCTACTATTATATACTTTTTTTTCCTAATGTAGTTGAATCTTTCTAATTGTGGGATCACATTACATTTTAAAGTTTTCTACAAGTCATAAAAAAAAAATACAAATTTTCAAAATTCAGCATTATTACAATATGTCTTTTCACATCTACAAGAAATCTTCATATATGTAAGCTGTCATCTTAAAGACTTATGATTTGACAATGAGAACCCACCCTTATTCAATATACTATGTTTTTCTTTATCCCATACCTTAATTTAATACCATGTCTCTATTTATCTCTCTCAAACATACTTTCTCCGTAAATAAAATATGCAATATTTTGTTCATATGAAGCATAAGTTGTATAAAAATTATCGTTTTTTTTAAATTGAGTATTGAATTTTTGTTTAATGTTTTTAGTTCAAAATTCAAATATTAGAGTTGATGATTTTTATTTTAGAATTTTTTTTTAAAATATATTTAGAATCATAATTTTTATCTTTTCAGCTACAATAAGTAAAGGCAAATTTTAATATTTAAGGAAAAATAAAAATTATAGAACATATCTTCTTTTAAAACATGTGGTCGTAACCTAAATTACTGAATTCTTGATTTTTATTGTCTGATTCAACAATAAGTCTCGTTAAAAATTGTTATCTGCATTTGTGTGTGTTTTTTCAAATAATAAAAATAATTTTTGAGTGTGACCAATTTTTCTGATTTTTAGGTTCGAATGTTGTTAGTCTGAGAATTCCAACTGATGAAAATTTAATGAAGAATGTTGAAAGTCATGTTGAAAAAGACTAAGTATTAAGAAATCCTGACTGAATTTTTTTTGACTTATCAACCACGTCGATCAAAAGTGTTCGACGAAGCATAGTGAACATAGTTTGAAAGAATCTCAATAACAAATTCATAATATTGAGATTTCTCTATCTTCAAAACATGTCCAAATTTTCAAAAAGGGTTTTCGACATGATGGTTAGATTCGACAAGATCGCCGGTTATATAGGACTTAGCCATTTTTTAAGTCTAAGAGTCAGTTAAGTGAAAGCATGTCTCGACAAGTGCTATGCAACTAAATAAGATATTCTGTGAAGGCAATTGAGGAAGTTTATGTCATTTATCAACACAATTATCAACACAATATTGGATTTCTCAGCAATTATATCCTTAAAGATGTTTGGAAGCAAGTTAGAGCATGAAGACCTAAGTAGTGGGATATGATCGGTGGTATTTACATAGTTATTTCCCGTTATTTTAGTTAGAGTTTGTTACCAGTGTCAAACATTTTATTTTATTTTATTTTATTTTATGCTTTGGTTTTGTGTTTTAGTGTTTTCAGGTTCGCAGGAATAAAACATGACAAATCAGAGCAAAAACATGCAAGATTCAGAGTGATAGGAGAAAGACTTGGAATGGAAGAACTGAAGACCAACACGGCCCGTGTCTGCTAGCACGGTCCGTGTTGGAAGATCTCACACACCCAGTACAAAAAATAGAGGGCTGACATGGGTGCCCGTGTTACCTGGCACGTCCCGTGTCAGAAGGCTTGGATTAGAAGAAAAGAGAGCCAATTATAGAAGCTAACACGGCCAGTGTTGGGCGACGACGCTAATTTCAATATTTTAGGTGATTTTGCTCAGTAATTGGTCTCCGAGGGTGTTTTGGGTATTTGCAATCAACCTAAGTGAGTGCGTTATACTTAAATGAGTTTTGACGATTGAAGGGAGGAATTTTTTTGCCACACAAAGAATCTAGAGAACAGGAGAGTGAAGCTTATGCAATTCTTGGAGAACGAAGACCTTTCATGAGCGGAAGCAATTGGAGATCAAAGTTCACCATCAATTTGTAATGTTTATCTTTATTGTTTTTGAAGTTCTTGTAAACGATATGAGTAGCTAAACCTCCCAATGCTAGGGGGTGTCCCTGATTTGAATATGTAATGACTTAAATTCCTGAGTGATCAAGTTCATGGTTTATATTATTCAATTTAATCGTGCACTATTTTTATGCTTTCCTGATAGGACCAATTAGGATTGATTTACGGTTAACAATTAGTTGGACCACAATTGTTAAGGTTTTTGTACGATTAGACTATAGTAGATATCACCTAGGACTAAGGATACCCTCTAGTTACCGGATTTAACCCTTGATAAAACAAAGGCTTGATTTCATCATAAATTTCTAAGGACTTAGGATTTAGGATTGGATGTTCAAAGGTGTTCTCACTAAGGACTTAGGAGAAAACAACCTAAAAGGATGATAATTGAGTTTATGAACTTGTTGAATAGATCAGGATTCAAGGTAGTTACAGGGAAAATTATACACTTTACCCTATTTGAGTTTATTAGTAAAAAGCCAATTTATATTTCTGCCAATTTTACAGTGACAATAATAAACCAAAACCCCAAAGTTAAGTTTTTGTTTAATTGAACCACACATTATACTCTGTACCACACGCAGTCCTCGAGATCGATATCTGGGGAAATTTCCCTATTATTACTAAAAGGCAAAATAGTACACTTGCTATTTTTCCCATCAAGTTTTTGGCGCGTTGCCCGGGACTGCAAACGTATAAAGTTTAATTTTTGTTCAATTAAATTTTGTTGCTCCGCAACTAAATTTTTTCTTTTCTGTTATTTTTAAAAATATATTTTTGCTTATTATTGTTGATTTGTGTCTAATCTTTGTATGCGAGGAAACCCCTCAGCTTAATTTATTTTTGACGTAGAAATCGAAAGGACTTTTCACGCAAGGCGCAGACAAGCTCGATTAGTCAGACTGGCTTTTGACGAAGAACATTCAGTTCATACAAAGTCAGAGTCATAAGAGGAAGAGATCATGGTTGAAGATCCACCAGAGAGACTTCTTGGTGATTATGGTGGGGGAAAATGCACCGGGTGGCAGGTTGACAATTGTAAACCATCCGGTGAATGTGCCCAATTTTCAACTACATCCGAGCATAATCACTCAACTTGAGAGAAGATCTTTCACTGAAAAAGTCAATGAAGATGCTAACAAACACTTGCAGAGATTTTGACCATGAGTACCACATTGAAGATTGATGGGCATACGGATGAAGAAAAGAAATTGAGAATGTTTCTATTTACCCTGTCCGAAGATGTTGAGGAGTGGTTTTACTCATTACCTGCTGGTAGTATTTCTACTTGGGAAGAGATGGAGAATTTTTTTCTTGATGAGTACTTCCCTGCTTCTATTTATATTCACAAAAGATATGAAATTGTGAATTTTAAGCAGAAAGAATGAGAGTCACTTGGTGATGCCTACAAGAGATTCAAGAGGTTATTGGTAGCTTGTCCCACTCATAATATGGACCAAACTGAGCAAATGCAAATGTTTGTGAATTGCCCTAGAATGAAGACAAAACAACTTATTAACACAGTTGTCGGTGGCTCATCCAACTTTACAACAACCACTGGTATTAAGAAGATCATTGAAGCCATTGCTGCAAATGAACATCTGGAATTGTATGACACAGTAGCAAGCAAACCATAGGGCATGATTGATTTGAAGTTGGAACTGAAAAAACAACTAAAGTTTGAAGAGGCAATTGCTGTAGAAGTAGAGAAAAAGCTCAAGGCTATGAACATGGGTACTCAACAGGTAGCTCAGGTTAAAAATGTTATTTGTGACATTTATAGTGGACCATATATTACTGTGCAATGTCTTACAACTCCACAACAAATTGAGGAGATCAAATTCTTGAAGCAGAATAGTCCATATTCTAACACCTATAATCCTGGGTGGAGGAATCATCCAAATTTTGCTTGGAAAGGTCAACAACAACAAGCTCCTCAGAAAGCAGAATGGGAGGTGGCCATTGAAAAGATGGCTGCCCACACTTCCCAATTTCAAGAAGAGACACAAAGCAATCACATGAACACCACAATTGCAATTAAAAATCTAGAGGTTCAAATGGAGAAGATTGCACAACAAGTAGCTATGCAAGCACAAGGCAATCAGAAGAACCATGAGAATGTGAATGATGTCACAACAAGGGGTGAAAAAGTTGCTAAAGGAAGATAAGAGGTAAAATTTGATGATAATCTTATATCAGTGGATTTATAAGTGAGAGAACAAGAAAAAGCAGGAGGAAGTGGTGATACTTGTGAAGCCAACTGAAGAAAAGATTAAACATGAGATCAGGCTGCCATATTCCTCTAGAGTGGAAAAGAAGGGCACAAAAGAGAAAGAGTTTGATAAATTTGTAAAATTGTTCAAAAAATTGGAGATCAACATACCTTTCTTTGAAGCACTTGAGAAAATGCCTTTGTACCAAAAATTCATGAAGGAGGTTCTGTCAAATAAGAGGCCAACAGATGATGAACAAGTACTCTTTTATGAGAAGTTGTGTGCAATCACGCTTGAGAGAAGAATACCTGTCAAGCAGAAGGATCCTGGATCGGTGGAAATGCCATGCACCATAAAAGGTAGAACTTTCAAAAGGGTTCTAATTGATTCTGGATCTAGTGTGTGTTTAATTCCATTATCATTCTTCAAGAAGTCAGTAATTAAAAGAAAAGCAGGGGAGGAACAAAATTAAAATTTGCTGATCACACCATCAAGAAATCATATGGGATAGCTAAAGATGTATTGGTGGAAATTGAAAATTTTGCCTTTCTAGTTGACTTCCAGATCATGGATATCCCTAAAGATGAAGAGACTCCTATCATTCTTGGTCGACCATTCTTACTGACTAGTCAGTTCAATTTTGACATTGAGACAAGTAATTTGACATTAAATTTTTTTGATGAAGAGATAACTTTGGAGGTGTTAGAAATCAAGAAGTAAGGTGCATGTGGAAAGAATAAATCTTTCGTTGGGATGATCAAAGTAAAAGTAGAGAACAAAATGGAAAAGTCTCTCCCAAAAGAAGTCTCATGCATAATCTCTCAATGTGCATCCATAACAAATCCCAAGTTCACTCAAGCTGTCAAGAAGAGAAAGAAGCAGGTATACAAAGGTGAGAAGATGGAAGTTAGAAATAACAGGAATCACAGAGTGGTTAGTGCTTTTTATCTAGATGCGTTTTGGGTTACAGAAAGTACAAGCAACAAAGTGTGGAGGAGAAAGTACCCCCCATAAGGGGATGACCCATCGAGCCATGCGACATTAAACAAAGCGCTTCATGAGAAGAAACCCACACTTTAAATAACTTAGTTTCTATTTGTTTTTTTTGGTTTGTAGATAATAAAAAGGGAGTCTTACTCGCAAAAGCTAGGAGGTAGCAACTGATGCTGCATTACCCTCTGTGAGTCACCTCTCTTGGGCTTGGTCTAAAACATTGAGGCCAATTTCTAGTCCAAGTTTGGGAGAGGTTTTACTGCTTTATTTTTGTTTATTTACTTGTAAGGTTGATGTCAATTGCTGTGTAAGTCCACGAGTAGAAATTCTCCCGAAGTTTTCCAAATTTTGACCGAAATTTTTGTTTTGTTTGCGCAAGAGCTTGTATTTCAATGAGACCGGGAAATAAACTGTTTGACATAAAGGGATGATTTCTTGAGGGTAAGAAGTTCGGAATAATATGACAGTGATACGAGTCCAACATGTATATTTGTACCATAGTGCTTAAAGTCTGTGAAGTACTCCTTGAGTAGTTTATCTATACAGTCTGGCATAATTCATATTCACATGCAGGTATGATTGGTTGAGAAGCAAATAAAAATGGCACCAAATGATGAAAAGGAGAAAAAAGGCAACCGACCCGCTAAGTTGGATAGCCTTCACCAGGTTATTTAGCCCGAAAGGGGTGATCCCCAAACATCATCCAGATAAAGGACAATATATAACCGCAAGGTTTGAAAATTTCATCGGTAATAAAAGGTAGTAAATGTTGCTCGGTTGGTGCTCGAACATGTGAAGTTCTTGGCCAGTCATGTGCATGTGATGATTATCATAATTCTCAGTGCCTTAATTTGATTGTGCGAATGAGAGAGGAGGAAAATAGGAAAGAGAAAAACTTAAGTATAAAGCATAGTTGGAGAGGTATCTTCGTGTCATGTGAATGTCGGGTGAAGTATTGTCTGAGCAATGTGAACTGAAGTCTTGCATATGAGTACCAGGCTGATTTTCACGAGTTCTTGTAATTGTTGCTTGAGGTCAAGCAACAATTTAAGTTTGGGGGAGTTTATCGGTGGTATTTACACAATTATTTCATGTTATTTTAGTTAGAGGTTGTTACCAGTGTCAAGCATTTTATTTCATTTTATCGCATTTTATGCTTTGGTTTTGTGTTTTAGTGTTTTCAGGTTCACATAAATAAAATAAGACAAATCAGAGCAAAAACATGCAAGATTCAGAGTGGTAAAAGGAAGACTTGGAATGGAATAACTGAAGACCAACACGGCCCGTGTCTGCTAGCACGACCTGTGTCGGAAGATCTCACACACCCAGTACAAAAAACAGAGGGATGACACGGTGCCCGTCGCCAGCACGCCCGTGTCGGAAAAAAAGAAAAGAGAGCCAATTCTGGAAGCTAACACGGGTCATGTTGGTCTAACAAGGTCCGTGTAGGGCGGCGACGTTGATTTCAGTATTTTAGGTGATTTTTCTCAATAATTGATATGCGAGGGTGTTTTGGGTATTTTTAACTAACCTAAGTGAGTGTGTTATATTTAAATGAGTTTTGACGATTTAAGGGAGGACTTTTTTTTGCCACACGAAGAATCCAGAGAACAGGAGAGTGAAGCTTATGAAATTCTTGGAGAATGAAGACCTTTCATGAGTGGAAGCAATTGAAGATCAAAGTTCACGATCAATTTGTAATGTTTATATTATTCAATTTCTGATTTGAATCTGTAATGACTTAAATTTCTGAGTGATCAAGTTCATGATTTATATTATTCAATTTAATCGTGAACTATTTTTATGCTTTCTTGATAGGACCAATTAGGATTGATTTACGGTTAACAATTAGCTGGACCACAATTGTTAAGGTTTTTGTACTATTAGACTGTAGTAGATATCTCCCAGGACTAGGGATACTCTATAGTTACCGGATTTAACCCTTGATAAAACAAAGGCTTGATTTCATCATAAATTTCTAAGGACTTAGGATTTAGGTTTGAATGTTCATAGGTTTTCTCACTAAGGACTTAGGAGAAAAAACCCTAAAGGGATGGTAATTGAGTTTATGAACTTGTTGAATAGATCTGGATTCAAGGTAGTTACAGGGAAAATTATACACTTTACCCTAGCATTCTTCTCATATTAGTAAAAAGCCAATTTATATTTCTACCAATTTTACAGTGACAATAATAAACCAAAACCCCAAAGTTAAGTTTTTGTTTAATTGAACCACACATTATACTTTATACCACACGCAGTCCTCGAGATCGACATCTGGAGAAATTTCCCTATTATTACTACAAGGCAAAATAGTACACTTGCTATTTTTCTCATCAGGATACGTGTCAGATCTTTAGAATTTAATTATTGTCGACAATTATCTTTGTACTAGTATATAATGCGAACATATGCATTGTAGTCGGGGTCACAAATCCTCATTGATTATCCATAGAACTAGAGTACCCAAGTCATCGAGCGAAATAGTTTGTGAGATATGTGAGTTTGTGTCTAAACCTTTTAAACTCTCTGAAATTTTTACATTCAAAGCATTTACATTAAATTTCATTTACTTCATTTACTTTGTGTCTTGTCTATTATCTTTACCCAAAGTTTATTGTTTTTTACCAATTTTTTTATCGTTCAAGCGTAATAAACCCAAAACAAACACATTTTTTCACTATTCCCGTTTTGCACAATATGTCTCCAGGATTTTTTGAGTTAATCTCTTAAGTGAAATAAACACGTGATTGTTTACTAAAAACACCAGTGAATAAATTGGTTTCCCAATGGAACCCTTTGTGCAAAATTTCTATTTTTAATAAGAAAGGTATTTTACATATACCATTTATTTCATGTCTTTGAATGAGAAGATGTTTTCAATGTCTTGATTTTAATGTGTGTGAGAAGTGGTAGAACTCTCACTGAAATAATTTATCCAAAAAACACTTCCTTTCCTTAAAATAATCCTCCAGACATAAAACGACCTGTCGAATCAACGACAGGTCATATAAGAACTTTAACTTCTATTGGGGAAAATCCTATTGTGAAAAACCTAGTGTTGGCTGCGAGTGCATCACCAGGAGTAGCGGTCCCCAAGTTTCTAGTGTTCCAACTATCCTCGGGGTCACTTAAAATTTAGGAGACACAAGGCCTCATCTTCCGTTGAATTTTTTATTACCCCTTTTGGTAGAGAACAACCTTATGGCATGTCGACTGCAATTATGACATACCTTCATCATACTTCAACCTTATGGAAGTTGTGTCCCATATTAATCCACTCTTAGCATTAAGATCTGTGATAAACAACATTGGTCGAGGAACACAACATCAAGTCATGTGAACATCTACCACCAGTTCCCTCCAACCTGGAAGAGAACAAATGGATGAGAGAAATCATGAACTGGTTAACATGTTAACAAATTGGCACTGTGTTTAATTCCTTGATTCAAATCATAAACCATATTTATCAGTAATTGGACCAACAAGTAAGACAAATGTAGATTTCTTTGGTGCTCCTCAAACGCCACTTTGATTAATACCCCAAGTTCATAATTTGGGGCCTGATCAAACTTTAGAAGTCCCAAATAACGTAGGGATGACTAATAATCAGGGGAAACAACAGTTTGCACCATAACATGTCGAAGCACCAACACCCAGAGTAATTGAGAGTGATGAAGGCGAAATGATCGAGAGTTGGTTTTAGTGCTTAGGAATCAAAACGAGGACCAAATATCTAGAAATGTCCAACAAAGTAACTTGACTAGGCAAAGCAACATAGACAACATAGTCGAACAAATTTTGGCTCATAATGACCTAAATGTCGACCTGCATAGGCCAAATTTCGTCTCTACATTATCTGATTATGTATTGAATACTAAATTACCTAAGGATTGAAAGGTCCCCAAGTTCACTAAGTTTGCAGGCAGTGGCGGTTCTACCGCCCAACTAGCCCGGGAACGCGTCGGGGCTCAACTTCTAGTTTATTTATATTTTCCCTAATTTAATAGTCGATTTTTAGATAAAATTAGGGGCAAAATTAATAAAACCAAGGGAAAAATTAATAAAACCAGACATAAAAATAGGGGTATATACACTGACAAGGGAGTGGTTTTAAATAAAACCAGGGGCAAAATTACTAAAACCAAGGGAAAAATTTATAAAACCAGGGATAAAAACATGAGTATATACATGACTACCTCAATAGGTTTAGATATTGAAAACAAGGTGCTTCACTCAAGTAATTGAACATGAGTTAGTTGAATTGGCTGCATGAGGTCTAGACTATTCTATTTGAAAGAAATTAAACACCTAATACTTAAGAGACACGACCTAAGTAGAAGATAGAGTTCGACAAGTCAAACACATGAAAGTTGAAAAGACTAGGTAAAGAAAATACCATAAAAAAGAAAAGGTAGTCTATGAGGAAATAGACGAAATAGATCAAATATCTGATATTGATTGTGTCAAAGAGAGCGAGGTTAATTTGATAGAGATAAAGTCAAAGTCATCTTACAAATATAAATTGTTAAAACTTACGAATGAGAAGAATTCCATCGAACCTAACAAAAATAAGAAGTTTATCGCAATAACATACACATTAGATATAATTAATTGTGACAAAAATTTTAACTTTATTAGTTTATAATAATATGATCATAGTTCCTCAAAGACCGAAAACTCTAGCATTAGAACAAAGGAATACAAAAGTATTGTAAATTCTATAATTTAGTAATTCTTCATAGTATGCGATGTGACCACCATTTTAATTAAATAGAGTTCTAACAATCTTAATCTTCTTTATTTATAAAATAATTTGACGTAATAAATCGTAACTAGTGACTTATTTTCAACAACGCACCCGAAGCTATTTTCCATTCTCATCATTAAGGTCAAATTCGACAGTGACATTGGTCTAGATTTCAAAGACAAGTAGTGCTAACAAATTGTCTTCTTTTAAAGCACAATTATGAATCTGTCACACTAATTCCAATCCCAATTCCTTAATTATCGGTCTTTATGTGAATCATACAAAAGTCAAGCTATCAACCAAAACACATACTTTGAAATTAGTACCATTATCGATATAATTCTAATTCTAAATTAATGTTTTATCTTCATCTTTAATTTAAATATAAGAATATATTTGAAACTATATATATATATATATATATATATATATATATATATATATATATATATATATATATATATATATATATATATATATTATTGAGTTTTCCAACTTTCTTAATTATTTTTAATTAATATAATTTTTTACAAATAACAATAAAATTTAGATATAAGTATGGAGAAATTACTATAGCTACAATTTCTTTTTTTTATATGATAAGCTTATTAATAGTATATACAACTTATGTATTAATATTTAAAGTATTATTTATTTTATTAGTAAAGTATAAAAGCCAAAAGATCCTAAATAGTGGTGTCTTGTCTACCCATGTGAAAAATATAAAGTAGCAAGATAGAAGACCCCACTTCAAAATTTTGAGATCTAAAAAGACTCTACCGACGAAATTAACAAATTGGAATAGTCAAAGATTATTATTTTTCAGTTTATTAAGCATCTTATAAGTATATCTAAATTGGGATAAAGTTAGTTAACCATTACAATGGGTTAATTAATTAATTAATCACTACCTAGTCATGCATTTTGAGAAACCCTAATTTTTTTAAATAAAAATTAAATAAGTTGGACTCTAAAGTTTTATCAAAATCAAAATAAATTTTTAAACAAAAGTTATCTATTATGAAGTTCTCACATGGATGACATGAGCATGAGCTAGCTCCCTATGGTAAGAAACAAAATCTTTAACTATATGTTTGTTGGCTTAGTATTTGTGTGGTGTGTTGTGTGCTTAGTAATTAAGTAGGTACGTGTGTTTCCACATAAGAATAAATTTCACATGTTTGTATTTAATGACTAAGGAACCTTGCGTCCATGCCAGCCAAATGGGATATGGTTTTGTTCAACTGTATGTCTTGTTTCCTTCTACAAAAGTAAGAATCAATTATAGAATTGATTCTGGATAATTTTGAGGTATTTATTTTATTAAAAGTAGAATTGATTCTGACTCTAGAATTGATTCTACTTGAAGCTAAAATTTCTAGTTTTTGTCTCTAGAATTGATTATGGATGATTTTTAAACTGAAATTTATTATTCAACTTACTTTTACATAAATGTATCCAAACATCAATCAATTCTACTAAACTCAATTCTATTAAAATCAATTCTATCAAACTCAATTATACTAAAATCAATTCTATCCACCGCCAATCCAAACACACCCAAAGTGTGTGATTGAAAAACTTGAAAATCACGGTATTATTACAAGAAGCTATACATGTAGTCTTTAAGGGGGGAAATATTAAGTGGAAGATTGCCAAACATGCTTAAGAATAAATTTTCATCTTGATGAAACTTGTATACATGTTTGGTCAATTAAGTATTATGACTCTATTACTGGATTACTAGAAGATACCGACATATGTGAAGAACAACTTCCTAATATATGTTAGGGAGAAATTTCGAGAAAAGAGCATTTATTTTGGACACACCTTTAGTGAGAGACACACCATATCTCCACCTAAAACCTTAAGGTTTTAGGTGGATATGTGGTGTTCTCTCACAAAAATGCTTCCCTAATAAATGTTCCTTGGAATTTCCCTTATAGTGGTATCAGAGTCAGGTTCTGATAACACTGTTAGGGGAAAATTCTGAGAAGAGCATTTACTTTGGACACACCTTTAGTGAGAGACACACCACATCTCCACCTAAAATCTTAAGGTTTTAGGTGGATATGTGGTGTTCTCTCACAAAGGTGGTTCCCTAATAAATGCTCCTCAGAATTTCCCCTAACAATATATTGTAGTAGGAGAGACAATAAACTTACTAATAACATGAATATCATATATAACATTTGGCCTGATAATTCTAAGGTTCACCAAATTACCAACCAAAGTACGATACAAGGTGAGATATGATATAGGAACACCATTAGATGGAACAAGTTCCAGATTCAACTCAAGAGGACTATATGCTACTCTAGTATCAGAAATGTGAGCTTGTTCAAGAATATTAGGAATGTATGTGGATTGAGACAAAAAATAATCTATAGGAAAGTATGCAACTTCAACCTCCAAAATGTAGCGAACAATGCCTAAGTCTTTTATTTCAAACTGTTTGGATAACTGAAATTTTAAATCATTAATTTCATTTATATCATTATCTATAATAATCAAATCATTAAGAAATACGATCAAGACGAGTGGTCTTGACAAAAAAAGCGGAATCTTGATGTATAGAGAAAAAGAAAATATATGTAGTCATATTGGTAATCTTCTCAAACCAAGCTCGTGGAGCTTGTTTCAGAAAATATAAATCCTTCTTCAACTTACAAGTTTCCTATTAATTATGAGAAACACCTGGTGGGGGTACCATATAATTTTTTATTGAACATCACCATTTGAAAAATGTATTTTTAACATCCATTTTTGAAATATTTCATTGAAGAATAAATGTAACTACACTCACATTGCAATAATAGTCATCTTAGAACCACAACGAAAGTTTATTCAAATCCATACCATATTGTTCAAATAATTCCTTAGCAACAAGACGTGCTTTGTAACGTCTAACTGACCCATCGAACTTCGATTTGATCTTGTATATCAAATGAGACCCAATAACATATATTCAAGGTAGAAGAAGTACTATTTCTAAAGTATGTGTTTTGTTCAAAGCAAAATGTTCTTCTGACATAAAGTTTCCTTTCTTTAGGATATAATAATGGTAACCTTCTGACCATCTTCATAACCAAGAATATAACTTTCTACGCTTTACTTGGGGACAAAGCAGAAAACAAATATAACTAAACAATTTCAAAGAAGAAGAATCAGTGATAAAGTTATAAATTTTTTTACAAGGACCAAATCAAACAACAAAAGAGATAAGACAATCTCAATATTAATTAGGAACCGAATCAGAAAACATGAGCATCAATAAGAGCGACTTTAGCCCAACATTCACTAGGAATCGAATCAAACAGAAAAAGGGAACTGATAGTCTCAATAATGTGACCATGTTCCCTTTCAGTAACTCCACTATGTTAAGGAATATCAAGATAAGATGCTTGATGAATTGTACAATCAAAATCAAGCAACTCATAGTTACTAGAGGTATATTCACCGCCTAAATAACAATGGAATCACTTTATTACAACATTATATCAATTCTTAATCATAGTACATAACATGCATTAAATGTATAAAAAAATCAGAACGATTTTTCATAAGATAAACTCATATAGAAGAACAAGAAGATAACTTACTACATTTTACTTGGGGGCAAAGCACAAAACAAGTATAATTAAACACTTTCAAGGTACAAGAAGTACTATTTCCAAAGTATGTATTTTGTTCAAAGCAGAATGTTCTTCTAACATAAAGTTTTCTTGCTTTAGGATATAATAATAGTAACCCTTCTAACCATTTTCATAACCAAGAAAAACCCATATAGAAGAACGAAAAGATAACTTACTACGTTTTACTTGGGGGCAAAGCACAAAACAAGTATAACTAAACACTTTCAAAGAAGAATAATCAGTGATAAAGTTATAAAAAATTTCACAAGGACCAAATCAAACAACAAAAGAGAATATACAATCTCAATATTAATTAGGAACCGAATCAGAAAATATGAACATCAATAAGAATGGCTTTATCCCAACATTCACTAGGAATCAAATTAGACAACAAAAGGGAACTGATAGTCTCAATAATGTGACCATGTTTCCTTTCAGTAACTCCATTATGTTAAGGAATATCAAGATAATATGCTTGATGATTTGTACAACCAAAATCAAATAATTCAAAGAAGTTACTAGAGGTATATTCACCACCTAAATAACAATGGAATCACTTTATTACAACATTATATTGATTCTTAATAGTAGCACATAACATGCATTAAATGTTTTAAAAAAATCAAAACGAATTTTTATAAGATAAATAAAATAATAAAGAGTATAATCATAAATAAACATAACACAATATCTAGACCCACCCTTAGTAAGAAGCGTTGATTGATCCTATACATCAGACTAAACTAAGTCAAATGGTGTATATAAAATAGAAACACTTTGACTAAACGATAAAGCTAAAAAACTATCAAGTTTACAATCTCAACAATATAAACTATAATTGATTTGTAACTTTCCTAAAGCTCCAGTATAATAAAAATACTTTAATCTAAAAGCAGATACATGTCAAGACGGTAGTGTTATTAATAAAAACTAGAAGAAAAAGAATTCAAACTAAAAGAGGATAATAAATCAATAGTGGACGTATAAGTTAAGGATGGTGTAACTAGGACATTTAAATAATCAAAAACATAAATCCCCCTTGTCTACGACTTGTCCCAATCGACCTTTCGGAATGACGATCCTACACATAATAAGAAGTGGAGAAAGTATAAGTGAGTAACCAAAACTACATAATTAACTAACATAAGCAAGACTTAAAGGGAGGTTAGAAATATAATCAACAAAAAAAATTAAAAATTAGGTGTGAAGACATAACCAATGTCTGCTAATGGTATATAAATGTCGTCAATAGTCATAAATGACATAGATGGTGCAATGTTCAAAGACACTAATTATTTAACATCATATAACATATGGTATCTTAGAATCAATAATCCATATGAGAGAAGATATACCTGACATACAAGAAATGTTCTAACCCTTAATAAAGGAGGCAAACATGGAACATAACTGAGTGACAAGAAGCTTTTGAAGTTTCCCTGTAATATCAGATATCTGAGAAGTAATTTTAGATGAATATGTGTTAAGGACCAAAATATTGATATATTTGTGAGTAATTTTATGGTCCTTTGCTCTCTATATTAATTTTTAGTAGTGTTTAGGCGTGTAAATTAGTATAAATAAATAATTCTTAGCTTTATTTTGCACATAATATGATATGCTTACTTTAATGCTCATGTTTGTAGGTTTTTATGATTGTGAAAGAAACATGGGAGCATTAGGTAAGCATTGACCAAGCAAGAGCAATCAAAAGGCCATTTTTGAAGAATTATGTAGGTAAGCCCGCTCAGCGGATTTCGTAGTGCGATATGACCCAATTTTTCCAATTGAAAAAAGTAGTTTTTGGCGCTAAGTCGGCTCAGCTCGCTTAGCATGGTCTCTTGAAGCTGGGAAGATATTTTCATTGAACTTGCTAAGCACAGTCATCCCGCTTAGTGGGACATCCTTTTTGGGCCCTTGTATATAAGTGACCCTTTGTGATATTTTTTCAACATTCTAACTTTTCATACATTTCAAAAAGCACTTATTTAGGTTAAGAAACACTTTTTATTCTTTTGTAACTCAAAATCAAAGATTTGGAGCTTGAATCTTTGATCATTTCAGTTGGTGTTTCTCAAGATTTTTTCTTTACTTGTTGATATAGCTACCATGTTTATAGGTAGCTAAATCTTCTCTTGTGTCAAGACTGGAGGTAGATAATAGTCAATTTTGTATGTATTTATCTTGATATTTTGTATGTGAACAAGTTGATGATTAATATATGGTGAAAAGCTTTGTTTTATGGTATATGTTTGATTTGGATCATTATTGACAAATAGGTTGCAACTATTGACCTAGGTTTTCATCTATCAACAAATTATTTCTAGACATAGTTTTGTAAGTTGATATTCACTTATATCAAGCTTTTAAAGTTATCATATTGATAGTTAGGTTGAGATATCATCTAAGGATCAATATGATAAAACTCATAATTTTTTTTAGAGATGAAACATATTGAGAGGATATGTGATTATATTAATTGTTAATAAGTTCACATGATTTATTAAGAAAATACGTACGAACTAGGTTATTGAGCTCTAATCTTGACATGCTTTTACCAATCATTTTAAAACCAAAACTTCTTTTACCGTTACTTAACATTTTTCATGAAATCAAAACTTTCCAAAATCAAAACCTTTTACAAACCCATAAATTTTTTTTAACTATAGAACGGAAGTAATATCAACCAATCCATTTGGATATGATAAAGAAAATACTTGCCCGATAAAAGTGTTTCAATAAATCCACAATGAATGATAATAGGAGCAACAACCACAACATTTGGAAGATGAAATCTTAAATTTTTTCTTATTTTCTTCCAACAATATAGGACGATGTGCTTTCTAATGACCTTTATCCTTACAAAAGGAATATTCATCAATTACAAAGCCAACCCTACCCTGAGGTTTTCATTTGTGAATTGGAGCAGTAAATTGGTGGAGGAGTAGACATAATTCATTTATCTGAAATTGAATTGGAGTTGGACTTGAGTCTTATTTATTCAATGCTCATAATTTATTAAAAATTGAATCAACACATTGAAGAGGATTACGATGCACAAACACCCTACAAAGGCCCTCAAAATCATTTCTAAGAACCATCATAAATTAAACAAAATGTTGCACTTATCTTTGATTAGTGTACGCTTTGAAAAATTTTAATTAGTCGATTCCATAAGAGAAAATTGATCCCACAAACTACTCATCACCGAATAGAACTCTTGAATGTTCACATTATTTTGTTTGACAACTCTAATATCATCCTCTATTTAATATCGTTTTGCAAAATTAGATTAAACATATTCTAGATCTATGTGCTTGTAGATACATTTATGATGATCAAGCTGTAATGTTTGTAGACTAATGTATCATTTGATGTGATGATCGAGATGTTATGTGTAATACCCTAAACCCCAATAATAATTTATAAAACATTGCAGAAAATATTAAGATGAAATAAGGGGGTCACATTGACAAAACATTCAACTTTAATTTCAAAGGTGGATTTTAAATAAGAAACATAGCATATTAATTTAGTTTAAAAGAAATAATAAGAAAAATCAAAGTATTTCCAACCCGATGTTACCATATTAGGGGAAAATATTGAATGATACTAATAGCTGACATAATTTCTGGCGAAGCATAAAATAGAAACAAATAATTGAAGGAAAACTACATAATCCTCGATAAAATCCCCAACTATGACTCCTCAATCTTGACCTGAATCATCTGCATAAGATACATATATAGCAACGTAGAAACATGAAGGGGGAGGGGTGAGAATATATTCCATAAATTAAATTGTGTAAAAACAACAAGGATAATAAACCACATCCTTTACAGTTAACACGGTTATATGTTTCACAACATAGAAAAAATTAAATATTCAATGTTCATCTCCTCTACTCCCATGCATAAGGTAACACCACTAGATATCAGAGTTATTTTAGGGAATGATCCTAAACACTGGACCGAAGTCCTCTATACTGAATTAAGGTCCTCAACACTAGATCAAAGTCCTAAACATCGAATTAAAGTCCTAAGCTAACTCTAATATATATGGTGCATTATGCTATAAACAAATGCAATTCTCCATCCGAACCTCCTAAAATAATTATAAAAACTTTCGGTTAATATTAACACTTGCCTTGTGAATCAAAACATATAAACACTACTGGTTAAGGCTAACACTGGTCCTTGTAAACCTAAACATATCAATAATGCGGGTTAGGACTAACACTGGTCCTTGCGAACCTAAACATATAATCATTGTTGGTTAAGCCTAACAATGGTCCTTGTAAACTTAAACATAAATCACATGAAACACTTTCGGTTATGGTTGAAACATTGGTTCGCCTTGAACCTAAGCCATGAATATTCAACACTATTTATTCATGAAGTGGATCTCAATTAAAACAACCATATATGAATAAGTCAAACCCAAGGTATTTAGAAATCTACCCAAATTATTTAAATCACTCCAAGGGTTTTTCAAAACCCTTTCCCATTTTATTTTACCCTTAGGGTCCCTAAACCCTTGATTTAACTCTAACTTTGTATTAATTTAATTAGCAGGTTTCCCTAAATTCTTAAATGATAAGTCAAGCACAACACTTAAATGGTTAAAGATGCAAACCTAAGTGTTAAGGTTGGATGAACTTGACTAATGACTATTTGAATAAGGAAAACAAAGTGACACACAAAAGATAGTGAAGTCAAACAAAAATGAAAATTATCTAAAGCCTCAAGTGATCTCAAGAAGTGTCAACACAAAGATAGCATCTGAAAGGACTTGAAGGAAATGAGTTATTCTCCTAATTTAGTAAGTGATAAATGTCAAATGTGTCTATTTTTCCATATAAAAACTTTGCATTTTTAAGCTCTTTTTAATGCTATTGATCAATGAAGTCTCAATGTTTGCTTGAAAATAATGTTAATGTATATATTTGTGGTTTGTGTAATTTGTTAGTTAAATGTGAAGCAAAACAAGAAAATTAGTGGAACAAAGCAAGGCCAAGTGAAGAAGAAAAGAAGCAAAGTAAAAACAATTTCTTAAGGGAAATTTTCCCAACGAGCTTGGGGCGGAAGAAAAGCGGCATCTCCCGACGAGCATGGAGCGAAGCTTGGGCGAGCCAAAATTGAATATTGAATATTTCTAATGGCTTATGTTTATTGATTCAGGGAATTTTCATTGGGCACACTTGGAGAGAGGAATTCTTCCGAAGAGGCTTGTGGGCGCTGGACAAATATGGATATTTTGGCCAACATGGGTTAAGTTTGTGCGCCGACAGCTAGCTATACAAGGAAAATTCCTCTAGTGAAACTTTAGGGCTTCGGGCAAATTTGTTTGAGAATTATGTGTATAAATAGGTTTATGTTAGATATTTGTTGGGTTATAATCCATTTTCTCATACATTCTGACCTAGAAAACCTTCTGCAAGCAAAAATAAGTTACAAAAGAATATAATCGGTTAATCGAAGCTGAATACACATTCTTGTTCAATCATTCAAATTGGATGCTCATTCATCTCTTTTCATTTCTTGTAAAGCAAGCTACATGATGAGTAACTAAACATTTGGTGTCAATATTAGAGGTAGTTAGACAATTTAGTGTGTATTTCTCTTAATCTTTTGTATGTGAACAAGCTTATGATCAATAAAGATGATTATCTTTGTAAGTATGTTATATATATAATTTGAATCATTATTGACAAATATGTCTTAAATCTTTACCTAAGTTATCATCTATCAAAATCCAAACTCTAGACAAAGATTTTGATTTGATATTCATATGTATCAAATCTTAATGTTATTTTGTTTATTAATAGGCTAGGGAGTCATCGATTAAACAATACGATAAAAACACAATACCGGTTAGACATAAATGGTGATGATGAGTGATACATGATTATATTGATTATGAACAAATTCACATGCTTTATTATTTGAATACATACAAAATAGGTTAATGAAATATAATCTTGACATGTCTCTTTAACCATTTAAAACCTAAATCTTTTATAGTTTTACTTGTCAAATGCAAACAATATTTTTCGCAACAAAAACCCTCATGAAACTTAACTTAAAATTATAGAGATTGTTGAACGACACTAGTATCACATCAATCCTTGTGGAGACGATAAAAAATAGTTTAAAACCCTAAATTGCATTATATAAGTAAGTGAGTGAACTTTTGTATGCAAATGGGATTTTCCGTAAAAGTCTTCAAAAATGTCTTGGAATTGTGCCAAATGACTTAGGAGTTGTGGAAATAGCTTGAGGGAAATATTTGGATTATTTAATCGATTAGGACTTTGGTCTAATCAATTAGATTTGTTCAAACTTATTCTCAAGCCATTTAGGCAGCACCTTAATAATGTACAACAACTATATATATTTCCCTTACTTTTAAAAAACTTATAAACAATTATTTTTTAAATTCTAATCGATTAGAATAAATGCTAAATGATTAGATAACGAGAAATTTCATTGATCGCAATGTCCATTTTGGGGCACACCTCTTATATATTAATAAAGGCTCCTTTTCCCATTTCAAAACATCTAAAATCGTGTTTTGACACTTCCATCTCTCTCTATTTTATTTTAACTTACTCTAACTAGATGTTATAACCAAATGCTTTTGTCAAAAAAGTATCTTCGTGAGCGAGATTACTTGTGTAATTCTAGAAAGGGTAGAATTGTAAAATTTACCAAGGGAATATTTTATATACACCTTGGTTAAACAATGTCCAATTAGGGATTATTTGTTGTTTGAAGCTAAACTCGATAAAAGATTAAGTTAGTGATTGTGGGAACAGTCCTAGGTTGAAGATTAGCCATTATTAAAATATTCATTGATTCTTGGTTATCCTGGATAAAAACCAAGATATGTTGAAGATTAGCCTGGTATTAAAATCTTCATAGGTTTGAGAATAGCCCGATCAAAATCTCAAAGGTTGTTTGGTTTATCCAGTTAAAACCAGAGGAATTGAGATCGTATATTTTGAAACTTAAAGACTAACTGCTCCAAGGTTTGTGGTCATGAAAATGAGACTAACCACTTAAGTTCACTGTTGGGAAAGAAGATTGGTCACTTCACTATCAACGTTATATTGAAAAAAGATGAAAACACCCATATATGTCATCTTGTAATATTTGGTTGAAGGACAACTATCATTTCCTTGTATAAGAGAGTTCGTGGGTCTTTCCTATTAAAATCTCTCAAGTATTTTTGGAAAATCTTAAGACCAAGTCTTGGCGAGAGGATTAGGTCCTTTTGATTTGACCGAATCTCTATAATTCGTCGTGTTCTTCTTATTTTCTTAACTATTTACTTTCCATTACTTAACCTTTTAAAATGTTTTTAAATTCTAATTTAACTTGCCAAAAAATTTCAAAACCAAGTTTTTCCAAACCACACAATTTATCCTCTCTCTTGTGTGAATTCTCAAGTCTAATAAGTGACATCAAAACCTAACTCCTATTTAAGGATTTATCGTCTTAGGAGGAAGATGATTTCCTACCCAAGTTCTTTTTTAAATTCACCACCACTTTTTAAAAAATAGAAACTTTTATGTTTAGCAACCTAGATTCAAATTTTTTTTTGAAAGCTTAGATCGTAAATTGTGGAAAACAATTATAAAAGATCTGGTTTACCCCTCTCATCAAGTAGATGGTGAATTAGCGGATAAACCCTATTCTCTTTGGACTGAAGAAGAAAATAATATATATATATATATATATATATATATGTGTGTGTGTGTGTGTGTGTGTGTGTGTGTGTGTGTTAAAATCAGAACTTTTATAATAATGTCTCTAAATGATAATACTCTTTTCTCTATTCTTCATTGAAAACTTTCAAGGAAATGTGGGATACTCTAGAAAATATATATGGAGCTTCTCTGAGTATCAAAATGGAGAATATGAACACACTCTATAACAACTAACACTTTTTATGATGAAGTTTACATCTCCAACATGATAAAAATCGAGAGTACATGTTATGGGAGTGTAATGTTTGATTTTTTAAAAAAAATAAACAACATATTACCTCGCAGTTATAAAAAACAGAGACAACACATCTATAAGTTAGCGCCATGTTTTATCCATAAAAAATAATAAACTTGTTATCTCGATTTTTTTAGAACCGAGGTAATATAACTCGCTTTGAATTCTCGTTACCGCATTTAAAACTTTTTTCAACGATTTATCACTTGGTGTCTTTTCTAGATGCCATGTTTTTCTTTGCTAATTAGTAATTCTCCAAAAATTTATTATCAATAAGCAATAATACAAAAAGGAAATATTTCATTGATAATAAAAACAACACAACAAAGAAAACTATTCCACAAATACAAACTTCTCTGTCCACTCAACTTTAACATTACCGTTAACTTAGAGAAAAGTTCAAAAAGAACTCTTCCATAAGGTATGAGGAAAGTCATTTCCTCCCAATAAATCTTTATCATTTCCTTTAAGAATAACAAGAGATGCTTGTCATATCAAGAAAGTGTTTCCAATTGTTTCTCTCTTTGGCGGAAATTTTCCACTTGTAATCAAAATTTTGCAATATGGAGTAGAGAAGCAGAACTGACAAGCTTATCTTGGTTGGCATAAATTTGGTGAAGGAGGGTTAAGTAGACATTGTTGAATTCATAATATTAAACACAACTATCAAACTCTTCATAGTTGATTGTCGTAGCAACCAATGATGGAGCAATGAAGAAATGAGAGCCATAGACATAAGATTTAATTTTATCATGACGAACTGACACAACAAAGGAATTCATCCAGAACTCTTTAACGAGATTAGTGTATATGGGGTCATGTAGAATGTGAAAGTAACCATTTAATATTTGTATGTTAATAACTTTCCTTATTTCAAAACGATCGAAATCAACATACTTTTCATTGATAACGTACAAAAAATTTGCATCCATTTTTGAATAAGAAAACAAGACATTGAGATTTGATAATGAGAAGTTAAAAATTGAAAAAGACTTTGAAACAACGTTTGAAGACACAACGAGTGGGTAATTAGATGTTTAAATACCTCAAAAGCCTTCTTGAAAATCCAAAAGACGCGTTACGACTTGAATATAGTTAATCATTGATATTCTTGTGATATGATTCCAATGCATGTCTGACACATTTTAATTAGTTTTTTTAAAAACAACATATTACCTCGGATTTTATCACAATCGTGGGGAAAAACAAAACTAAAACCTCTCTTTTAATTGTATTTTTTATTTATAAATTAAATGTTCTAACCATCGGTTTTCCTAAAAATTAAGGGAATGTTTAGCATTAAAATTGAGGATATTTATCACCGTCCTTAATCAAATCCTTGCTGTCCAACTAATGAATATCAACACTTAATACTTTATCATTAGTGATCCGCATGAAACATAAATAACTTTCATTGTAAATGCATTATGATTATAAAAAATAGATAGTGTAACATCATGAAGCGCTTGAAACTATCCTTCACTTTAAGGTTTGCAAGAGTGTTTTCCATGAAGATTTTTCTATGATGGATTGTAAGAGCAGAAAATTATTTGGGTTTAAGGTTTGTGTTCTTAAATAATTTATTTGAGCATAAAATTGTTTAGTTATCTAATCCTTTTTTTGTCTAACCCTTTTTTTTTTCTCATATCATAAACAAATACAAGTAAAAGCCTTTGAGAATATACTTGCACACAACATTTGATCTTCTTCATAATTATATGATTTGAAGATCTAAAATCTATATATTTGGGAAAATAATTCACATAACTTTTTTTTTGTTGAGAGAAAAGAGTATCCGACGTCGGAATAGGTTTCCCAACATTTGATCTTGTCCAAAATATCAAGAAATTGAAGATCCAACATATGATCTTCATGGACATATTAGTCTCTAACTACATTATTCTATTAATTCTATGTGTAAATAATGTAACGATTTTTATTTATAAAAAAAATACTAATCATCCTTTGGTTTTCTTGATAAACTGAAATAATAAAGGCACTAGTTTTGTAAATAGTAAAAACATAGATGTTGGTGTTTGAATCAATGCGTTAATAAAATTATACCTCAGTATTTTAAACACTGAGTTGATAAATCTTTACTTTTTATGACGACTTTGGTTACATCGCTTCTTTTGCCGAAATAAAACACATTTCACGTCAGAAGTTAAAAGCGTTATTTATAGTAGTGGCATGAGGCGAAGAAGATGTATATACTAGTATTAAATACTATTCTATTTTTAAAAATATAAGATTCTTTGTTAGAAACTATTTCACTAACAAATATCTAAGAATTAAGAATTGAAAAGTTAATTCAAATCTTAAATCTATAAATAAAACTCTTCATGTATTTCAGAAAAGATTAAGAAAGAAGAAAACCATAGAGAAGACGAACGAATTATGATCCTTTGAAATTTTCCTATTTTAGAGATGCATGATGGCGGCAAATTAAATCCTCAAACTTTACTAATTGTAAAAACCAAAATTAAAAAGGAAAAGAAAAGAAAAATCACATTGTGCTAGTCACCGGCTAATATAAAAGTCTTATAAATAATTAAATACTAACTGTAAATGAGATTTTTTTGTCGGTGAACCTAAAACCACTAGGTAGTACTTAAGTGTCCTTATGGTCGGGTAACCCCAAAAAAATATAAAACAACATTAAAAAGCAGTTCTCTTTCTTTTATTTTTTTTTACTCAAAATGATTTTATTGAAATAAAAAATAATTATTTATAAAATTAATTGAAAAAAAAGATTTATTAACATTATAAATTTATTTTACACAATCAATCACGATTATATATTCTATCAAATTATATTAAAATTTTAAATTATTAATATAATATAACAAAAAAAAATATTTTTATTAAATAATTATAGAAAACTTTTTATATTCTTTGAATTAATTGTACCATATGATTATGAAGCATGAATCAATAACAAAGTTGCTCTTTCATTTAAAGGGATCTAGCAATAGTAGATACAGTACAAGTACGAAGGAATATGGCCCTAGTACTTGATAAATTATTTACTACACCTTTCTTGAGGTTATATAAATAATTGAATCCAAACAAAAAACATTCAAGTTTCAGAATTCATATATTAAGTGAAACAAAATGAAAGATACTGTTTTACGTGACACTCTATCACATTGCAATTTTATAGTATCCAATGTGTGAATGTCACTCACAACAAGAACGTTATATTTTTTTGTTGTTATATGATAAATAAATACTCCATGAGGTTGACATTTTTTTTGTCATGACTTTGTTTAAGTTTATGTCTCCGCTATCTTTTTGTTTCTAACAATCTTCTTTTCTTTGAATATTAATCCTCATTTTTTAAGAAAAACTAGTAAAATATTTAATGGATTTTATTATACAAACTTTTTGTTTGTGTTGATTTTTTAGTTAGCATGTGGAGAAGTGTAAGGGTATCCCAATCTCAATGCTTTCATTATTCTAATTAAAAGAATTACACATTAATTGAATATAATTAGATTTAAAATTGTTTAATTAAAATTAGGTAATCTCGAATCTTCATTTAAGTTAGTCTTACAAAAAATCTATAAGAAAGCAAAGCAACACATAGGTAGCCTTAGTTGAGAATGTCAATCTAAAATTTTGGTCATGCTCACAAAAAAAAGAAGACAGAGCAGAGCATGGATACGAGTTTTGTATTAAAAATTAACAAATTTCTCGCACATCTAAAAAAAATTAAAATGCAAATATACTATCATATATGTAATAGCAGTGTTAATAATATACTATATGATACGAGTTTTGTATTAAAAATTAACAAATTTCTCGCACATCTAAAAAAAATTAAAATGCAAATATACTATCATATATGTAATAGCAATGTTAATAATATACTATATGATACGAGTTTTGTATTAAAAATTAACAAATTTCTCGCACATCTAAAAAAAATTAAAATGCAAATATACTATCATATATGTAATAGCAATGTTAATAATATACTATATTTTTTATATTGTAAGTGTCGGAATATCGTGATAATATTGTATCATAGTGTTGATATCGGATTTTATGTTTCGGATGACTATTTTATTTGAGTCATTTGATCAAAACACTGAACCGAGATAATTTTACCTAATAAAATAATAATTTAAAATATTAACAGTATGAAAATTTGTAATCTGTACTATAGAAAATTTAGATCCAAAATTTTCACCTTATATACAAACAAATAAGTGAATAACAACCGTAGAAAAAACTTTATCTTACAAAAATTAACTCATAAAGAGTACATTTTTCAGCATTGGAATGGTCCCAACAGCTCAAGTGTGTCAGTTTGTCTGTCAGAATAGATCATAACTGCCCTCTATTTATTCCTTCCCAACTCCTTTCCATTTCCACAAACAACACCTTTCAAGGTTCATCTTCTTCTAACTAATTATCTTTCCTTTCTATTTTTCTCTCTCTCTTTTCTTTCACTTCTATATTAATATTAACTTCTCTATGCTTCATTTATGTAGGAAAAATGTCTCCTCTTGGATTTCTTCTCCTTGGAATTTTTTACATGCTTTCTCATGTAAATGGCTATGGTGGTCATGCTAGTTGGATTAATGCTCATGCTACTTTTTATGGTGGAAGTGATGCTTCCGGAACAATGGGTATGTATATATGTCTGTATGTATATATATACGTATGTTTGTATGTATGTTTGCATGAATATAACCGACAATTCAATGAATTTTTTTTACATATTCACGTATTCAGTAGTCCGCATATATCGATCACAGTTGAATCAAGTTTAAAAATTTAAGAAAATATATATATATATATATATATATATATATATATATATATATATATGTATATTCTTTTTTCTATTAAATTTTCTAAAAATATCGAGTACAGTCTGATCTCGATCTAACGGTCGTTAATATATTCAGACTGTGAAATTTCTTATTATGTTTTGCATAAACCCTAAGAACATTATAGAAATACTTCTAATTAGATTTATTTACTTTTGTATAGGTGGAGCATGTGGATATGGAAATTTATATAGTCAAGGTTATGGAACAAATACAGCAGCATTAAGCACAGCATTATTCAACAATGGATTGAGTTGTGGAGCATGTTATGAAATTAAATGTGTGAATGATCCACAATGGTGTACTCCTGGATCCATTATAGTTACTGCCACTAATTTCTGTCCACCTGGTGGTTGGTGTGACCCTCCAAATCACCATTTTGATCTTTCTCAACCTATTTTTCAACACATTGCTCAATATAAAGCTGGGATTGTACCTGTTGCTTACAGAAGGTAATTAACTTCACATTTTCTTTTTTCTACTATTTTTAGTTTTCATTGTGAGTTCTGTCTCGAAGAAACAACCGTCTTGAGAGTATGTAAAGTGGGCTACAATACAGGATTCAATTTTTTTTTACAGATAAACTATAGTCAAGTAGGACCTCAGGACAGAGTTGTCACTGTTAAACCGTAAATATATACGACTCATATTTGATTTGTCGGTGTTGAACAAATGATAACTTACTCGAAACCTCCCTAAATATTTAAAAGCCTAGAAATAAATTGTTTTTGAAGACGTGCAAAACGGATTACCGCACCGACCCAAAATTTATCATGGTTAAATTATAGTTAAATAAAAGCTCATTAAATATAAGATTTATATTTATTTTGTCGTGGTTAAGCTGTAATTAGTATATTTAGAGGCTCTAAAAATTTGAGATGATTCTGCCTGAAAATAATGATTTTAATTTTGTTTTTGGATTTTGAAGGGTAAGATGCAGAAGAAGAGGTGGAATAAGATTCACTATCAATGGACATTCTTACTTCAATTTAGTACTAGTGACAAATGTTGGAGGGGCTGGTGATGTACATTCTGTGGCCATAAAAGGTTCAAGGACAAGATGGCAAGCCATGTCAAGAAATTGGGGGCAAAATTGGCAAAGTAACTCTTACCTTAATGGACAAAGTCTTTCATTTGTTGTCACCACAAGTAATGGTCATAGTGTGGTTTCATTCAATGCTGCTCCAGCTGGTTGGTCATTTGGTCAAACCTATACTGGAAGACAATTCAACTATTAAGTAACATTTCAATCGATATTTTAAAAATTGAATCAACCAGTTTAATTGGCGACATCTAGGGTTTGATAATTTAAACAGTTCGATTCAGACATTGTTCTGATACGAACTGTTTAATTTTATTGAACCATGATCCAAAAGTTTTTGCTGGTTCAGTTTTTAAAATATTTAGTAATAATAATAATATCTCAATTTCAAGATTATTATTACATTTAAAAATTAAAAAGGACTAAGTTTTTTTTAGTTGAGTAGTGTAAATGATTTATGAGAGTTGGGCTAGATAGAAGATGGTTTAGCCCAATTTATTTATATTATTTTGATTTTTATTTATGTGGTAAGCATTTGTGGATGATGTGCTGGCTTTATTTATGCTGTGCCTCAACAAATGATATACTTTGCCATGTTGAGAAAGATTAAGTCTTAAAGAGATTGTTGAATGTGCTCTTTGTACTTTAATTATTGGTGAATGAATGTGAAAGATCATGCTTTAATTGTGTGATAAAAAAATGAGGTGCCTAACTTCACTTGCATTCCTAAACATGTAGCTGACATCATTAGTGATTCATTTGGTTTGTTTGTTCTCTAGTGAATCTATAAAGCTATTCTCTCTTTTTCAAAATTTGGAATAATTATAATTAAGCCATTAACAACATAGATGATTTATTTGAAAAATTAGAAAATTTTTGTCCTTAATCGTATATACACTGATTTAAAGATCAACCGTTAATCAAAAACATTTAAAAGATCAACCGTTAATCAAAAACATTTAAATGAGATGATATGAATTTCTTCTAATTTAAAAAGAGATTTTGATTTCGAATTTAGCAACAAACATGTAGCAAAGTTACATCTATTGAGAGAGAATTTTACCGCAGTGTAAACAAACTTCTTTGACTCGAAGAATTAGTTTATGTAGACGAACACATAAAATACCTAATTTTATAGAACAAAAACTTAAACAAATTATTTAGAGCTCAAGGATCTACCACATGTTATTGATGGCCCAATCTTTTTAGTTAGATATTAGTGTTTGATCAAAGTTAGAAATATGTGCTGTATAACATGATATGTTTGAGGCTTTGTAATCTTCTAGACATAGCCATTTTCTGAAGAACTCAAAGATTGTTGATATTCTTAAAAGATTTATATGTATTGTTAACTTAAACTAAAAAAATAAATTTTACTGTGATGTCACTTTCAAACATCTGTTTTATCAGCTCATCAATAAAGTTGTAGAATAAAAGGAAATGAACATATAACAATAGATTAGCAAAATAAATATAATATCAAATTATACAGACAAATTGTCATCCAATTAAGAACAAGATAATAGTTGAAAAATCAGAATGAGATAATAAAGACAATAATTTATTGGCAAAAATACATTTGAAATTTTGTAGCAAAAGAAAGAAGGAAAAAAAGCAACAAAATTTGGTCAGAAAAAATTGACTAGACAGACAGCAATTTTTCAAAACATTGCATTGAGGGATAAATTATTGTCACTCTTTTTGTAACTATGTTTTCAAGTTTGAAGAATAGAAGCTTCCCGAATTTCGTGCTCAGTTAGTAGTTTAGTAGTATGAACGTATTCAGAAACAGAATCAGACTTTATGGACTCCAAGCTAACGGGACTCACAGAAAATTCGTCTCCGACTGCCTTTATAGTTCTCTCTATAAATTCTGATCTCGGCATATACTCCTTCATTCGACAAATGAAATCCGTGTGATCTCTTGTCTGCACCGTAGCAATCAAATGTGATAATTATTGATCGATGAACAAGTGAAGCATATAGTATATTAGCGAAAAGAAATATAAAATATAAGCTTACTAATCGATACTTGGGAGCCTTTGCAGGTAACTTGAGATAAGACATGTTCTTGTCTTGATAATCCCATAGAAAAGACGTGTGGTGTATCCACCGGTTCTTGGTTATAGATTGAGCATTTCCACCAAACTTGCGATCACCAAACGCATAATCTTTCAGCACAACGGAAACGATAATAATTGGATCAGAAATTCGTTATAAAATTCATGAAACAAACGTTAAATGAACTGTTGAATCAAACACAGTTGTGAATATACCATTTTCACGGAGATGGAAATCGGCAAGCCCTGCAAAAGCTTTACCATACAGTAGACCACTCCACGACATAATGGGACGGGGAAAGGGTTGAACATTTGGAACGGCGTCTTTATTGCATATTAGTGTAACAAATATAGTGCCATCGTCAACAATAACAGTTCCTCCCCCTGTAAACCTTCTGATGATAGGTATACGATCTCGCAACACAGATTTGGTTTCAACAAGTTCTGAAAGTTTCCTACGTAAAATATTCCACATTGACATTAGGTATTTCTTGTCATGTTCAAAGCGAGGGAACGAAAAACGCATTTGAATAAATAAAACAACTTAATAAGTGGTTTTTAGAATGTAATAACATTCATTTGAAAGAAACATTGCTAAAGAATTTCAAAAAACACACTCATACATATTATGTAGTGTCAGATACTCGTTAATGTCAGACACAGACACATGTGATCAGTTATATTTATTTATTTTTTAAATTATTACCGGTGGAGACGTGTCAGTGTCGGTGTGAAGAAAAACAATATTGAAGAGATTAAAAAGAAGTGTACCCAGACAAGCCCATGACAATGGAAGGGGAAGTAGTGCCGTCATTAACAATACACCAATTATCGGAACTCGTTCGAAGCAAGCGTTCTTCTAAATGCAATTGCTCCAAAATACACATCCCTTTTAACCTAACAACCTTCATCAATGGACCTACTCCTTCTCTTGCTTTCCCCAACATTCTCAATTTTTCTTCTGCAATTCAATGAAAAACATCAATGAAACAACAATTTTCAAGTTATAATTCAAAATATGAAGTGCCCAATCGGAGTGGGTATCTGCTACCAACGACGGGATTCTGTAGTGCGTTGCGTATTGCTGCGGCGAAAATCGCGACGCAATCCATCGGCGTCCGCTGTTGGAAAGAATAGAGAAATACCTTAGTGGTTGGCGGTTGACGGCCGAGTTCGGGTTTTATTCTTACTGCCTGGGAAGTTTAGATGTTGTTCATTTTGATTTTGTTTTTGAAAGTTGAAGTTTAGGTGATGATTTTGTTTTTAAATGTTTTTTTAAAAAAATAAAAAATTAATAATTTAAATTTTTTAAGTTAATTATTTGATATAATTAAGAGTTTTCAATTTGAGGAGATACACGAACATCATGCTACCTTCCTATCCAAGCTATGTTCCACCCCTCAAAGAGCTTTTAAGCCTTTTAAAACTCTCAGCCGATGCTAAAAATCTAAACTTTGGCAAAACCATCCATACCCAGTTGCTCATTCGCAACCAATCATCAAACCACCATCAAACCAACTCCCTAATCAACCTCTATGTCAAATGCTCCAAACTCCGTCTCGCACGGTACCTGTTTGACGAAATGCCTGTAAGAAACGTTGTTTCTTATAATGCTTTAATGGGTGGGTATTTGCATAATGGGGAGCATTTTGAAGTTATTTCACTCTTCAAGAAAATGGTTTCGTCGGTTCAAAATGATGTTTTGGTTTCACCCAATGAGTATGTGTTTACCACTGTTCTTTCTGCTTGTGCTCATAGAGGGAGAGTTTTCGAAGGGAGGCAGTGTCATGGGTTTTTGTTCAAGTTTGGTTTGATTTTTCATCGATATGTGAGAAGTGCTCTTGTTCATATGTACTCCAAGGGTTTTCGTGTTGATTTAGCGTTGCAGGTTTTGGATAGTGAACATGGTGGTGATAATATTAATGATGCTTTTTGTTATAACTCGGTGTTGAACGCGCTTGTGGAGTCTCGGAGTTGGGGTGAGGGTTTGGATGTTTTGGGGAGGATGGTGAGTGAAGGAGTGGTTTGGGATAATGTTACGTATGTTAGTGTCATGGGACTTTGCGGTCAGATTAGAGATTTGCGATTGGGTTTGCAAGTTCACGCGCAGTTGTTGAAAGGTGGTTTAATGTTTGATGTTTTCGTTGGTAGTATGTTGGTAGATATGTATGGAAAATGCGGCGAGGTTTTGATTGCGAGGAAGGTTTTTGACGGTTTGAAAAATCAGAATGTGGTGGTATGGACTTCCCTCATGACTGCTTATTTGCAGAATGGAGATTTTGAGGAGAGTTTGGATCTGCTTACGTGTATGGATCGAGAAGGTACTATGGCGAATGAGTTCACTTTTGCGGTTTTGCTTAATGCTTGTGCAGGTATAGCAGCGCTCAGACACGGCAATCTATTGCATGCTCGTATTGAGAAGATAGGTTTTAAGAATCGTGTTATTGTCGGGAATGCTTTGATAAATATGTATTCCAAGAGTGGTAGCATTGATTCTTCGTATGATGTGTTCGTTGAGATGACGTATCGGGATATTATTACTTGGAATGCTATGATATGTGGATACTCTCAACACGGACTCGGGAAACAAGCTTTACTAGTGTTTGACGACATGGTGTCTACCGGAGAATGTCCAAACTATGTAACTTTTGTCGGGGTTCTATCAGCTTGTGCTCATTTGTCTCTCGTAAAAGAAGGGTTTTACTATTTGAATGAGCTAATGAAACATTTTAAGATCGAGCCAGGATTGGAGCACTACACTTGTCAGGTTGCGGTTTTGTGCCGAGCCGGTCTTCTTGAAGAGGCTGAGAGTTTCATGAAGACAACAACGCATGTGAAATGGGATGTTGTTGCCTGGCGAGTTTTGCTTAACGCGTGCAATGTTCATCGAAATTATAGCTTGGGGAAACGAATTGCAGAAACTATCTTACAGATGAATCCTCGAGATATGGGGACGTATACATTGCTATCGAATATGTATGCAAAAGCACGAAGCTGGGACGGTGTCACGACTATTAGGAAAATGATGAGAGAAAGAAACGTTAAGAAGGAACCTGGAGTCAGTTGGCTTGAGATAAGAAACATCGTTCACGTCTTTTCTTCAGACGGAAGCAATCATCCGGAGTGTATTCAAATTTATGAAAAGGTTCAACTATTGTTGGAAATGATTAAGCAACTAGGATACGTGCCGAATATTGAATCCGTACTGCATGATGTGGAAGATGAACAGAAGGAAAGTTATCTTAATTATCATAGTGAGAAGCTGGCAATAGCATATGGTCTGATGAAGATACCTTCTCCGGCACCCATTCGTGTAATTAAAAACCTTCGGATATGTGAGGATTGTCATATGGCTGTGAAACTAATATCAAAGGTAACAAACAGGTTGATAATTGTTAGAGATGCTAGCCGGTTCCATCATTTTTGCGATGGGATATGTACTTGTGCCGACCACTGGTAGCAATGGGCCAGCGAGAAGATAGTTTAATGCAAGGATTGAGGACAGACACGGAGTTGCTGAAGGAAAGAACGGACGAAATGAAGAATGGAATCAAAGTATTGCTTCTCGAATTTAAGAAGACACCTCTAGAAAGTTCGATCACAAGAGCAATAAGACGAGAAATGAAGAAGCTGAAACGAACAGGTCTGACAAGGGCAAGGAACAATCTCGAGCCGCTGCCAGCAAAGGAATGAGGATGGAATCCTACACAGGAGCAGGAGCAGGAGCAGTGGAATATTCTGAAATAAGTTTTGAAGCAGTCTTGAAAGGAGCCAACAATCTTGTGTTGCATTGCAATGCGATAACTTATGAAACAATCGTTCGCGCTCTCTTTGAAAAAGATGTGAACGACAAGACAGAGAAACTTTGTAAATGATCAAACCGTTATACTTTTTTTCGGAATTTCTTTTATAGAAATTTAAAACTTGTCTTAACATTTTATATTTTCATTTTCAATTCGGTTTATTTGTTATTTGATTTAGTTCTGGAACTGTTTGTGCAATGCAGGTTCGGTTCACTATCCAAATATACTGATTTGATTATTTTAACATCAGTATATTTCGGCCTTTTTCTTAGCAGAAATAAGTTCAAAATTGAAGAAAAGAAATAAAAGAATATGTTAAAATAAGTTCATATATTAAAAAAAAATCGTCACACAAAGGAACAGAAAAAATTCAACATAATCTGTGTTCCATAATCTTTACAAATTCAATGAAATCAATTCTTCCATCTTGATTCCCATCAAAGTTCTTAATCATCTTATGACATTTCTCAACTTCTGAACCTTCCTTAAATCCCAAAATACACAAAACTCTTTTCAACTCCATTGCATCAATGAATCCATCTTTGTTCTCATCAAAAACATCAAAAGCCATCTTCACTTCCTCAAAACTTGGCTCATTCTCTTCAAACAATTCAGAAAGTTCCTTAGAACCATATTTCTCTTCAAGTTCCTCACTTTCTTCATTGCAAAAAATTTCCATTTTCGCCATCACCCTTTCGACTTCATCTCTCTTAATCTCCTCACTGTCTCTGCTAACACTTGATTCACCTTCTGATATTGGCTTCTCTCCTTTTAGACTCGAGTCAGCGGAACAAAGTTTGCAGAGAAGAAAAACAAACCGAAAACTCAACAAACTCGAGAAGAATTTTTGTACTCCAATGATGAATGTTGAATATAGGAAAAAATCTATCAAACCAAATAAAGTTGAACTTGAAGTTGAGTTGATATCATCATTCAGTGATGCTTTTTCTTCTGCAATAAGATATTCAATTTCTCTGAAGAATGTCTGCATATCTACTCAAAAATATAGATGAATGTATAGAATCCTATGACCCTTTTGCACAAAGATTCAAAATTTGTTATGTTGTTATTTAATCTATGAAGATAAAAATTGTTATGGCTAAAAAGTTGGTTATATAGGAATAATTTTTGAAAAGTGAAGGAAGGTACGTGACTAGTTCATGAATTAAATGTTGATTATAATAAAGATGATAGAAGTATGGTTGGTTTTTTCTTGACAATATCAAAGGAAGTTTCTTGTTTTGTGAATGGAAGCATATATGGAATTTGTATATGGTTGTTTTATGGCCTGCCTTTTTCTTGTTTTATTCTGCTTTGATTCTGTCTTTCTGTCTGTATTATATTTTTATTTTGTAGGTGATATTTTTTTTGATAGGATTATGAAAAATGGGCACAATAATATTTTTAGTAGTTTCTTAGAAGTTGAATATGTAGTTGATGTCAAAGTCACATATGCACTTACTCTATGACTTCTCTATCACTACTTTCCTATCGATAATTCACTTTTTTTTTAGTGAAAATTCAAATATTTGTGTTTTTTCTATAATATGTTTTATAGAGAAATGTAAAAATAATTTAATTAGTTGTTTATTTGAATTTAATTTATTTTGAAAAGTATATATTTTTGAATAAAATATTTAAATAAAATGAAATAATTTTTTATTTATAATTTGTAACAAAACACGTGTGCTTTTTTATAAATTATTACGGAGAAAGTATTAAATATATTATATAGTTGATCTTTATTTTAACTTTTTCACATAATTACTTCTTTATTTTAAATTTAAATAGTTTTAATTTCTTTCTCATATTTGAATATATTATATTTATTATTATTATTATTATTATTATTATTATTATTATTATTATTATTATTTTAAAATTTGATATAGTATATATTTTAATTCTCATCATTCTAATTACTCTATCATAATTTAGTAAAAAGATTAACTAATATGTATTGTCAGTGTAAATTATTTTACACAATCAATAAATTACTAATAGGGATGACAAAATAGGTTGGGTCTGCCAGGTCGGTCTGTTTGACCTATTATTTTTAGCGGGTTTGGCTGAGGTTTTTGACTCGGTACTTTAAGTTGGCTCGTCCCGTCTAACCCGCTTAAAATAACGAGCTGAGGCGGAGAGGGGCGAGTTTTTCCTGCAGACTTTTTGTTAATTTTTATTTATTTTTACTTCGAATTAAAATAACTTTAACTATAAAAATAACACTCTTCTCTTACTATCATGTTGATTAAATTATATTTTAAATTATTATACAGAAAAAATAAATTATAAGCTCAATGTTTTTTTATAACTTTCTAATAATTGAATTTTTTTTGAAATAAAAGAACAATTATATGGCATGCAAAATTATTAAGTTTTTAATACATTAATTCACATGTTTTCTTTAAAAATAGATGTTGATTTTAAGAAAAAAATAATTTGATTAGTGTATACGTGTGACAAATTTAGGATTTAACTATTAAGAAGTCAGTCAATAAAAGAGTCTACATGATGTAAGCATTGAGAAAGTCAAATGTTGATATTTTATGGACTACTATTTTATGCATTACGATGTTTTATGCAGTGTAAATGTTATCATTGTTTGTCTTATGTAAAATTTTAATATGGTTCTTTAGTAGTTAGTTTTTAAATAGGATTATGATGATATGTATCGTTTATTTTTTATTTTGATATTTTTTATATATTATGATTGAGTTTATTTCCTTATTTTTGATTGAAATTGGTCTTTATTTGTTTTATTTTATGAACTATTTGGATTAACACATGTTGAAGTTCTATTATGCATTAAAAATATATTTTGTCGATTCTTTGGTAATAATCAAAAAATTTGTAAATTATGTAGTAAATCAAATTGTAAAAAAAAAAATTGACGCGTCGGCCCGTCAACCCGCCAACTCGTTAGTAAACGGAGCGGACTTGACTTTTGAGCTCGAACGCCTAAGTTGATCTGTCCCGTTCCACCCCACTTTTGGACGGGCTTAAATGGGGTAGGCGTAAAAGGGGCGAACCGCCCGCTTTGCCACCCCAAATTACAACCACTTTTATAATACTTTAAATGTAATTAAGGCAAAATTCAATCATCTATTAAAATTTAACAGTCATAATTAACTAACTATACCCTCGGTATATATCAATTAAATTCTTTTTAAAATATACATGTCGCCCAAAAAAATCTAGTAATATGAAAATATTAACCGAACACAAAATTATTCTCATATACTGTATTTGTTTTAAAATGAGTGTCATTTTAGCTATTAAAATTTGTTTTAAGATGAATGTCATTCTCACTTTTCAATATATAAATAATTATCATTTTTTTTAATTGTGTCATATAATTTGTTCTGGACTGCCCGTATGAATGTCAGGCCGATCATCTCTTTGGGCCTCATAACGGGCCGACGTGCAGAATGACCTTCGAAGGGCATGATCTGCTCGTCCTACGCGCTACCAGAGTCCTTCTGCCCGACGGATGTCGAGCAGACCAAACCGATCTCATTCATTAAGGACTATGCCCGTTAGAACCTCCCTTGGTCGACATAACGACTAGTTTCGAGCGTTGGTGCCCGGTTTGACCTAGTCAGACCGGACAGCTATATTCACGGATCCACATATCCAGGCTCAAAGATAGCAACCAATGAGAACATTCCTAAGATTATTATATAAACTCTCATACCTTTGAGGGAAAGATATCACATTCTTACTCTAACTACCCTATTATTCTCTCATTCCCACCTTGATCATTGCTTACGTTAGCATCGGAGTACCTTGCAGGTACACCACCCATCCTCATCAAACAAAGCTCGAAAGACCCTTGTTCGCTCCGGCTCTCTCAAATTTTGATCAGATACAACCGATCATAATTATTATATTTTATACTACTTCCAATACGTTAGTAAAACTAATTTAATAAAAATGAATGTTCTATAACAATATTATTATATTCCTTAATCTTAATCTATGTGCAAAAATATTAAACTGACATTTATTTTAAAATGGAGAGAATAATTTTTTAAAAAAAACTTAAAACCTTAAGAAAACACCCTTAAAATCTAAGTTTAATAATAATAATAATAATAATAATAATAATAATAATAATAATAATAATAATAATAATAATAATAATAATAATAATAATAATAATAATAATAATAATAATAATAATAATAATAATAATAATAATAATAATAATAATAATAATAATAATAATAATAATAATAATAATAATAATAATAATAATAATAATAATAATAATAATAATAATAATAATAATAATAATAATAATAATAATAATAATAATAATAATAATAATAATAATAATAATAATAATAATAATAATAATAATAATAATAATAATAATAATAATAATAATAATAATAATAATAATAATAATAATAATAATAATAATAATAATAATAATAATAATAATAATAATAATAATAATAATAATAATAATAATAATAATAATAATAATAATAATAATAATAATAATAATAATAATAATAATAATAATAATAATAATAATAATAATAATAATAATAATAATAATAATAATAATAATAATAATAATAATAATAATAATAATAATAATAATAATAATAATAATAATAATAATAATAATAATAATAATAATAATAATAATAATAATAATAATAATAATAATAATAATAATAATAATAATAATAATAATAATAATAATAATAATAATAATAATAATAATAATAATAATAATAATAATAATAATAATAATAATAATAATAATAATAATAATAATAATAATAATAATAATAATAATAATAATAATAATAATAATAATAATAATAATAATAATAATAATAATAATAATAATAATAATAGCAATTATCAAGTTTTTTAAAGTTAGTGCAAAGCTTGAACGTCACTTTCATGGTAGAAAATTGAACCAATACTATTTCATGGGCAGGCATTGACATTTTCTATGAAGCTTGTGCGTTTACCTTGATTGTCTGACAAGGTAAGAAAGAATTTGTGAAGACCCCAAAAGCGCTTCACTGTTTTACAAGTCCTGTCGACGGTTTTGTCCTCATTTATTACAAATCTCACTTTGACATCTTTCAACAAATACTTCAAAATTGCTTAAGTACTAAGTTTGGTCCATTATAGAAATTTTGTTTTAGATTTTATAATTTAATTTGTTTAGACTCAGTTTATAATTTTAAAAGTATTTTTTTGTTAGTGCATGAAACAATTTTAATGAAAGGAAAGGAGTTAGAATAAAAAAGTAAAGATTCTATTATAATTTGTACAATTTGAATTACTAAACTATGTCTATTTATATATAATTAATTTGTACCAGTATATATTAATAAATCTTAATCGGATTTGGGTTTGAATTATATCTTATATTTTAACATATCCTTTATAATTTTAGTTGTCAAATATACACTAATCATAATTAATCTGAACTATTCTTAGTTGACACACATCATAAAATACTGCTATATAACCAGCCTCACACGATGACAATGCCACCACAAGTTACTTTCTCGAGCCCCATGAGATTGGGGCACAAAAGATTTGAAAGAAATAACCAGTTGTGCTTCTTTGATCTTCCTTATCTCCACACCAATCAACATTTGAATAAAAAGTAATCATAGTTTCTTTGCTTTTAGAATCACGTCGAAATATAATTCCACAGTTTATCGATGCTTTTAAGTATCCCAGAATTCTTCTTTTAGCCTTCATGTGTGACAGCCTTGGTTCACTCATGTATCTTCTCACTATATCCAAATCTGAAATCTATATCAAGTCGTATGTTGCACACATGTCTCAGAGATCCAACTATTTATTTAAACAAAGTTACATCGACTTTGTCTTCCTCTCCATGCTTCTCCAACTTCAAATTTGGTTTGACAAATGAAGATGTCGAAGTCGAAGCATCCATTATGAATCTCTTAAATATCTCTTTGACATACTTCCTTTGATGTAGCATCATTACTTGCTTCGACATTTGAAATTTCATACCTAGAAAATACGAAAAAAATTCATTGAAGATAACCAACAAAAAAACAAATTTCATTGATTGAAAATGAAGAAGTACATACTTGATAAAACAACTAGAACAAACAGACACAAAGAAACCTAGACAATAAACAAATATCATTTAACCCTAAATACTTCACACTTTTTCTTCACCAGACCATTTGCAGGACCTGTTCTCAGGATGCATTCAACAATGCCTTCTCTAAAGAAGATCTCAGAGAGAACTCTTCCAAAAGGTATGAAGGACTTCCATTAATTTCTGGAGAACGTGATGGACTTTGCAGAAAATTGAAGATAATATGTGGTAAACTTATCTGGATATCATTGACCAGCAAAAATAGAAGAGTCAATCGTCATGAGACATGATAGTTTTGTGAACTCTTCTAGGAAGAAAATTGATTAACAGAAACTTAAACTTAAACCAACTTTTTGGAATGGGAAGAAGAGTTTCGGGATTGTTAGGCTTGTAATTGGATGTTGAGTTGTGGAGAGTGAAGAGCTCTTCATCAAGAAAATATCAACTCTTAACACATTCAACAGTAAAGTCAATGTTCTCAAAACTAGTAGCGAGGGCAATTTAAAAGGGGGTGATGGTTATGAGAACACCAAAGATAGATGAAGCAATGGAACAACCTTTACACATAATGTAAACATAAGCATACAACCAAAAACTCACAGATCCAATGAGGGTAGATAGGTCCATGCAATATAACGATGTAACAAGACCATCTTTGAAGACTGAAGCTTTCAATGAGATTGAGATCAATACTGCTAAATCTTGGATGAAGTTCACATATAACTTCCAAAAATTTCTCGAAACTTTAAAAGGTTCTTACGGCCATTGAAAGAAGTTTTGAAAGATAGTGGGTGAAAGATAAAGAATGTATTTATTTGAACAATAAATAAATGAGAAAGAAGCGTAACTGACTAACTAAAAGATATGAGAAGACGACAGAGACATCATACGCCCTAAAAATCACCTTCATTTAAATCACCTATTTTTTCCTGATAATTTTATACTAAACAAAAGAAATAAAAGAATATGTCAAAATAATTTCATATATTATACAATTCCTCACACAAGGGAAAAAAAAATCAACATAATCTATTTTCCATAATCTTTACAAATTCAATAAAATCAATTCTTCCATCTTGATTCCCATCAAAGTTCTTAATCATCTTATGACAATTCTCAACTTCTGAACCTTCCTTAAATCCCAAAATACACAAAACTCTTTTCAACTCCATTGCATCAATGAATCCATCTTTGTTCTCATCAAAAACATCAAAAGCCATCTTCACTTCCTCAAAACTTGGCTCATTCTCTTCAAACAATTCAGAAAGTTCCTTAGAACCATATTTTTCTTCAAGTTCCTCACTTTCTTCACTGCAAAAAATTCCCATTTTCCCCATCACCCTTTCCACTTCATCTCTCTTAATCTCCTCACTTTCTCTGCTAACATTTGATTCACCTTCTGATATCGGCTTCTCTCCCTTTACATCCGAGTCACCGGAACAAAGTTTGCAGAGAAGAAAAACAAACCGAAAACTCAACAAACTCGAGAAGAACTTTTGTACTCCAATGATGAATGTTGAATATAGGAAAAAATCTATCAAACCAAATAAAGTTGAACTTGAAGTTGAGTTGATATCATCATTCTGTGATGCTTTTTCTTCTGCAATAAGATATTCAATTTCTCTGATGAATGTTTGCATATCTACTTAGAAATCAAAACTCAAAAATATAGATGAATGTGTAGAATCCTATGACCCTTTTGCACAAAGATTCAAACTTTGTTATGTTGTTATTTAATCTATGAAGATGAAAATTGTTATGGCTAAAGAGTTGGTTATATAGGATTTTTGAAAAGTGAAGGAAGGTACATGACTAGTTCATGAATTAAATATTGATTGTAATAAGAATAATAGAAGTATGGTTTGTTTTTTCTTGACAATATCAAAGGAAGTTTCTTGTTTTGTGAATTGGAGCATATTTGAATATGTGTTTGGTTGTTTTATGGTCATGGTCAAGTTGGCCTGCCCTTTTCTTGTTTGTTTCTGGTTTGATTATGTCTTTTAGTCTTTATTATATTTTTATATGTGTGATATTTTTTGTAGGGAAGATCTGTGGAAATTCAAAATGGACATAATAATATTTTTAGTAGTTTCTTAGAAGTTGTGGATGTAGTTTGTGTCAATGTCATAGATCCACTTATTCTATAACTTCTCTAATATTAATATATTATTTAAGGTTAAGACAAAAAAAACTTGATTATATATCTCTATTTTAATTGATTCATGTACTTAGTTTCTTATTTAAATTAAACATTTTTAATTTCTTTCATGTTTTTATATTTAAAATTATAATATGTTTACTTTTAAATGTGGTATCACTTATATTTTTCATCTTAAAATTTTATAACATTTCTATATGACAATTTCTTGATAACTTTTCATGTTACAAAGCAATAAAAAATAGCTAAATAATCAATTTTTAGTATAAAAAATGAAAAAATTGAACTAAAAATAATTACCTAATTTTTTGAAATAGTAAAAATAGAAAATTAAAACTATAATCAAGAAAAATAAATATTATATAAGATTTCGGAAATTTAGTTTAAGAATAGACTAAATTAAAATTGTATAAGAATAGACTAAATTAAAATAAATATTATATAAAATTTGAGAAATTTAGTTTAATCAAGCAAAATAAATATTATGTAGAATAATATTATATAAGATTTCGCAAAATAAATTAATTTTTTGAAATAGTAAAAATAGAAAATTAAAACTATAATCAAGCAAAATAAATATTATATAAGATTTATTTGAACTAAAAGTTTAAGAAATTTAAATACTAGTGTTTAAATCTTAGCAAAGAATTTTTTTTATAATAATTAACTATATAATTAATAAAGATAGTGATTTAATGGGTATATATATTAAATTCAATTTAAAATAAAACAAAATTAAAATTACAAATCATTTTAAAACATATCTACTAATATATGGATTAAGGATATTATTCTAACACAAAAATTGTTCTCATATAATCAATTTTTTAAAAGTTAATGCAATGCATGAACGTCATTTTCATGGAAGAAAACTTATATCATATATACTATTTCAAGGGCAGGCATTGACATTATCTATGAAGCTTATGCATTTACGTTTGATTGTTTGAAAAGGTAAGAAAGAATTTGTGAAGACCCCAAAAGCGTGTGTCACCGTTTCACAATTCATGTGGACGGTTTTGTCCTATTGCATCTCAAATCTCACTTTGACATCTTTTAACAAATATATTATAAAAATAAAAAACAATTATATTAAATAAAAAATTGCCTAAATAATAAATTTGGTGACATGGAATCTTGTATTTGTTTTAGACATTGTTATTTAATTTATTAAAATTTGTTGTAGGTCGACCAAAAACTCAAATGATTAAGGATGAAATCAATCAAAATATATATAATCATCTCATATGAAAAATAAGGTTTACTTTCTCATCTCATATGAAAATAAGGTGTGTTTTCTAATCTCTATTTTTTCGAGTCATCTTGGAGATTTTCTAATCACAACTTCACGGATCAGAGATAAAAGACATCGCCATGTATAACTTTGTTTCTTGGAACTAAAACAAATCGATTTACAAAATTCTCATTCTCGACTTTAGTGATTACCATTACTAATTGAAACTTAACAAAATATATTATAATTCTTAGATCTAAAAACAAGCAATTAGAATTACATTCAATTCATGGCATTAATATGCCATAGTGGTGGGTTTTTTTTTTTATTGGGATGAATTCTATGTGGTGCCTTTGTGGCAGGCTGGTTATATCTGAATCATATAATTTAAGAGCATGCATATTCTGCATACTACTGACATGTGATTGATTATTGATAATTGTGATTAATTCTTACATGTATTTAGTCTTAAGCTACCCGTTTTGTTAATAGTTTTTGGTGAGTACTCTTTTTAAATTCTCTTGGACATGATATGTATATCTATATTTTCAGATTTTTACTCTCGTTTGGTTTAGTTTGACATGAGTAACTGACATTTACAACAACATTTTAGGTACCGAGGTGGAGTTTCAAAGTGATTGATATTTTCCTGATGTGTGATTGCGGGGAAGAAGAGTTTTTTTTTTTACAAAATTATGAATGAATAAATCAAATACATTACATTTTGGACTTAGTTATTTAGTATTGTTTCCATTGACTTAGAAGTGCAGTGATTTTTTCTCTTAAGAAATCATATTGACGTTGAATTGATTAAATTTCTAAATTATTTCATTTATGTTTCAAAAAGTATTTTGATAATTTCAGAGTCATGTCTTGAATTAAAACCTAGGGTGTTACAGTTCTTACAATGTCATATACACTGATAAGTTAGAATGGCTAGAAATTTAGCAGACATATATGAATTTGTATCGCGGGGGAGATCTATTATCCTTCAACAATTCAATAACTTTCTATAGCGAAACGATAAATATGAAAATGGAGAAGGAGTGTGCAAGAGAAAGGTGGTCCAAAACTTTCCTTTTATGTTTGTGTAGAAGAGCCTTCAGAAGTATCTTGGGAAGATCCTTCTTGGAAAAGCTAGATTTGCTGGAATCTTAGGTCTACCTGAGTGTAGCCTATCATGATAGTGAAGGAAGACCGGCCAATTCTAGCGCTGATCTAGAAAAAGCAAAGTGAATAAGAGAGTTGATTCTTAAAGGAATTCTCGTGTCGGCATCATAAGCAGAAGAAAATTTGGGGGATAACAATAAATTTGACCTGGATACGCAAGAAAATAAAGTTAGGCCCATTCCAAAAGTTAAAATTGAGTCTATCTAGCTTGTCGATAACTTAGTCTGGTTGGTAAATATAGGATCCATGCTTCCCCTTGAAATAAGGTCCACCCTAGTTGAATATATCTAGGTCAACAGAATCCTTTATGCTATCTCTCTCCACATTAGATGCTCGACATCGATCCCAATGTGACATGTTGTAACACTCCATTTTTTATTAAATTATTTTAATTAAGTTATTTTGTGAATTCTTTGTGGCTTATACGTATTTTATTTAATTATTGGATGTGAATAAATAAATAAGAGGGTATGAGTATATGTTCTATAATAGAGGTATAGAGAATAAGTTGTGACTTGTTGGAATTGATAAAAATTATTTAGAATATTGATAATTAGAATAAAGAGTACTTTAGTTAAATTATTAAAATGAATAAGTGTGATGAGGGTGTGTGTCCTTGAGGTTGGAGTGTTCAGAGTAATTAGAAGTTAGATAGATTTTATTTAGAATTATTAATAACTAAAATAATAATTTATTGTGATTTATTTAATTAAAATAATGTTTTACTTTTATCATGTAAATAAAATAATACAGTAAAGACGATGATATTCCGAAAACGTATTTCAGAACTTAGTACAGACATTACAAATATGTTGTGATGCCTTTAGGAGTGTCCAATGCATTGGGCGTGTTCATGGAGTACATGAATCATATCTTCTATGCCTACCTAGATTCATTTGTTGTAGTATTTATTGACGAAATTTTGATTTATTACAAGTCAAAGGAAGATTATGCAAAACACCTGAGAATTATGTTGCAAGTGTTGAAAGATAATAAGTTATTTGTGAAGCTCTTTCAAAATGTGAATTCTGGATACATGTAGTGAGTTTCATGGGACATGTCATTTCTAGTGATGTCATAGCAGTGGATCCATCCAAAGTAAGTGTTGTACTTCAGTGGGAACCTCTGAAGTTAGTGACAGAGGTTAGGAGCTTCTTGGGCTTAGCAGGTTATTACCATAGATTCATCGGTGGGGTTTCTATTTTGGCCCTTACTTTGACTCATTTGACTAGAAAAGGCCATGCCTTTATGTGGTATATCTTGTGTGAAGAGAGTTTCAGAGAATTGAAGAAGAGGCTAACTATAATGCCATTATTGATTCTACCAAATCCACATGAACCTTTTGTAGTATATTGTAATTCATCTAAGATATGGTTATGCAGAGTGTTGATGCAAGATGGTATGGTTGTGGCCTATGCTTCACAATAATTGAAGGTACATGAAAGGAATTATCCTACTCATGATCTAGAGTTAGCTTATATAGTATTTGTGTTAAAAATTTGGAGGCATTACTTGTATGGATCTAGGTTTGAGGTGTTTAGTGACCACAAGAGTCTGAAATATCTATTAGAATAGACATGATTGAATATGAGATAGAGGAGGTGGTTAGAATTCTTGAAGGATTATGATTTTAGCTCGAGTTACCATCCTGGTAAGGCTAGTGTTATGGCATATGCTTTAAGTAGGAAGATGATTCACATGTCAACATTAATGATTAAAGAGTTGGACTTACTTGAGTAATTCATAGACATAAGTATGGTTTGTGAACTGACCCCTGAGAGTGTGATGTTGCTTATGATGAAGGTTAATAATGATTTCCTTAATGAAGTTATAGAGAATCATAAACTTGATTTAAAGCTAGTATATTTAATGTCTGCAGAAGAATATGACACCGAAGGTGACTTTAAGGTGGATGACTTAGGCGTGTGGAGATTTTAAGGCAGAATTTATGTGTCGGATAATCCTGAGTTGAGGAAAACGATATTAGAGAAAACTCACAGAAGTGACTTGTGTTTTCATCCCGGGGCTAGTATAATGTATCAGGACCTTAAGAAATTATTTTGGTGGTCAGGAATGAATAAATATGTGGCTGGATTTGTAAATGCTTGTTTGGCTTGACAGAAGTAAACAATTGAACAACAGAAACCTTCTGGTTTGATGTGGCCATTGGAAATTACAAAGTGGAAATGGGATAGTATCTCAATGGACTTTTTAACTAGGTTACTGAATACAATGAGAGGCTTCGATGCCTTTTAGGTGACCATGGATAAATTGAAGAAATCGATGCACTTTATATCAATTAACATCAATTTTCAGTTGTCAAAGTTAGCATAAATCTATATCAAAATAATAGTGAAGTTGTATGGATTTCCGTTGAGCATAGTATCTGACAGAGACTCGAGGTTTACTTTTGGATTTTTGAAAAGCTTGTAGGAAACTTTGGGTTCTAGTTTGAAATTAAGTTTTACTCATCATCTGCAGACAGATGGATAATCAGAGAGGACTATCCAATCCTTATAAGATTTGTTGAGGGCTTATATGCTTGAGCATGAGGGTGCTTGGGATACCCATTTACTGTTAGTTGAGTTTATATATAATAATTGTTACCATTATATTATTGGGATGACTCCTTTTGAAACATTATATGGTATGAGGTGTAAGACACCTTTGTGCTGGTATGAGTAAGGTGAAAGTACTGTACTTGGACTTGAAGTTGTGCAACAGACCATTGAGACAATCAAGATGATAAGATATAAGATGAAAGCATCCTAGAGAGGACATAAAACCTATCATGATAATAGAACAAAAGAGTTAGAATTCAGAGAAGGTGGCCATGTGTTTCTAAGGATAAATCCTCTGAGAGGTGTTGGCTGTGCACTGAAATCCAAGAAGCTGGATCCTAAATTCATTGGACAGTATCAGATTTCACAAAACAATTGAGGGGTTGCGTACAAAGTAACGCTGCCACATGAGCTTTCAAATTTGCATTATGTGTTTCACGTGTCACAACTTCAGAAATACATTTCTCATTTTTCCCATGTCATTCAAAGGGATGAAGTGAAAATTTGAGATAATATTACAGTGGAAAAAATTCCAATAAGGATTAAGGATCGTAAGATGAAACAATTAAGATGAAAAACATTCCTTTTGTGAGAGTAGCTTGGGAAGAGCTTCTGTGGAATTGTGACCTAGGAGTTGCAGAGCAAGATGTGAGAGTCTTATCCATAACTGTTCTCGTCAGGTACATTTTCGAGGACGAAAATATTTTAAGTGGAGAAGAGTTGTAACACTCCATTTAAATATTTAGTCATTTTTGTGTTTGATTGTAAAATTGTATTGGCTTAATTAAGGGTATGTGGTTAAGGGTGAGCGTGAGAACTTGGTATAACTGATTCATTAGAATAAACTTTATAATAATATTCTCATAACAATATATTAGGTGATAGGCATATTATTATCGTTATTAGAATTAATAAGAAAACCATAATTAGGGAGTAAGAGGTGTAACGGTTTAGAAAACAATTTTCACGTAGAAAGAGAGAAGAGAACAAGGAAAGTCTAAGGCAAGCATATTTTTCCACCATTGTTAGAGGAAGCAAAAGCTTGGAATTAAGGTAAGGGGAAGAATGATTTCTTTAAATGGTGATAAAAGCATGAGAGGGTAGTGAGAGTTCCTTTCCCTCTTAGATTTTTATGAATATTCTTCTTCTTGCATTGTTTTGATTCTATATCTGTGTGGTTGTTGTTGAATTCATGTTGGTATGACATTTTTATGTGAAATTCGTAAGGATTGTGTATTGTTGTTGTGTTCTATCATGTTGCAGATCTAGAAAAATTATGGGTTTGTGAGATTTGATGAATTAGTAATTTAAATCCTTGAAAAACCTTGATAGAATGATAGGTTAATAAAGTACAATAGATCATGTTTATACTGGTATGGACTTTTTTTTTGTCTATTTTGGGAGCTTGGAAGGTTCTCCAAGGACGGAAAAACCGCACTGATGCGAAAACATATTTTTCTGGTGTAATAGTTGCCCATATGCATAAGCCAGAGGCATTAAGTGTATGAAGGGACTTCCCTTGGGCATTAAGCGTATGTTACACGCCCTGTCCCATGGCTAGAAAGATTTTCTGATGATACGCCTGTGTTGCGCGTAGGGGAAATGAGGCATTATGCGTAGGGCAAGGGCATTATGCATATGGAGTTTTTTTAGAAGATTTCGAGGGAAATGCCTTTTTGGTCTAACGCGTAAGGGACAAGACATTAAGCGTATGATGCTTGAGAATTTTGTCCCAACGCGTAGCATACCCAGGGATTAGGTCGAGGAAACTAGGAATTATGCGTATGGATCAGGGCCATACACATATGAGCACACTTGTGTGGAAATTTTCTAGTTTTCATGATTCTTTCCTGATTTCACATGTAATGCAATTCCTCTTGAGCCATAAGACTAGTATGATATAAATGGACATAGAGAGACTAGTAATAATAGGAAAAGTGGTAAGACTTTGATTTTTATTTGAATTATTCGGTGATGCGTGGTTAATGCCTATGTTAATGAAAAAAATTGTTGTTCTATGGACAACCTTGGGTAGATATGGTAATTCCAGTGGGAATTATAGTGAGTATATGACTCACGTGTGATCATTGTAGATCGTGTGTTATGAATTAACGATAATTGTATTATGCATATGGAGATGAACCTAGGTGGGAATCCATGATGGGTGCCTAGTCTCATTCGGACTCCGTGTGGGAGTCTAGTTAGAGATAAGCTGTAGTCCAGAGGAACGTATACGACTTTTCTGGATTCCTACAAAAATTGGATTCAAAGAATGAACCGTATGGATTGTGTACCGCATGCATGATGTTATATATATGTGTGTGTGTGTGTGGATAAATGTGAACTGAGAGTGACAAATATTATTGTGGCATTGTATGTGCATTATTATTGTCTGATTGGTGTGGTTATGTGATTACTACTCCTTAGCATGTGATTTTCACTATGTATTTATTGAATGCATTTCTCACCCCTTTTTTGTTGTTGTGTATGTGCTCCTCGGGGAGTATAGATAATAGAGTACCTGAGTAGTGCTTGTAGCGTGTGTTGCTATTGATCGAGTCTTAGGAATCGCTATGATATGTAACATGAGCACTATGAGAATTTATGTAACATGTGGAAGTTATTGTTATTAAGGCCTTAGTGCCATTGAAGTGAACTAAATTGTAATTGCGTTATTGTAGTGCCTAAAGTCAAAAATGTTGTAGTGTTAATTTAGTTTTTTTGAATAATAAATATGAAGTGGCTTAATACTTCATGAGTTTTTACGGGATGTGACATTCCTACTTGTGTGTACTCTGAATAATTTCACAATTTATTTTATAATTATTATATGGGGAAAGTAGGGTGTTACACTCAATGCTTCGAACCGCGTCACAAACAGAGCCATAAATCTAAAAAATAGGGTGTTACACTCATTTTTAGTTTTACTTCCAAAACATTTCCTACTAGCATGCAATAATTGATTATCAATACGTGATAATTGATTAACGACCTCGAAAATCTCAAAAAATATAATTTTTAAACTCGTAATTGATTACCACATAACCCATTATGAAAATACTCAGGCTATGCAGTCTATATCTCTTTCAAATCTCATCCAAATATGCCATAACATACCCAAACATATTATATCAACAACCTAACCTTACATATCATTCACATATCATTAACACAACATATATGCACCAGTCTTCGTATAAATTCATCAATTTTACATGGATTCAAGCTTTCATTCATAACACCAAACACACAAAAATGGAGGTCCCAACATTCATATTGAATGCATTCGTCATGCAAAAATATCAGAAATATAAGGAGCACGAATTTACACATCAATTATCACAATTATCATCGAATGTTCATAATCACATATAAAGCTTAGGAAACACAACAATGACAAACAACCTAGACGAGGGTGAGGATCCCTCTCTACCATTTATAAATCACACTTATATCAGAATAAATTTTTCCTTTACCTGAATTTCCAACAATTCTATAAGTCTATAGCTTTAGTGATCTTTCCTTCTCAAACTTGTTCTTCCTAATGCCTTTTGCCTCTTTTCTCCAAAATATTATGTTGTGTGACTTTCTCAACTCTCACTATTTTCTTTTTATAAGAAAATATAATTTTTCCAATTAGGATATTCCTATTGTACCTTCTTAGCTCTATTTTTTATTTATTTTAATAATAAATTTAATTCTCACTAAAATTCCAATTCTCTTATTTTTCTGCAGAAATCTTATTTTCTAATTAAATTTCACCATTTTATTTTAATCTATTTATCCAATCAATCTTCACTAATTTAATTATTATTAGCATACAAATAATCCTCCAAACCCCATATAACACATATTCACAAATAAAATAAAATAAATCATATACATCACTAAATAAATTAAATAAAATGCAACTAAATTCAATTAAATAACTAAATTGAATTTGGGGTGTTACATATTGTCCTCACTGAGGCTGTTAAAGAAGTATTGCAGCTTGAAGGTTTGTCAAAGAACTGAAACTTCAAGGTATCATTGTTAAATGTGAAAGTCAAACTGTCACACATTTGTCGAACAATTCAACCCATCATGAAAGAATCAAGCACATTGATGTTAGGTTTTATTTTTCCAAAGTGACAGAGTAGTGTGTTATAGTTGAAGTCTGTTCTAGCATGTAGTAGTCGAAGTTTGTTCAAGCTTGCAGTTGTATAAGTTTTCTTGTTGTTTAAGTTAGTTTAATGTCTAAGTTAGTTATGTTGGAATAATATAACAAGTGTGAGGGGGAGTGTTGGAATAATATAGTTGTTGTGAATCTGATGCCTTGGAACAAAATATAAATTTGTTGCTTAATGTTAAGAAACAAACAAGGGTAGAATATATGAGGAACACGATGAACAAAATGATTGGTTATTAACTGCTATTCTTTCCTTTATCTTAAATCAAGATTACAAGTATACAAGAATAACAAATAACACTCTCACTCTAAAAATAGGATTTGCAGTACGCAATGATGAGAGACTGGTATGCTATTTATAATAAACCTAACATACTAAACTAATGGACTTTTATCACAAATACTCATTACAAACTAACTTAGATACAAGCTAACTTAACCAATTGGACATAACAAACAAGCCCAATTCAAAATACTAACAACCCTAGCATTTTGACACTACAAGCTAGAACACACTTCGACACAACTTGGAACACTTCGACAAGCATGTGAACAACCTTTGACTGCATGCTAAACTCTGTCGAACTGTCGAACCAAAGACTGCCCTTCGACCCAATAGAGTTTGATCCAATATCTCACAATAGTAAGTGTGAGTAAGTGGAGAAATAGTCTCACATTGGATAGACGACTTAAGCATATATAAGTGAGAGAACCTACTCACTTATCACCTTAAGGTTTTAGATGGACAAGTGGTGTGCCTCTCACAAAAGTGTTTATTCCTACACTATGTATCATAAACCTTTGATTCGAAAAAGGGACCAGAAGAGACTTATATCAATGCTCAAAATAACAATTTTAACCAATTCTATTTTCTTCTTTTCTCTTCTCTTTTCATTATTAAATGTACTGTTTCTTGGTGAATCAATTTTTTTTATCTTTCTCACAAAAATACATTGTTCTTGGTACTGTTTGTTACAACACTGATCATTTTAAATTTTTTTTTATGTGCACAAAACCTACAGTAGGCATCTTTACTTGTATAAAAAAAATTGAAAATTTCATCAATTACTAGATCGATTTAGCGAAAATCGATTAAAAGATAACACCAATATATTAAATCACTAAACTAAATAATATTTGCATCCTTTAATATGTCATTAACTAAGAAATGATAAATTATTAAACTAAATAATATTTACATCCCCTAGTATGTCTACTCATACTTCATTTTGTTTATGAATATTTAGGTATGTGATCATATTATTTTTTGTTGCAATTTTAGTTTTTAGAGATGCAATGGCTATATATCCATACCGCATCCTTTTTTTTTTTAAGGACATACCAATATTTGATATATTATTTATTAAACTCTCCTAACAATTTTAACTTTTTGAAGTGCATATTTAAACTACGACGTAATAAAATCTCCCAACAATATTAGCATATTATTTAAGTGGATTTCTTATTTCATTATATAAAGGAGAGCACATCGTATATTCTAAAATGTTCTTCAGAAAATCAAAAATATATTTCTGATACACACCGGTTTATGATATATTTGAGTGAAACTGAAAATATATTTTCAGTATACACTATATTTTAAAATATTTAGATGAAAATCAAAAATATATTTCCGTTCCATATTAAATAAAGAAGTCACTAGTTTTTTTGTTAATTTTATAAATATATTATAAGATGTTCCAATATTACTTTTTAACAATCAAAATCTTTTTTTTTTCAAATATCATAAATTAATTATTATGATTTGAGGATAAAATATCTAGATTTAATAACAATTTATTAATGGAATATTTAAACTACAATTACGTGTTTTTCAATTTATCACCATTAATAAAAAAACTTAAATTCACTATATTGGAATACAACATCATCGCAACATAAAAATTGTAGAAAAAAGAGATGATATTACATAGAATTTAAAATCGAAAATTACTTCCGGTTCACACGCAACCCTTTTCAACCTGAATTTCATTAAATAAAATATTTACTAAAAATTTATTTTCGATTTCTCAAAGACAAAAACAAAATTTCTCATAGATAACTAAAAAGGACATGAGCGGGATAAAAAATCCACTTATTTAATCACTATAAATATATTTAATTTTATTCAAACCTTGAAAGACAACCTAATTAGTATAACAAACAAAACGTGTGTAAAGCATATGGTGCCAACAAACAAAAGTACCACTTTGCCATTTTCAATGTTCTTGTTGGATCTAAGCATAAACCAAAGTCGGTCTGTTTCAGAATCTCACGATCACACACTTCACTCTCTCGTTCTTACACTTATATACTCTCTCCTCTTTTCATTCTTACCATACAATATTCATCACCAATCACAAAACAATGAATCGCTCAAATTTGCTTCTCCTTCTTCTTTCATCCATCCTCTTTCTCTCATTTGCACATGGTAAGTATAATCTCTTTCATCGTTGAAATTAGGTTTGTGGAGATCTCAATATTTGCGATCATCACAATCAAGTTTGATCAAGTTTTAAAAACGGTCGCAATCACGTTAAAGCTTTGGAGATTTTGATAAATTTTCACGTTAAAGTTTTGGAGATTTTGATAAATTTTGTTCTATAAATGTGTCAATGATTGTGTGATTGTGGTCGTCGCAGTATGAATTAATTATAATTTTTTGTTTTAACGTATAAAATGGGATAACAATATCGATATTGCATCTCTTAATATGTTTTTATCTCAGCAGTTTTTGTTCGCAGACAGTTATTTAAAACCCTAATCACAATTTAAAATCCAAGTATTTTTCTCTCTATATCTATACATTAACTGTCATTTCCTTGTTTTGTTTCGTTTGGTTTGATGTTTTTAATTTTAAGGTTTTGGGAGGGTTGCAATGATGGAGACAATTGAAGATGAAGATTCTTCCAAACAACTCATGGTTAGTTTGTTATTTAATTTTTCTTTCACAAACTAAATAATTGATTTCTTATGCTGAAAAATACTAAAAGAAATTATTTTATATTTATTTAGGATGGTGATAGGAAAATGAGTGAACTGTATGAAATAATGGATTATTCAGAGCCAGAGCCAAATACCAATCCCAAGGGTGGCTATACTTTATCACCTCCACCAGCAACCATTGTTTCTCCACCACCTCAATCTTAAATTTAAATTAATTAAAAAAAAGTTAATTAGAATTTTGCACTGCTTGTAAAATAAGTGTAGTTAAAATTGAGTTTGAAGTGAATTATTTATTTATAGAAGAGCATGAAGTTTAGTTTATCCAGTTGAAAAATCTATATAATCTTGATTATTTGATATATAAGACTTTCAATATTTCATCAAAAAAGTTGAAAGAATTGTTTTCTTTTTATCATTATCAAGCTAGCACAAACACCCCATAAAAATAGGCGTGTCAATATTGATATTTATGATTATGTTTAATTGATTAATTTTTTTAAATTATTATTGATTTCGTTGTATCAGTGTTAGAGCCGTATGCGTCTTTGCTTCATAATCAATTTTTAAAAAACAATATTTATTTATACAAATGTAGCAACACATATCGTAACATTTTGTTCTAATAGTTAATAACAATATCAGTATCGATATATCAGTATCAATATATGTTGATACTATTTTGGCCGCCATTATTAACACATATTGATATCGTTTTGTCACGGCCGATTTCGTGACGATGATCATTTCGGTTTGTTGATAGTTGAGGAAAATATAGTTATGAATTAAAATAATCATTAATCAAATATCTAGATTTTTTATTAAGAATCATGTTTAATTGTTCGGCACTTTTAGTTGTGTCATTTCATCATGGCTTATATACAAGTTTTCCTTTCGTTTGTCTCTATCGATGCTTCCAACCTAGTTATCATGTGAAATTTTATCATGTCCAATATTTCATTACTTTTCTTCCTGACTTGTCTTCAGGAATAATCTTATTTAAATTTTGATAAGTTACAAAACAAATTCAACTACTTAAAAATGAAAAATATAAAAAAATAGTGTTTTGGGTTGGCCCAACATCTGGTCCACTGCTATCAAGATCAAATTCAATGGACATTAAGGATTCAAAGACTCATTTGCCCATAACCGCTAGGGATGTTCTCACGTGCGTGTTAGGGCCACATGGCCAGCGGTTACTTAACCATCACCATGCCCTTCGAGAATAACGGGTCAACCTCCCCCTGCATCTCAGAGCAGCAAATCAGGGAGGAGACCACGTGTTGGACTCCTTACTTATGTAACCCTGGAAGTCCTTTAGTGGGCTTCGCTAAGCAACCCACTAACTGGACCTTGACCCAGCGCTGAGGGTTATTAATACTCTCTCATTCGAGAGGGTCAGATATGCATTTCTTTTCATTCTCACTCAACTTGCTCTCTCCTCTTGCCCTTTCTCACTTTGGCATCGGAGTGTCTTGCAAGTACCCCATCTTTCTCCAACCGTAGTAGTTTTGGCCATCGATGATCCTTCTGATCATCTACGATCAATGTCATCCTCGAAACTGACCCCAGGGACGGGCGCACAGCCTCCTCATTGATAGACTCCCATCGGGGCGTCACACACCATCAGCACGTCCCCGACCCTGCTGTCTTTCAAGAGATTCAGCTTCCCGTCAACGCAGATCCTATTGCCGCCGCCCTCTTCGCGGATCAATCAGACGAACCTCATGTTGTTCACTCAGGGGGAGTGGTCTCCTACCCCGACAAGGCACTGCTCTCGGACTCTCCCGCGGAGGATCAGAAGAGAGAACTCTCCTAGCCCTACTCGTCGACATAAGGGCCGAGGACCTGTCCTCGAAAGAAACCAACCTGAACAGCCCGCTAAGAAGCGAGCCCTTTTCCCTCCACACAAAGAACGCCGAACGGAGAAGTTGAAGAAGAGCAACACGAACCGCGGCGGAAACCTTCGACCTGAGGAACCTCCCGGGAAACACCGACGCCACCGTCACTCCCCATCCCGCTCCCCCGAGCGAAGCAACGAAGAAGACCCCCGAGGTCCCTTGTCTGCTAGAATCATGGAGGTCCCCATCCCCAGGGGCATGGAAAAACCTCCCCAACTCACAAGCTATGATGGAGTGGACGATCCCATCGACCACATCGACGGTTTCGAGGCGATGCTTCACTACCTCAATGTCGGGGGTCCTATCAAGTGTCGGTTGTTCCCTACCACATTGAGGAAAACAACCATGGATTGGTACAAAGGCTTGCCCCCCGGGTCTATCCACTATTGGAGGGACCTGAAGGCCCATTTTACCAGCACTTTCACTGCCTCTCGCAGGCACCCGAAGACTGAAGCCTCCCTAGAGGCCATTATCTAGAGAAGCGACGAAACTCTTAGAGAGTACATCGACCGCTTCAACAAGGAGGCCATCCAGGTTCCCTGTGATGATCATATAAGAGGTACTTGCTCGAGAGGGGACTCCTTCCCGGCACGGACTTTAGAAAAGCAGTCGGGATCGAGCCCCCTGTAACCTTCGACGCCCTCCTTGACAAATCCCGCGCGTACATCACATAGAAAGAGGAAGCAAATCGCGCTCAAGAGTTAAGGAACCGCAAGTCAATCAGTTTCGCTCGGCATCTTGACGCTAGACAGCAAGAAGCTGGATTATCCCGACGCTCTGGGAAAAACGGAGGGAGAAGCCTCAAGAGTCCCGCGAACACCGCGGCACTGCCGGGCGCTTTACAGAATACATCCCGCTGACAACTTCCCATGAACGAATACCGACCGACTACTCGGCCACAAAGTTCAAAGACGACAGTGTCAGACGCCCAAAAATTACACCCCTAACTCGGGGGCCGACCGATCGAAGTATTTCCAGTACCACCGGAGCCACGACCATCTCACCGAGGATTGCGTCCATCTCAAGGACGCGATCGAAACGCTGATCAAGGGCGGAAGACTCGGGCAGTACAAGAGACCCGAGGCATCTCGAGACCAGGGAGGTCAAAGAGGTCGACGACGAGACCAAGACACAGGGGGACACAGGTCTCTTCCAGATCGCCTACTCGGTGACCAGACCGAACACTACATAATAAATTGAATTTTGCCACGTGAAAGCCACGCCGCAACTAGCATAATAACGCCACAAACAGTTTTTTGCCACGTGAGTAAACACGTCGCTGGAGAGCGCGTGGCAATGTTGTTGCGGCGTGGAAAACATGTCACAACGTTGCCACGTGAAAATCACGCCGTAACATTCTTTATGGGTCAAACGCAGTTATTGCAGAGCAGACATCAGAGCAGGCTTTATAATGTCATTTAATTAAATGTTGCGGCGTGTTTTTCATGTCACTAAGTTGTGACGTGGAAAACACGCCGCAACCTATTTTTTTTAAAAAAAATTCTTTTCTATTTTAAATATAGTAGTTGTTATTTAATAATTTATATATTTTTTATGATTTAATAATTCTGATTAAAAATTATAATTTAATTATTAAATTCAATATTATAAATCAAATTATAAAAAATAAAATTAAATGTATTCAAAAAATATAAATGAATATATTTAATATAATAAAATTAATAAACTAAAATTTATATTTAATATGTAAAATATGATTATAAATTTATATTAATACAGAAATAAAAAAGTAAATAAATAATAAAAATAAAACTAAGTAGAAGGATCAATCGAGTCGTCGGAAAACTCGTTAAAGAAGTCATCATTATTTTGGGAGTTATTATTTTGACCACCACTGTTGGGATTTCCACCGAATGATTGCATAAATTGTCGCATTTGTTCCTCCATATCAGCCTACCTCTTCGCCATTGCCTCAATTTCTCTACTATGTTCACCCCTGATTGCATCCATTTGGGCCTTCATGGCCGCCTCCATTTGGGCCTTCAATGCGGCCTCACGTTCTTCGGACTCGCGTCTAGCCAATTGTCTGACCGTTTCTAATTGATCCGGTGTCAAATTTGTTTGACGTGACCCTCCTTCACCGTCCACAGCTCTCTGATACAGAGTTCTATCCCCACTCCTCAAGGTGCCCGCCAAATTTTCACCCCCAAAAAAGCATCCGTTAGGCCCCTTTCCCCCAACAACTTGACTCCAAATATAGAAATCCACATCTGGATGAACCGGTCTTCCCGGAGGAGGAGTATACTGAGGATTATGGGTCAGAAATTCTACAAGCAAGGCCTGATAATCCTCCTATATATACATACAATAAATAAATCAAGTTAAATATATAAGTAAAATTAATGAAATGAAAAAAAATAATAATAATAAAAAAACATTTAGCCACGTGATTGTGACGCCACAACTTATCAGTTGCCACATAATTTTCACGCCACAACATCTCACTTGCCACGTGAAAATCACGTCACAAAATTGCTTAAAAAATAAAAAAAATATAAACAAAAATTTACTTACCAGGGCCTTTTTTGTGCGCTCGTCAACAAATTCCCCCGATTTCTTTGTTCGGTTTTGAATCACTACCATCAATGGTTGCCTCCCAAACGCCGCCTAAATAAAAAATTAACGTAAATTAATTATCAATATATGTTATAAAACAAAATATGACTTTAAAAGTGGTAATAATTACCATGCGACGAGCATGCTCAAGAAGACTAATGCTTCCAACAACATTAAGGCAACCCTTTTTCGATGCCCTCATCTTCTTGGCGCTTGATTTAGCCTTAAATTCATCCGATTCCCAATACTTAAGAAGTTCTTCAAAACTTCTTTGCCTATCCATTTGGGACGGATGACCAAAAGTTGTCAATTTTCTAACACGTCGCAATGTCGAAAGTCGTCATGAAGTCCCGCTAAAATAATTTTTTCACTTTGTTATGGTTCGAGGATCCCAAACACATTTTGCTCGCAATGTTGAATGACATTAAAATAAATAGTTAGATAAATTATAATAATACTCAAAAGGTCATTTAAATAAAAATAACATAAGAAATAAATTAATTATACCGAAATTGCTTGAACCATTCGTCTCTATCTCGAAACTTCTAAAACTCTTCAAAAATTTGTATAATTTGAATTATATAATTTATAAATTCCAAAACTAAAACAACAATAATTGAATTAGCATAATTAAGTATATAAATTTATATTAAAAATGGAAATGTGTACTTATAAATAAAAATCAATAAATAAGAAACTTACGAGTTCCCTTCAGGCCAAACCAAAAATCTCTCATCAATGGTATGAATCTCACTAGGATCATCATCCCCTCGAAGATCTCTCTCATCTATCTGATCACCGTCACCGTCCACACCAAGATCGTCATCAACCGACTATGCATGATCATCGGATGCAGGTACATGTGTGGGATGTGGGGTGCGAGCAGTCTGTGTGGGTCGAGAAGAGGTGGATCCTCCTGGATGCTGGACGGATAGGGGCACCTGTGTAGGAAGTGGGGTGATGGATCCTCCAGGCTGCTGCATGAATGGGGCACCGTGAAGGGGTCTTTGGATCCTCCAGGCTGCATGAATGAGGGTATCGGTGTGGGAAATGGAAAACTGTACTGGAAGGATGAAGGCACTTGTGTCTGCTGGAATGGTAAACTAGGTGGACTAACAAAGGATGGGGCCCCAGATGGACTGATAAAAGACGGACTCCCAGATGAGAACTGTAGAGGAGTCTGAGAGGATAGTAATGGCGTAAATGGCATAGTCCATGGACATATGATGAACCCGACTGCGGGGAGGACACATGGCGAGTGAGGTGGTGACATACTACTACCTTGACGCCTGGCTTCCTACCACTATCATTAGGACCCTTACCCTTATTATCCTTGGGTGGCATTTTTACCTATTTATAGAAAATACAAGTTAACATATAATATATTTGAAAAGCGCAATTCTCATGAATACATATTCATTAACTCATTCAATAGATGGTTCGTTAAGTAAAATTACAAGACACAATTCTAATTAATACATATTCATTAACTCATTCAATAAAGGTTGACTATTCTAAATCGTCAAGCTCGTCATCCATATCATCCTCGCATCCGATGTGATATTATCCTCGATCCGTAATCTTCATGATCTTCATGATCCTCATCAACTTGATTCCCTCAACCATTGTATCGTATAAACTTGTAGTGTGTTCATCCGGAATCACATCATTAACTTCAACTTCATCAACTTGGTAAGCAACATCTTCCACTAGATCGTCGGTTTCAATATGACCCAATGGTTTTGTTTTATTACAACACAACACCCTCGCTTACGTGGCACAAATGAAGGATAAGGAACATAATAAACTTGCCTAACAATATTTGACATTATGAAAGGGTCGTACTTTTTGTACCTCCATTTGAATCTCAAGACCATATGTCTTATCTATTTTTGTGCCTCTAGTTGGATCATACCATTCACAATAAAACAAGACAACTTTATTTTCCGAATCTAAGTAATTGTATACTAACTCGTAGATATGTTTAACAAAACCATAGAAGTCATCTTCCCCGCCATCTGTAACTCCTTTCACAAAAACACCACTGTTTATGGTCTTTTTACCTTCATTCCATTCATGAGTGTGAAATTTATATTCGTTCACGAAGTATGTGTGCCATGTATTCACGCTTTGACGAGGGCCATTAGACAAGTTTTTCAAATGGAGTATTTCTGGAGTCGGTGCAACAACTCTATACAATTTCTCCTTGAACCATGGTGGAAATTGGGCATGAATGACACCGGATGTTGATTGTATACCGGTACTATCAAAATATGCGTTGTTAAATTCCCTAAAAAGAAACACACTATAAGTTTCAAGGTAATCAATTTAATATTCACACTGTAAAGAAAATTAAAAAGTTGGATTATACTTACTCAAGATATGGTTTAACTTCAATGCAGTTGATCAAGACATGAACATGTGCGATTGCATTTCTTGTTGGTCAACCAATGCTCACCCTTCTTTCGGATGGACGACCGGAACCCCAAGACCGATAAGGTGTCTTGACTTCTTTCGTAACATTTAGTGATTCCTTATGACTCTTGGAGTTAACATCAAGTGCTTGAAATAGTGACTGCAAAAATGTGAAGTTTCTCGATGCAAGTAATGTGCACATATTGATCTTTCAACTCTAGCTTTATTTTTCACTGATCGCTTTGAATCACCCATGAACCTTTCAAACGGATACATCCACCTATATTGAACAGGTCCCCCTAGATAAGCCTCATATGCAAGATGCACAGGTAGATGTTCCATGGAGTCAAAAAACCCAGGCGGAAATACTTGTTCCAACTTACAGAATATGACTGGAATATTTTGGTCCAACTTAATGATGTCATCGACTCTTAAAGATGATGCACAAATATCTCTAAAAAATTGACTAATTTCAGTGAGTGGATTAAGCACATGTTTGGGTAGAGAACCGAACGCAATTGGTAGCAATTTCTCCATAAAGACATGGCAATCATGACTTTTCATACCATGCAACTTCCCAGTGTTAGCATCGGCACATCTTGCTAAATTTGAAGAATACCCGTCAGGCATTCTCAAACATTTTAACCATCCACAAACCGTTTTAGCTTCTTGGGGGGTCAGACTGAAACAAGCTTTGGGTTTAAAAAAATTTCCATTTGGTTGAGGCTTCAATTCCAGTATCTGTAAACTTTGGAAGTTCACAAACTTTGGAAGTTCACAAACTTGGGTCCATATAGCAACCGGTGACAATCAAGGCGGAGGCAGATCTGTTACCCGTTCGCCCTTTTTGAAATTTGTCTTGTTTTTTCTAAAGGGATGATTTGATGGTAGGAATCTACGGTGACAGTCAAACCACGAGCTTTTCCCTCCTTTATCCAATGTAAACACTTTAGTGAATTCCATGCAATGCGGACAACCCATTCTACCATGCGTACCCCAACCAGACAACATGCCATATGCTGGAAAGTCGTTAATGGTCCACATCAAGACAGCTCTCGCATAGAAAAGTTTTGTTTACGGGATATATCATAAGTCCATTCTCCATTATTCCACAACCTCTTCAAATCATCAATTAAAGGTTGTAAGTACACATCAACTCCAGTTTTTGGACTCGACGGTCCTGGAATGACGCACGTCAAAAACATGTATGGTTTCGTCATGCACATCTCAGGAGGGAGATTGTAAGGGGTTACAATAACTGGCCAACAAGAATACGCACTTTTAGATGCTTGGACATACGGAGCAAAACCATCATAGCATAATCCAAGCCTGACATTTCTAGGTTCAACAGCAAAATCAGGATGGACCTCATCAAAGTGCTTCCATGCATGGCCGTCAGATGGGTGTCGCATATTGCCTGAGCTTGTTTTATTTGTATGATGCCATGTCATTTGACTTGCACTGTACATTGAAGAAAACATTCTTTTTAACCTTGGTATTATCGGAAGATAAAACATGGACTTTACTGCTACACGTTTTTGCTTACTGTTAATGGCTCTACTGCGAACTTTATATCTTGGACTCTGACAAAACTTACATTCCTCCAACGATCCATCTTGAGTACCAAACTCATTGTCATAAAACAACATGTAACCATTAATGCAACAATCAATCTTTCTTACTGTTAAACCCAACTTCGACACCAACTTCTTTGCATCATAGAAACTCGCCGGCAAGTTGTCCTTTGTTGCAGTTGAGTCCAACATCATTTTTGCGAAGTGCTCCAAACACTGATCAGGAACATTCCAATTTGACTTGGCGGCCAATAATCTCACACACATTGATAGCTTTGAGTCTGACGACCCATCAAACAACGACGTATTCATCTCATTCAACAATTGATAAAATCTCTGTGCTTCCTCATTCGGCAACTCTTCCCCGTCAAAATCTTGGTTGATCATAGGTCACGTTAACACAAAAGCGTCCTCAACCATGTCACCTATCGATTAAAGTTTTCCGAAATTCCATAGGCGGTTGCATAGGGTCGACTTGCATGTGTTGCTAGTCTCGTACAATATTACTCGGTGTTTCACCATTATACGTCCAAACCCAATAATTTTCAATGAAACATTTTCTATGCAAATGACGTGTTATTTCCTCGGGTCACTAATTATATATCTACATCCACATTTAAGACAAGGACACCTAACTCCTCCTTCACTTGATAACGTTTCCGAGCAAACGCCACATGATAAAACCATTAACTCGTCTATAAAATTGGGTTTGTGCCTTCCGGATATAATCTATCGTACATCCAACTACGATAATACCTATAATATTCCATTTACTGCAAATTTATATAATCAAAATCTTTTTAATTAGAAATATTAAATAATCAACTTACTAATAATCCTAAACATATTGTTATTGTTCTTATTACTACTAAAAATATACTATGTATACTATTAATTAAACATAAACATATTCTTTTATTTAAAGTATTTTTAATATATAAATCTTTTATTATATACTATTAAATATACTATTAATATAGTCTATTAAATTCATTATTAAATTTATTAACATTCTATATGCTATTTAAATATTTTTATTAACATATAATACAATTTTATTATAATTGTTTTAAAAATATAGTATTATATTTGTTTTAAAAAATATATTAACATCAAATATATAATGTTTTTACCATATTATACTATTTTTATTATATTATACTATTTTTATATATACATAATTATAATAGACTTTTAACATAATAAGATTAAATATATATATTTTTAATTAGAATACATATTAAAACAGTTTTCAAAATATATTAAAACATTATATTTTTATTAAAACTGTTTTTATTAAATATATACAAATTAAAATAGTTTTTTAAATATATTTTTATTCATTACAAAAAATTAAATTCAGAAATTATATCTTCTATTCTTCAAAAATCCTAATATAAAAAATCCTACTAATTAATATTTATAAAAAATCCTATAAAAAATCCTATTCTTCAGAAATTATAGTTTTACATAATATTTATACTACTAATTAATAGCAAATATAAAAAATCCTAATATATCTTCTATTCTTCAAAAATCCTAAAAAATCCTAATAAATTCAGAAATTATACCAAATATAAAAATAAAAAAAAATAGCAACAAATATCTCTATTCTTCAAACTCCTTGAACTTCTAGTCCAATATATCTTCTTCTCCAACCTTCTATTCAAATCAAACAAAAATTAAAATACATTACAACCAAATAATACAAAAAATAAAATCATATCAACAAAATAGAAACAAAATTAAATTAAATTTACCGGAGATGTTGTAATAGAGATAGAGAGAATTTGAACAATGGATGATGTGGGTAGAGGAAGCAGAATGGAGGAAGAAGAAAGGAAAGGGGTGGTTTGGAGGAGGATTTGAACAATGGTGTGGGTAGAGGAAGAAGAAAGAGTTCACTGACTTTGTGAAACGTGATTTTTAATTCAACTTATAAACATAGCAGCGACGTGAAATTCACGCCGCAACGTTGCCACGTGTATTTCACGCTGCAACAATCCCAACGGATATAATCTCCCTCTTCACGTGCCAGCACATTCTGACTTTCAAAGGGAGAAATTAATGCTTAAATGTTGCGACGTGAATACCACGTCGCAACATACTTTTCCCAAATTTCAAATTTCCCACCATCTGAACGTTAGACAGCTTTATTTATTTTAAATTATATTTTTGCTTGCCACATGGCTTCCACGCCGCAACTGTTCTTACTTTATCTGAACAAACTGACTGCCATCAACGTTATTCAGTTAATTAATAAAATATGTTGCCACGTGATTATCACGTCGCAACTGGCTTTTTTTAGCCACATGATAATCACGTGGCAAAATCACGTGGCTGGATATCATTTTTCTTGTAGTGGAAGTACTTCAAAATCCCGGATACCATGGATGAAGACCTTCCCATATTCACTCACAACATGTGGGAGAAGTTCCCTGCGGCCATAGTCATATCTGGCGGAGCGGACAAAAAGTTCTCAATCAACTCTGCCAAAAGGAAGTTCGACGAGTTGATTGAAAAAGTCCTAATCAACAAAGTTTCCCTCGAGCAGTTCCAAGGAAGGTCTGAGTCAATCACGTTCTACCTCGAGGAACTTCCTGGTGGAGCACCGAACTCCCACATACCTATCCTTGTCAAGGCAAAGATGGCGAATTTTGAGGTACATTGGATTCTGGTCGACGAGGGAAGCTTCGTGGACGTGATGTACACCCACCTCTTTTGCATCCTCCAACTTGACGAATTCCACCTATCACCATATGTGGAGTCCGACCTGCAGGGATTCAACGGTTCGACCTCCAGGCCTTGGGGATATGTCGAGCTCTTCGTCACCTTTGGCAAAGGCATCGCTTCTCGACAGGTCAAGGTCCGCTTCTTGGTAGTAGACTCCCATTCATTGCACAAAGCGATCATGGGGAGAAGCACTCTGGCTGAACTCACTGCCGTCCCCTCGACGGTCCACCTCAAAATGAAGTTCTACACCAAGAGGGGACGTGTGGCTACGATCTGCGGGGACATCAAAGCAACCAGAAGGTGCCAAAACGTCGCGGCTACAGGACACACCCTGGTAGACCCGGGAGCCCTGCAGGACGACGGGAGGGACATGCCTGACAACCCCTGCGTCGAGCCTCCCCGGAACGAAGAACCACAAGGCCCCAAGGTGGACTCAATCGACTTCGACATCAGATTCTTGAAGGAAGAAGTCGAAGGTCAGAACGGAGACCAAGAAGTGTGGAGATTAGAGTCAGGCTTCCTGACCTGGCCAGGAAGTAGCTTAAAGCCTGCCTCAGAGACAACGCGGACTTGTTCGATTAGAGCGCCGCAGAGATGGTTGGAATCGACCCTGAGGTCGCCTGTCATCAACTAGCAATAGATTCGGCTGCTAAGTCCGTAGTACAACGTAGGCATAGGTAGTCTCCCGAAAAAGCGGAGGCTGCTGAAAAAGATGTAAAAGATCTCCTAGAGGAAAATTTTATTTCTGAGGCCAAGTATTCAACTTGGCTCTCTAATGTTGTATTCGTCAAAAAATCTAATGAAAAATGGAGGATGTGTGGTGACTATACCGATCTTAATCGGGCATGTCCCAAAGATGCTTTTCCTTTACCTAACATAGATATGTTGGTCGACAACTCGGCCGACTATAAACTCTTATCTTTTATAGATGCATATTCAGGTTACAATCAAATTCCGATGGCAATGAGAGACAAATGTTGCACGACCTTCATGACGGCCTCGGGAAACTATTACTACAACGTAATGCCTTTCGGGCTAAAGAACGCATGCACCACTTACCAAAGGATGATGAACAAAGTCTTCCGTGGCGAGATTAGAGACATGCTAGAAATTTACATGGACGACATGATTATAAAAGCTCGCATAGAGACCGATCACGCTGCACATCTGAAGAAGGTGTTCGACCAGGCTCGGCGATGTCGCATGCGGTTCAATTCCGAGAAATGCACTTTCGGAGTCAAGGTGGATAAGTTCCTAGGGTTCTACTTCACGTAGCGGGGAATCGAGGCCAACCCCGACAAGTGTCGGGCGTTCTTCGAACTGCCCACACTTAAGTCTAAGAAATCAATCCAAATCTTGAACGGCATACTCACATCGCTCTCCCACTTCGTCGCCAAATCCGCCCAACATGCACTGCCTTTTTTCAAACTTCTACGCAAGGGTCCGATCTTTGAATGGAACGAGGAATGCGAACAACCTTTCCTCTATATCAAATGGACCCTTTTCCAACCATCGGTATTATCACGGCCACAAAACGGGGAACCCCTATTCCTATATCTGGCCGTCTCAAACGAAGCCGTGAGCGCGGTCCTCATCCGCGAAACAGAAGAAGGACATAAGCCTATCTACTTCACGAGCAAAGCGCTGTAGAGACCCGAAACCAGATATCAGTGGATCGAAAAGGTCTCCTTAGCCCTCGTCATTACGGTGAGGAGGCTTTGATACTACTTCCTTGCCCATACCATCATTGTAAGTGTCACACCCTAAATTTCACCCCAATCTTTTCTCATCCATTAATTCGTCTAAATTATCATATTGTATTTGTTTTGTCTAATCATGACGTTATATTAGTCCATAGCATACATATTGCATTGAATCGTCTGATCAAGATAATTCATCTGCATCACTTGCATTTAAAGTTGAGAGTTGACTTGTCTTGTTTTTCTTTCTTTCTTTGTATTTGTTAGGTTTATCTCAATTTTTCGATGTGTCGAAATTTGATAGCATTTTATTTTCTTTGCATATTTGTATATTAATTAATTTTTTTTATTAAATTGGTGTTATTCAAATTTGCACTTTTTATTCTACCTTTTAATTTTCATTTAAGATCATTATTAGTTTTTTCTTTGACAATTAGATTTTGTTTAAAATTTATTCAAAAATAATATTAGTAATAATATATTATATTTATTTTTAGTGTATATATCATAACAATAAAAATAAAATAAAAAATATATGTTGATGTTGTTGTTCGTTGTTCGTTCCTTCCTCACTATCTCTTGCCATCCACCATTCCACCACTTGCACCAGCAAAATTCAAAAAAACAAAATCAGTACATCAAATTCATCCCATTCTCAATTCAAATTCCTCAACTCCTCTCCACTCTCCTTGCCACTCTAATTTAACAGCTCACAAATTTTGTACCTCATATCTTCCTCACCAAGATTCCTCATCTAACCCTCTATAATACCTCTTATGCTCTCACTCTCATCCTCTTATAAAACCAACCTTTCATTCCTTCATTTGGACACCAACAATTATTATGCTAAAAACTTATGTCAAAACTTCTCAAAAACCTTCTCATATTACTCCTCCATAACCCAATGTTTCACACCTTATCACCACAAACTTATACCTGTCCTAATACACCTACTTCCAACATCACCCTCACCAAACCGCTCACAATACTCAAACGCACAGCTAGAGCTGTCAAATAAGCCCAATTTTTCAAAGTCCATATTTTTTGGCCCCACTAAAGCCCCATGTTAATGAGAAATTTTTTAGACCCCATAGTTTTAGGCCCCTTAATTAATGTGTTATTTTTAGGCCTTGTTGAGGGGGCTTTATTTTGTTTCAATAATTTCACCTTTAAATAATCTTTCACTAATTCTCTTTGTTTCTCATTGACAAAAAATATTTTTAGAAAAAAAAAATTACCGTAATAATATAACTGGATGTTTTTTTTTAAAACAAAACAGAAATATTTTAAAAAAAAACTTAAATATTATTTTTTTGAAAAAAAAATAGATTTATTTTAAAACAATGAAACTCTTTTTTAAAAACTGAAAAAAAATACTTTTTCGAAAAAAATTGGAAATTTTTTTAAAACAAAACGTTTTTTTAAAAAAAACTGAAAATGTTAAAAAAAAAATGTTTTTTCATTTTAAAAAACTGAAAAAAAATAAATATTTTCGAAAAAAAAATCGAATTTTTTTAATAAAAAATGTTTTTTTTTTGAAAAACTGAAAAAAAAAATTGAAAATTTTAAAAAAAGAAAAAAAAATATTTTTTTTAAAAAAAGAAATTTAAAAGAAAAAGTTTTTTTTGAAAAATTGACAAAAAAATCTTTTTTTAAAAAAAAACTGGAAATTTAAATAAATAAATAAATTTTTTTCGAAAAGAAACTACAATTTTTTTTTGAAAAAAAAGTGTAATTTTTTTTAAAAATAAATGTTTTTCTTTTGAAAAACTGGAAAAAATATATTTTTTTTCAAAAAAAACAATATTTTTTTCAAATAAAAAATGGAATTTTTTAAAAAAAAAAACTGAGAAAAAAGATACATTTTAGAAAAAAAAAAGTGGAATTTTTTTTTAAAAAAATGTTTTTTTTGAAAGCTGAAAAAGAAAATTTAGATTTGGGGCCTTGAGCCCCTTCTAAATTTTAGGTTTCATAATTCTTAAATTTTTTTAGGCCCTCTCGTTAAGTGCGCTAGGATTGAAATTTTTTGGCCCCCTAAATTAACACCTCTACGACAGCCACTTTTGAAAAACTTTACTTTGTACCCCCACCTTTTAACCTGTACCCCCATATTTTTAAAAAATGACATTTTTACCCTAACTATAATTTAATTATTTTACTATTTTATTTTTACCATTTACGAAAAAGACAAATTTTTACAGTCTAGGAAAACACTTCCAGAACGCTTTCCGGAACACTTTCAGCAAGTATTCCGGTATGTAAAAACACAAACCGGAACAGTTTTGAAAAGTGTTCCGGATTTCAAAAAACCATTCCGGAACACTTTGTGCAAGTGTTCCGGAATGAATTCCAAACTGTATAACAAACCGGAACACTTTCAGAAAGTGTTCCGGAATGAATTTCGGAACACTTTTAGAAAGTGTTCCGGAATGCAATTTTGCAAACCGGAACACTTTCTAAAAGTGTTCCGGAAAAAGACAAAAAAAACAAAAAACAAAAAAAAAAATTAAAACCGGAACACTTCTCAAAAGTGTTCCGGTTTGGAAAAAATTTCGGAACACTTACATGATGTGTTCCGGAATGCTTTTTTGTGTACCGGAATACTTTCCCAAACTGTTCCGGAATGCAAGAGGTTTTGAGAGAATTCGGAACACTTTTAGAGGAGATGTGAAAAATGAATTTTTTTTTAAATCTTATGCTTTTTATATGAGGGTATTTTCGTCAAAAAAATTCTGTGGTGGGGGTACAGGTTAAAAGGTGGGGTACAAAGTAAAATTTTCCCACTTTTGTTGGTCTAGGATTTCTTCTAAATGCATAAATCCAAATAGACTTCCTACCCAATTGCTTCAAATACTACTTTTTTCGTTTAGCACCCCCATTATCCTATTTGTTTTATTTCTTCTTTTCTATAAGTTTTAGGATGTATAAAATTTTAAAATAGAAATTAAGATTTCTTTATTTTCAACAAAAAATAAAAAAAAAAATTTTATCTCTAAGAATTATTTTTACTTGTACATTTATATAGATTTATGATTATTCGATTCATCCCTATTTGTAAATATGTACTCCACTCCCCATGAGTTGTAATAATTAGTAAATATTTTATTGTTTTATGTGATTATTCATCACATTCGCAACCCAAAAATATTTCAAACTAATACAAGATTGCGAGCCATTTTTTACACCTTGAGTCGAAAAAGCTTTGAAGCGTCGCAACGGCCACACATATTGCACACACAACACTTGATCTTGGGCTCACAATGAGGCTTTAGTTGATTATATAAACATTATTTAATTATCTAATTAGGTTATTTAAAATTGATTAGTATATCTAATTAATTTTTTCTTAATCTAATTACTTGATTAATTTTTGTTTAATTAATCGATTAAATTTATTTCGCGCATGCACTTACACAATATAAATTATCTTATCATTTGTGTGAGCCACCTTGTATGAGATTTTTATCAATTTATTTATGCTTCCACGAATGTTCACAACTATTCGCTTCATTTTCATTATCGCGTCTTAGTCCATATACCAAGTACTCATCATAAGGGTCTCATGGTAGCGAGTAGACACCTGTCTATTCTCTTGAGATTAATCAAGCTTTCTTGGTTAATCATAGTCCAAATCTCCTCTCATTGTCTATTCACCACTTTCATAATAAATTCTCAAACCTCGATCCAACGTCGAGTAACTTTTTGAAAAAAAACTTTTTCATAATAAATTATGAGTATTTAAACTATTGGTTGCTAGACCAATTATTTAAAGACTTGTGCAAAAATGAACTCTATTTAAATCGTTGTCGCTAGACAATTGTTTAAATACTCAAACTTAATAAATGTGAACTTTGCTTCACTTCACCTTTTCATGAGAAAACTTTGTGGGATGAGAGACGACTCGTTGAGCTTCAGTGCTCCTCTGGTTTCTAGTATTTGAATCGTAGGATGCTAGTCCTATTTTTAGGTACTTTTCACCCATTTAAAATCAATTCAACTCATCAAACCTTGCCCACGTGCAATTCCTTTTTCAAACTATCATTCACACGCGACCTTCTTTCGCTCACACGCGAATTGCACTAGTGATGTCTTATCGTCCACGTACGATTAAGCTCCTATTTTCATAAATAAAATCAACCAACCAACAAATATTCTCGCAACCAAGAACTACATAAGCTCTGACTTTCCCATCGCACTTGGGGAATACGTAGGCACGAGATTCTAACATCTTGGCGATCACACTTTCAAAAAATTAAAACATGTTTCCTTTCATTTCTCTTTGCGCACATAGTAAATAGAAGATATAAAACTTACACACTAAACACACAAACACTTAGAACTAAATGGGTCCTATCGAGTACGATGGGTGTGAAGGGTGCTAATATCTTCCCCTTGCATAACCGACTCCCGAACCTGCATCTCTTGGTCCCGACGACCATTTCATTTCTTGGGTTTTATCTATATTTTCCCTTTCCTCTTTAGGAATAAATAAAGTTAGATGGCGACTTCATTGTTTGTAATCGAATTAGTAAAAAATTTCGATGGCGTCAACAGTAAGGACCGAGCAACCTATCAAACAACTCCTAGCCCGACCAGACATGGTCGGGCGTATGCTCAAATGGTCCCTCGAACTCTCAGAATTCGACATCCAATACGAGGGTTTAAAGGACTTAAAACTAACAAAATTAGTCTCCCAAAACTCCTCAATGACCCCCAAAGTATGTTCTACATTCCATTAGAAGATTCTTATGATCGAAATTAGAGAAGTACATGGATTCAGCCGCAACCATAACCCACTATTTTTCATGGTACTAAGATCATCCTTAAATTTTGTATAGAATGAAAATTTACTAATGTGGTATGCACTTCACATTATCGCATTAAACTTAGGCATATATGAAATTTATTTAATTGTCTCAGATGCACTCCTATCTTTAGAAACTCTTTTGTTAAACCAATTTATGAAACATATGTTTTGCTCTATGAACATCCATTTTTCACTCATTTAGGGAAAATTTTCCTTGATAAGTGTTTTTTGAAGGGATTAGTAAGGTTGAACATCAATATTATTCAATATATACAAATAAGCTTGAAGAACTACGTATTTGATTATTTTCTTAACATTTAAATTTGAGTACTTTTACCTTCGTATCTTTCATCATGATGATGCTTGGGAGTTCTGATAAAATATGCTTCTCAAAAATAGTTTTTTCAAAACTCAATAGCTTCTAACACATACCATATATCATATCACTTTTACCCTTTTACTTTTTAGTATATATAAATTTGACATGTCCATTTTCCATGTGCCAGCTCAGTAAAATAGTAACATCTCCATGATTTCCTCTTAAACTCTCCAAAATGGAATTTCTTACAGCTAACACATTGTGAAGGTTGCATTTGTCTCGCACCTTGATCTTGCTTTAATTTTGATGGAGAACATTTAAGTTTCAAATAGCCTTCCATGCTCCTTCTGACCTTGTCTGGCATGATCTCTCTTAGCCTGAATATGTTTCAAACTACACTATGCAACATAACATTGTTGCAACAGTTCCACATAGATATTAAGACATTGTCATGTAACTTTATGCTCAGCTTTACCTCTCATCCAAAACATTAATTGATTTATCGTCCATCTCTCACCAGGTGCATAGAAATCCTGATTAGAGTAAGAAGCCATATATTCAAACTTTTATGCATATTCTGCTATGGATATAGCTCCTTGACATAGTTGTTGACACTCAAATTTTTTATGAGCTCCCAAATTATTATTGAAATACTTTCCTAGACCTTCATTGTCCTTGGCATCGGTGAACCTTGATCTTGCATGTCACTTATATAGAAACCAAGTTGATTAGGCCTAACACTATATAATATGATATTAGGGATCATGCTGAGAAACACACACGAGGTAGATACGAAATTATATCAATGATGTCTCTAGACTGGATTGAGAATCGACATGCTCTTATACCAATTGTAACACCGAAACCGAAGGAAGCGTTAATACTTGGTATTGAGTACATACATAAATGTATAAATGGCATCACATACATGTCTGATAATAGAATAAAATAAAGTACATATACAAGGCATATGCCAATACAAAATACTAAAAGATAACAAGAAAGCGAGTCACCGAAAGCATGGACATCAAGGTATTTAGATCTTCTGGCCAGCTTGCCTCTACTTTTATCTTTTATTTTGCGAGATAAATTTATATAATTAACATGAATGATTTAAAATAAAAGAATAAAATAAATTATCAATATTACCTTTTATTGTTAAGGCTTCAAAATTTGTCCTTTTCGAATTTGGATAGAGTTTCATACTAATAACATGTTATGATTTATGAAACTAAACAAAATGATAGAAGAGAGAAAAGAGAAGAAAAGAATGAATTTTATTATTCATATTGTAAGTATTTATTTCGAATACAAGAATTCTATTTATATAATATATGAAATGGATAAAAAATTAATATGGAATCCACTCATTTATGGATACCCATAATCATACTCATACTATTTATAACAAAATACTTTTTTTTATGTAGTAAAAGTTATATAATTTAATCAAATAAGTCTTCAATTATTTCTTTTCATTTTAAAAAATATCTGAAATTTTGTACATCAATTATTTTTTTTTATAAGTGTGATACCTAACATCTAATTATTTACGGAAAATTACACTAACCTCTCTTGAGGTCTATTAAAATTACATCGACACCCTCTTTAATTTTAAAATGTCTTACATATCACACCTTTCATAACCTCTTTCAAACAAAAGTTTGTATATTTTTTTAAATCGATATTTGTTATGAATTAGTTGTAAGTGGAACGTTTAGCTATGTATTAGTTGATTGTATTAATAGTACTTTAATTTCTCAAATCATTTAATTTTTTAATAGAAAAACTTTCCAATTAAAAGCGAGAATATAAGTGATATTCCACCCAAATTACAATCCGGAAAACCCCTACTTCTTAAAACAGTGGAGAGGTAGGGTATTCCAAATGAAAAAGTTACAATATTCGGAAATTTTACAAAAAGAACATAACCAGTTCCAAGACCTAATAAGTACTATTGCCGACATACAATCTTCAAAATTGAACTCGACTCCCTTAAAAATGCTAGCGTTACGAAGCAGCCATAGTCTCCATGTCGTGGCAAGCCGAATTACGGCAACAATAGTCCTTTTCATTTTGTAGATCATTTTCTTACCGTGAGAAAAGAAATTCATCAACTCTCCCAATGACAACTCCTCCGACGAACCAATCCACTAAAAAACCTTCTTCCAAATTCTCATAAAAATCAAGTCGTCCTCAAAAAGGTGCATTCTGGATTCCAACTCCGTTAAATAAAATACTCAAGTTAAGTCGGTGATCTCCGTCAAATTACCTCTTCGACATAGGTTATCTTTGGTAGGCATCCTGTTGAGTAAAAAACTCCAACCAAAGATGGAAAAATTCAACATGGCTTTAATCTCCCACAAGCTATTGATAGTTGTCACCATTTCAACCGAAAGGTAAGAATCAAAATTACTGTCCCACAAAAGATCAACATGATATTTTACCTTTGATGATTCTGTTGCCTTCTTTCATTCACTCATAGGTATCACACTCCTATTCCCTCATATGATAACACGAAAATGTATCGATTATTTGGCGTAATTTATATAATTCTTATCCGCATTTTAATTAATTAAATTACTCTTTATTCGTATTATGCCGGTATTTTCTATGTTTTTAGGTTTTTACCAATTATAAGGCAAGTACGAAGAAAGTCATGAAAAGACAGATAAATCACACTCAAAGTCCACAAAATAGAAGCATTTATTGAAGTGTGTGGCGTATGACAAGAAATAAGGGGTGTAAAAGAAGAAAAAAAGGAAAAATAAATTAAGGAAGCAGGCCTAACCCACTTCCACGTGCTTCTCACCAAGCCCAAGGGTGTAACGACCGTTACACCCCTTCCAGCAAACCCTAGCGACCGTCACGAACCAGGGACAATGCCCCGTCTCCAAGCGTGCCACTGCCTCTATAAATAGGCTGCCATATTTCATTTCGAACACAATTTTTTCTTCTGCAATTTTATACCGTTACTCTGCCAATTTTACTTTCCAGTTTCAATTTTATTTCCGATTTCGTTTAATTTCTAGTTTCGATTTATTATTTCTGTCTTTCTTTTCTCGTAGAAATTTCCACATCGGGGATTTCTGCGAACCTTTTCCAATTCTAACCTTACGTTAGAGTTGCGCCTTTTTATTTCTTTCATCGCTTTTGAATTTCCGAAAAACGAAGGGCAGATCTCACCGACTTGTAGGAGACTCCCGGAGCTTGCCAAATATTCCGCCTTTTATTTTCAGGTTTATTTTAATTAAATTATTTATTGGTTTATTTAATTGTTCATTTATTTATTTATTGGCTAAATTAATTGTTTATTTATTATATGCCTGATTTATCCGCAATGCATGTTTTATTTGAACTATATGTTTATCATTGTTGCGCTATAATTGAATCGCTTAACATGCTAGGCTAAATTTAGTTATCGGTATGTAGGGTGACATAGCCAACGGGGTTTAGCAACGCCATTCGTTTTATTTCGTTTAAAAAAAAGAGATTAATTTTTCGGTTTCAATTACAAGTTCTTAATGTAACTGTTTTGTTACGAGAGTAAAGTACAGATTAGAAGTTAGGATCAATAAAGCGAGAGTTTGAGAGTTTAAATGGACATTAGTAATTGAGCATCAACTTAAAATACAGCGAGAGCGATTTTAAGTTGATTAGGTTTTATTTATTTTCAAAAACTATATTTAAACTCTAATTGAAACAGCGAGAGTACTCACTTAGGTTTGATTATAGGATCTAAATCAATAAACACGAGAGTGTGAGAAGAGGATTTTTAAACAAGTATTTTCTACTGAAACACGTTTTGATAATACAACTTAAGTCAATGAGTTGCTAAATCGCTAAGCCCGACCATTACATACCGATACTTTCATTCTGAATCTAAACTAGATCTTAATCAGTTAGGCCCCCTAAAACCAAACATTATTTATATTATTACCCTTAGATTTACGTAGTAACCTAAGATAACAGTAGATCAACATTTAGTTTCTTGGGATTCAATAATCTTTAAAACTACACGTGATAGGATTGTATACCTTCGGTCTAGATTCTATAAGACATATAAAGTCGTGATCACCATACTAGCCTCCTGCACCATTTTCTCGAACTCGCCCCACATATCTTGATTAAAAACTTCACTACTATCCATTAACTCGAGAAGCTTCCAAGTCTATACATGATCAATCCAAACAGCAACGTTTGCTACGCAACAAGCAGCGTTGATGGTTGTTTCAAAAATTTATGGAAAAACGTCTGCTAGATTTTGAGATCCCAGCCATTATGAGTGCCAAAAGGAAGTTCATTCTCCATTTTGACAAAGAACCGAATAACACCTTCAAAACGATTAGCCAAACTAGAAATAGAATTACCGGACTTCACTAAGTCCCTCCACCAAATAGAATCCCTACTGAACAACACACTTTTGTCCTTGATTAGCACCTTTCAAACGAGATTCCCGTATCTACTTTTGATAGTGTTACCCCCAAACTGCCTCCATTATTCTCCATTTCCATTTATTCAGGAGATCCATACTAAACACTTCAACATCCTTAACACCTAGACCTCCTTTTTCTAGAGTTTTACAAATGGTCTTACAACTCACCCAATGCATATACCTTTTGTTATCACACCCACTCCATAAGAAATTTCTTTGAATGTAAAGAATCTCTTGCAAGAGTTTGGAGATGGATTTGTAGAAAGACAAGGAGTATATCGGAATTGTGTTTAATACCAAATTTATTAAAACCACCCAACCCGCCATTGTGAGATATCTACCTTTCCAAACTACTAATCTACTCTTGAATTGGTTGATAACATCCCTCCACATTGCCAATTTTCTTGGGCTATCCCCCACTTTCACACTAATAAACTTAAATGGTACAGTATCGGTTTTGCAATATAAGAAAATAGAGGCAATGTTGTAACCCAAAATTTACCCTCTTCATTTTAATCTTATTTGGCTTATAGTTCCATTATCACGAGCATACGTGCATATCATTGATCTCATGGTTATGAGGTTATGAGTATTTAAGTTGTAGAAGAAATTGGGTGTTTCGACCAGTTCCGACTATTTTGAACCAGAAATTGATATTTCACGGTTCGGATGCATACTTTACAACTTCTGGTCAGAAGGTTATCTTGGGTTGGTTCTTCAGGCATTAGAACTATGCCGATATTTCTGGTCAGAAGGTCTCATGTTCTACACATACGCACATAAAAAATTGCACATAATCAATATTTGTTTGGGTGCCATCTAGAATTAGTTGATAACGCCCAATTTAGGTTGTAAAATTATAAATTGGGTTGATAATCTTTGGGGTGTTTATCCGTGAAATTATGAGAATTTTCCACCAAGATCAAAGTGATGATTTGTGGGTTTTGACAAGATTTCACAATTAGGATTCGATTGAGTGAAAGCTTTGAATAAAGGGGATTCCTACAAATTAGTAGCATGAGACAGTGAATCGGCTGGAAATCTTGTCTGACAAAAATTCACAATTTGGATTCATCCGAGTGAAATCTTTGAAGAACGGTGGTTTCTTGCAAAGGAGTAGTGTGAGATAATGGATCAAATTGGCATTATTGGGTGACTTGATCAATCTCAGATTGAGGGAAGAGAAATTGTTAGTATCAACATCAAACATATGGTTTGTAGGGTTGGATTGCTATATTTCTCATGTAAAGGATTTCTTGCAAAGTGAGATTGATTATCTCAATTCCAAATGGAATTAGGAGCAGACATAGCCATAATAAGGATGATTGTTAAACGTCCGAAACAAATCCTCGTGTGCTCTCTCTCTATCTCTCTATCACTTTACTTCTTTATTTTACGTTTAATCGCAAATTATTAAATTCATTGATTATGCAAATTGATACGTATAGAAAATCCTTGGTTATCACTTGAAATTATTTTGTTGATTAGACTACAATTCTTAGGATTCTAGTTAAGTTTCATATCAACAAATTCAAAAGGATAATATCAAATTGCACACCAAGCATTTGAAAATTTTCCCTCATTGTGTTTTGTTAACTTGATTTCTTTGGATTTATGTTTCGATAGTGCTAACATTCAAACATGTTGGTTGTGAAAATATATTGTCTCAATTAATTATCATTATCATACAATACTACATTGGTTTAATGCATATCTGAGCTTTGCGATAAAGGTTTGGATTAGATGATAGTTGATCCAGGTGGTTTTTAATAAACTAATATTCTTCAAAGATTTTTAACTTGGGATCTATTCACCTCCCTCTAGATAAGTTACCATCATCTAAAAAGTGGTATCACGAGCTTCGGTTCATTCCATGCTTCAAAACGCTTATTAGAGTATGGCTTCCGAACCTAAAGGGGTGTACAATAGAGCACCCATCTTCACCAGTGAAAACTATGGTTATTGGAAATCATGTATGTGTATCCATATCAACTCGTATCATAAGGGAATGTTGAATGCTGTTATCAATGGTCCTAATGAAATTATGGTGATCGGTGCTAATGGTGTTGTCACAGCTAAACCGAAAGCATAATGGGATGATAATGATAACAAGTTGTGGGCTTGTGATTGAAAAGTACAAAATATTCTTATATCTGCTCTTGGTGTTGATGAATATTATCGTGTTTCCTATTTTGAGACCGCAAAAGCTATATGTGACGCATTACAAGTTGCCTATAAGGAAACTAGTGAAGTCAAACAAGCTAGAATCAATATATTGAATCAAGAGTTTGAACTATTTCACATGTAGCATGGTGAAACCATTACCGACATAGAGGTTCACTCATCTCATAAACCGTTTGAGTGCACTTGGGAAACTGATTTCCAATGAAAATTCTACTAATAATGTTTTGAGATGTCTTAATAGGGAATGGCAACCTAAGGTCGTCATCATCAAGGAAGCTAATTATCTTGCATCACTAGACCTCATTACATTTTTTGGTAAGCTTGAAGAACATGAGAAAGAACTCACTTACATAGAGAAACATGAGAAAAAGCTTGAGAAGAAGCTAAAGAATGAGAAATGAAAACAAAACGAGGTACAAAATAAGTACATTACTCTAAAGGCATCTAGTTTGAGGTCCTCAAAAATTGAGTAAAGTGATAGTGATGATGTTAGTGACGACGAGAATTTAGATGATGAAGAAATAGGGTTGTTTGTGAAAAGGTGCGATAGGTATATTAGAAGAAAAGGTGTAAATTACTCTGAAAAAGCCTCATCAAGTTTAGAAGATAATAAGAAAGGAAAATTAAGAGGATCATGTTACAATTGTGGAAAAATCGATCATTATAAGTTGAAGTGTTCATTACTTGACAAAGACAAAGGAAAGGGTTAACACGAGAAATCTAGCAAGTCTACAAGAGCTTATGTTGTTTGGGAAAATGGTAGTGATTCCTCAAGTAACGAAGGCTCAAGTGATAGAGAAGAATTAACAAATGTTTGTTTCCCGGCCTATTATCGTGAAAATAAGAAAAAGGATAGAGAATCGGAAAATGTTTGTTTCTCGGCCCATTATCGTAAAAAGCAGAAAAAGAATGTAAATCATTCCAAATGTGACATGTTGATAAATTGTCTCATTCCGATTTACAAGTAGTTTTTTGAAATTCTACATAGAGAAACAGTAGAAGCTTTTAAAAATTTAGCTTCAAATAAAAATATGTTTTCATACTTGAAAGCTAAGGTTTTAGAAAAAGAAAACGGAAGCTCCAAAGAAATTTATGCCAGACGTTCAAAAATTACAATATAAGAATGAAAAATCCTCTTGGTTTGATTTCGGTTATGAGACTTGTCACATTTGAAAAAATAGGTTAAATCTCTAAAGGCCAAATTAAACAAGGCTCTATGAAGAAAATATGAGTTCTTATTTGTGGCATCTCAAGACATATGATATGTGACATCCACCTAGTTCATTGACTTTGTGGCAATAAACAAAGGATATGCGACCTAAAAAGACAACAACCTCAGTTTGTTAATTGGTAAAAGATATATATAGATTAATTATAATGCTTCTTATCAAAAAAATCGTAAGACAAGGTATTTGTTTCATGATGTAGGTGTATCTTCAAGAGACATACTCAATAACGTCGACGAAGAAATTGATCAACCGAAACCGGTGAAACTTGAGGAGGAGCAAGATAACAGTCATGAAAAGGACAACGATGAAAGTCCAACCAAAAATGGATGATCATCAAATCAATAATTTTCTTGGATGCATTACAAATTATACTATTGGGTACTTTAACAAAAATAAAAAGTGGTAAGAACGTTGATCTCAAAAAAAAATCTATGTGGCTCTATTTGCATTTGCTTTAACTTTCGTTTGAGAGTTCCTTGTGAAATGCAAGTGCATCATCCGCCGTGTATACATTGAGGTAATATCGTTTCAATTTTATTTTTGTAAGTAAGTATTTTCTTTTACCTATTTATACTCCAATGGTACATGATATATATGGTGTGTGATAAATGTTATGAGTTTTCACTTCCAAGAATATCAATTGATAACCATGATGTGTTCTCATTTATATGCTTATAGGGATCTCATCATACTATATTCTCATGTATTATATTATATTTATTTTTTATGATTACTTATGTGCGGATAAGCATGTTAATTTTCATTAAATCATTAAAAGTTTCCATCTGCATGTGTCTTCCATAATTGATTATGCATGTCTCAATTCAAGTCACTCAAAGTTTACCCAAAACCATAAATTTCATATTTTTCACCCTTTTTCACCTCATGTGTCGATGTGTGTGTCATATAGGTCGACGCTGTAATACGTTGGGAGAACTTACTTAGTTATTTTGCGTTTTATCGCAAATATTGTGGTTAGCAAGAGTCGCCACCGACTGTTCTTTTATCCAATAAGGAAAGGTGAAAAGAACAGGAAAGACCTTTTATCGATTATGAGTTCAGGGGTAAGTTATGAAAAGAGAAGGTGTTAGCACCCTTTTCATCTGTAGTTATCTACGGGCTCTTAATTGCTTAGTTCACTTTTTAAAACTTGCTTTTATGTGTGTGATTTGTTTGAAAATATTTTGTTTTGACTTTGTAATGATTCCTGTGTCAGTCCTCAAGAATGTGTACGAAGTGTTTGAAAATGTGAGGTGTGAAAAGTATTTGTTTTGAGCAAGCAATTAAGAGTAATCTACCCACTCAAAGGTCGTTCTTGTTGTTTTCCTTCTCCTTTAGGATAGTGTTATCCAAACCATTAGTTGGTAGGTAGCCCCACCCATTGGATGTGAAGGGACATGCGTAGGGTCTTTGAATGGTCATTGAAGGCAATATTGTAAGGATGCCTTAGCAACTTCGTAGGGACTATCATCATTTATTCGTAGGCAACGTCGATGGACAAGATGACGTATTCGTAGGCAACATCGAGGGACTATGATCTTTATATCGAAGGGACTATGATGATGTTATTCGTAGGCAACTTTGCTAATGGTATCCCTACGTTTGAGGGACATGACCACTTTGTAAGGCGACAAAAGAGGATACCCTAAGGGTGCAAGTGTGAAATAGTGATTCAATTCAGATATTGATCTCTTGAAATTTACACTATTACATCCCATGAGCAGTTACATAATTTAGAAAAATGCGAAAAAAAGTAAATCTATGCTATTACAAAAATAACTGTGCGACCTATACATCGTTTTCTAGTATTTAAATAAAAGAAAAATATAAAATAATTGAAATTCCTGGCAGCAGATACTTGATGTCACAGAGAATGTTATGACACAGTATCTGACACTATGTTAACAATTCACACAAAATCTGAAAGCGATAAATAACACAATAAGTTGTTCACCCATTCGGTTCAACAAACCTACATCCGGGGCTACCAAGCCAGGAGGAAATTCACTATTAGTAGAATTAATTCAGAATAAACCACCGTTTATCTCCTTCACTTAAAACCTACCCAATGCAACTTTAACCTAAGTCCTACTTAGATCGAGTACCCACTCACTCCCCTCAATCACAATGATATCAACCTATTGACTAATTGAATTGTGAAGACACACTTCAATAAAATATCTTGATCTTGCTTCACTTCAATCAAGAGACAAACACTCGTGCTTTAAAGCTTTGAGTGATAAACTACCCTTACAAATCCTAGTCCAATGCACTTATCAATTGATAGTTGCTTGGCTCACAAGAGAAACTAGAATTACACAATTACAAGCTGTTAAATATATCCTTTAACGACACAAACACAAGTCGCTATCTCTTCAATACATTCAATGCGAGAGTAAGGTTCTTTTCCTTTTATAGAAGCGATCACGAAACTTGGTTTGGGCTTCCATAAAGATAGCTAGGGTTCACTTAATTTAATCCTAAAAACATGGTCTTTTCAACAACCAATTTAGGTTTAATTAAGATTAACCTAGCAGCCACGTGAGCATGCTTTCTAATAACAAAACAATATTTAGCACTCAACAAACTTCGAAAAATCTCAGAACAAGCAGTTCGAGCAGAATGTCACCGAATGTCATAACATACGTTATGACATCGATTTTTCAGAATTTCCAGCCTGACTTTAGCTTCCAGTTCTGAGTTGTCTTTTAACATCCTTAGCAGGTAGGATTTATCTTCAATCTCTGAATGTCATAACATCTATCATGACATTGCTAAATCCTAGTTTTACCAAAATTAATGCCAACCTAAAACACTAACAAACTCCCCTTTGGCACATTTTGGCTAAAACTACTTAACACATCAGAGTACCTATGCAGCAGAAGACAATAAACTAGTTCTAAGCTTTCCTAAGCTTCAAGTAACTAGAACTTAGAGAAGATAAATTCTACCCATACAAAAATCTCACAATTCCCACAATTGCCCCATATACAAAATTTTAAGCAGCATACAATTTCCCAAAGTCCCAAGTCCCATACTATCACATACAAGAGTTCTTCTCCCCTTTTAGCCATAAAGGGCCAAAGGAAACAATACAAGTTCCCAAACTTTTAATCAAACAGACGAAACAATTATACCGATATAATTAAGTACCATTGTTTTTAGAGGTACATTTCATGGGACATTATAAATCATCAATAATGATTACAACCATTCAAACAAAGTTGGGAAAATACAAGAATCAAAAAGAAAACAAAAACAAGAAAATTGACAAAAAAAGAAGAAGGGCAGCGACTTCAAGTGCTTTCTTCTCCGAAGAAGCACCGTGAAAGGACACATCTTGAGCCTTCTTTGTCGCTACTTTTGGTCGAACATCATCTTCCTCCATATGAGCAGAGGTATCACCATCAAGCCTTTCTTCTCCAACCTCGTGTCTATTTCCTTTTCAAGTAGAGATCGAGCTTCAAGGGTGCGCTTCCTTGCTTCAAGTTCCCTGGTCTCCTTTAGTACAGCTATGACATCCGCCGAGAATTGGCTTTGACATTTGATGTCTCGGTGATGTCATGACAATGTCGTGAACATGCTTCCCTTGAAATAGCTTGTAGTGGAAGCCAAGGGCAGGAGCTCTCTTGCAGACTGAGTCTCTATTAACCAGAATGTCAGGGTATTGATCAGTTATAATACCACACAAGAGGGATGGAAAGGCTATAGGTCCCTTGATTGCATAGCTTTCAGCATGCTTGAGGGTCTGCTGAAATATGTAGGTACCATAGTCAAATTTGGCCTGAGTGCCCACTGCATATATAAATCTGCCCAATCCAATGGAGATAGTTGACTTGTGATTGGTTGGGACCCAATTAGCGACTCTATCTTATGCGAATGGCAAATTTAACACTCGACTTGCTTTGAAAGTTTTCCCTTCAGAGGCCAGACTTTCACTTGTTTGGCAGTGATGGTTTGACAAATTTGATTGTCAGTTTCTTCAAGTTCTGGCTGAGCATCTTCTGATCTTCCCAGAAATTTGTTGACCACTCTTGGAGAGAACTTTACTTTTCTCCCTCTCACATAGACTGTCTTGTAGTCTGCAGACCTCCCATCACCACAACCATTTGACAAATTCACTATGAATTCCTTTACCAATACATCATAACAGTTTGAGAAACTCTGTTGTCTTCATTAATCCGGATCCTTAATCGATTGATAATCTCTTTACACTCGAACACTCTTATTCAGCTCCTCTCCAAAGCAATCGTCTTCAGCAAACATACTTCCATCTCCCAAGCATTCTCAGGATGATGGAATGAGATGTTGTCAATAGCCACCGGCACCATGGGCGGTTTCCCAAGAGTTTCCTTCTTCCTTGGATGAATGTCGGTGACATTTATTTCAACATCAAACTCGAATCTTGATCCACGAAGGTTCGTGCATTTTCTTTTCTTCACAATTGGTGTCCTCTTGGGTCCGGAGCCACCACCAGCTTTTACTCTCCATTTCATTGTAGAGGATTCTCACCTTAGAAACATTTTCATCAACCTTTTCTTTAACAGACTGTGAGGCTGTTTTCCTTCCTTCTCATCATCCTCTTTGCAATGCTAGGATTAACATTGGCTATGAGGTCATTGTCCGAGAACTCTTCATCTAAATCAATGACGGGGATCAACTAAATTTTCGAGTCTTGAATGGAGACTTTTCAAGATTATCTCCACTAGGTTTTTGAGTCTCTTCTAAGATACTATCGAAATAGAATCTGCAGGAGTTTTATCAAGCACTCTTTGGGATTCCTCAAGTACACCATCGGACATCACATTTTCATTAATGGGGTTTCATTATAAACATCATCAATACTCACTTGAATCTTTAAGCAAGGATCAACAACATTCTTGACGGAGAATCAACATGATCACGGATGTCTTGACATCCTCGTGACATCTGGATCAAGCTAAGCTAGGACTAGCGGACTTTTCAGAGGGATGAAACCCGAGAAGATTGGTCTTCATTGAGGATCCGGTTACCGATCTAGCAATGGCTATATGCACCCTAGACTCCTCTGTGTTTACCATTTCGAGGGAAGAGGATGGATGAAGTCTTACGTAAGGTGATGCTTGCGTCCTTCTTGCATTCCTTGTACGCAATTTCTTGACCTTTTCTGGGTCTGTGGCCATTGCGCGCAGAGGAGTGATTCTCAGAGCTTCAACATGCATGTCATCAGTATTTGCCCTAACTTCATCCATGGAAGATGATGAACCAGATTTTGAGAAGATGAAGATGATGAAGACATATTTTCTGGAAGATTTTGAGGAAATGAGAGCGAGAATGGCAGAGGTTTTGAAAGTTTCTTTTAGATGAAGGAAATATGATACTTTCAAAAGAAGAAACTATTATATGAAGGAGTCTCTTCCTATTCTTGGACCTTTTAAAAATAAGAGGAAAATACTTAAATAACCTACTTATAAATACTTGAAGAAAAAGATCCTTTCCATTCCTTGTTGTATGCAAGGTTAATTGCTACAATTCCTCATTTGGACAATTACCCAACTTGCCCCTTAACATTTCAAACTGGCTAGTCTCAAGCACTTTAGTAAAAGTGTCACAGTACAATGTCATGACATCCTGTATGACATTGTATTCAATCAGCATCTGCTTCATCCAGATCATCTGAGAACAATTTCTACCAGCTGCTATGTGATCAGTCTCAACATTGTACAGGAATACACAGTTTTGCTTCTTGCTGACCCAAGAAACATGATGGTTTCTCAAGATGAACCATCCTTCAAAAGAGCTTTCACACAAGCATTTATCAACACTTTCTTCACTTATTTTCTTGGACAACTTCAAGTGTGTAGGAGCATGAGTCATTTTATGGCTGACATTCTTCATCCCAGTCCCCTTGACAATCCTCCTTGCATATTTGCTCTGTGAAAGTTGTGTTGAGACTTCCATTATTGTGTCTAACATTCCTCCAAACACTATGTCACCAACATAAATCTGAATCACCATTGTCTTTCCTCCTTTATTCTTGAAGGAGAGACTTTTATCCAAGACTCTTTTCCTATATCCTTTATCAGTAAGTAGCTTGGTCAGCCTATCATACCAAGCCCTAGGAACTTGCTTCAGCACTCTAGAAGCGGTCAGATGTCTAGACATTGGTTGTGACATTCTGGTTTGCTTTCCAACATTACACTTATCACAGATTCTCCCTTTATCAGTGTGAAGTCTTGGTATCCTTCTGACTGCCTCCATGGAATTGATCCTTTTCATTCCTCTGAGATGTAATTGATCAAGTTCTTGGTGCCACAATCTGACCTCCTCTTCATCTTTGTATGTAGAGCACATAAAAGACAGATTGGTGTTCTCAGATTCCCACATGTAGCAGTTATCCTTTGATCTGACTCCTCTCATAACCACTTCTTGATCATCATTGATTACAAGACATACAGACTTAGTGAAGTTGTGAATCCCATATCACATAGTGACTTATGCTAATGAGATTTGTCAAACCTTTACAAGCAATACTCCATTTAGGCTTGGAACTCCATTTGAGTTTCCAATACCTTTGATTTCTCCTTTGGCTCCATCTCCAAAAGTAACAAAGCGGTAGAGTGATGCTTAACATTATTGAGAAGATTCTGTCTCCGGTCATGTGATTGGAACAACCAGTCAAAGTACCAATCTTTCTTGGTAGACATACTAAGGGAAGTGTTAGCTACCGAGCAACTTCTTCTTCCGTTGAGAGTATGATACTGTTGGTTTTAGGCTCACATAAGACCCTTGATTAGGATATCCATGTAGCTGTAGCAAAAGATTTTATGTGACCAAACCTTCCACAATAATGACACCTCCATCTTTGAAACTTTTTGTTCATGTTTCTATGATTTTGATGTTGCACCCAATGTTGTGACATCTGCTTTGACATTGGTCCATTAGGTCATTCTTCCTTTTGTTATTAACAAACCTCTTTGTCTCCACATATCCCGAGGCGGCCTATTCCTTGACTTGTGGTATGACATCTTCTTAGTCATTGACTTCCTGTGTTTGTTCCACTCGGTTATTAACAACTCTCGGTCACACACATTTCTGTTTTGGGTTGTGACACCGCTTTGACATTGTTTTCCTATGTCTATTCTTCTTGATGTCAACAGGTTGCTTTTCACCACATATCCTAGACCATGCTTATTTCCGCATTCGTCCAAGTGAAGAATTTCTTCCAACTTATCGACGATGTCAACATTTTGATGATTTAGACATCCAAGTTTGGAATTCACATACTAATATCACTATTGAGGTGATTTATAGTAGCTGTGTTTTCCTCTTTCTCGACCTCAACTTCACATTCTCTTCCAACTTCTCAATCGACTTTTTACATTCTTCATTTCTTGACATGCTTCTCCATTTTTATGACTTGTAGTTTTCAGAAGCTCTTCAAATGTTACTTCCTCATCACTAGAATCCATATCGAGTTGTACACTCCGGAGAGTGACAAGTTTGGCACCTTCTTCCTCGATTCACTTCCGAATCACCATCGGACCAAGTGATGCCATTCCTTTCTTTTGTTTCTTTAGAAAGGTGGGACATTCACTCTAATATGTCCAAATCCTTCACATTCATGACATTGGACTTGCCTTGACTCCCTTTTCGACTTGGATCTTCTGGAGTCATAAGATCGCTAATGTCGGATGGAATGTCCTTGACATTTGACCTTGACTTTGGATCAACCCTCCGATCGGTTTGTTGAACTGTCTTCCAAGCATGGCTATAGCTTGGATATCTTCTCTTCATCTTCCACCTTGCATCCTTCTTGATGTTGGATACAAGTGCTATGCTCTTGTTTTTCTTGTCAGCAGTCACCGATTCTCATCTCAAAAGTCATAAGGGATCCAATAAGTTCTTCAACCTTCAAGGTGCTGATGTCTTGAGCCTCTATTGCGGTGACTTTCATTGCAAATCTCTTAGGCAAGGATCGAGAATCTTTCTCACCGCTTCTCTTGACATCTTTTCACCAAGTGCTCTGAGGCATTGGCAATTTCAAAATATTCATGTGAAATTCATGAATATTCTCATCTTCCTTCATCTTCAAATTCTCAAATTTGGTAGTGAGCATCTGAAGTCTTGACATCTTCACCTTGGATGTCCCTCATGAGTAGTTCGAGAGTGTCCCAAACATCCTTGGCAGCTCACATTGATGGATCAAGATGTTCTGTCAATACCATTGAGCATTCAATACTTTAGAGTTCCCCAGAGCTAGCTCTTCTTCCTCTTTGCTCCATTCCTCCTCAGGTTTCAAGACAGTAGTCCCATCTTTCTCAAGCTTGGTGGGATGTTTCCATCCTTTGACAGCAGCTCTCCAAGCCTTAATGTCCACTGATCTTAAGAAGGCAACCATACGAGGTTTCCAGTAATCATAATTAGACCCATCCAGAATAGGTGGTCTACCTCCAAATCCTCCTTCCTTATCCATTACGCGAGAAACTATTATCCCTAGATCTCACCCAGAAATAACAAGGGGTGCCAATTGAAATGTTAAGCTGATACTTGATGTCAGAGAATGTTATGACACGATGTCGACACTATGTTAACAATTCACACAGAAAAGAATAAATAACACAATAAGTTGTTCACCGTTCGGTTCAACAAACCTACATCCGGGGCTACCAAGGGAGGAAATTCACTATTAGTAGAATTAATTCGGAATAAACCAGTTTATCTCCTTCACTTAAAACCTACCCAATGCAACTTCAACCTAAGTCCTACTTAGATCCGAGTACCCACTCCTCAATCACACAGCGGTGATATCAACCTATTGACTAATTGAATTGTGAAGACACACTTCAATAAAATATCTTGATCTTGCTTCAGCTTCAATCAAGAGACAAACACTCGTGCTTTAAAGCTTTGGTGATAAACTACCCTTACAAAGAAATCCTAGTCCAATGCACTTATCAATTGATAGTTGCTTGGCTCACAAGAGAAACTAGAATTACACAATTACAACTGTTAAATCCTTTAACATTACACAAACACAAGTGCTATCTCTTCAATACATTCAAAGGCGCAGAGTAAGGGTTCTTTTCCTTTTATAGAAGCGATCCCGAAACTTGGTTTGGGCTTCCATAAAGATAGCTAGGGTTCACTTAATTTAATCCTAAAAACATGGTCTTTTCAACAACCAATTTAGGTTTAATTAAGATTAACCTAGCACCACGTGAGCATGCTTTCTAATAAAAAACAATATTTAGCACTCAACAAACTTCCGAAAAATCAGGAACAAAGAGCAGAATGTCATGAATGTCATAACATCTTATGACATCGGTATCCAAATTTTAGCTTTTCCTTTGAGTGTCTTTTAACATCCTTAGCAGGTAGGATTTATCTTCAATCTCTGAATGTCATAACATTTATCATGACATTGCTAAATCCTAGTTTTACCAAAATTAATGCCAACCTAAAAACACTAACAATAATCATGAAAAATAAATACAAGTCAAAATAACCTAATGTCCTAAGTATTAAAGAAAAATATTTTTTTTTGTATTTTTGGAATTGATTTTAAATAGGAAAACAAAATTCTAAGTTAGTTATCAATTAATTATTAAAATAATTTTAAATTAAATAAGATAAAAATATTTTTTTGTGTTAAAAATTAAATAAATATTTTATTAATCTAAAACTAAAAAGATAATACTTTTTAGGGTTTTTTAAAGTATTAAAAATAATTTATGAAAGAAACAAAAAATAAGAAAAAGAAATTGAAAGAAAATAAAAAATAGCATGGTGACAAGTGATAATAAATAGGAATGGCTCTTGGAGGTGTTGAACTCGTGACCTTGGGGTCACAGGTACAAAACTTTACCACTCAGCCATACGTCATTGGTGTTAACATACCGCTTCTTAAAATATATGTGTGATATCCTACAAAACTCAGAAAAATAAGAAAAAAGAGCAAAAGGCCAGGGTCGAACCCGTGACCTGATAGAGGTAAGGACTAGTGCGCGCATGGTTAACCACTAGGGTGGTGATACATCCAATAATATATACACATGCATAAATATATAAGTGATTTTAACTCCAAAAAATCAAATAAAAACCAAAACATGCGCAAGTGGGGTCCTCCGATTTGAATGAACCAATTACACAACTCCAAGCCTAGGGTTTTTGGTCAAACAGCCAAGCGACACCAGATTCAACACTCCAGTCATCTTCTCCGACCATCTAAAAACCAAACCTGCAAAATAAAAAGAATTAAAGCACAAGGTTAAGCCTACCCCCTCTAAATCGACCCCTGCGAGTTCAATTGTGGTGGCCGTTTGGTTTGAAATGGTCTAGAATGTGTGATACGAAGCTTCACAAGCTCGATTCCCTAACAATGACATCGATCGATTTAAGCCTTAAATCTCACATGTAAAACGTTGAACCTGTTCTAATGGATATCCTAAACACAAACAAACACATCAAACATGTCAACATTGCATGGAATATCAAATTCGAATTTGAAAAACTTTACCAAACCGGTCAACTTGAGAGTTCTGGGCACGATTTGGATCTGCAAATGGTTGGGATCGACTCCTGGGAATCTCAAGAGTACGATTTGATGCTTGTTTTGGCTTGAGTAAGGCTGCAACTAGGGTTTCTGATTTTCCCTAGTTCTTTGAAATTTTGAGAAATTCTCTTAGGGTTTGGAGGTCAGCAATCTGTGTCCTTGGCATATGGTCATGATCTTGTACTTATAAGGAGTGAATTAGGTTAAGAATTTATGAGAAAAATATATTGCATTGATTGAAAAATACTTGATTAGTATTTTGTATGAAAAGTTTCCAATTTTGATTAAATCTCATGCCAATCAATTTCATACATTTTTTCCAGCTTGCAGTGTGTTTTTTGGACCTCAAGGAACTCAGATCTCAAGCCCACACGCCTTGTACATTATCTCTGCATTTTATTTTAATTGATTTTGAATTTAAATGGATAAAATAAATGGTAAGATGGCGCATGGATGGGCTGAAAGGCTCTTGGCAATATTAGAAACATGTTTCAAACATAAAGATATAGGCCCATTTTACAAAATTTCAAGATTGCTCAATTTTCACTTCATGCATCTTTCTCAAAATTACCAAACTTGCACCAATCACATCTTGCTCAATTCTCAACATTTGGATATGATCTTGGACTTTTTATAAAGCTTAAGATGTCCTATAAAACCTCTCTTTGGTTTCATTTCAATTGAAGCTACACTTCTTTGAGAAAATATGACTTTTTGTTGACTTTTGAAAGGACCTATAATGTCTTGGCTCATATCTCTCAAATGAAGCATTTTTTTAGGAAAAACCAATAAGAGACAAATTTGTAGAGAATTTAATTTCCTTAGAAATGAGCTTTGGTTGAGAGATTTCTGATGAAGTATGTGAAAGTTATGCTTGGTCAAAGTTCAGTTGACTTCCCCTAAGAAAACCCTGATTTAGTAACTTTTGACGAATCTTGAGTTCTCTTGATGAATCATGATCAACACTTGATCAAATGATGAATATAACTTCAAAATCTTGATGTTGACAAAAAATGGTGAAGTTTGATTGTATGTTGACCATAGTTGACTTTTTTTCCCAATACAACTGATTTTCAACCATCTGAGCATTTGATTGAGCAAACTTGTATGTGAGGCTTGAAACTTGACATGGAGATACTTTGAGACATATGAGGAAGCATGGGGTCCACTTGAGGCATTAGAAACCACATTTACTTTGAGGAAATCAAAAACCTAATTGGATGTCCATTTCTAGGAGAAAGCTTGTCTTGATCAATCTTTGAGTAGTTCTTGAATAATTGAGGACCATATGAACATGAGGATGTATCTTGAACCTAAAAAATGAGAGGGAAAATTTTGGGTGTGTCAACCTGTGACATGTATAGGTTGGCACATGTGTCAATCAGGTCTGCTCTGACGTGTTTTTGGCTTATCTTTTCATTTTCCTCATTATCCTTTCTTGCATGCATTCACCTCTAAACCTTTTAAACTCTAAATTTTATCTCATTACACTTAACCCACCATTAAATCCTCCACCATAACTCATTCAACTCTCAACTTACCAACAATTCATTACACCTCTTCCTTTTCCTGTTCACCCATTCATTGTTTCAAAAATCTCCACCTCTATAAAACCCACATTCTCTCTATATCACACTCAAACTCTGAATTTTCGTCTATTGGTTGGTCTCATTGTCATATTTGTGTGTGTTAGCATATTCTTATCATATTTGGGTTTATGGGTATTCATATATTCCTCAAACAACTTAGTGATTCATTCACACAATTTATCAAACAAATTATTTATAAAACAAAATATTTATAAAATAAATAAATTAAATATGAAGACATATATAAATGATTAAAATATCATTTTATAGGTAAGAAAAATTATTTAATAAATAATACAAGTTACTAAGAAGATAAATATATTATATTAAAATATATAGGGAAGTTACGTTCTTACCCCCTGAAATAGTTTTGTCCTCGAAACTAGAAAATTGCGGTAAGGAATCAATTGTCGGGGAACTATTAGGAGAGAGCTGCACTAAGGACTCTCAAGACGTCCTTGAAAAAAGGGAGAGGTTTGAAAATAACCCCTATGTCCTTGACGAAAGATAGGTATAAATAGGCATATAGAGAAGGAGGGTCGGAGGACACGTACATTGTCACCCTCTTCGACGGCGAGCAAGCCTTCAAAACAACTTTGTCTTCATCCTAAGAAGAAAAAACCCCACATACTGATCGGAAAAGGTGGATATGTTCAGAGGTGTAACTATATTCAAAATCTTCGGCACCCTTGGACGCAACGAACGGAGGGGTTGACATTCTCCTTTTCGTTCCTAAGAAAGCACGAGTGCAAAAAGATTCACCACCAGCATCGTAATCGTCAAAAAGGGAGGGGGGCTAATTTAGAACCTCACACTTAGCCTAAAACTCGTCTTGAATACATTTTCACATAACCTATTCACTACAGAAAGCAAGAAAAGAAAATTCCATATCTGGAATACGGTTGTGAAAGCACAGATATGGAGTTGGGAAAATTGTAAGGGCATAAAATGAAATGGAACAAATAAAAGAGAAATTAAATCTTTTATATGGGAAAACATAAAAGACCCTTTGTACCCCACCATAGTTTTGAAAAAAATTAGCATGTTTGTGACATATGCCACTAGCATTTACGGTCACGAAAATAAGCCATAATTTCTTGCATTAAATAAGAGTAAGTATGAAAAGCTAATTGATTGATTGACCTACATGCCTGTTGAGCTAATCAAGAGACATTTGACATGTGACTCATCCCTCAAATTAAGGGCTTGAAAAAATAACTATGGTCGCCTTCAGCTGCGAGACTCGTCTCAGGCTGAGGTACTCGCCTACTATAACGCTCGCCCTAAGCTACCAGACTCGCCTCCCTTTTTAAAGATTGTTGCCAGACCGTCGACTCTTTACTAGGACAAGCGACACATCCTAAACGAAAATAGGGTCTTATAAACACAAAGAATGGTATCGCCTAGGCGACGATCTAAGGACTCGACCCTAACAATCATGATGTGTAAAGTCATTTTTCAAGAAAGGGGAAGTCTACCGCTACTCCCGAAAGGTTAGGTGGTCAATAACTCCTCAGAATCATGAGGGGACATTTACCACCACTTAGGGTTACCCAAAATCCTAGACCCAAAAGGCTTCTACAAATATCAACTCTCTTAGAAGAAAGGGACAATTCATTAAACCCTAAAGTATAACGCTTAGCAGGATCATAACTCATATGTTCACACTCCTCAAACGTTTATACATAAACACATTGTCTATTAACATGGTTTGTCACCTCATGTGAGCAGGACCCCTAAAACCACCATGAAACGCCACCATATTAGGCTTCTCGCCGTCGTGGACAAACCTTAACTATCCTTAAATTATTATAAACTTACTAAGACTTTTGAGTCCCCTACTGATCGTACCTGATCAGAAAGATCGTTTGGCATACAGACGTGTCGGTCAGCAACGGTTGGTTGAAGAAGGTGGGGGGTACCTACAAGATACTCTGATGCCAAAGTCAGAATCTATGGGATCAGAGTGCAAGTGAGAAAGAGAGAGAGAGATGTTCAATACCTGACCCTCTCGAATGAGAGGGTATTTATAGCCCCCAGCGTTGGGCCAAGGTCCACTTACTGGGCTGGTGAAGCAGGCCCAAAAGAGGACTGTCAGGATTCATGATAGTGAGGGGATCAACACATGGTCCAGCTCCTGAAGGAAACTGCTCTGAAGTATCAGGAGGTAGTGGCAACAGTCCTGTTGACTCTGTGATACTCAGAGTGAGGACTTCTACCCTACGAGGAAGTGTAGCATCCCGAGTGTTCAGGAGGAAGTATGCTTGGGGCAGAGCCTTGAAGGCTCAGTGGACCTGTCCAGCGCGGTGGTCCTCGAGGGGAGGTAAACCTCCGAGCAAGAGTAGATGTGCAAGTGTGGTCATTAGTCGTGCAGAAGGATAAAAGGGGGAAATGCCTCTAACTGTCTCTGGATTGGGCCTAGCTGGTATATGGGCCTAACACTAGATTGCTCAGGTCCAATCTGAAACATCTACCCTTACAGAAGAAACACGTACACTTATACTTTTTTACCCGTAGAAAAAAGTGACCAATGATTATGAAACACCGTTTATAAAAAACGTATATATTCTAAAAATAAAAGAGATGTTAGTGTCATATTAAATTTTAAGAAAATCACCTTAATTTTCCCTAAAAGAAAATATGTATATTATATTTTCTATTAAAAGTTCCTTTTAACACAAGGATGGTAGTTCATCGAATTAGAATTCTACTCCCACTAAAAAATTCTTATGTTTGTTAATTGGACTAAAAAAGAATTAGAATAATTTTCATCTTTACGAATCTTACCTAAAATAGTAGAGGAAACTATAAATACTATCTAAATTTTTCACTCATTTATATTACTTCAATATTAGTTTTGTATAAAAAAATTCAATTACTTCTTTTTCATTTTAAAAATTATAAGAATTTTTGTACATGAAAAACTTTGATAAGTGTCATATATATCATTTCATCATTTAATATCAAATCATTTTTTATATTATATTTTTTAAAAATTAATATTACTATTTTTCATAACCTCTTCCAAACAAGAATTTATATAAGTTAATCCAAACAATTTTAAAATATAGACCTACAATAAACAATACATATAGTTAAACTTTCCATTAGAAGCCAAATTTGGTTGAGTCAATGAAAAACATAACTTGCATTCTGAAAGAAAGAAACATGAACAAAATTACAAGTTGAACCCCTCATTCTTATTCTTATTTATCTACATAAGAGGTTTTGGAAAACAAACTCACTATGTCATATAAACTTATATATATGTACATGAACTAATTAATCTGATTCTTGTTCACTTTGAACTTCTTCATTTGGCATTCAACATGAACTATTACAAACAAAGTTGATGAACAAAACTGGTTTTGCAGTTTGAGGCGCCGAAAAAACATGATCACCGATATTTATAGGCGAGCTTGTTACGAAGTTTCGTGAAAGTTATGCGACCTAGACAATGCCGCTGGATTGGCTTGCAAGACTGGAGATGCTTGGTCTGAGTCATTTTTGTTGTCTAGCTTTGAAGGGAATGCATGAAAGAGTCTTCCGGACGGAACTGGACTGGCGTTGTCGTGTTTAATCCCGAGTGTTGTCCAGAAAGAGGTTTTTTCTGCTTCTCCCGAGTCATCGATCCTCAAAGATTTTGGAAACCACAGACACTTTTCCTCGCTACTTTCTTTCCTTTCATCTCCTTTGTTTGATTTCAGAAGGCTATCTTCCCTTGAATGTTTACCTAAGGTTGGAGAGTTTGGACTAGAGTTAGGGCCAGCACCATTCGGTGATGACGATTGTGCTTGCCGCGGGACGTTCCATCCACCAGGCACGGCACAACCCCAGTAAGTTGTTGCGGTTGGGGTTGAGGGATAGAACGGCAAAGAAAATCCCGGTGGATAAAACGCTTGTGGTGGAACCGGAACCGGTGACCTCCATTGCATTGGATTCCATGGGAAAGGACAGGGAGTTCCAGGAGGAAAGTAGTGACCTTGTGGTGGGAAGCTTTGTCCATACTGCATAGCCTGTTCTTGGGATACATTCGTGCTTGCACCTTCTGTCGACTTTATGGATGTAACCGATGATTTATTGGATTGATCATCGCCGTTTTCTCCGCTTGCACGAGGAACACAAATTCTTAGTTCTTCAGGTTTATGAGCAAGTTTCAAAACAGACGCCATCGATTCAGATAAAGGTGAATTGGATCCAAATGTAAGGACAGTTCCGTTGCATTTCAAGGAAGGGTGTAACTGAGAATTCTGGAGTGTTGCTTCGGAGACAGTTATCTGTCGGTAGTGAGAAGAACAGCTCTTGTTCCTTCTGCGGCCAGCACCTACGGGTACGTTTCTCATGGTTCCACCGGCAGTCCAGTATCTCTGACAGTTCTTGCAAAAGTGGCGAGGTTGGTTGACATTGTAATTGTTATAGTAGCAGAACTTTGTGTCCATGCTACTACAGCGCGGACACGGGATTATTTTGTCGGGTTTTTTGAGGCTCTTTTCCTGTGAGTTACTCGTTTCGTCCTGTTCTTCTTCAGTCTTTGAAGTTTTCAATGTAGCAACCTCTTTTTCAGTGGATGCAGTAACAGATTCTTCGCCAGTTCTAGAGGCTGCATCAGGATTGATGAATTCTTCTGTTGATTGCGTAGGGACTCCGTCTTCGTTCTCTTCATCAGCCGTTTTTTCTCCCAATACATCCTGGAATAATGAAAACCATAGCTTAATATTTTGCAAAGATCGCGTTTAATCACTATGAAACACTTTAATCACTATGAAACACTGACGCAAACACCAAATACGAAACAGATGCTATACAATACAGATGCTATGACACATCAAGACTAGTAGTAATTTGATAAATACAAGTGATTGAGTGTAACAAATGTAATGTGTCGGATACACCTTCAATCTAAAACACTGAACCAGACACCGGATACGATACACATGCTCTATCACATCAAAGACTAGTGATAATTTGATAAAATAAAAGTGATTGAATGTAACCAAAAGTACCATATCAGACACACCTTTAATCTGAAACACAGACACAAACACCCGATACGATACATATGCAGAGACACCAGTTATGATACATGTGCTCTGACACATCAAGACTAATAATAATTTGATAAAATAAAAGTGATTGAATGTAACCAAAAGTACCGTATCGGATACCCCTTCAATCTGAATTATTGGTAATAGGTTAACAATTCCATAGAAAACCCAAAAGTCAAATAGAAAAAAGCAATTTTTTTCACCAGCATACTGCTTGATTATCACAAAGGTAGACCAGAAAAATCAGAAAGATTATAGGGAAAAAAAAACAAAAGTACAGATCAAATTAGTTTATGTTTGTAATCACAGTAAGTTTGATGAAATCACTAATAAGCTATTTTCTCAAAGCTTTTAATTATAATCAATTCATTTCATATACAAAATAAGCTAATTCAAATACACACTAATCTTCATCATCAAGCAAAACTAACACCAACCCATTAAATATTTTTTCATTTCAAATAAAGGGTCATAATCAAAATCAAAAATTTCTGAACCCAAAAATAAAATAAAAAATCTCATTTTTTTTATATATCTACCTGCGGAATTTCTTGCTGTTTTGCATCAATAGTATTATGAGAGTCTCTAGATGAGTTTGTAGAAGAATCATCAACAGGTGAAAGACCGACAAGAATCTCCTTAACCGGAATTGTTTTCCCGAAGAGTTTGATCGCAGAGTCTTTTGTTTCCAACATTTCTGTGTTTTTTTGTGGTTATTGCTAAAAACAGATAAAAAGGTTGTTTTGTCTAGAAAGAGGAAAAAAAGTAAAAACTGTAAAAGTGGTTGTAGAGAGAGAGAGGAGAGAGAGACACACACGTTTGAAGAAGTGTGAGAGTGTGGTCGATTGTTGTTGATCCGTTGAGGAAGGTTTGGAGTGCCACATCAGAAGGAAGATGGAATTTGAGCCACATATTTAGTTTGTGGTATTTGGAAGATCTTTCTCTTTCTTCCTTTTTGAGTTCCTTTTTTCTATCCACCTGTGTGCTTTGTTTGTCTTTGCGGTTTGTCATATCATCGCACACTTTTTTGTACTCACCTCTGTTTTATTTAATTACACTTTTTGTGCAAGTTTGTTCCACTTTTAGAAAAATCTAAAATGAAATTTAGAGATATTGAATTAGTGTTTTAAAAATCGGATTGGAAATCAGATCAGTGAATATATTGAGTCATACTGGATTATTGGTTGAACCATTGAATTACGATTTTTTTCCAATAACTATGTTTTAAAAAAACATACTTAAATAACCATGTATTGAAATTAATTACCCAAATAATCATGTTTCAGGTTTAACATACAAGCAGGAGTCATCTTAGATGGCTCCTGCATTGTTTTTTAACAAGTAAGAGTCATCCCATATGGCGCCTATGTGTTAGAAATATTCTTAAAAGCCATCTCAGATGGCGCCTATGTGTTAATTCCATGGGAAAAGTCATCTGAGATGGCGTATATGTGTTAATTAAAAAAATCGATTTAAATTAAAGTACAGCACAATGTTGTGAAATAAAATTTTAAATATAAATTTTCATTACAAACATAGCGAATAACAATTACATAGATTTATTCTCGGCGACCCGGAACATGTAGACGACCACGGATTCCACATCCGCGTCCTCTCCTAACTCGTGTGATGTGAGGTTCTTGAGCCGGTTGTTGTTGGGTCAATGGCCCCTGTGGTTGGGTCGATGGTCGCTCGTAGTGTATGCGATCAGGATTCATGTATGCCTCAAGATCTACATTGCTTGTCATACCGCTTTCGTATAGACGTGTTCCCATGTTCTCAAAGTTTGGTCGTTGTGGTGGGGGGTTAGGTTCCATGTGGGTATGATAGCACTCGTCATCTGTATAGGTGGATTATGAATGGGTGGGGTAAAAAGGAAATTGGGTGTTGGGAGACTAGTACCCATATGAATGGTGGGGGGCTTGGTACAATGATGGTTGGTGGTATGTTGGGTTGGTTGGAGAATATTCCTCGGGAGAGCCAGTGTCTGGGCTGAGGTGAGATGTTGATGGGCCCATATAGGGGGGTTGGACATATGTTCTTTCTTCAGAGTATTGTATTTGGGTGTTTGGCATATGGGAGTATTTAAATTGTGTGTTGGGCATTTGGGTGGGTTGGTAATCAGGTTGAGGTTGGGGTTGGGATTGAGTGTTGGTGGTCCTTTATCGTCGGGTTGGTTGGCGGGAGATTGATAGATGTTGGGACTGTTGTTGGTAGTGTTGTTGGGGTGGTTGTTGGTGCGGTTGTTGTTGGTAGTGTTGTCGTTGTTGTTGGTGGTGGTACTGTCGCGGTTGTTGTTGTTGGGGTTGTTGTTGTAGAGCTGAGGGTTGGCCCCACTGGGTGCGTGGGGTCGACCAAATAGCGGGGGTGAGAGACATGCACTCCTGGGTTCGTTACAGATCGGTACCAACCAATGCATTGACGAGAGTGTTGCATAATTTCGTCATCCTCGTAATCAGGAAATTGTAAGATATGGTCCGCTCGGTTTTTCCACATGCTACAAAACTCCCTGGCAAAATTTTTGCAATTATCATATCCCCATTAGGCATCGGCCCTTTTGAGATGCCAAGGATCCAAACATATCGGATCGCGCGGTATGTCTTGGAACATACCGAACTGCATCTTCACACGGTCGTTGTGGTGCATTTCCATAATGTTAAACTGTATAATAGCAGTCTTCGCAGTCCAAACCTCTGCATCATCTTCATTGGGTATATGTTCTCAACCCAGGTATGGTCTCCATGTAAACTATTGATAAAAAATATGCAGATTAATGATATATTTTAAAATAATATACGTTAAAGGACAACATTGTGTCTCAGATTTTTTTCGTAATTCATACCCGTTACACTATACCTAAATGAATGAACATTTAATATATTAAGATTTTATATATATGAAAGACATAAATATTTTAATAATTAAGCAATGTACTTACTTTGTTGCGTATGGAAAACAGAACGGTAGGTCGTTGACGGGATTAAGTGATTGCATTCTTTACCAACCCCATGTTTGAAGCAAAAAAGCACATCCATTAAAAGTTGACGTGTCTTTCTTACAGTTCTTACACAAGGAACTGTATAGTTGGGCTAGAACAGCGGAACCCCAACTATATTCTCCTATCTTATCAATGTCCCCATTTAAATCAGAGTTACGGTTGCAAAGATATGACAAAAACAGTTTTCAAATGTATTTTTCATTTTTCGTACAGTATGTGTCGATGCATAAGCCCATGTGTCGACTCATCCCTTAAAACTTCCAATTTTTCAAACAGCATGAATCGACTCATAACTATACGTGTCGACACATACATCATTCCAGATTCTGTTTCTCAAAATTAACACAGATTTTAACATCATGTGTCGACCCATAGCTATACGTGTCGACGCATACTGGATTTAAACTTCTGTTTTTAAAACTCAACACGGCATGTATCGATACATAGCCTCTTGTGTCGACACATGTTGCATAAAAATTCCCAAATATCAATTTCTGCAACCTAGTTCTATGTACAACTTTGATTTAATGCCCCAACATTCCATACATCTCAATCCAAACATCCCAACAATCCATAACAGCACGTCATGGTTAATTACACACAATTTTGTTCATCAATTTCCATGGATCATCAAGCATCAATTTGAAATTCATCCAACAACAACAAGACACAAAACTAGGAAGATCATAAACCCCAACTACCTATCACCCATCATGTTCCCAATTAGAAAACAAGAACCCCACCCTTACCTTGTGAATCGAAGGTTAATTTTCTCAAAGATGGAGATTTTGACCTAGCCTCAAGCTTGCAACTTCTACTCTTATCTTCTTTTTCCCCAAACCCTTTCTCTTCTACTCATAAGCCACCAACTCTATTTTTCTATTCTACTTCTCTTAAAATAATAACATTATTATTATTACTCTTATTGGACTTACTAGGCTATACCCCCACTTTGCTACAACCAACATAATATACTTAGTCCACTTAATAGAAATTTCTACAATTCTAATATTATTAGTATTATTAATATTATTCCTACCACTTATTTCAATTAATCATCCTATAATCGTATAATGACTTAAATTGATATTCTACAATATTACCAATTATTCGGAAAATATACGAAAATATTAAATTAAATAAATAATTAAATAATTTGGGTGTTACACTTGATGCTGATCAACACTCCTTAGTTCGAGGGAGGGTGTTAGAGAAAAGGTTTGTGGGCTTATTAGTGTTCAGTTGTGGGCTTAGTTTTGTTAAGTGCATTAGGCCCATTTCTCATTTTCTGTTAGGTCCATAACTATTTTCAGTTATGCACTCCTTGTACGAATATCCTAGCACTGTTACAATAGTTTGTGTGTTGGTTAATATTCATTTACACAGTAAACAAGCTTCATATTCTACAAACATTGAATCAGAGATTCATGGAGAGTTTCACACTCTAATACTGGGTAACAAGTGTTATAAAGATTAGCCAATATATTAAACATTTGAAATAAATATAGAGTAGACAAGTAGCTCACATGATTGATATTTTTCCCCTTTCTTCTCATTGGTGTGACTTCTAACCCTACTGGAACAAAATTTTGGTTTTTTTCCTTTTTCTTTTAATTTTAGAAATTGTTTAAGATTAAAATAAAGAAAATAAAAAGTAAAATATCTCGAATACCACGCATGCAAAAATTGACGCCGTTTAGGGATGATAATGGGTAGGATATGGGTAGGGCATTATAGTATCCATTCTATACCTGCAGTTTGAAAAATCTTTGTACCCAAGTAGGCACCAACATTTATACCTGTACTCTATGGGTAGATCAATACTCATACTCATTCTTGTTTACCCCATTTCTAATAAAAATTATCGATCAGTTATAATTATTGTATGAATTTAAGTTTTTAACAACAATTATATTAAAATGTGTAAACTTTTATTGTTCAGTCAAGAAATAAACAAATACTTATATTAAAACATGTACAAGTTTAATGTTTGTATATTTTATAAAATTGATATATATATATATATATATATATATATATATATATATATATATATATATATATATATATATATATATATATATATATATATATATATATATATATAAATTGGATATTAGTGGGTACTAAAGTACTCATATCCGCGCATATACCCGCTTATTTTTATGTGCAATGGACAATGTATGTACCCGTATACATTTTACGGGTTTTACTCTACTTATTATAGGTAGTTTTAGCGGGTATCCACTAGGAAAGGGGCAAATTGCCATCCTTAATGTTGTTTGTTAGAATTTAACATAAAGGACTTAAGTAAATTTGTTTGAACTCATAAGGGTTTACATTGTCGCTTTTAAAGTTAATGGATCAATATGAATGATAAAGATAAAGAAACAAAGAGGATATTTTGTCTTTTATTTTTTAAGGGTCTAAGTAAGAGGCCTAAAATCCAATTTTATAAGAACAAGATATATTATTTTTTTTCAAAAATACATATAAAAAAATTAATAAAATTTGTATCTTTTTCGAAAAAAATTGGATATTGTAAAACCAAAAAAGTCATTTTTACAAAAAAAAATGATTTTTTTCAAAAATGCAAAAATCAATTTGTTTTCGAATATAACAAAAAATCTATTTTTACAAAAATAAAAAAATGATTTTTTTTTCAAAAACAAAAGAATTAGTCTTTTTTAAATTATTTTTTTCTGAAAAAATTTAAATTTTTCCAAAAATTTAAAAGGGTAATGCTTAAATGTGCCCTATGTTAAGAACTAAATAAAGAACTTTCCCCGTCGAACTAACTCAAAGCTTGCACACTTATCCTCGAAGCCTTTAAGAGAAACATTTTCCCTGCCGCCCTTTTCTTCCCCAAATTCAAGTTTTGTTTTGTCCTGATGTAGCATCAGAAGATGGTGGTGCGAAGCCCTTCAAGGTCGTACGACCTCAAATACCAACAGGTAGGGGTGGAAAATGGGCATGGTCGCCCTGCAAAAGCCTGCAAAAAATGGGGCAGGGCGGATATAGTTGAAGATGCGGGCCTAAAATCTAATTTCGCCCGCAAAAAAGTGAGGGCGGGGCAGGGAAAGTCCGCGGGCATTGCACTTTTTAAGCCTAAAAACATATAAAAAAATTATGAAAATACACATGCCCGCAAAAGCCTGCGTCGAAAACAAGGCGGGGTGATCGCGACTTTATCGTCTATAAGTCGGGAGAGTGCAAGTGCACAGTCCTATCGCGTAGTTTTAAAAGATATCGAATCCACAGGGACTATAAATCGATCTACTGTTATCCTAAGTTACTATATATAGCTAAGGCCAATAATTCTTTTGGATGATGATTAAAGAGAAATTACTTAAATCTAGATAAAAATATTGATTAAACGGACATCGGTATGTAATTCGTCAAACTTGTGGAATCTGAAGTTCTACTGGCCTGGTTCTTAAGTGATAAAAACTCTTTTCAGCAAACAATATTTATTTAAAAATCCTATCTCAAACTCTCGCTCGATTGAATTAGATTATGCGCTTAAGTCCTAACGTATGCTCTCGCTATCCCGCAGAACTTAAAAACACTTTTTGAAAATAAATAAGATTTAATTCATTTTAAAACGCTTCCGCTGTCTTTAAAATAAATGCCTAATATCCACTATCCAATTTTAAACCTCAAACTCTCGCTCTGTTGGTTTCTAACCTTAGCCTAGTTTATTTAATCTCAAACTTTCGCTCTGTTGATTTCCTAACCTTCTAATAAATTCAATTAGATACTAAAACCAAAAAAGGTATTTTTAACAAAATAATATTAGGCCAGCTTATTTCGGATCCCTTCAGTTTGATTAGCTTACATACCAATATCTAAACAATTTAGCCAAACATAGAATTTAGCATAAACAAACTAAACATGAAGATTGAAATTAAGAGCAACATGATAATTAAATTAACAGCAATAGATGATAATCATAACAATAATAATAATAATAATAATAATAATAACAATAACAATAATAATATAGGTAGTACAATAGAGAACCTGTAAATGCGAGAAATGAAGAACTTGAAATAAACTTCTATTATGATGGCAAGATTGTGATCCAAGAGTACATAAATTGTAGGCCTAAAACTAATGGTGTGGTAGTTCTTCTATGTGAGAAACTACCACTTTTACAAATATGGTTTTTGCCTAAAACTATGAACAGCGCTTCCGCGCACAAACTTGAATACCTCTAAAATGAATGCTAACTCGTTTATATAGTGAGAAAATTTTGAAGTTATAATGAGAGAAGTAGTGAAGATAATAGAGAAAGTGGAGAAAAAGGTGGAATAGTGGGAAGTTGGGAAAATCATGGAGAGAATGGGGTTGCCCTTTTTTCTATTTGAGTCGTGGGCGAAAATAAAGGAAAAATATGGAGACGACATGGCAAAATAAGAAAAAGTCTTTGAGACGTGCGTCTCAATTGAGTACTTGGTCTTGTGGGCCACCCTTAGCTTGGAGACGGGCGCCACCTTAAAATGAAGGGCTGGGGACGGTCGCCTCAGGCACTCTAGGCGGTCGCCTCAGGCAATTGGGCCACGATTTATCTTCTTCTTTTGGTTCTTTTTGTTCTTTTTACACCCCTTTTTCTTCTTTTCTCACAAATTCTTCATTTAATAAATATCTGCAAAATAAACAAATACCAACATAATAGCAATTCAAAGTAATTAAATTGAGATAAAAAATGGGAAATAACTTAAGTAAATCCAGCTAAGTATATGATACATTTATGTGTTATCACGGGGCGGTCACATTAGAGGGTGAGGGCCTAAAACCTTGGTTCGCACCGCACTAAAGTGCGGGTAAAACAGGAATGCCCAACGGTCCGGGCCCATTTTGCCACCCCTACCGACAGGAATAGAGAGTCGCCTTCATTGTAGTCGTCGTGGTTGTTTCACACAGATTTAAAGTTTATTCGAAACTTTTGATAAGTGCTTATATTTCACCATGATGGGGGTTTCTACGCACATGTTCCGATTGTTATTTGTCGAGGTGAATGTCAACATATTCACTCAAGCTTTCAACTAGGTGAACTTCGGTGCCTCCTCTCTAGTGGTGGTTGTTCGGTTTTGTTGTGGTTCTCTCGATTCGTCAAAACATGTTTGGGTATGTCCTTCATCTCGACCTCGACGATGTCGCTTTGTCTATTGGATCTTGTTGCTGGGATTGGTTTCAAATAACCTGTGAGGGTCGACTTACTCCAATTTTGGCAGTGAAAGGTAGTTTCAGTGAACGACTCCGATTTATTTATGTTTTTGTTTTGTTGTGTTGTTGTTTGTTGTTTGATGGATTACTTTTCTGTTCTGGTTTCCTAATTTTGCTTTAGATCTACAAGATTCAAAGCTTTGAACTTGGGTTTGCTACAGTGGAGTTTTGGTATTGATTACACGAGTTTCAATAATTTTGGAATGGTTTTGGGTAGAAATGGCCGTATGCTCATGGTTTGTGTTGTTGCGAGTTATAGGTTCGGGAAGTTGTAATTGTGTAGACAAGTCAGTTTCAGTTGTCGACGGTCAGTTTTAGTTTTTGTTCCTCAAGAAATGAGTCCACTTGTCTATGGTTTATTGTGATGCTTTGAGATGTGTGTACACTTTTTTTGCAATTAAAATTCATTTCCAGCGTTGGGTTCGATGGTTTGTGTTTTGTGTGTATCGTCTTTAAGCATATGATTACATTATCTGGACTTTTGTGCAGTCTATTTTACCACTTTTATGATTGCTAGGCCAAATTTATGCCCCCTCAACTTTATGTATTTCTTTTTGTTTTAATATATTTTTCTTTGTATAAAAAAACTATAAAAAAAAATTATCTTAAAAATTGTGTATTGAATTTATTACAAACATATGATTAATTTATTTTTTATTTTATTCAAGATAAACGCTTTAGTTGTAGGTTTTTGAAAATGTAAAAAAAATTATTATTATTTTTAAAATAAAAGTTTGATTTTTTTCCCAAGTAAAATTGTTTTTTTCAAAAATAAATAAATTGATTTTAGTAAAAACTTGATTTTTTTGAAAAATTAAATTTTCCTTTTTATGAATTATTATTTTTATCAAAAATAAATATAAATAAAAAAATGTGAAAAAAGTTGAGGCTTTACTTGAATTTTGTAGCTCATTAGTTTAGTGAGCATACCTATTTTGAGCTTATTTATTTTTAAAATTTTAGATCTCTCAATTTTGATAAAAATAAGATGTACCACAAAATCGTTTAAAATTTACTCTATAATTATATCTACTTTTTTTAATTAAATTTTTGTTTTATTACACATATATGTTAAATATACAAATAAAATTGTAAGAAGAAAACAATTTTTTATTTAAAAATTAAAAGAATGATAATAATTCCATACAAATTATAGAAAGATTTTTCATTAAGCCATCTAATAATCCTATTCCAAAATTTGGAGGGAAAAAACCAAACACGATTGCATTTTTCACAAAAGCAATAAACACGCTTATACATATTTTGAGTAATGGTCACAAAAGCGCGTCCCTTGTAAATAAATACTTACTTCATTCACAAGTCTCATCTGTGGCTTTGCTTTATTGACTCAATCTAAAAATAAAAGGAAAATAATACTTATTATACAATACAAATATGCAATTCACATTTTAAAAAAAATACAATAGTGATAACAATTAAATAGTGACTTTTAATGAACCCAAAGAATTTATTAAGATAATATTCTAGCACAAGGAACGTGGAGAATAGAAATATAAGGTAGAAATAAGAGTTACATAGAATAAAGAATAAAATAGAGGTACATTTGTCGATATTTATTCGAATCAATTTTAAAGTTAATAGGAAAATTTTATTTTGATTGACTTTGAGTTTTCAATAACAAATATGGAGATTGTTCGGATAACGAGAACATTAATATTTATTTTAAATTCATTCCGTTTATTATTTATTTTTGATAATTTAAAATATTATATAGTGGTGAATATTTTAATAATTTAATTTGTATTTATTATTTAAAATATTTAAAATTTATATATGTAAATTTTTAAAATTATTTTATTTTGTTATTTATAATTTAATTAAATTTTGAAAAAAATAAATATTCTTATTTAAAAATTAATTTTATTAAATGGATAGGGGTGTGGGAGGGTGTCTGAATCCAATCCAAATTTGTTTGTGATGGATTTGAGTTTTAATTTTTCATCCCTATTTAATTTTGGGACGAAAAACAAGAATTATTTAATTTAAGTTTAAGGAATGTAAAAATCGTCAACGACCCGTTTTTAGGGGTGTAATCGGTTCGATTTGGATTAATTTTTAGTCAAAAATTTGTCCGAACCGATGATATCTCTATCGGATTGGTTTTAAATGTTTTTTAAAAATGGAACCAAACCAAACTAACCGGTTTGGTTCGATTTGGTTTGTTTTGGTTTGGTTGATCGATTTTCAACACTCTTTTTTTTAAAATATTATATGCATCGGTGTATTATTTGCTATCATGTTTTTTGTTATATTATATGATTTTTTTTCAAATAATACATTTCATATAATATATTTCATACTACATTTTTCAAACAACTTACAAATTGTTCTTCATCCATATGAAATATTGACATAATTTTCATACGTCATGAAATAAGTTCACTATCGAATATAAAGGTTGGCACTTGGCATAAAAAAAGTTGGGAAGAGATTTGAAAGCTTAACAAATAAAGGATAACAATAAAACAAAAGGTTGTAATACACTTAATTAACATGTTTCACACGTCAAACACACATAAAAGTTATACTGTAACAAGACTAGAAAAAAATTCGTTGAAGAAGAAACATAAAAGGTAATAAAAATAAAAAAACTAACTAAGAGAACTTGAACACAAATAAGGAAACCATATCCTATAATCATGACAATGGCGAGAGAAATAGTGATGGCGGACAACCATAGTAGCAATTTGGCGAGAGTAAATTTTTATGGTTTATGGTTTCTATTTTTTATGTATGGAGTTTGATTTTGTCTACATATTTTGCTCAAAGGAAGAAAGTGTAAAAAAAAAAGAAGGAGAAGTGTTGAACCAATACAAATTTTAGGCTTAATAAAAGATTAAGTAGATATTTATAATCATTAGTTCGGTTTATCAGTTTGACGATTTCTAAAAACTAAAACCGAGAACCAAACCAAACTACCTCAATCTTAATTGATTTGGTTTGATTTTTGAACCGAATCAAAAACATTCAATTTTTTTATCGATTTAATTTGATTTAAATTGTCGGTTTAATTGATTCTTTCTGATCCGCTTATACCCATACCTGCTTATTACCACCCTAGTGCAACTTAAAGAGTTAGGCCATTAATGATATAACTTATAAGAGAATAATGTGCTCTTAACCTTAAACCATCACCACGTGTAAATTTTGACATTATTTAAAATTTGAGGAGATAAAATTATATACTTTCTCCGTTTTTTTACTAATTCCTCCATTCTTTTATGTTATTTTAGACTTTCTCCAGCATATTAAAATGTATAGTTAATTCTGTACAGGAATGATAAATTAAGAGGGGTTTTATAAAATTATCTTTGATATTAAATAATAAATTTAAATAATTAGATAAAACATAAACATGTAAGGATATAATAGATAAAAAACATCATTAATAATCCATTGGTATTATCATTAATAATCCATTGGTATTATTAAGCTTAAATAAAATTTTGGGTTTAATAAATTCAAGGGAGCTGTGAGTTTAACTCTGAATCTGTCACTTACGGTGATGATTTTGTATAAATTGTTCTATTAAAATATATAATTTGTCATCATCAAAAGGGGGAGATTAGAAGAACATGAAGTGTTTCTACATCTGGCCTTGTGATTTTGATGATACGTCACATGTTATCTTAGAGAACAATTGTATACACCAATAGTTACGTTCTACTGTGTAGCTGCTGCTAGAATGTTTTGACTCTGATAGTAATGCGTGAGACGTCATCAGGTTCTGAACATACACTCTAGAAGAGAACATGTGGTTACGTGTTTAGGTAAATTCAAGGATCTGAATCTATCTTCTGCAACGTGTCTAAGGAGCGTTAGTACAAGAGGTTCTGATCGGGACTTTGTGGTTTAGCTTTGGAGGAATTCTGAAGCTCTACTTCTGGTTTTACAAGTTTTGAAGATTATGAAGACAAGGTTCTGCTGAACAAGTTTTGATGATCTGAAGAAAAGCAAGTTCGTACAACCAAGTACTGAAGACTCTGAAGAAAAGTTTTATGTGACAAATTTTGAAAACTCCAAGACTTAGGTTCTAAGGCTTAAAGAAAGATTCTTCTACAACAAGCTTCAACGTTCAACATTCAAATATCTGAAGCCTTCGATGACAAGAAGAAAGTTCAAATGGTTAACGTGTGATATTGTATAAAAGGTACATAAAGTGTTTGTGACCTCTACCCTCTAGGGTTGTGTAAGGAAAGTCCTTTATATTGTATTTCCAACCACTCTCATTGTGACTGTTGTGAACAAATGGCTGTATTAACAACTACTTTTCTTTACTTAACGGATCTCTATTTACAAGCTTAATAGAAAACATTATTAAGAGAAAAGATGGAAATCTATCATTGAACAGTGACAGGATACAGAAATATTATTTTATATTGTCTAAATAACTACACCTTATTTCATCTGTTGAGATCTAATCGTTGGTGCAGGAAAATTCTTTTCTATTCTCACAACTTCTCTCTCTGTGTGTGTGTGTGTGTGTGTGTGTGTGTGCGTGCGCGCGTGTGTGCGTGTGCGTGTGTAAAAGTCTATAATTGAAGATTGAATATGCAAAAGAAAAATGTTGATTGCTGATTGCCATTTGCAATAATGTCGATTATACCGGTTACCCATTATCCAACAAGCTTCATCTTGTGGAAGGAAAGCGGTGGACTCTGAAGATGTTAAATCATCAATGCTACACATTCAAAACACCACTAAAGAAGAGAGAAAAGAAAGAAGATCTCATCAAGATGTCTTTTAACTTTTGATCACATACATCTTGATTGAAACAGAAGAAGCAATGAGTTATTGCTCGTAGATTGATCAAGAAGAAGAAGACTACAAGAGGTTATTTTACTTCTAATCAAATACATCTTAGTAGATCTCAGAAGAAGCAACGAGTTATTGCTCGGATCTTGCTCAACAAGAAGATGAAGAAGAACACTACAAGATGCTACCCTAACTTTTGATCATATACATATTTGTAGAATATTGTAATGAACACTAGAATTGTTGCCCGTGGAGTGTTTCTATTCATATCTCTTCATGTAAATTGTTTTAACACTTGAGTTGTTGCTCGAAGAAGTGTTACACAATATGTGCTTAAATTACTCGTGTAATCTGCTTCGAAGAAGAACACGTGTAAACACAAGATCACCATCAACTGTTGTTGATTAATTCCTTGGGAGACTTGGTGAAGTCGAATCTCTAGAAGATAATGGTTGCGGTCATTATGAGAAATCTTGATAGGAGATATTGTGAGATATGATTATGTTGGGTTAATGATAGTCATATCTCAAAGGGGACCGAGTGGAGGTCATTCTTGTGAGATCAGTGATGGATATCATTGTAAGGAAATCCTGATAGGAGATTTTGAGGAATCAGATTCTGTTGGGTCAATGAGCGTTATATTTGATCGCGACTTTAAGAGTATATAAGATTCATGACTTCAAGTGCACAGTCGTATCGCGTAGTTTTAAAAGATAACGAACCCACAGAGACCAAAAATCAAACTTATTGTAATCTAATGTTACTGTGTAAATCTAAGGCTAATGAATAATTGGATTTTGGGGGAAACTAAGAACTAAAACTCAAATAAAATAAAGATTAAGATAAATATAAAGAAAGGCAGTGGCATGTAATTTTTCAGACATCAGGGGTTCAATACACCGTAGGCATAGTTTAAGAGATTAAAAATACTAATCCTGCATAGACTATTGATTTAAAAACTCTATCTCAAACTTTCATTCTATTGACTCAGATTATACTATTAAGCTTAACTGATCACTCTCGTTATTTTACTTAAAACCTAAAAGTACTTTTTGAAAACAAATAGGATCTGATTAACTCTAAAGCGCTCTCGGTGTTTTTAAAGTTAATGTTCAATTACTATTATCTGGCTAAAACCTCAAACTCTCGCTATATTGATTTCACCCTTAGTTTGTCTTTACTCTCGTACAAAAAAAAATTGAAATTAATTTTGAAATCAAACCAGAAAAAGGTATTTTATTTTATGAATATTGATTGCCTATTATTATCGAACCCCTTCGGTTCTTATGGCATTACATGTATCTAATAAATTAGTCAGACATATTAATTAAAAGCAACAGAAGATAACAATAATAATAATAATAACAATAATAGTAATGATGATGATGATGATGATGATGATAATATAAAGAACCTGTAGAAACTTGGAATAAATGCGGAACTGAAATAACTTTGACTAATGACGACAATATTTGATCCAAGCAATTACAAAGATTATAGGCCTGCACTAATAGTGTGGTAGTTCCTCAATGTGAGAAACTACCACTTTTACATGAGTAATTTGTTGCCTAAAACTATGAACAACACTTCCGCGCACAAAACTTGGATCCTCAAAACTAACTTCTAAGATCTTATTTATAGAGAAAGCTAATGGAAGTTACTTAAAGGTTCATGTGATAAGTAGTGGAGATAATGGAGATCATGGTGAGAAGTTGAGAAAATCATGGGTGAGTGGTGGTGAGCGTCATCCTGGTCTTTGAATAATGGGCCTTTGGTTTGGCTTTTCTTGTATTTTCTTCATTTTTTACTTCATTTCTTTTCTTTTTGCTCAAATCTCCTTTGTGACTAATTTTACTTGAGGTACCTGAAATAGGACAATGATATCGGCATAGCAAAACATAAATAAAGGGAAAAGAAACTAAGATCCATGCTAGTTAAGTCAAAATATACTATTTAATTTGCGTTATCAAATTCCCTCACACTTAAACCATTGCTTGTCCTCAAGCAACCAACCAACACAGTAAAAGAAATGATTAAGCGCGATTTAAAACAAGGGCACGACACGAATTCTAATCATGCGTGGCTGCTAGGCTAATGTTAGATTGATAGGTATTGAGTATTCAATACCAAGGGTACCATAATGACACAATGTTTCAAAGACTCCCTCTTTATGCAAATTAATTCGAACCATGCCATTATAACTCAACCTATATCTCTCGTTTTTCTTTCACTCTTTTCATTCAAGCACAATCACATTAAGCCCGTTATTTGTACACGCACATAGTAGGGAAATCAGTTAGCGGCTATGATCCTTTTCTCGGGGTTCTGGTACATAAGTTTGGTAACCCCATTTACTTAACCAATTGCAATTGCAGGGGATCGGGCCATAGTCTACCCTACCAAGTTCAGCACCATATACCACTGAACCAACTGACAATAGGTTATTTTATTTTATTTTTGTACGTTCCACGACCGTTAGATTAAGGGATCGGGTGAGGGTCACCTAACTTAATAGGTGCATTCCCTATTTTGAATTTACTATGGCATATAATGTTTTGAAATTTTTTAGTCATTCACTTATATTCATCGACTCCCTACGTAGTTTGTGTTTAAGATAGTGTTGACTGCTAATATAAACTAATTAAGAGCTACTTTGAAAGCTTAAGCCTAAGGTATCAGCATAATTGGTACCCAAATTGATATCACATAATGAGGGGATTTAGGGTGTGATAACAATATCGATTTTATCGAAACTTTCCCAAGTCTCTCTAACACAACCTAAAGTGTGACAACCTATATACTTTTAGAGTATGTGAGCCATGCATCAAAAATAAAATTTTTGTTGGAAGTTAAAATTTATATTTTTTGGGGAAATTCATAACAACTGAAAAACATGCATACATACTCGACATTACGTGCAATGACTCGATAAACTCCTAAAAACATGCAATAAACTAGAAAACAAATAAATTAAACAAAAAGCGATAATGGAGAGCGGTAAAGTCCCCCACCCCACACACTCACTTAAACCAAACATTATCCTCAATGATTTGATAAAAGGTGGAAAAGGAAAGATAGAACATGTGTGAATGTTGTAACACCCCATTTCTACCCGGTAACTATTAATAAAATCAGAGAATATAAATTTCAACTAAAACATGAGATGCCACATTTCAACTTTAAAACAACACATATATCAGATACATAACACTTTTAATATTCAGAGGGTCACATAATAACTTACATCATCTTTTAACACAAAACAACTTTTTATTTAATACGCGGCAGAATTCGTAATTCAACTTAAAATGCAACAGCAATAACAACAACTGAAACAACATAGACAAAAACATCCCCCCGAGTGCTATGTATCAGAGCAATGACACTGACTTGCACTAACAGTAACTAACTCTTCAAACTTGAATACCTGCACGTTACCAGTATAAAGGCAATGGCGAAAATAAATGAAAGGGGTGAGATATCAACAACTATAAACAAGTGTATGATAAACAGTATATTAGATCAGATCATACAAATATCACCACTTTCTATCAACAAGTATACAACAACCAATAACAGACTTAACCCGCACAACTTATTAACAACAACAACTTACATTAATCAAATACCTAATAACCACAACAACAATTCATATAACCACATCAACTTACCAAAGAACAATAACAACTTATATCAACAACAACCCCAACATCAAACACAACAACAATAACTTAAACATCATCATCAACAACAACAACAACAACAACTTAAACATACAAATCGAATGTGACTCAACTATGCAGATGCATGTGGTACCAATTGGAGCAGAACTCCCAACTTAAGCACAACTTAAACATATGTCAGTTTACTGAGGCATTAACAAGGTATAAACCTTTAACGTGGTGCCATCAAGGCCAAGGTATAAGCCTTCAACTTTCAACGTGGTGCCATCAAGGCCAACTTAATCATGCAATGTATGCCATGAGACCTCAGCTTAAACAACAAATACACAACAATGCAACAACGACAACATCATACAACAACAACTTAAAATATGCATCAATGGCATCAACTTAGATCAACACTGGTCATACGATCTACAACTCAAGCATGTCCGTAAATCAGGACGATTCAACTTAATCAACATTGGTCATAGGCCTACAACTTCATCAACATCTCAACAAAAAGTCATTAACAATAACAATTCAAACGAGCAACTACGAAAAATACTACACAACTTAACAATTAATAATCTACGTCTAAAACATTTTATTTACCACCACTATTCAAATATCATTCAGCTACTTAATTTCAATTATTAAATTTTCTATTACTAAACCACAAGCTATATCCCACACGCTCGACACAGTTCCAATACCTCGACCAACCAACAATAACTATACGCATATACGAATTGTTGAGAATAATTCATATCCATAACTTCTGAGGGGAGTCAAAAATTCTGATGTTCAGTAAGGCAATCCAGAACATCTGAGGGGAGTCAGAAGTTCTGATGTTCAGTAAGGCATATGCAGAACTTCTGATGTTCTGGTGTTGTTCAGAAGTTGTTGAACTTTTGAGGTCGTGTCCAGATGTGTTTAACTTCTGGTTCCTTAACTTAATTATTAAGTTTAGGTTTAAGGGTACTTTAGTATTTGTTAGTTTGTACTGTTAGTATTTTTTAGCTTGATCACCAAGATTAGTTTTTAATTAGGGTTTACTGGCATATTTAGTTTTGGGCTTTTTTGTGTATAAATATGTACTCCTATTTCATTAATAATTAACAGCAATCCTTATATCTTTACTCTTTCATTCTTCCATCGTTCCCATCTCTTTTATCCTTGTGCACCAACAAATTGGTATCAAAACTCCGGTTAGAAACACAGGGAAACACGAGTGAACGTGAATTTGTGTTGTGTGGTTGATTTTGTTTCTAGGTTTCACGTTGAATCTAGAACAAGAATCATCTTTTTCTGATTTTTGTGGGTTGGGAAACACTGTGTGAGTGAATATCTAAGTGTATTGAACAAGGTAGAAGATGAACGGAAACGACAACATGAACACCAAACTTCCAGTTTTTGATGGCAAAAACTAGAATAGATGGATGACTCAGATGCGCGTGTTATTTGGAGCTCAAGATGTTCTAGAGCTTGTTACTGTTGGATAAATTCCAGTTGCAGAAGATGCAACAGAACATGAGAAAGAGGCGTAGAGAAACAAGAGGAAGAGAGATCAGAAAGATCTGTTCTACATCCATCAGTGTGTGGATGTGAATGTGTTTGAGAAGATTGCAGATTCTATGGCGTCAAAGGGGAGTGGGACACAGTGGTCAGATGTTACGGTGGTGACGCATCAGTGAAGAAGGTGAAGCTTCAGCCCTTGAGAAAGAAATATGAGAATCTCAACATGAAGAGCAGTGAGAAAGTTTTTGAGTACATTTCAAGAGTGATTTTGATCACTAATGAATTAAGGCTTGTGGAGAAACACTTTTGAAATAAGTAATCACAGAGAAAGTTCTAAGGTCGCTTAATCCTCAGTTTGATTACATTATTGTTGCTATTGAACATTCTAAATATCTGGAAACCATGAAAATAGAAGAGCTGCAAAGTAATCTAGAATCGCATGAGTTGCGTTTGACTGACAGAACTTCTGAGAGGGAAGTTGAGCAGGCTCTGAAAGCTTTTGTTGTCAAGAAGGACCAGAAGAAGAATAGACATGGTGATAGATTCCAGAAGTCAGAAGCTTTCTATTCTTATGAGAAACATCAGAAGGGAAAGGAGAGGAGAAAGGTTCAATGTTATTGTTGTGAGCAGTTTGGCCATTTTGATAGAGATTGTTGGTCAAACAAAGAAAAGAAATCAGAAGACACAAAAATAGCCAGAGGTGATTCAGATGATGAACATGTGCTATTGATGACTTATGAATCTAACGAGGAACCTGTGAGGTTGTCATTTTCTGAATCTGAAGGGGATGAAGATGAATTTGAATATTCTGATTCTGAAGGAGTGTCTCTTTATGAGTTTGAGTGAAAAAATGACATTGAAGAGTCAAAAGTTGAAACTACTGAAGAAGAGTTAGAAGTTGAAATTTCTGAAGAAGAGTCAGAAGTTGAAACTTCTGAAGAAGAGCCAGAAAATGACATTGTATATTCTGAAGATGAGTCAGAATCTGAGGTTTCAGAAGAAGAGTCAGAGTTAGAAGATGAATCTGAAGTTGAAGACAAGTCAAAATCTGAAGGTGATTCTGAGTATGAAGAATAATCAGAAGATGAGTTAGAATCTCAAGGAGATTCTGCTTCTGAAGATGAGTCAGAACATGAAGGTTCAGAAGATGAGTTAGAATCTCAAGGAGATTCTACTTCTGAAGATGAGTCAGAACATAAAGGTTCTGAAGATGAGTCAGAACATGAAGGTTCTGAAGATGAGTCAGAACATGAAGGTTCTGAAAATGAGTCAGAACATGAAGGTTCTGAAAATGAGTCAGAACATGAAGGTTATGAAGATGAGTCAGAACATGAAGGTTCAGAAGATGAGTCAGGAATTGAAAGTTCTGAAGAAGAATTAGAGTCAAAAGATGAAGAATCTTCTGGAGACTCTAAGGATGAGTCAGATAGTGAATATGATTTTGATCCAAACTTTGATGATGATCCAAAATCTGGTGGAGATCATGTTTTTGGAAGGGAAAACTCCGAAGACGTAGGTTTTAGAGGACAAGCTTCTGGAGATGATCATGTTTTTGGTGGTAATCACGACTCTAAATGTGGACCTAATGAAGGAGGAGCTTCTAAAGGTAGTCCAGCCTCTGACGGTGGTCATGATTCTGAAGGTGGAACTTCTGAAGTAAGAGCTTCTAAAGGCGATCCAACTTCTGAAGGTGATGGTTCTGGACAAGGTCCAGAAGTTAACAAATGTGGAACTTCTGGTGGAAGTAAAACTTCTGAAGAAAGTCCATAAAGAGATACGGTTCTAGAATCATAAGGAGATTCTGAACAAATAGGTATTGAAGAATTTATCAAGAAGAAAGTGTGGCTAAATGCCATGAAAGAAGAACTTGAGACTTGGAAGTTAACTAAGCTTCCAAGGGAGAAGAAATCCATCAGCATCATATGGGTTTTTAAGGTGAAGCTTAAGCCAAATGGATCAGTGGGAAGCACAAAGCAAGGCTAGTGGTCAGAGGTTTTCTTCAGAAACCTGGACTAGATTACTTTGAGGCGTTTTCTCTTGTAGCTAGGCATGAAACAATCACATTGGTGATTGCTTTAGCTGCAAACAAAAGTTGGCCGCCGATGCATTTGAATGTGAAGTCAGCATTTCTGAATGGTCCATTACAAGAGGAGGTATATGTGTCACAACCTCCTGGATTCGTGAAAAAAAATCAGGAAGAGATGGTGTATAAGTTACACAAAGCTCTGTATGGATTGAAGCAAGCACCCAGAGCTTGGAATCAGAAGATTGATTCATTTTTCAAGAAGCAAGGGTTTCAGAAATGTGAGATGGAGTATGGCGTGTATGTGAAACATTCTGGAAGCAATATGATTCTAGTGTGTCTTTATGTTGATGACATATTGCTTACGGGGAGTTGCAACCAGAAGAAACCGGTAGATGTTCTGATGAAGGATGTCAAGACTGAACAACTTATCCGTTTGGCGGATGAAATTGGTGTTGTAGATTTTGATGGATATGAATTAAGGGATGGTGTTGAGAATAATTCATATCCAGAACTTCTGAGGGGAGTCAAAAGTTATGATGTTCAGTAAGGCAATCCAAAACTTCTGAGGGGAGTCAGAAGTTCTGATGTTCAGTAAGGCATATCCAGAAATTCTGATGTTCTGATGTTCTGGTGTTGTTCGGAAGTTGTTGCACTTCTGAGGTCGTGTCCAGAAGTGTTTAACTTCTGATTCCTTAACTTAGTTATTAAGTTTAGGTTTAAGGGTACTTTAGTATTTGTTAGTTTGTACTGTTAGTCTTTTTTATCTTGATCACCAAGGTTAGTTTTTAATTAGGATTTACTGGCATGTTTAGTTTTGGGTTTTTTTATGTATAAATATGTACTCCTATTTCAATAATAATTAACAGCAATCCTTATTTCATAAATTACAACATAAATATACACTATTCATAAACTAAGAATCTTCCTTGCCGCTACAGTATGTACAATTGCAATAACTATCCAATAGTTTCTAATTATGTTTTGGTCATTGACTATTATTGATAAGCAAAACGCCTATAAGCCTTCTAGTTCCATCTCTTTGTAATCCATTCACTTCATAACCTAAAAATATTATTATTAATAATAATACTAAATTATTATAATTACTAATATTATTATTATAATTATTATTAAGTAATATTACTTACCAGTACACTAAAAAAACAATGCAGTAGTATACAGATGGTACCATTGCCATGTTCCTCCTATAAAGGATGTGACGTTCATCACACAAGGTCCCTCCATTTCCAACATATGCATGTCGTTCGGCATGTCCTCCATGTACATGTGTTCCATTCGACACACTCCCTTATCCATGATGTGTTGTTCAGTCATTGGTTTCGTCCTGCACTGCAATTTTGCAATTCCTCTCCGAATAATTTTATATTCTACCGATTCATCAACAACCATATTTCATCACACAAAATTTTGCATCGGACCTTACAATTATAATTTTTCCATGCCAATAGCAATAGTAACAATCAATGCAATAACAATAATTTTCACCAAATCAACACAACACAGAAAAACAATAATCAATTCATGGCAAATTCATACAACTCAACCCATATACGGTCTATCATATACCCGGTTAAAGAGATTGAACTCCGCCCTTACCTTGGATTGACGGTCTCTCTATAATTTCCGGTCGAATTCCGATTTGGCTTTCTGGTCTACAATTCCTATTCCGACGGCAGTTTCCTCCAAACCCTTGTTCCTCTTTACTTTCTTCCACATACAACTTTTTCCCAAAAATATTCACTAAACCCTTATAATTCTCCTTTTATATCTCTTATAATTAAATCTAACTTATAATAATAATAATAATGTTCTATTGGACCTATTATTCACACCTCCACTAAATCTAATTTAATTAAATAATGATCCCATATAATAGTATTATTTCTAATATTATTTCTCCGATTAAACCGACAATTAAATCTGACTATAAACTTAACTACTCAAATCAACATATTAATCCAATAACATTTCTTATAATAATTTCGATAATTTCCGACTTCGACTAATTCCAATAAATAATTCCTTATATAATTTAATTAAATAATTAATTAAATTTTGGTCGTTACAACTTCCCCCACTTAGGATATTTTCGTCTTCAAAAATTTATCTAACACAACTATCTTCAACTTCGCTTCCAACTCTATGGTACAACAACTCAACATGGTTTGAACCCACTATCCATACGTTACTCTTCTAATACTCTTGCAACATAATCCTCACTGCTTCAACAATACCTTGGAACATCGACCTACAAAGTAGTAACAACTACCACTCGCTTATACTTGACTATTCAACACTGCATCATCCTTAACGACGTTCTAAACACCACTCACATACACAACTTCATTCCTATAATTATACATGTCAATTATCCACAAACATCAACAACTCTATTTATTTCATCGTATCACCCTTATAGTGACATCAACATAACCGACCAAATCAACTTCATCATACTATGGAGTATTATTCCTTCCTTATGGTAACCAACAACCATAATAACATCTTCATGGAATCCACAAAATTTACGAGAACCACAACACTCTGGCCCATTACGCTTCAGCTGTGCAACTCTGATCATCCATCTTAAGTCGTAGTGCTCATTTAAACCTCGGTCAACTAAACAGTTTATAATTCTCAATTTAGTCTCAAATTTCCTTAAACATTCATCACAACATTGTCTTGACAATCTCATTGATACAACATCCATCTATCTACTCACCATTAAGATACAAGACAATTCTATATCATCCAATACGATTCCGTCTACTATCAACAAGAGATTAAGGGTGATCAGTTCCTCAATTTGTCAATAGATAGCCGACAACCATAACGGAGCACAAACCATCGTTACTAACTACCATAGTGTTTTTCTTAAACTTGCACTCAAGTCACCAAAAGCATCCAAATTCAATAACTTCTAAACCAACATAACGTCTTACAGCTACATACCAATACACCTCTAACGATAACATCAGGAAATTTCTTTACATATTTTTCAACACGTCTTATTCTTGAAATCATACTCTTTGCACTTCCAACTATGACTCGTGGTTCCCAAACATTTCAACAACTTCAACAATTAATCGCTAATAATCCAAAACAAGTTCTACAACAATTTCATCACTTAATCATTGCTCATATATCAACATCTTACGCAAGGCTACTTAAACAACAACTTCACAATCCCTCAACAATCCTGAATATAACAACTTTCTAACTTCCATGTTATAACAATTATTGTTTTCCAAGACTCTCCAACTTGTAAAACATCCAGAATCTTAAATCCGTACTACCTTCGAATTCAGAAAGTAACGAATCTTCAACAACACTTACACTGTAGCCATCAGCAGCATACTAACTAACATCTCACAACCGAACACATCCGAGACGCAAAGCTTCTCCCCCACTTAGCTTCAACTTAATTCCTGCAGACAACAGATCAAAAACACAACAAGTACCGATAGTGTTTCACACACTTATCGCGTACAGAGGAATAACCAACATTAGACGACACTGGCCGGACGGACTAACCTGCTCTGATACCACTAATGTAACACCCCATTTCTACCCGATAATTATTAACATAATCAGAGTATAAAAATTTCAACCAAAACATGAGATGCCACATTTCAACTTTAAAACAACACATATATCAGATACATAACACTTTAATATTCAGAGGGTCACATAATAACTTACATCATCTTTTAACACAAAACAACCTTTTATTTAATACACGGCGGAATTCGTAATTCAACTTAAAATGCAACCGCAATAATAACAATTGAAATAACATAGACAAAAACATCTCCCCAAGTGATACGTATCAGAGCAATGACACCGACTTGAACTAACAGCAACTAACTCTTCAAACTTGAATACCTGCACGTTACCAGTATAAAGGCAACGACGAAAATAAATGAAAGGGGTGAGATATCAACAACTATAAACAAGTGTATGATAAACAGTATATTAGATCAAATCATACAAATATCACCACTTTCTATCAACAAGTATACAACAACCAATAACAGACTTAACCCGCACAACTTATTAACAACAACAATTTACATTAATCAAATACCTAATAACCACAACAACAATTTATATCACCACGTCAACTTACTAAACAACAATAACAACTTATATCAACAACAACCTCAACCACAACAACAACAAATTAAACATCATCAACAACAACAACAACTTAAACATACAAATCGAGTGCGACTCAGCTATGCAGATGCATGTGGTACCATTTGGAGCAGAACTCCCAACTTAAACACAACTTAAACATATACCAGTTTATCGAGGCATTAACAAGGCATAAGCCTTCAACGTGGTGCCATCAAGTCCACGACATAAGCCTTCAACTTTCAACGTGGTGCCATCAAGGCCAACTTAATCATGCAATGTATGCCATAAGACCTCAACTTAAACAACAAATACACAACAATGTAACAACGACAGCATTATACAACAACAACTTAAAATATGTATCAATGACATCAACTTAGATCAACATTGGCCATACGACCTACAACTCAAGCATGTCCATAAGTCAGGACGATTCAAATTAATCAACATTGGTCATAGGCCTACAACTTCATCTACATCTCAACAAAAAGTCATTAGCAACAACAATTCAAGCGAGCAACTACGACAAATACTACACAACTTAACAATTACTAATCTACATCTAAAACATTTTATTTACCACCACTATTCAAATATCATTCAGCTACTTAATTTCAATTGTTAAATTTTCTATTACTAAACCATAAGCTATATCCCACATACTCGACACAGTTCCAATACCTCGACCAACCAACAATAACTATACGCATATACGAATTGCTCCGACAATTTTCATTTAATTAATCTTCTGCTAAATTACTTAAGTTTTCTATTTTGAACTATTATTAAACCAACACATACTATTACTGCTAATTTATTCAACACTATTGATAATTCTAACGAAATTAAAATTAACTTAATTTAGTTAATTAATTATATCTAGTTCAAAACTCTTAAAATTAGTTTACTCATTATAATACTTATTATTATTATTATTATTATTATTATTATTATTATTATTTTCATAATAGTGAGTATATATATACTAGTAACTTATAAGATTCATAAATTACAACATAAATCTACAGTATTGATAAACTAACAATCTTCCTTGTCGCTACAATATGTACAATTGTCATAACTATCCAATAGTTTCTAATATCTACGTTTCGGCCATTGACTATTATTGATAAGAAAAATGGCTATAAGTCTTCCAGTTCCATCTCTTTGTAATCCATTCACTTCATAACCTAAAAATATTATTATTATTAATAGTACTAAATTATTATAATTACTAATATTATTATTATAATTATTATTAAGTAATATTACTTATCAGTACACTAAAAAAATAATGCAATAGGATACACATGGTACCATTTTTATGTTCCTCCTATAAAGAATGTGACGTTCATCACACAAGGTCCCTCCATTTCCAACATATGCATGTCGTTCGGCATGTCCTCCATGTACATGTGTGTCGTTCGACACACTCTCTTATCCAGGATGTGTCGTTCAGTAATTGATTTCTTCATGCACTACAATTTTGTAATTCCTCTCCAAATAATTTTATATTCTACCGATTCATCAACAACCATATTTTATCACACAAAATTTTTCATCGGACCTTACAATTATAATTTTTCCATGCCAATAGCAATAGTAAAAATCAATGCAGTAACAATAATTTTCACTAAATCAACACAACACATAAAAACAACAATCAATTCATGGCAAATTCATACAACTCTACCCACATACGGCCTATCATATACCCGGTTATAGAGATTAAACCCCACTCTTACCTTGGATTGACGGTCTCTCTATAATTTTCGGTCGAATTTCGATTTGACTTTCCGGTCTACAATTCCTATTTCTGCGGCAGTTTCCTCCAAACCCTTGTTCCTCTCTTCTTTCTCCGCGTACAACTTTTTCCCATAAATATTCACTAAACCCTTATAATTCTCCTTTTATATCTCTTATAATTAAATCCAACTTATAATAACAATAATAATAATAATATAATAAATAATAATATTAGTAATAATAATATTCTATTGGAGCTATTATTCATACCTCCACTAAATCCAATTTAATTAAATAATGATCCCATATAATAATATTATTTTTCCGATTAAACCGATAATTAAATTCGACTAAAAACTTAACTACAAAAATCAACATATTAATCCAATAACATTTCTTATAATAATTCCCATAATTTTCGACTTCGACTAATTCCAATAAATAATTCCTTATATAATTTAATTAAATAATTAATAAAATTTTGGTCGTTACAAATGCTGCTGCGTGCCAAAATCCTCTCTGATCCTGCTCTTGTTGTTCATGCCCTCGTTGGCCATTTCTACTTCGACTACGGGGATTTTGAGATACCTTCATTTGTTGAAACTTCTCGTTTTCGAAGCATCTCATCATGTTGTTTGTTTTTGGAGGACGTACTCATTACTGGTGTCACCACCAGCAGCGACACTCGTAGGAATGTTCGTGGGCACCTCGCTCATTTCCAAGATTGGCATCTAGAGATTTGTCGCCTTGAAGTAGCTAAGACATGACAAACAATCCATCTCTTTATTATCTTCGGTTTCACACAGTAAAAGGAAAACATTAAATTAAAAACTCGTGGGTTGCCTCCCACGCAGCGCTTCGGTTAACGTCAATAGCTCGATGGCTTAGGAGTGCAAGCACTCATGGTGGTTCTTGTAACATCCCGATTTTTAATAGTTAATTATTAATTATTATTATATATTATGTTATGTGATAATTAATTTAATTGTGTGATTTAAATGAAAATTGAATTATTTAAATATGAGTGTTATTTGAATAATTGTGTTTTATGAATAGAAATGTGGTTATTTGGTATTGGGCCTAATTTTATGAATAAAAATAATAAAGAGATGTTAAGTGTTAAGTCCGATAAGAAGTTACTAGTTAGTAAATAGTTAGAAGGGAATCATAATTAGAATTTTTATTTGGAGAAAGAAAAGAAAGGGGAAAAGAAGAGAAGAAGAGAAAGAGGAAAAGTGAAGAGGAAACCCTAGAAGAGAATCTTCAAGAGGTAAGGGGGAGAATCCATGTTATTATTTGATTGTATATTGTGGGTAGTAATTAGTAACATGCTAGGTTGTTAATTTCAATTTCTAGAATCTTTGAATGTTAGGGTTTGAATAGAACTTGTGTTTTTCAACTTAGAATGATGACCCGTGACTAGAAACATGTTAGGATACCCTTTAATGATGTTATTTGGCTGATTGGAATGGGTTTTGTGTGGTAATTTCGTGGGAGAAAGAATTTGGTTCGTAGCAGAAAAAGTGTTGTTTCGTAGGCCGCGATTAGCGCCATCAGGACCGGGCTTAACGCAAAAAGTTTTGTAAGTTGGGGTTGTTTGTTCAGGAAGGTGCGCTTAGCGCGATAGGTCAAGCTTCGCGTGACCTGGAATAAAAAATGTTATTTGTAGTATCTTTTGACATGAAATCTTATATGATTATATTTTATGGAGTATTTCCATGTATATGATTAATGGATCTGATTATAATTAAATGTGTTTTTGATTGGTTTCGTATTCTATTTCAATGTATGTTTGATACTTGAGTTTAGTATGTATGAATGTTGTTTTGGTGAAATGTTGCGAATAACATGAATGGAATCGTATGCTATATGTTATTTGTGATATGTGGTGACATGTAAATGCTATATGTGATGTTTGTTGTTGTTGAAACATGTTGTTGTGCAATTGGTGGATAGTTCAAATGAGTTGATGAATTGCACATGCATCCACGGTTAACCTTGAAATATGAGGTGGTGAAATTTTGGGTTCACAATGTGGCTCGATTCTTGAATGGATTAGTAGCGGTGAAACTTTGGGTTCACATTGGTGGCTTTGGTCTTGTCCGGATCAGAAACGTGACTTTGATTTCTAAGTTATTGAATCGGAAGCAAGGTGAACGAAATGTTCCCAAACGGTACCACATGCATGAGTCACATTGCATTGTTGTCTCATGAGCCATTGATTAATGAATTGTTGTATATTGGATTGTGATATTTGATTATGTGGACAATTGAATTGATTATATTGATGACATTATGCTAATTGTGATAAATGTGATTGTGTTATACTTGAAATGCTTATATAATCATATTATTTTGGAATATCACTTGAAGTGTGTTGAATTCGTTAATAGATGTTGTTTCTATATTGATTCCAATTATATACATTTGGATAATAATGTGAATTTTCACCCTTCTGTTGTGAGGTTGCCTCTATATGGGTAACATGCAGGTTTCGAGGATAGTGGTGCTTCGCGCGAGACTAGTAAAAGGAGTTTACTTAGTTTATTCCTTACACTAGGTAGTGAGTCGTTGCTCTGGTCATGTAACACGAGGATTATCTAAATTTCTGCTTTTATGAGATATTTGTTATGTATTATCATATATTTTGGATTTGTATGTTGAGATACTATTTTTATATTGCCTTGGTACCGATGTATGAATTCTTATGTCTCGTTTATGCTAAGGATTCATTGCTTTTCATCCAATGATTATAGTATGGGATGTACTCATTGAGTATCTGTGTGTATGAAATAATCCGTTGTGAAATGCATGATTTGGTTTAAAGCATGAGATTCAATTATGTGTTATGATTATGACCAATTGTATCTATTGTCTTATTTTTAAGAAAATATGTGATGCCCTCTTGATATGCATTCTAATTTTACTCTGATTGTGCAATATATTTTATGGGGATTAGAGGGTTTTACAGTTCCCCCGAGAATGACTCCTCGATCGAATTTTTAATAGTCTTTGGTTTCCATGACCACTTATCAAGCCATTTTGCATATCCCTCACCTTTTCTTTTCTTTCTTATGTGGGGTGGTTCATTCTTTTGGACTTGTGGTGGTGGTTCTGGATCTATCTTAAGTATCAGTTTTTTGAGTTTGGGATTAGTTATTTCATCCACCATCTCGAATGTTAACCTTTCCTTCTTAATGCTAATGGTTTCACTAGTTTCATGGTCCTTAAATTTTCTCTTTTTATGCAGGACCTCAAACGAAGGTGCATTGGTGTGGATATTTTTCAATACCTCCACATACATTTTGGATTGAGAATCTATATTAGCTTCCACAAATATTTGCAGAAAAGAAATAGGTGGGTTATAGGGAGGAGGAACGACAATAAATGTTTCCTTCTCCACCTCTTAGACAACCTTCCTTTCGGATGGTGTCGGTGTATTTTTCTCAATCTCTACTATTTTCTCACCAAAACTCTTCTCAACCTCATTATTTCTATCTTCAACCTTATGATCACTCTCCTTAGGATTTTTAATTTGTTTTTCGCTACTGGTTGTTACAACGTACACATTCTCCACAGGGGAAGGGCTTATAGGTGTCTGTCCAAGCAGGATGATTTGAGTCTCCATTGCTCAGCGTGAGTCGCAAGGGACTCGACCATAGTGTTTATCTGCCTAAGGGTTTCATGATTATCGAGATGTTGTCTTCTAAGCTCTTTATTCTGGAGAGTCCATGTCACCACAAAGAGCTCCATCATAGATTCTAGCCTAGAATTAGTTGTTTCAATGAAATCCTCCATTAATGTTTTGAGGTTGGAATTAACGGCTTCTTGTGGTTCCTCGAAATATTGGGAATGGTTATCATAGAGGAAATTTGGGTGAGGATGAGTTAGTGTTGCATTGTAATCCTCCAATGGTGTTTTGAGATCAGATCTTTGGTATTCTTGTGACTTCTCAAAGTGATGGTATTGGTAGTTGTAGAGGTAATTTGGGTTGAGTTGGTGATGCATTGAATTTCAACATAAGTATTTCGAGGTCAGATTTATGGGGTTCTTGTGATACTTCAAAATACCGAGAAACAGGGTTGTAGAAAAAGTTTGGGTGATACATAGTAATTAAAGTAAGAGTGCCTTAGTCTATACATCGCAACACTAGAGTTATGATAATTGACTTAATTGGTCCCCGACACCGGTGCCAAAAACTTGATTGCGACTTTAAGAGTCTATAAGATTCGTGACTGCAAGTGCACAGTCGTATCGCATAGTTTTAAAAGATATCGAACCCACAGAGACCAAAAATCAAACTTATCGTAATCTAATTTTACTGTGTAAAGCTAAGGCTATTGAATAATTGGATTTTGGGAGAAACTAAGAACTAAAACTGAAATAAATAAAGATTAAGATAAATATAAAAAAGGCACCGACATGTAATTTGTCGGACATCAGGGGTTCAATACGTCGTAGGCATGGTTTAAGAGATTAAAAATACTAATTCAGCAGAGACTATTGATTTAAAAACCCTATTTCAAACTCTCATTTTATTGACTCGGGTTATACTATTAAGCTTAAGTGATCACTCTCGTTAATTCATTTAAATCCTAAAAGTATTTTTTGAAAACAAATAGGATCTGATTAACTCTAAAGCGCTCTCGTTATTTTTAAAAGTTAATGTTCAATTACTACTATCCGACTAAAACCTCAAACTCTCGCTCTGTTGATTTTACGCTTAGTTTGTCTTTACTCTCGTAGAAAACAATTTGAATTTAATTTTAGAAATCAAACCAGAAAAGGTATTTTATTTTATGAATATTGATTTCCTATTATTACCGAACCCCTTCAGTTCTTATGACATTACATACCGGTATCTCATAAATTAGTCAGACATATTAATTAAAAGCAACGAAACATAACAATAATAATAATAATAATAATGCAAATAATATAAATAAATAAAACCTGTAGAAACTTGAAATAAATGCGAAACTGAAATAACTTTGACTAATGACGGTAAGATTTGATCCAAGCAATTACAAAGATTATAGGTCTACACTAATGGTGTGGTAGTTCCTCAATATGAGAAACTACCAGTTTTACATGAGTAATTTGCTGCCTAAAACTATGAACAATGCTTCCACGCACAAAACTTGGATCCTCAAAACTAACTTCTAAGATCCTATTTACGGAGAAAGTTAATGGAAGTTACTTAAAGGTTCATGTGATAAGTAGTGGAGATAATGAAGATCATGGTGAGAAATTGAGAAAATCATGGGTGAGTGGTGGTGGGCGCCACCCTGGGCTTTGGATAATGGACCTTTGGTTCGACCTTTCTTGTATTTTCTTCATTTTTTTACTTTATTTCTTTTCTTTTTGCTCAAATCTCCTTTGTGATCAATTTCACTTGAGGTACCTGAAATAGGACAATAATATCGGCATAACAAGACATAAATAAAGGGAAACGAAACTAAGATCCATGCTAGTTAAGTCAAAATATATCATATAATTTTGCGTTATCAATATTCGGTTGGATCATTGAACATGTAATTGTGTGTTAGTCACGGGTGGTTTCTCGTGCAAGTGTAATCAGTTTGGTTATAGTGGATAAAGTCCTAGGATAAGGCGAAATCATTCTTGCGAGGGTGGACAGGAGTAGCCTAGTTTATGGCGAACTTGGATAGAATACTTGTGTCATTTTATCTTCATTGTCTTTCTTGCAATCTATCATTTGAGCGCTTAGACTTTCTAAAATGAATGTTTTTTATAAACACAATTCAAACCCTCATTTCATTTGCTTTCTCTACCTTCGACTTTCTCATGTTTGACTATTTATTTGAAGTGGTCTGAAGAGCTACTCATCTCACAAGTACATATTCGATCGTCAATTCTACCCATAAAAAAAATTTCATTCAAATTTACACATTCTTCTAAAATGTTTTAAGCGACTTATAATTAAAATGTTAGAATTAAGCTTATTAGAATTAAGCTTATAATTAACTCGTTCAAATTAATTGAGCTGATCCAAACTTATTAGAATTAATTCAATTGATTGTTCAAAAAACTAAGTTAATTTAAGACATCTAATTTCAGCAACGGTAAAATTCAAGTCAGAGTATCATATGAAGAGTCTTAATCGTTTCCTTCACAATTATTATTACATCTACCCCTTAAAATAAATTTAGCAGTTATTCTTATATTAATAAAGTGAGGAACAATAAAAGCAATTTGTTTGACCTTTCAGCAATTACTTTTTTTTTTGTTGACAAATTCAGCAATTACTTTATTATTTTATAAATTTTAATTACAAATTTGTTAAGCCGATATAATTTTAAGTACTAAAATGATTTTTATTTCTCATTAAAATGATTTAGTAAAACAAAAAATAAAATAATATCTATAGTAAAATAATTTTGTTAAATACAAAATTTAAAAAAAGAATAATATTTTAAAAAGTAATTTTATTTAATATAATTATATTAATCATAAAATGATAAATATTAAACTGAAAATTATAGTAAAGCGAAAAAATAAAATAATATCTTTAGTAAAATAATTTTGTTAAATACAAAAATTAAAAAATAATAATATTTAAAAATGATAATTTTATTTATCATAAAATAAAAAATATTAAATTGAAAATTATGTCGTAAGTAATATTAATTAAAAAAGTACAATTTGAAAAGAAAATTATAATAAAAATAGAAAAGTGTGTTATTTTGAAATAAATTTATTTCATCATTTTGGAATATGAGCAAAGATTTCCCATATTGTGAATTGATCATATTCATTGAATTGCAAAATATATTTATTTTTTATTATAACTATTTTGAAAATCATATAAACAATCATTTATGAATTTAATTTATAACTACTATAAATGTAAAGTTTTTTTTATGTGGTCAAATAATAATAAAAGTTCAAATCCTAAAAAACTTAATATTGCCTCTTTGTATTATTGTTTTTAAGGAAATATATATAGAAGTTTTTTATTTTTAATTATTTATTATTTTTAAATTTTAATATATTATTAATTTATAAATTTATTGGATAAATAGACTTGTACGTTTTAATTGAATTAACCGCGATAAATAAATGATTCAACATTACTGCAAAATTCATTTATATATTAAATTACAATGTAAATAAATTATTGTTATTTATAAGTTAAAAATTAATTATTTATCATCAAAATAAATAAAATAAAAAATAAAATAAATTTTAAAAAGGCAACTAACAAACAAAGAGTTCAAAAGCATTTTACATACGATTAATTCTAATCAACATTAAATCCTATTCATAAAAAATATATTATTGTTCGTTGAATTAATTCAATTAATAATATACAAAAGTATCATATATAAGAGCGGAGTTACTGGTATGTATCATCTCACTTGTCTATTTTTAAAAGGGTGAATCATAGCTCCTAAGTTACTTGTTAAAATGTTTATTAATTATTATTTTTGATTGAAAAAGTATACTAAAATTGAAAAAAAAAAATCAAAGTGTAATAAATTAGGATGCAAAAAGTCCAATGTAATAAAAATGAATGTAAAATTCTCAAATATTTATAAGAAAATGAGAAAAATTATTAAAATGATTTAATATATTAAAAAAAATCTAAAAAAGTACTATAAAGTTTGAGTTTATAAGCATTTTTTAAATTATATGTCATCAATCCTAGTTAAGATGAAAATAAATTCTAGTTCAATCTGCAAAAATTGATATTTTAAGTTTGATGTCAACATTTCGACCACTTTTTTATTAGATAATTAAACAAAATTTTATAAAAAATTTATTCAAATATTAATAAAATTATTAATTTTATTCAACAAATATATTAAAATTAAACTCATAAATAATAATCAGTGTAATAAACTAGACATGCAAAAAGTCCAATTTAACACAAAATAAATGTAAAAATAATATCTAAGGAAAAAAGTTCATAAATATTTTTAAAGTCATAATACAATTAATCTTAACTAAGAAGAAAAACTTATTGTTCTCATATACTACTTCAATTTGTAAAAGTGGATATTATTAGACTAATGTAAATATAAGGTTTGACCACTTTATCTACAAATTAAATTAAAAACCTATTTTGCAAAAGAAACATTAAAATAACTTTTTATCCAAATAATTTAATTTTTAAATAAATATCTAAATTATTCCACTTTCATTTATTTTTCAAACTAATCTACTTACAAACCAAAAAAATAAAATTAAAAAAAAATACATTTTTATTTTTCATATTGAAAAAGCATATTAAAAATTAAACCCTTACAAAAAAATTAATGAAAGTGTAATAAATTTGGGATGCAAAAAGTCCAATATAACCAACCCAAAATGAATGTAAAATTGTGAAATATTTATAAGAAGATGAGATGATATATCAAAACAATGAAGCAGTTATGCTTCTTCCTCTGCTCAATCTCTCTCTCTAACCCTAAACCCACTTCCATTCCTCTCTCAATTTCAATCCCAATTCCAATCCTCTCTCAATTTTCAATCCCAATTTCAATTCTCTCACTCTCCCAATCCCAATTTCAATCTCAATTTCAATTTCCACCCATCACATCAAAAACCCCCAAATTCAATTTGGATCCAGTGATCAACCCTACCCAACATCAATTTTTCAATCCAATCTCATTGATCACTTCAAATTTCCAATCTTTTCAGGTTTAATCGAACTGGGTCGATCCAATTCGGTTGTTTTGATCCAATTCTAGGGTTTCCCCTATTGAAATGGTCTATTTCCATAGCTCAATCTCCCCCGTTGACCAATCATCATCATCCATGGCGAATTCCCTCGATTTCCCCAAATCGAGGAACCGTAAGACGCTCAATTCTCTTCAGATTCCGCCTTGCGAACGATCCCGATCCCGATCGGCTGTTATCGATGTCGTTATATTCATAGCTGTTATAACCGCTTTAGGGTTCTTGGTTTTCCCTTACATTCAGTTTGTGATGAGTGAAAGTTTCAAAATTTGTTGCTTGATTGTTGATTTGGTGAGGGAAGAAGTTTCTGTTGCTCCTGTGATCTATGTTTCTATAGGTGTTAGTGCTTCATGTGCTGTTTGTGCCACATGGTTTTTCGTGTCGTATATATCGAGGAAATGTGGGAACCCTAATTGCAAGGGGTTGAAGAATGCTGCTGAGTTTGATATTCAGCTGGAAACTGAGGATTGTGTGAAGAATTCGGCGTCGTTGGGGAAAGATGGTGGTGGAGTTAAGAAGGGTCTTTTTAAGATTCCGTGTGATCATCATCGCGAACTTGAGGTCGAGCTTAAGAAGATGGCGCCCATTAATGGAAGGGCTGTTCTTGTTCTTAGAGGAAAGTGTGGTTGTTCTGTTGGTAGGTTAGAAGTTCCGGGTCCGAGGAAGAATAGAAAAATCAAGAAATAGGATACAGAAAATAAAAGAGACTCTTAACTCATAGGAAGGAGAGAATTCGAATACCGAATTTCGAATTTGATCTTTAGTGGGAAGAGGAGTTGGTTATAGTTATATGGTCATGGTCTTCTATGTAGCAGAGACACCGACACAACACTGACACATGTGGTTGCGGTTTATGTTTGTGTCTGTGCTTCGTAGATGGTCATTTTATTAGGGATTTAGATTGTCTTTAAATAAGCCTGTCATGGCAATAAGTTGTAAGAAACTTTGGATCATACACAGTTTGGTTATTTATACCTTGGAATATCATAATACTTTGATCTGATTTACTTTACTAAAATATGTCTCACTGACTATGTAGCACTGATACTTTAGATTGATGGCGTGCTCGGTGTTTGGCAAGTGTCAAGTTCCAGTATCTACACGATACCAATACCGCTGATTACATTCAATTACTTATTTTTTTCTTAAATTATTACTCGTGTCTATGTTTCTGTGTCTGTGTTAGTACATCATATAATGTTTGTGCGATAACTATCGAGGATTGAAGTTGTCAATGTTTTTTAGTATAGAATGCAGGGTTACAGAATTTGCTGCTGTTCTGGTTTTGATCTTTGAAATGTTGTTCTGGATTTTCATGTGTTCTTCACATCTGTTAGACTTTGATATTGGTTTTCTCCATTGACTATGTGAATTGTTTCATCATATTGATTGCTTACTCTTCTAAGAGAGAAGAGAGGTTGCCTACTGTGATGGGAACCATGGAGTGGACTATACATATATCATGTAAGACATATTTTATACAGGTATTAGTCTGAAATTCTGTTTTTTTTAATGAACTCTGCAGAAAATTTAGTTTAGACTTTATTACATTTGGGTTCTTTTTTATAGATTGTTCTATGAAGCACGAACATCGACATGTCATTGACATTTGACACTTCAATTGAACGTAATCACAAGTGTCAGTTTCTTACACTGATCTTGACATGTTTTTTTCTAGAGGATCGGCACCGACCCTGACACGCCTTTTTTCCAGAGGTGTCAGGAGAGTTTGTTGTATGAATAGTTTTTGTTATTTTTTTGTGTCAAATTAGTTTTTTTTTTATACCAGGATGTTTACACGTTTAGATCCGACTTGACAATAAAAATTTGGGAAAATCTGAGTTTGAAATCTGGATGAAACAACTTTCATTAATCGGATCAGACTTTAGCCGCATGTACTCTGAAATGCTATTCTTAAATTTGAAACAAATTTTATGAAACTTTTCAAAATATTCTATAAAATAGGGACAAATGATAGCACTATTTGAAGTTTCGAAATTTTCGATAAAAATCATATTTTTCAGGAGTTTTTACTGGTAATTTAGTAAAAATTCATGAAAATTTTTAGTAGCAATTTCGAAATGTATGCATTTTTATCGAAAATTTTGAAATTTTCGATAAAAATCTTCTATTTTTTACCAAAATTTTCAGAACATATGGTACAAGAAATTTTAAATGTACTGTCAAAATTTTTGAATGAATGAACTGTTGGAAATTTTGTTCCTACATTTTACCTTAAATTTGTTCTTTGGCCTTTTGGGAATTATCAAAATATTGGGAGAATGTGAGATTCAATGTTAGTTAAATGCTACTGAACATATAGAGAGGGTTGTTAGAAGGGCATTGCCCTCTTCCATCTCTTTCATGTGATATGTGTTTATGCATGATCTCAGACTAAATTATTAAGTTTAAATGGTTAATAAATATTACTCCTTCCGTATTAAAATAATTGTCGTATTTATAAAAATAATTGTCGTATTTGAATAATTGTCGTATTTATAAAAATAATTGTCGTATTTGATAAAATTTATTTGTTTCAAAATAATTGTCTTTTTTAGTTTTCAATGGAATTCTAATTTTTATCTTCCAACTCTATAATTTAATTAATATTCTCAATTTCTTATTCTTTCACTTTATATTTAAACAAAATATTTATTTTGGTCCCTTAACTATATTATTGGGTTCATATTGATCATTTTTTTCGTGTCATTTTGATTCTTTAACTTTCAAAAAGTTTTATTTTAGTCAATTTTATTTAATTAGCGACAGTCGCTAATTAGACAAACCAAAATAACTCGGAAAAAAAGTTAAGAATCAATGTGAATTCAATGGTCTAGTTAAGTGACCAAAATGAGGATTTTGCTTTTATATTTATTACAATTTAAATATACAATAGTAAATCAGAATAATTTGGTAAAAATATAATTCTCTCGTGTAAAATGATCAACTATGACAATTATTTTGAGAATGAGAGAATAGTTAAGACTATGTACAATAGTTCATGGATATAACACACTCATTTTTTACTTTTTACATTCCTCGTCATCTTCCTTCTCTTCCACCTAATAGTTCAACATATATTTAACTTTAACTCATTATAATGGTTTTGTTTAGTAAAATTCAACACTCAATCACACCATTTTTATTTCATATTCTTATTTTCTTTTATGTTTTTGTTTTTGTGATTATATATTAATAACAATTATCGATTGAAATTAAATTAAAATGAGTTAAATAATTTATTTTAATTTTTTTTGAATTTAATAATTTTTTTGAATTTTATTTTTTAAATTTTAAATTATAGTAGAATTTTGGGTGTTAATGAGTTATTGTTGGGATCTATTTCTCTAAAAAGATGGTTAGAGCTACAAACAAAAGTTTATTGGAGACTAAATAGAAAAATTAGAAAGAAAAGTCTCAATTTTTTGTGTCCAAAATCTAATAAATCAAGTATCTATTTATTGAGAAAAAATGGTGAATTTTGGTGAAAATAAATAAATAATTAATTAATTTATTATAAAATAATTTATTCTAAATTATTAAGGTGGGATAAAAATCTAAACAATGACAACAACCAATAAAATTTTGTAAAGTATTATATGTGGTTCGCATTCTCTCCTTATTTAACGTATTGAATATTTTCAACATCAATTAATCCACATCATTTTCAACACCTCATTGCAATCATTTTCAACTCCTTAACACACAGAGTTATTTGGTTCCTCCCACAAATTGAGAGTAGCTAGTCCATTTGTCCTGTATGAGATTTTTCACTATAATCAATTAGATTACAATCTTCTCAAGAAAACTAGCAAGAGACTTCAACTGCTCAATCACACTTGAAAGAGACTTCTGCTCAAACACAAAGGCAAGAGGCTTCCACTGCTCAAGAAAAACAGCAAGAGACTTTCTATGCTCTAAACAAACAATTTAGGAAAATAGATGACCATTATACTTGATGTAATATCATAAGTTTAAAAGAGATACAACACACACACATATTCTTTAAAGGCTTAGGATTTCTAAGATATACAAGGATAAGGAATCTCAAGATTTTGTGCAACAAATAACTTTGGCTCAAATATGTTCAGAGTTATTCTTGTTAGATGGTTAGTTGTATTCTTTCAAATCTTGCACTCCTTTTATATAGGCAGAAAAGTAGACGTTGGAAGGTAATATGTTAAGAAGCAGTTTCAAGATAGATGTTGGAAGTTAATATGTTAAGATCATCATCCACTGTGTAATAGCTTTAACTAGTGCATTTTTATCATACTAGGTATCTACTTAGATGTTGGAGCAGACTTAATAAGTCATGTCAACTTTACTTGAGTCTTGCACTAAGAAACTCTAGTTGACTTTCTCCAAAAATATGGCGTTAACAAGATAAATTTTCTTTTGAGACAGAGTACAAACCATAATTTGAGTACCTTTAAATCAAGTCTTCAAAATCTAAGATGTCGTCAGAAGCTGAGATACCAAGTTTGAGTCATCTGATTATGATCCTTTAGAATCTGAGTTATTTATCTTCTCTTTAAATGCTCTTATCAGAGTCAAATCCAAGTTGATTTTTCTAAGCATATGATTATGCACACTTGAACATATGTTAGTATACCCATGTGTTCTTTAAGTACTTTGTTATCATCAAAACTTAAGGGATATATACAATTTTGTTTCAACAATCTCCCCCATTTTTTATGATGACAAACAAAAGTCTTTAAGAATAATGGTTGGTCAATTTAACTAACTTGATAATATTAGAGTCTGAAGTTTGTATGCTCCCATTAAGTATAATATTCAAAATTTAGTTTTGTAAGCTCCCCCTAAGTCATATTCTAGTTATTTAAACTTATATGATAGTATAAAGAAATAATCTTCAGATTTAAACTCATAAAATAAGTTTCAGTTATAGATTCAGGTGAATTCAAAACATTCAAAATGCTTTTATCCTCTTTAAATACTCCCATAATTTCCCCCCTTTGTCATCAACAAAAAATAGGATAAAGAGAGAATGAAAAGATACTTAACATAAAAATATTTAATACTAAAAATAAGTTCATAGTAACGACAAAATAAGAACCAGAAAACTTATTGATGGATAAACATGCAATCCACAATTTCCAAGATGGTAAAAGTAAGATTTTGACAACTAGCATAGAGGCAAGACTCAAGAAGCATAATCTTCAATACAAATTGATCTTTATCTAAAACTCATCTACAAAATCTGATGTTGCATTGATAATCAGATCACATTTCTCTTTACTCTTAAATCTTGAAGCAGAATGGGCAAAACAAAACCATTCAAGGCTGAGAATAAATATTTTGAGAAAGAGATACGCCGGCTGATGAAGAAGCAGGAAAATGGAATTTTGAGGATGCAACAAAGGATCCTCAACTGCAGAAGAAGACACGTCTGTTGGAGTCTCTAAAATGGGAAAAATAACATAGACAACAATGAAGATGCTCGGTGGAACAAAGGATCCATCAAATGATGAGGATGATGAAGATTTAGTGACTTATATGGATTCATAAGGATATAGAAAAGATCAAATATGTGAGGTCCGGTTGGTTTTGTAATAGCTTTAAGATATTTATCATGTATTGTCTACTTAATGAATATAAACATTTCCATTTCTTAGCTTCTCTTTCCATTAACTTACTTTGACAAATCCATCTGGTTTTTAGAAATTCTTATCAACCAACCAGTTTAACAAACAAAATAAAACAACCAATAATAGAAAAAAATATTTAAAAGAAACATAAGAAATCAATAGAGAAAACATTTATTAAAAGAGAAAAAAGGTATGCAACATAAAAACAATATGAGAGAAAACAACAAAAGTTTAAACCAAAGAGGAAGAGGATAATTCATCCAAGGAGACCAACTTGACCTTAAAAGGACCATTATCAAGGGATTTCATGGCTTCTGGTAGCTTCAACTTATCACTCCGTGTTTGTGAATTTACCTCAACCATAGTTTTCTTTGCTCCTTGTTGAATAAAGAGTTTTGAAAGGACCCTTCCATAAGAAATGACAGATGAATTTCCTTCTTGAAAGGATAAGGGAGTCATCTTCTGATATTAAAACATAGCATAAGGAATGTTAATCTTCAAATCTAAGTTGAGAAGAAGTAGAAAAACTTTTTCATCAATATCTAAAGAGTCTAGATTCTTATTCTTTGGCAAAAAGTTTGAGGCCAAAATTTGATACCAAATTAATGCCATTAAATTAAGATTATAAGTTTAGATAGGTCAGACAAATCATAATAAAGTAGGTTAAAAGGAAAGTAATGTTCCCAAGACATCATATATGGAGTAACACCTTCATCCTCGTAGTTTATTAGTTTAACAATAGAAGTTGGGGTGATGGTGATAAAGACACCAAATACTTCAGAAAAGATGGCATTCTCCAGATTTAGTTTTTTAACATATGCATTTACCTAGAACTCTTTGACCAGATTTGGTTAAGTAAGAACATAACACACATCAAAGAAAAAATCTTATTCTTTTTGAGCAAGAACACTTTGAAGATCAAAGGCCTGAGCCATCATTTCTTCAAAGTCAATAAGACCTTCAATGGTAACTACCAATTGGTTTTCCATACCAAAGTTAGTTCTAGAAGTTATCCCAGGTAAAGATTTTCACAAAAGAGAGGTTTTGAAAAGAAGTGAATAAAAGAGTAAACTAATTTAAAAATAAAAAATGTTCCCAAAGATACAGTCAAGTGCATTATCAGAAAGGCGCAAGACAATTGTCCTTACTTTAACATCACTCAAGGACACTCTTTATGGAACCAAAACGGTCAAAAATTACAAAATAATGATTAAAAAGATTAAAAATTCAAAAAATGAAATTACTAGACATAAACTTAAGATGAGATGATAGGGGAGAAAATATATAGAAAATCAAAGAGATTTCACATCATTACCCATTAGCCTTGACCCATTCAGCTACTGCACATCCAAGTCAATTATCAGACGCGTGAGATTTTATATTGGATATGTTTCATAAGAAAAAAAAGATTTTCCACTTAAATTCTATTAGAAGCAAATAATCCACTTCAGAGTCTCATAGTATGATGGATTTTAGAAGCCATTTTTCATCAGGAGCGATTTCCCAGACTCTAATTGAAGCTACATCTGATTAATATCAGACTATGATACTCTATTAAGAAACAATCAATATTCTTTAATAAATACCATCTTAAGAGTATTTTTGATAAAATCAAATCTTCAAATGGCTAAGGATTTTGTAAACATGTCATCCTATCGATGATCGATAACAATGAATTGAATATCTATTACACCCTTCTGAACATAATCTCTAAAAAAGTGATTTTTTATTTCAATGTGCTTGGTTTTAGAATATTGAATTGGGTTCTTATATCAGTAGTATTATCACATAAAATAGGAATAATGTTTCCACAAATATGATAATCCTCTAGTTGATATTTCATATAGAGAAGTTATGTACACCATTTTGCAGCTGAGATATATTTTGCTTCTGCTATATATAAAGCAATAGTTGTTTGTCTTTTACTAGCACAAGATATTAGATTTTACCTATGAATTGTTAGCTTTCACTAGTGGTTTTTCTCTCAATTATATCACTAACATAGTCAACATCATAAAATACAACTAACTTATAATCTAGAGGATTTTATAAAGAAGTCCCATATTTGTTGTTCCTTTTAGATACCTACAGATTTTTTTAACATTTAGTTTCTACTTGCTCATTCAGTTTGTTTTTGAACACACATTTTGTTCCATAATGTTCTTCTAACTTGGCCTATGGACAAGATTCCAAACATCATTCCTCTAGAGCCGATTCAAATCTTCTTGCATGGAACCAATCGACCCATCATCTGATGAATCTGCATCAACAAAAGTTTGATCTATCAAGGATATAAATATTAGCATATAGTTATCGTTTGAATGTGGATTTAGTTCTCAAGGGATAATCTTCATTCCCAATTATTAACTCTTCTAGATGAAAGGCTTTATACTTGAAAGAGTTCTTGGGTTCAGTTGAAGCTTCTCAACCATCTTGGGCTTCTTACAATTTTGCAACTTCTGGGTGAGCTTTAAAAATTGGGTCAGCTTATGGTTCACCAACTTTTGAGCCTCCAACTACTGAGCTCCTAGCTTTTGAAATTCCAACTTCTGGATGATCTTCAGAAACCTGAATATCTGTAAAACTTTCAACATTCTCTAACATTTTATAGTCAGACTCTTTTCATCATATTTGACATGTTAGATTCTTCAACTATTTTGGTTTCAGAGTTATGCACCCTGTATGCGTTAGAGCGTTTAAAGTATCCCAAAAAGATACCCTTTTGAGCTTTAGCATCAAATTTCTTCAGATAGACTTTATTGTTCAGAATTAACATGTACAGCCAACCAGATGAAAATAAGATATGTTTAGATTTATTACTTTAAATAAATCAAATGATGTTTTGTTCAGAATTGGTCTGATATAGATCCTGTTATGAACATAACATGATATATTAACAGCTTTTACCCACAAGTATTTTGGATGATGATTTTCATGGATCGTGGTTCTAGGCATTTCTTGCAAAGGCCTGTTCTTTCTTTATACAACTCCATTTTGCTGTGGATTTCTAGGAGAAGAAAACTCATAGATGATTCCATGTTTTCACAAAAAAATTCAAATGGCTCATTTTCAAATTCACCACCATTATCACTTCTAACTTGTAAAACCTTTGATTCTTTTTCAGACTATACTTATATGTAGAAGATGCGGAATACCTCATATGATTCATCTTTAGATCTAAGGAATTTAACCTAAGTCCATTTGCTATAGTCATCAACAATGCTCAATCCATATTTATTCCCATTGATTGAGGCAGTCCCAACAGGACCAAATAAATAAATGTGAAGTGTAACACCCCAAATTAATTAAATTATTTATTTAATTAATTTAATTGATTTATGATGAGTATTGTGATGTGATTATGAGTTTATGTTACATTTTGATGAATATGATGTGTGATGTGATGCAATGTGTACTGTAGAGGGAATTAAGTGATATTGGGTATTTTAAATAATTTTAGATTAATTAGCTTAATTGTTTAGAATTATTATTGATGAAATAAATAGAATATAAGGTGTAGAAGTTCTAAGGGAAAAATAGTAAGATGTAAAAGGTTCAGAGAGGGCAAAAGTGGAAGACCATATTAGGGGTTTAAGGGGTAAGTTTGACATAAGGTAAATTTGGATTTTAGAACGCTCATTCTGCGTGATCGTGAAAAGACTGGGAAGAAATGCAACAGAGCTAGGGAAGGAAAAGAACAAAGGGATTTTTGGTAGAAGACAAAGAAGAATATCAAAGCTATAATCTAAGTTAAGAGGACTTATCCTTATTACTCCCTCTGTTTCTTTTTAAGTGTCATTTTAGAAGATTTTTTTTGTTCTCATTTAAGTGTCGTTTTATAGTTTAATGTCATAATGTGTCAATTATATCCTTACTTTCTCAATAAATGAGAGATAATGTATGAGTGAATTTATTAGGAAAGAGAAAATAAATGAGGGTATAGTAGAAAAAATAACTCTAACATTCCACTATCTTGGTTGAAGAGCTTTAGGTTAAAATGACACTTAAAAAGGAACGGAGGGAGTATCATAGTTAATATAGGGTTTAGAGATATGTAGGTTGTTACGGTTTTTATGATGAATTTGATAACACGATGATTATGATGAAATAGGTGATAAATTGACGTTGTAATACTTTGAAATTATGTATATGATGCTTACTATGATGTGTTATTGTGATGTTATGAAACCAAGATGAATTATGTGAATTTTTGGTCTGCTATGTGGTGAAATCACAAGGAAAATTAGGACTGAACTATGCAGAAAATGCAACAGCCGAGTGTTGTCATACGTGTCTATCTAGGCGAGCAGGATGCTTCGCTAGGCAAAGGTATATCACCCCGGACACTCCAGTTGAGGGCGAAGCAAAAGGGGACTGGTAGAAAGGAAAAAGATCCCCTGGATTTTTGTTTGGAGGATGGTGTCTCGCTCTAGTTTCATCGAACGAAGCAGAGGCGATAGTGAGCTCGTCAGGCGAGTGAGTAAGGTCGCGATCGAATGAAGTAGAAGGAAAAAACGCTCCTAGAATTTGTATGGAGAAGGTTGTTTTGCCAAAACCTCACCAAGAGAGCCTCGGGCGAGCCTTAAGCGAGGGACAATTGTCATAATGTTGTAAAAGTCATAATTTGAGTTTCTGGACTCCGTTTGACGCGTTATTAGAAGCATTGGTCCAATGATGGCCTCAATTCCATAATGTGTATTGAGTTCAATATTGTAAAGTGCTTCGGTTCCAAGCAGGAATCAATGTATTGGTGGAGATCTTTGGAGAAGATAATGACTGAGTCATTAATGAATTTTTGGTACCACATGCACGAGTCAGTGAAATTGTATTGCATTATAAGTGACGTTGCATAATGATTAATTAAGTGATGTTGTGATATTGGTGATGTTTGATGATAGACGTGAATGTGATTTTATAATGATAATTGGATGTGTAATGATGATATGTAGAATCCATGATGATTTGTTGTTTTACTACTATATATATATTTTGTAATAATTTGTGATTACTCACCCTTTCTGCTTGGAAATGTTGCCTCTCCACATGGGTAACTTGTAGGTGACCAAGAATAGTACGTTGAAGCTTAGATGATAGCTTCAAAGTGTGTTATTTATTTCATGTTGAATAAAATGGGTCTTTCTCTAATATGTAACATCAGGGATGAGATTGTTTGAGTTGAATAATTGTGTTATTTTGTTTATTTTGAGGATTTAACGACCTTACATGTTATTTAAGTTGTTTTGAATTATGATTCGTGAACGATGAAATGTGAAGAAGTTCTATGAAGTATTTTATTAAAGATGATTTGAAAGTATGAATTGTTTTATATGATATTTATATGAAGATGTGACACCCTTGTTGGTGATTTTATTTGAATTAATTTCGTAAATTATATATAAATTACATGAGGGTTTAGAAGGGTGTTACATGAAGCAATTCTAAGGGTCTAGAGGTAGAGACAATGTTTTTAGATTAAAAAAACATTTTTATTAATCTTCCTTACTTGACATGCTCCAAAAAGAGCATCTGAGTGATATTCAATATATGGAAGCCATATAACAAGTTTTAGCTTTCTAATTTTAGAGATTAATCTCCAGTTAACATGACCTGACCTTTTGGGTCAGACCCATTTCTCATCACTTACGGACATAAGGCAAACTACCTTCTGATCGATTAATTCAGAAAGATTAATTTTATAAAAAATTTCCTTCCTCTTAGCTTTGAATAAAATGGATTTTCCAGATTCATTAATGACTAGACATAAGTTCTTATTAAACAAGACTTCATAACCACTGTCACAAAATTGACTATGATCAGTAGGTTATGTTTGAGCCCATCTACTAACCAAACATTATTAACAAAGATTAAGGAATTATCAATAGTACCCATATCAATGATCTTCCCTTTTTGTCCTCCTCTAAACACCACGCCTCCTTCCTCTTTTAGAGTTAGGGTTTTAAAGATATGATTTCCTTTTGTCAAATTCCGTGAGCAACCATTATCCAAGTACCATAATTGTTGCTTTGTTTCTCCCTTTAGGCATATATGCAGCAAACACAATTTCAAATTTTGTTTTACCCATAATCTTACGAGTCCTCTAGTGTTAGTTTTGACATATTCCTTTTATTTTGAGCCTTTTCCTGATAAAAAAAGTTTAGACCCATTCTAGAATTTTTATTTATAAAAGTTTTGTCTTTGATAAGTCTTGACTTTGGTTTATGAACTTTTTAGAACCTTTGGTCCATTAGTCTTGGGTTCTGGATTCTTCAAACCCGTTGAATTTTGAGTCTTAGGTTCTAACTTCTTCAGGACTTTTGACTTTTAAGTCTCAGGTAATGATTTGTTCAAAACCTTTGATTCAGTTATCTCAGGTTCTAATTGGTTTTATAATTTTACCTTTATCAAAAGCAGGCACAAAATAAGTTTTCAGCTCTATTTAAGCAGTGCTTGAAGAAGAAAGATTTGAGGTTTTTCTTCAAGAGTTTAGATTTTAGATTAGAGCAATTGTCATTATATCCCAAACCTTCTCATTTGCTCTTACTTACTCCATATATTATGGAAGCAAGTTTTGTTCTTTCAAGACCAATTATGATAAAATCTCGAAGAACCTTTTCATGTTCACTCAAGGGTTTATCAGACACTTTATTTACTTGAGCAATATGATATTTTTCTAAAGATTCTTTTTTGTTTTGAGAAGATTTTAATTCTTCTTTTAAAAGATCATATTGCTTTTTCAATATTTTCATGTGTCTTGCCTTGCCTTTACAATGACTCATGAGGTCTTGAATACAAGAGAACATATTAGAACAAGAGAGATTAGAAAATACCTCATCACCTTCTTCAGATTATGAATCAGAAGTAGATTATATGTTAGAGGATGTGAGAGCCATCCATTACATATTGGTTTCTCCTTTATCTTTATCCAAACTATATTCGTTATCAAGTTTGTGATATGTTGCCATGAAACTCTTCTTGAATTTACTTCTGAAGTTGTCCTTCTAGAAGCTTCCTTTCTTTGGTCTGTCTTTCTGCAGATCAAGACAATCAACTTTGAAATTACCAGGCTTCTTGCAGTTGAAGTATATCTTCTGATCAATTTCTTTATATCTAGAATTAGAGCCTCTAAAACCACTTTTCTACCAGAGAATCTTTTGTTCCTTTTTTCCAGTTATTGAAACCTCTTTATGATAAAGGTCATTTCCTCATCATCAGAGCACCATCAAAAACTTCTTCATCAAAAGTTTCTTCTGATTTATAGACTTTTAAGGATCTACCAACTTTACCACTAGATTTCTCAACAACTGACTTCAAAGCCAATGATTTAGACTTCTTTACTGTCTCATCACCATTCAGTCACATGTCATGGCTCTAAAGGTTGCTTCTTAGACTTTCAAGGTTCAACTTATTTAGATCTTGAGCCTCCTGAGTAGCTGTAACCTTAGGTATGCATCTAGAAGTAGAGATGTAAATGGATATCCATTGGGACAAATAGTATGATATTTGTGTCCTCCCTGTTAGATAAATATGATATCTGTATCCTCACCATATATGTTCAAGTATCCTATAAACGGATAGTTCGCGGGTTTTAAGGTATCCGTGGATATTTACAAATATCCATGGATAATTTTTTTTTCTAAAATTATTTTAAAAATATATTTTCAACTTTTTTTAAAGACACAAGAACTTATTATCATGTAACATCCATACAAATATCTCTTATTTTAACAACATCACATTAATTTTCTTCATTTTCACCAAAACATGATATACTTACATTTAATTTCTAACAAAAAATGAATGATATTGTAATTCTGAGTTATGGTGAAAGAGGGGACGACAAAGCAGTATAAAGGAATGCACTAGTTGGAATGAGAAAGAGTGGTATTAGTTGCTTGGATTGTGGAATTTTTGAAGTGAAGTATGGAGTAAAGAAAAAGTTTAAAATGAAATGCTCAATAGTATTTGTATGGAATGTAAAAGGTTTTCTTCAAAGAAAACTTAAAGAAATGAGAAGACTAGTTTTTTAGAAGATGAAAAGACATAGTATAATAAACTACTAATATTTTAGTAATTCTTACAATTTATTAGAGGATACAGATATCCGTGGGCATGGGTATCATTAAACCATATTCATTAATAAATGGATATTTAGATATCCATTTATTTTATCCGTGGATATCTGTAAAGCTACCTGCTATGTACTCGTGATAGATTTTATCCATGAATATCTGTGGGTGCAAATTCTTTTGCCATCCCTATCTAGAAGGAAGACTTATCAAGATATTTTTCACATGGCCATATGTAGTGTAGATTTTGTTCAACACCTGAAGGCCTGATACAAGAACTTGAAACCTAAAATATATGGTTTCAATATCTTCATCATCCTTTGTTCTGAACATTTCATAGTGATGTACTAGAAGGTTGGCTTTAGCCTCTTTGACTTGTTGGTTTCCTTCATAAGTAGAACACAAATACTTAAAGATAGTCTCGACAGTTGACATATCTATGATCTTGATGTACTCAGAATGAGGTAGAGCTTATATTAGAATGCCTCTAGCTCTATGATGTTTTTTTGTAAATTTTGTTCTTAGATGGTTTGAGAGTTTTCCTATCAGCTACCATTCTAATACCATTAACTTCAATGTTAATGCAATCTTTAAGGATATCCCATAACTCACCATCAAGACCGATGATATAAGTATATATCTTGCTTTTCCACCATTCAAACTGATTAAAATCACCACATAATGTAGGTGGCCTAGCAAAATAATGACTTTTTTTCAGGAGGACTATAATCATATGGTATACCACCACCACCACCACAGTTACATTACTTATTTTAGGATAGCCAGTCATCTATTATATTTTTCTCTTCGGGATCTTTTTATGTATCACTGTTAAGTGTTTAGCATAGACCGTGCTCTGATGCCAATTGAAGGTGAGAAAAATACATAAGAATATGGGGGATTGAATTGCTTATATTGAATGCTTTTTACTTCTAAAAAAAAGTTTCAAAATCTGAACAAGTTCAAAATTTGATCACAATGTTGTTAATAGCGGGATGAATCAAAATGCAGAGGCAATAAATAAATAACACACAAAGTTTTCCTTGTTTCTCCCAAAAATTGAGAGTATTCCACTCCCCTTGTCCAATAAATTATTTCACTATAATAAATTAGATTACAATCTGTTTAAGCAAACTAGCAAGAGACTTTAACTTCTCAATCACACTTGAAAGAGACTTATGCTTAAGAACACAGGCAAGAGGCTTCCACTACTTAATCAAAATAACAAGATACTTCATACACTATAAAAAATAGTTTAGGAGAATATATAACCTTTATACTTGATGTAATATCATAAGTATAGGAGAGATACAACACACATAAATATTATTTAAACACTTAAGATTTCTAAGATATATAAGGATACGAAATCTCAAGTTCTTGTGCAGCAAATAACTTTGGCTTACACATGTTCATAGTTGTTCTTGTTAGATTGTTAGTTGTCTTCCTTCAAATCTTTAACTCATTTTATAGAGGAAGTAAAAGAGACGTTGGGAGGTTACTTGAGCAAATGAACTATGTTGAGAAGTGGTTCCAAGAGAGCGTTGGAAGTTCATCTGTTAACATCTTCATCCTTTGGGTAATAGATTTAACCAAAGCATCTTTCTCATACTAGGTATCTACCAAGGTGTTGGGGAAGACTTAAGAAGTCAAGTCAACTTTACTCGAGCCTTGGACTAAGAAACTCTAGTTGACTTTCTCCAAAAATTTGGATTTGACAAGATGGATCTGCTTTTGAGACAGAGTATAGACTAGAAGTTCAGTACCTTTAACTCAGGTATTTAGAATGAGATACCAAATCGGAGTCATCAGATTTTGATCCTTCGAAATTTGATTTCTTTAGCGTCTCTTTAAATGCTCTAATCAGGGCCAGACCAAGTTGGGTTTTTTAAGCTTATAATTCTTCGAACTTGAACATATATTAGTATACCCATTTGTTATTTAAGTACTTAGTTATCATCAAAATCTAAGGGATATATACAATTGTTTTTTCCAAAAACCTCTCCCTTTTTGATGATGACAAATAAAACTATTTAATAATTGTTGGTCAACTTAAATAACTTGACAACATCAGAGTTTGAGGTTTGTAAGCTCCTCCCGAGTCTATAGTCCAAAGGTTGAGTTTTGTAAGCTCCCTCTAAGACCTATCCAAGTTATTTAAACTTATCTAATAGTAAAAAGAAAAAATATTCAAGTTTACGCACAAAAAATAAGTTCCTCTTATGGGTTCAAACGCATTAAAAATGATTTCATCCTCTTTAAATACTCCCATGATTTTCTCCCCCATTTGTCTTCAACAAAAAACTAAAAACAGGATAGAGAGAGAGAGAGAATGAAAAGATATTAAACATAAAAATGTTTAATAGTAAAACCCCAATCTGAGTAAAGACAACTTAAGAACCATGAAACCTGTTGATGGATAAACATTCAGTCTACAATATTCAAGATGCTCAAAATGAGATTTTGAAAACATAACATAGAGATAAGACTCAAGAAGCATAGTCTTCAAGATAGATTGATCATTATCAAAAACTCCTCTATAAAAGTAGATGTTGTATTGATTATCATATCACATTTCTCTTTACTCTAAAATCTTGAAGAAAAATGGGCAAAACAAAACCATTCAAGGTTGAGAAGAGATATTTTGAGAAAGAGATACGCCAACTAATGAAGAAGCAATCAAAGGAGGAAAAACAAAATTTTATGGATGCGACAAAGGCTCATAAATCCTCAACTGCAGAGGAAGAAGACATGTCTGTTAGAGTCTCTAAAATGGACAGAACAATAGAGACAACAATGAATATGCCCACTGGAAAGAAGGACCCATCATATGATGAGGGTGATGAAGATTGGGTGACTTATATGGATTCACGGGGATGGGAAAAAGATCAAATCTGAGAGGTTCAACTGGTTTTGTAATAACTTGTAATAACTTTAAGATATCTAATAGATTTTTGGCTTAAATGTTATTTTATTTTTTGGGGAACCTCAAGCCTATAAATAGAGGTTTCATTTCTCATTTCAAATCATCCAGAACACGAATTTATGTAATGTCACACTTTGTCTCTTAAGTTTTTTCTAACTTTTTCTCATAGTTCTTATAGCCAAATGCTTTTGTAAAGAAAGTAGCATTTATGAGTGAAGTATCTATTATAATTATAAAGGATAGAATAATATACATTCAGCATGGTAACTATGTATATAAAGCTTGGTTGAATATTATCCAAATAGGGATTATATATGTGGTTTGAAGTTAAACCCGTTAAAAGCTTATGGCTGGGAATTGTGTGATCTATTCCTATATATATATTGAGGACTATCTAGATGTGATAATCTTCCATTATTTTGTGATTAGTTAAAGATTGGACAATATAAAAAATCTTCATAGGTTTTGAGACCAGCCTAGTTAAAATCTTAAGGTTATACAAGGTCCTTGTTTATGGAGAGAATACTAACCACTTCAATCTACAGTTGAGAAGGAATCTTGGCCACTCCAGTTTCAACAAGTTATTAGAGAAGATGCATTGATCATATCATTCATCTTGTAATAATTTGATAATAGGAAAACCATTATTTTCTTGTATAAGCGGGTTCGTGAGTCTTTCCTACTAAAAATTCTCAAGTATTATTGGAAACTCTCATGACTAAATCTTGGGGAGAAAAGGGATTCCTTTTTTATCGAACCTTTATAAATCCTGGTGTTCCTCTTCTTCCTTTTCCTTTTTAATTTTCGCACTTTAAATATTTTATTTCTACTGGTTAGACTTAGAAAATGTTTTCAAAACCATGTTTTTCTAAATTACATAATTCACCCCTCTTGTGTGTGAAGTCTCAAGTCCAACATAAATCACCAACCATAAGAATTCAACGCCTAGATGAACTAACATATTGTTTGACTGTTGAAGAAAATTTTGATGGCAAACCAGGGTTCTATGATATCAAGTGTTATCTAAAAAAGCAAGAGTATCCAACAAATGCCTCAGTCATTGATAAAAGATCCCCGAGGAGACTAGCAACACAGTTTTTCCTAAGTGACAACGTGCTCTATTAGAGAAATTATGACATAGTCCAGCTCAGATGTGTGGATAGACAAGAAGTAGACATGCTCATGGATGAAATCCACGAAAGATCTTTTGGCTCCCATGCTAGTGGATATTTAATGGCAAATAAAATATTAAGGGTTGGGTTACCATGGAGACCAATTGCTTTCATTATTCCAGAACGTGCCACAAATGCTAGATCTATACAGATAGGGTGCATGTGCCACAAACTCCATTGAACATCCTAGCAACCTAACTAAATCGTTCCTCAGTAGTTCTAAGCTATCAAATACAATTTTATTTTTTTGATTTCATAACCTAAAACTCATATTACATAAAACTAAATAAACTTAAAAAAAACTTATTAGATTCTCTCTTCAAGTTGATTCTTGTTGCTCAATGATGTTTGATGAAGTTTGATAAAGATCTAGCGTTTTATGATTGAGTTTGAGAAAATTGGGCTTGAGAGAGTTTTATAAAATGAATTTTTGAGAGTTTGAGTAAGTGAGGAAGGGGAAGGGACTTTGGCACGTATTTGAATGAATATCGTAAAAAAATTCATCCACGTAAGTATGTCAGAGATGCATCTGTGAAATAATTTTGCATACAATTTGGTCCTGAGTAGTGTATATATATATATATATTCCCTGCGTCAAGAGATGCATCTATATAAAATTTAAATAGATGTATTTTTAATAAATTATTTTCACTGATTCACGACCTTATTCAACAACGCAGAATCTAGAAACATAAATGTACTTTTGAATGTTGCTTTTTAAAAAAACATAAAGTCCATTAAAAAATAGTCAAAAATTAAACGAATCAGATAACAAATTAGACCAAACTCAATCCGACCTGACCCAAATGTGTCACCAACTAACTAACTTTCCATTTAAAAACAAATCTTATAATCTCATAAAAAATTTAAATATATATATATATATACTAAAATTCCGTGCGTCAAGAAATACATCTATGTAAAGTTTAAATATATGTATTTTTAATAAATTATTTTCACTGATTCACGACCTTGTTCAACAACGCAGAATCTAGAAACATAAATGTACTTTTGAATGTTGCATTAAAAAAACATAAAGTCCATTAAAAAATAGTAAAAAATTAAACGAATCAGATAACAAATTAGACCAAACTCAATCCGACCTGACCCAAATGTGCCACCAACTACCTAACTTTCCATTTAAAAACAAATCTTATAATCTCATAAAAGATTTAACACTAATCTTCTCTTGTGAGTAACAATATAATAAACTCATATTACCTAATTAAAGTCTCAAGAAATTTGAAAAATAAAAATCTACTTTGTTACATTACGGTTTCTACCTCATCTTCATCCTTTCGCCACTTGCTCCAAGAACGCCCAGGACAAGTTTTTTCTCCATGGATGCATCTCGGATCGACATCTTCGAGATTTACCGAAGATTCTCTGGTAATCTCTCCCACATCCTCTCTTCAATTCTCAATTGTCATGTGCCAATTCTTGCTTTTTCGTTTTGAAGTTCCCTTTTGAATCGTTGAATTCAGCTTTTGATTTTCGTTGTTTTGTAGTGGAATTGTTGAATTTGAACAGCGTAGTTGGGTTATGATTGTTGCTCTTTCATGAATAAGCATAGAAGTTTAAGCAATTTTTTTTTATAGTTTTTTGTTTGTTTGTTAGTGTTATTATTTAGGGTTAAGTATGTTGAACTAATTGCATGCAGTTTTGTAATTTGTATTGAATGGATAGTTCATAGGTTTTGAAAAAGGGTAACGGCCGCGACAAAATGGTATTGGCATGTGCTGATACTTACCGACCGAAATTGTTTTTTAAAACTATGGTTGGGCCTAACTCAACCCTATAAAACCAGCTTGTAGGATGAGGATTGCCCCCAGTTATAAAGACATGTTCAGACCATATATTGTCTGATGTGAGACTCTTAACACCCCCCCCCACGCCCAGGACTAGACAACTGGAGCGTGGAAATAATTAGTGGGTGGCCTGATAGTGGAAACCATAGTAGGTTGCCCATTGGGTCTTAAACAAGGCTCTGATACCATGTTATGAAATGTGGTTGGGCCTAACTCAATCCTAAAAAATTGGCTTGTTGGGTGAGGATTGTCCCCGCTTATAAAGACATGTTCAGGCCATTTATTGTCCGATGTGGGACTCCTAACAAAACCTTTGATAGTTCATAGGTTTTAATCGCGATCGCGACAAAACATTATTGGCATATGCTGATACCATCGATACTGTTATTTACCGTTTTTATGTTAAAGAACAAATTGTGGTTAATTGACACCGCAATGACTATAATCAGTGTTACAACACTTGTATAGACTGGAATTGCGAAAGCCTTTACGCAATTGCGATCGTTTTTTAAAACCTTTGATAGTTCATAGGTTTTAATCGCGGCCATGACAAAATAGTATTGGCCGATGGCCAATGCTGATATCAATGCCGCTATTCACCGTTTTTATGTTAAAGTGCAAATTGTGTGGTTAATTCACACCGCGGAGACTACAATCAGTGTCGTAACATCTGTACCGACCGAAATTGCGAAAGCCTTTACGCGACCGCGATTGTTTTTTAAAACTTTTGATACACGAGTTTGGAAAACAAAAATTAAATTTTGTTGGACTAACAATATATATAACTCTCTAATTCATATGTTTGATGTTTTGAGTTTGTTTGTACTTTGTGCAGAAATAAAATCAGGACATGCATTTGTTATTGGTGAAGAAGGGTATAGACAAGACAGTGAGTTTCAGAAGGCTAAGGTCTCAAGGGACGCACTGACACAGCTCTCGAAATTGGTGGAGTCCAGAGTTTGTTCAGGGTTTGTTTCTCTCTTTGAGATTTTCTTTAGGATAATTTCCAAATAGTTGTTCCACTCAGCGTTTTAAATAGGGGCTGTGGTAAGGTTGTGTCACGATTATTGATGTTGTGGAGAATCACGGATAAATGTGGCTTTAATTGATGTCTCATTTTGGTTTCGACAGCATCTAGAGTTGTTACGCCGCGGTCTAGATCATGGTTTCTGACCTTTATTTAAAACCCTAGTTCCAATAATATGATTTATTTTGATGTCTGTGATCCTTGAATACTCTAGGAAAGTTATTGATCTATGGTTCGATACTAATTTTATTGGTGTCTGTGAGTGAGAGTTTTGTGAATTATGATTACTATGCTGTTAGCTGCTGCTTTAATTGTTTACTGCTGTGTTCTGCTGCATTCTTTCGCACGACTTGCCAAACGTTCTATTTTGTGTGCATAGCTCTAGTTTAGAGCAGTACATTGTATAATCTAGAAGTTTCTGTTTTAGCACCTTCTATTAGTAATTGAACTAGTGGATTACTGGTTGAACTGCATTAATTGGTGCATATTAGTCAATAAATTTTTATGATATATAATCATATATTTAATGAAGAGAATGTCTTCTATCTTTAGTGCTACCAACCCACGTGATAAACCCGTGCTCAAGCATTTTATTTGGTATCGAATCCCACCCGTGTGAGTTTCATTTTTTTAGGAAATTATATTAAAGCTTTTTACTAGACTAATAGTAATAACTACAAAATTGCTGCTGCTTACAAGTGGGCTTCATGATGTCCGCCGCTTATAAAATTGGAAAAGCAGCGCAATGAATTGTAATTACTATCAGTCAACAAAAGAAGTTAATTAATTACTAACAAACATTGAAAAGACTCGCCTTCAAACACTAGTAAGCTGCATCAGATATTGAATGGCGAGAGCGCCAGTTTTCTTTTGAATCTAAATGGGCTGGTTTTGACCAATTCAATCGGTTCATAACCGATTTAGTGGCAGAAGTAATCCAAATGCATGACTGGACCTGCTATGGGTCCGGTTCCCTGTTAAGCTTGTTGAACTGGTCGGTCCGAGTTTACTAACACTTGCCATCTATCAGATTTGTAGTTTACTTAATGATTTCAAGCACTAGTTTCTTGCAATTCTTGTACCTTATGTGATGATCAGCTCTGTTTATTACAATTTGAGGTTTTGGTATATCGGAAAAAATGAAGGCATGCTTGAGCTGAATCCTGTCAGTCTTTTCCGTAGTCATGCCTGGATCTTTTGTCCTTTACATTTGCTGTCTGCATTAAAGTTATGCTTCTACAGAAACAAATTTCTTTTTCTTCTCCACAGTGGAGGCTCCACCTTTTTGTGGTTGTCTTTGTCATGTTTATCTCAATGTTACTTCTGTACTAGGTATAGATTAATGAAATTTAAATGTTCATAAAATCACACGATTGCACCAATTGAGCATCTTTCTTCTCTAACTTGAAATTTCACGATGTGTCAAATTTTCAGGGCAACGATTTTTGATGAACTTTCAATGCTCATGTCACGGCTGGGTTTGATGGTCAGTTTCCTTTTTTTTAAACCATATTCAGTCATGCATATATATGTTTATCAACATAGTATTTTCTGTCTACAAGTACACAAGCAGGTTTAAGCATTTTCTTTTCCCAAACGTAAAAGAAAATTTTTATTTATCACTTGCAGTAAGTAGTTAGTTACACAGAAGTGAGACTTCAAAAGTGACATTTTGAGAGGTTGTACATTCTCTATATTATGAGGAGAGAGAAGAAGAAATATCTAGCACGATGCTAAGACTTATTGCATTCATTTTATTGTTTCCTTCCTGACGTACTTCCCATGTTTCTCTCTCTAGACAACCCTTTCAGAGTTCTCCCGGTTCTATGAATTTGTTTTCTTCATGTGTCGTGAAAATGGTCAAAAGAACATCAGTAAGTATCTCAGATAAATTATTTATGTACAGACTTCTATTTAATCCTTTCAATGGTGAAGTAGAATCTATACTCACTGGTTATCCTTTGTTTTCCAAAATTTGATAATTTGCAGCTGTAAGCAAGGCAGTGACTGCTTGGAAATTAGTTCTTAATGGGCGGTTCCCACTACTTCATCCATGGTGTGAATTTATTGAGGTACAATAATTCAACTCGTCATCTTTGTTGAATTTGAAGCACTTAAATCTCGCAAGCCACAGATGGTGTTATTACGAAAATATTTATAAAAGATGTCTGGCAGATTTCCAATCATAATGTGCACTCTTCATTTTTCAACTTTTTTAGTGCAATATTTTATTACTGAAAGACTTGAGCTTGTGCACAATCCTATATAACCCTGATCTAGGGTTAGAGATACTTATTCTCTCAAGTCTCAACTAATTTAAATCTCCATCGTAAACGCCCATTTTATATAACCTGCGGGCCAATCCATCTGTGCAACCTACTTGGGTTTGTTATTTTCATTTAAATTTTCTATAAGAAACTGATCTGTTACTTTTTATTTAGAAAAATTATTTTCATTTGAAATTTTTATAAGAAACTGATCTATTACTTTTTGTTTAGAAAAATCAACGATACAACATATCTGAGGATACATGGCAACAGGTTCTATCTTTCAGCTTGTGTACGCGTGATAATCTAGATGCTTATGATCCTGAAGGTACTGTTCCCTTTGTTGACTTTTTACAATTAGCCACATAGTTGCTGACATTTGTACTTTATATACCTCTTCATGTCATCAAAGCTTTTTTTAATACATTAATACTTGCATGGTTGAATATTAATGTTGTTCCTCATGCTGCGTCTGCATGTCTATTTGGATTTTCTCTGTTTGGAAACACTTTCATTTCGATAAAAAAAAAAAGATTCCAACCGGTAAAAAATGGAAGGTTAAATTAGAAGTCTGTTGAATATGATTACTTGAGGAATATGCATTGGAAGGAATGCCGGGGTAGTCATAATGTTTTTACTAATTGATGCAATGATTTTTCTTTTGTGCTTGCAGGCGCTTGGCCTATTTTGATAGATGATTTTGTCGAGCATATGTACAGGTTAGGTTTCTTTATGGCCAAATAAGGCATCTTGAGTTCTTATAGGGGTTTTGATGATAGAGTTATTATTGTTGGATTTGCCGAAAATTTTGTTTTAGAAGCTTGATGGCATTGATTGATATATATAATCCTCTAAGATTCTAAATGGTTGATTAATTACTACCAGTGCTGTTAAATAGCAGCTGTGGCGGCGGTAAACCGTATAACGTAGTAGAATTTGGAAAAACCATTATTATAGTGACATACAGCCATAGCACTAGGACATAGTGAGATTTTAATGACGCTATCTGCGATTAACAACTTTGATTGATATTTTATTGGTTTTGGTTGATGTCATGTAGATAGTGTAAAATGTTGAGACGGTTAGTTTCATGAAAGACATGTAAACTGGTTCTCAGTTGTTTTTTTATATGTAAGATTGTTTTTTGTTGTTCATAAGTATGCTTTAAGATTTTTGTTAGTAAAGAAATAGGGTGAATGCTGTTGTGTTTATTCGATAGCCAAAGGCTGGTTTACGGTAGAGAGAATTCAATTGTTGGAAATTCCTCCATCACTGTTATCTGTCCCTAGCCGTTTAATTGTGGCATTTGGGTTGCCTTCATTGTAGCCTCCAACACCTTTGTCCCTAGCCGTTTAATTGTGGCATTTGGGTTGCCTTCATTGTAGCCTCCAACACCTTTGTCCCTAGCCGTTTAATTGTGGCATTTGGGTTGCCTTCATTGTAGCCTCCAACACCTTAATTGTGTTGGGTACGAAGGGTGTGAATTCAGTTCCACATTGCTTAGAGATATGGTATTGCTTAGAAATATGGTTTGTGTAGTGTTTATATAGCTATGGCAACCCTCATCTTACAAGCCGGTTTTGTGAATATAGTGTGGTCAGTTAGTCTTTGAATGTACCATTGGTTCTTTATAGAATAAGTGGACCTTTCAACCAAGCTTTCAAAGATTGTTTAAGACATAATGAGACTTCTTCAACTTACATACCCTTGAATCGAATTTGTTTTGAAAACCAGAAGGACCATCCATATGTACTTCTTCTAGATCACCATTGAGGAAAGCATTTAACTGAACTAGAGGCCAACCTAGGTTATTAGCAGCAAGAGATAAAAATATTGACACTGTTCACTTTTGCAACAGGAGCAAATGCCTCTGAGTAGTCTATGTCATAGGTCCATGTAAAACCCTTAGCCACCAAGCGAACGTTATACCTTTCACCGATCCCTTTGAATTGTACTTCAGAGCAAACACCCACTTACATCTCGCGATCTTTCTTTCATGTGTTACTGTCATAAAATTTTGTTCTTTTCAAGAGGTGTCATCTCTTCAAGTGCGACTTCCCTCCACTTTTATCTAAAGATTTTGGAGGAGTTTTGAATATCGGAGTATGTGTCATTATGTGTCCATGACAACTTGTCAAACTTCCTTTACAAAAGGTAAAAATATGAAATGTTCGCTTCTTTCTGGTTCCATAGAGATAACTAACAAGATTAGATGGCGAATAGTCAAACAACCAGCGGTAGACAACTAGAGGTAGAGGAAGACCTATAAAAACTATAAGTGAAACTATTAAGAAAGATCTCGAGATTAACGAGCTGGATAGAAACATTGTTTTTGATAGAACATTATGGCGTATTTTGATCCATGTAGCCTCTGTCAGTAAAGCAAAATTTCCTTTGCCTTCCAAGTCCAGACAAACAATTTGGACCCATTCAATATAATATTTCTCATTCATTTGAGGAACATTGATCTCAAGGGTGTTTGAGGATCCATCTGATAGAAACTGGTTATTTTACAAAATAAAATTACAGAATTTCAGTACAGGGAAACAACACATAAACAGAATGACAGGGACCAGTTTGGTTCCTTCCAAGAATTCGAGAGTCTTGGTATCTCCCTTCCCAAATGTTTGAGAGTTGGGTCTCTCCCAATAACTTCCTGATAAAACTCCTTTTTAGTGTCTCCCTTTTATAATTACACACCACCTAAAACTGAATAGACATAGATAATTACATAATTAATTACTGCCCACAGCAGTAACACCCCTCAACTAGCAGCCACTATCCCATAAAGTAACTGCCTTGGAAGTAATTTTCACATAACTGATATAATCAGTTTTGTCCTTTCATCTTATACCCATATTGAATATGAAGTCTAACACCATCTTGATAATTGAAATATGTGTTAAAGTTGGTGCCAACATTGAAGTTGGTGCTGTTACCACCAATAAAACCGCTGTTTCCCTTACTGGAGCCGCGGCCAGAACTGCCGCAAAAGCTGCCTCAACCATTTCTGTTTTCAACACCTCTGCCTGCGCTGCTCTATTACCAGCACCCTCTCCGGCACCTCTTCCTGCACTGCGTCCAACACTGCTATCACCAGTTTCACGACCTGCTCCGCCGCCATCTCCACAGCTCGCTCCACCGCCAATGGGCTGTTATCACTCTTTATAAATTCTATTCAGACCTTATCTTTAATCTATGTGTGACTCAGTTTTTTCAATACACCCCTCAATTAATGGACTTGGTGTGTGGATATAAATCGATAGGCTCTGATACCTTGTAGAAACAAATAGGGAGAGAAAATCACGAGATTCTCCACAAGACGATGCAGACAAGTCTGCAGTTTTGAGGGTTCTGTAGAATGTCTTTCATCATACTTTGGAGTTTGGACAAGGTCATGCATAAAATGGTGTCCCATAAGATTAATAAATAGGTCGATCAGCGTAATGGTGGCATGTACTTGTTTGGCTTTTTGGAACCTCTATATGGGTTAAAGGTTTGTATGAAAGATATCTTGAATTTTTCATGCTAGTGGACGTATTGATGAATTCCCGATACTGATATCTAGAATTGCTACAGATTTAGGCATTTCTCAGTTCCAGATGTTGATGACTTGAGATTTAGCTAAGAATTTTCATCTAAATAGAGTGAATTATGTCTAGGTTGCTTGTAAGCAAATGGGGATGTCAGTGGGGTAAGGGAATAGACGACAGTACTCTCCCGTCCACACCATCCAAAATGCCCCCACCCACACCATACGTTAACCTTGCCTTGAGTCCTGTGTTATATTAAAAATTAGTGACTTGTATGCGGTTTCCTTTCCAGCTGGGGCAAGTTTTAAAGTTTTGCAACACCCTAATTTTAGGCATTCGTTTTCTTGATAAATTTGAACTCACTGAATTTTATCCTGCAGGCAACCAGGATCGTATTATGAAAATTCCAACTTCCGGTGTAATTGTGGTGATCCTGAATCTCTGTCAATTCCTGGTCAGTTAATTGAATTCACTACTTACATCCATTCACTTATAATTAGAACCAGTCTTTCTGGTATATAATTAGAATCAGTCTGGATTTGGCATATTTGAGCTAATCTACTTAGTCACTTATAAAACTGTTTAATGATTTTATAGAAACATCTTAGACCTGCCCAGAAGCTGTTTTTAGCTTATTCTTATAAGCTCAATCAAGATAACTTATGAAAATAGCCTATAATTTATATGAAAACATATTGATTTTTATTTTATCTTTTGTTAGATTTAGCAGATACATAAACACTTAAACTGTTTATCCAACCAAGGCCCTAAATTTTGGTTTTCATACAGGACTGAAAAGTTTTGCTGGCCTAAAGAGGAAGTTAGCCGAGGAAGCAAGAAAAGACGACATGGATTACTCTTATTTATCCGAGGAGATGAATTCGTCAAACTGTAAAAGAAGTAGATCGCACGACATTTCAGATTGCGAGGAGGACATTCCACAAGGGAACAACACATTTGAAGAATGCATGGATACTAGCCGACAAAGTAGCCCTTTGTGTTCATCAAAGTCCCAATGTGCAGTTGAAGGTTGTCTTTCAAAGGGATTTGCAGGACTACTCTCAACTAGTTCCTATGTGCAGTTTAGTAGAGAAAGAAGAGCTTCCTTTAGATGAAACACACCCTTAATAGGTTAAGTATACACAACAAATTGCTTTTGCTATTTGGATGTATTTTATTTTGAATCAATACTAATTATGTTACTAAACTTCCTCATTGTTTCTGGTACTTGACTATTTATTTATTTATTTTTTTCCCTATGTGATTAGAGTATACACAAATTGCTTTTGCGATGTATTCTATTTTGTATAAGTAATAATCATGTAATTGTACTTCCTCAATATTTCTGGTAGTGGACTATTTGTTATATGCAATAATAATTTGAAGTTGTGTTTGCATATTTTGAAACTTATATTAAAATACTGTATGAAGTTTTCAACTGTGTTATTACCTCTGCAACATAAAAATTTGGCCTTCACATTCCCCAATAAATGCTTGAGTGTATAGTATGATCAACTAGCACATTTGATTTACTTGCTACAACAAATTAGAACAGTGAAAACACTTAACATGAATGAGAGAGGTTCATTGATAAGTCCTCTTAGATGAACCTATGAAGCATTGCATGGACACTTGCTACTATATGCATAAATGTAGTCAACATAACTAGTTTGATAAAAGTAGCGATTGAATCACATCCACAAATATTTAGTCACGTTCTCAAATATGTGTTCATAGACACTAATTTGATAAAATAGTAGTGACTGAGTGTGATGACATATCTGGTGTTGTATTGGTGTTTAACCCTGATATGCCATTCTAAAAGGGATTTGCTTTTCCCATTCAATTTTCGCTAAATCAAATGTAAACAATTTTGGATTTCGATTTTAAAATCTAGATACTCCCAAATTAAACTCATTCTCAAACTCAATTTTATAATGCTTAAGGGTTACTCTACATATGTTAATTTGCATATGTTAACGGAATCTTTGTGGAAATTATATGTTTGAGACTTTGAAGTTATGAGTTTTTTCCAGCAGGAACAAGTTAGAGGGAAAAGTTCTTCTGATGACAGTTCTTGGCGGAGATTAGGAAAGTTCCCTACGCCCTACGAAGATTAGGAAAGTACTTTTGCAACTCGTTTATTGAGTTGTGAAAGTTTTTCTTATTTCTTTTCCATTATGCTCTCATCTGCTCTCTTCTTTTTGCTTGCGCATTGTCTTGACTCTTGAAATACTTTTCCGGGAATCAAAAACGAGTATTTTTGTAAAAAGGTAGGAACTGAAACAGTAGATTGTCTGTTTAGCTTATTTTGAGAATCACTTATTTTAATCACTTTTATAAATCGACCCTAAAACCAAACCCTCCAATTCGATTTCTGTTGGTTAATAATAATACAAGAATCTTTGAGAACGATATTCGAGCTAATTGTCGCTATACTATCTTTTTACAAAAATACTCATTTTTGACCCGTGTGCGAGAGCGGATCAAATTAAGACCTGGGCATTTTCTAGTTTAATTGAAATCGATGTCATAGTGGAATTAAAGGATCATATTAACATTAGGGGGCCTAAATAAGATATGACAAAACAATTAGTGGAATATGGATGAAAACCTCCCATTTGTACCAAATGTAACAAAGTTGGGCATGAATGCAAGATGATCGTACCTGATCAGAAGGATCGTGTCTGACCCCTGAAGGTGTTGAGTAGCTATAGGAAAGGGGGTACATGCAAGGTACTGCGATGCTAAATTAAGAACACAAGGAATCAAAGTGCAAGTACTAGTATGTGTAAATAGATCAATACCTGACCCTCTTAAATGATAGGGTATTTATAGCCCACAACGTTGGGCCAAGATCCTCATATTGGGCTGGTGTAACAGGCCCATAAGAAGACTGTCAAAATTCAGAAGTGTGTGGGGATTAGCACATGGTCTCGCTCTTGAAGGAACTGCTCTGAAGTATTAGGGGAAAAGTGGAACACCTTTTTGTGGTCAAGGGAGACCCCATGGCATTTGGAGATGAAGGATTCTGCCCTACGAGGTGACACCTCTGCTCGGGTATGAGCAATATTGTCCTCGGAGCGATGTAACACCCCATTTTCTACCCCATAATAAATATAACATAAATCAGAGTAAATTTTCATGCATCTCATAAAGGCGTCACATTAATTACACAAATATTCACAAATACCAAATTGCATACTAATTATGATCATAACACATATCACAAACTGATATTTCTAACATCGTGAGATATCAATCATTTTGCTCTTGTCAACAATGTCCATAAGAGTTATCTCCTCTCCAAAGAATGTAGTTATTTTATGTTCATAATTTACTTTTCCGCATTTCACTTTTAAACCATTCAAAACCAAGCTCAGAAACATAGAGATTGTTGAACGACATTCTTTCCCTCGCGCTAATCCATATGAAGACGATAAAACAAAAATAAAAATACTTACTTTTTCTTGATGTTTGTACCAGTTGCTTGGAGTTTGAGAAAAGAATCAATAATGGCATCGTCATCATGTGAAACATAGTACATATTTGCTACTCTTTGTGAGTGTCAAGCTACATGGATTATAAATCTGATTGAATAAATAACAGGGAACAATCATGGAACAATTACCATGAAGATCAACAACATGTCGGCTATCAATCTCACGAAGAATTTGATAGCACATGGAAGAAGCAAGCTCGTCGAAATGAGGTTCCAGTATCTTCGAGATTAGGTACCAAAGGGTGGATGAACATGGAATACTGCAAAATCGATAATCAAGTTGCAGAGATCATGGTGAAGGGTGTGCATGTCAAAGTGTTCACAAGACTAAGAGCTATGATGAATGTAGATAGCTTTTAGACATAATGAATTAGGTGGTATGTTGAGATTATAATTCTTAGTGTCAAATCAGCATGTTGCTCGACAGAACAAGGATATGTGTCGACTTAGTTTATGTCAAAGTGTTTCGAATTGTTTGTCGAACTGTGTGTGTCAAAGTGTCGAAGCAGTTTGCTTGACACATGATTTCAACTTAGGTCTAAATAGTATTTTGGGTTTTTATAGTTTTGGACTTTGACTTGAAGAGTAAGCAAGCTTATTATAAATAGGGAGTAACCCCTATATTATAAACAACACATAACTTGTATTCAAAGGATTTTTACAGTTATAAATTAAAGAGAATAAATTTTTTCTATAATTTGTAGATAGAGAGAAACTCTGCAGAAAATTATCATCTTCTTACCCAATTTTATCAAACTCTGATTTTTTCGGTTGTTATTGTGTATAGAAATTTATTCCTCCTTTAATTATGTTATAAATGACTACATGCATTAACATCTAAATTTTTATAATAAATATTTTACTCGCACTTAAAAGAGTGAGAAACTTACAAATAAGTTTTTCTTGTAATCAACAACTTACTAAATTTATTTACAAAAAACAAGTTACTAAATTTATTTACATAAAACAACTTACTAAATTCATTGTCACTTAAGTCAACAAAACACGTTTCTTACAATAAAATACAAGAAATTGTAAAATAATAACCATAACAGTAAAAGCATAATAATTCATTATAGTGTAAACTTCTTTCACTTTCACTACATGAAAAACCAAAACAACTCATTTAAAAAAAAAAAAAAAAAAAAAGAAAAGAAGAAGAAGCTACTTTCCCCAAAAACATGTCTAATTTCAAACCCCTAATGACAAATGATTCCAAAACCAATTTTCATGAGCTTGAATGGGTGATCAAAATTCGTGAATCCTTAGATAAAGAACTTGACGATGATGGTGAATTTCTTGTATCTATCTTCAATGTACCTAAACCACTTATGGCTAGTGATCCATATTCTTATATTCCTCAACAAGTTGCAATTGGACCTTACCATTTTTGGAGTCAAGAGCTTTATGAAATGGAGAGATATAAGATTGCTTCAACAAAAAGATTCCAAAACCAATTACAAAGCCTCAAGTTAGAACATATTGTTGACCAATTGATAAGGTTAGAACACAAAATTAGAGCATGTTACCATAAGTATTTATGTTTTAATGTTGAAACATTGGTGTGGATGATGGTTGTTGATGCATCATTTTTATTAGAATTTCTTCAAGTTTATACCATAGAAGATGAAACAATGATACCAAGCGTTTCCTCAAGGATGTCTCACTTGATTGATTATGGAGGGGGGAAATTAGGTCATAATGCAATTTTGAAGGATATAGTAATGCTTGAAAATCAAATACCATTATTTATTTTGAGAAAGATGTTGGAGTTTAAATTTGCGTCACTTGAATTAGGAGATGACATGTTGTTTTCGATGTTTATAGGATTGTATAAAGAAATTTCTCTGTTTAAATTAGTGGAACAAGATTATTCAGATATTGTTATCTCTGAACGTGCGCATCTTTTAGATTTTTTGTATAAGATGATTGTGCCAAAATTGGACGATGAATCAGAAATAGTAGTAGAATTAGATAATCGACACAATGCTAACAAACAAAACAAAAAACCGTACGACTATGTTAAGAAACACATATGTGAAGTTTGGAGGTTGCTTTTGAAATCGGCAACAACATTAATAAGTTTACTTAAGAAGCTCAAAGAATGTAGAGCCATAAAAGTTATCACTTGGTTGCCTTGGACAATCATTTCTAATCTTCCGGTAATGGGAATTATAAAGCAACCGATCGAATATTTTCTATTCTCGAAAGAAAAAGAAGCTACTAAAGAAGAAAATGAGAATTTAAGCTCAAATGATATCACTAACAAATCATTGTTAATCGATGAAATTGCTATACCTTCTGTTACCCAACTTTCAAAATCCGGAGTTAGTTTCATAGCAACGAAAGGAGACATATCAACTATTTTATTTGATGTAAAATCAACAACTCTTTATCTTCCAACAATCAACTTAGATATAAACACCGAAGTGTTCATGAGAAATTTAGTTGCTTATGAAGCATCAACTGCATCAAGACCGTTGATTTTTGCCCGTTACGTCGAGTTGATGAATGGAATCATAGACACGGAGGAAGATGCAAAGATTCTTAGAGAAAAGGGGATTATTTTGAACCACTTAAAAAGTGATCAAGAGGTTGCTAACTTGTGGAATGGAATGAGCAAATCCATTAAATTAACAAGAGTTCCATTCTTGGATAAGGTCATTGAGGATGTTAACCAGCATTATAATGGTAATGTGAGTATCAAAATTTGGAAATTCATGAAGGTTTATGTGTTTGCTTCATGGCAATTTCTAACTTTTCTTGCGGTCATTTTTTTCTTGTGTTTGATGTCATTACAAGTCTTTTGTTCTTTCTATAGATGAAATGCTAGAAATCGTGTGAATGTGATTAGATGAATCACTTTAAGAATTATATTTTGGTTATGCTTAATGTTTTAGTATATCTTCCTTTTTTTATAAATAGACAAAGATCTTAAACTTTGATCACTGATAATTTTAGTCATTGATTAGATAGACAATAGATTATTACTTTATTTTAATTCATGAAATGCATTAGAAGAAAAGTTAGTAGGTTTTAATATAATCAAATTACCAGCGATCGATAATTGTACAGAGATATTAGAAGGAAAGAAAGTTAAAAGACCAAAGTTCGATCTCACGGACAAAGAAATGAAAGTGTTTGAATACAATCACATACACTAACGCATATCACACGCCAGACATGCAAACATTCACCAACACATGTCACACACCAAACAAGCAAACATACACTAGTCACACATCAGACATACACTAACACATGTCACACATCAGACACGCCTGTACGTGAGTTGCATCACATTTACTTTTGGGGAAAATTTGAATACCAACTATAAACACATTTACTTTAACTCAAAGGAGGGAGGAGCTATAGCAACTTTCTCTTGTCCAATTCAAGAACTATAACATTCTTACATAGTTCATTCCTTCACTCAATACAATATAATACATACAGATGCCAGCAGAAGTTCTATTACATTTTAAAACAAATCAGGGAAAGAGAGTATTTATTACTCAAAAAAACCATAACAAATATAAACGAATTCGCAAACTACAACCGAGGCCGGATACATGGACACCTTTTGAAGTAAATTTGTACACAGGGTAGTAGCTTCTATGTTTATTCAAAAATCGACGACGACTCATGAGACCCTCTCAGAAAACCCTGATTTTCTGACTGACACCCGGCCAATTCAGTTCCTTTCGCCAAGAACCGTGACCATCATTCGCGCGAAGTATTGCTCTTCGTGATCATCCCAAATGCGTTGCTGTATATGGCCACAACGTTTGAGGCGACAGCCAAGACTATCATAACGACGCATAGAATCTTGTCTGATCTTGTTGCTATATTGTAGCGGTCCCTGCATCGTTAAAAGATAGCCGAACAAAAGAAAACTCAAATTAGATATATAGCAGCAAAAGCATAAACTCAGACAAAGTAAGATATTATCGAGAGACAAAAGAATTACGATGGATTATCAAACCCGTTATTGAATAGAAATTCATTGAGAAAACTCACTTGAGAGTGATGGCGGCTGGAAAGATGAATCCTATACAGACTGCCGCGGTTGCTCCGGTGAACTGGAAAGCATCCCAAATGCTAGGAATGAAGTTTGCTCCAAGGAAGATAACACCAATAAGGGATGCAGTGATCGATGCGAATCTGAAGTTACTGAGAACCAAAGGTCTTGAAGAAGGGAAGAGAAGACCGTCTATATTGAGTCGCAACGGAAAAAACACAACTGGAAAGACAAACATGAGGTGTGCCGCGTAGCTAATACGAACAGCGTCGTTGAGCAAAGAACCAAAAGGAATTCCGAGATCGGTGTCGAAGTTGGCAAGCACGTCATCAAGGGTTCCTTCCCCGAATAGGAGGAAACCGAAGAAGCTTATCATCATGTACACGGATGAGCATAGACCGAGGGCTGTACGTACAACGCTTTGCATCTGTGAGTTGTCCTCGAGTTCATTATCGATGCTGTGAACTGCAAAAAGAAAAGGAGTGAACACACAAGACTCTTGCAAAGAGAATGCAGACAGCTAACTATAATAAGCACTTATGCAATAAGCACTTAATTGAGTTGAATAAAATGCATACCGTTGTAGTGACAGATATAGGCAGTCACAAACACGGGAACCACGGTAAATAGGTCAACGATAGATGATGCATCGGTAACAATAGGGAAGAGTCTCGGCATGCTAATGCCTCCACTTATGATCTTGACAACCGAAATTCCAACAGCTATGACAAGAAAAACAGCAGCCAGCGCAACGGAAAGGGCTGACGTGAATCTCAACGAATCTGCAACCAAAGCGCATACAAATTGTTTACTATTAGGATTAGAATACGACAAAATAATACATTTGTTAGAATCAAAGAATCAAATGCAAATGAAAGAATAACAGTTACCAATTCGCTTAAAGCATGCGAGGGGAGCAAATATAGCAACCGTCGTAAGAAGGACAATAAACGTCCGCCCAGTCCACCAATGCACACCAAACCATCCTTCAAGGATACCGTGGTGATGTTCTACACTCGAAGATGTTCCAGAGAGCACATCACCTGCAAAGTAAACAAAAAAACTGAGTTCGACAACCCTATAAAGCCTTGCTTATAGAGATCCAAGGGTGAAAAAGTTAAGGGTCTGTTTGGATTGACTTATTTTAGATTATCTAGGTTATGTAAACAACATAAGCTGTGTTTTCGGCTCATTTCCACAAGCTTTATAGAATAACTTACGAAAACAGCTCATAGCTTATATAAGAATTAAGAACAGTTTGGCTTTATTTATCTTTTACAATAAAAATAACTTATATACATAAGCACTTATATAATGAGCTTTTGATATCATAAGCACTTGATTAAGTTGTTTTTCCAAGCAGATCCAAAACATATGCAATTAATGAACTTTGAAGTACTAAAATTAAAGAATAGTCATAGCATCATACCAATTATAATCATGTAAACGATAAGCGTGCCAATGTTATTGACGATAACACAAATCTGTGTCAAAGCTTTTCCATATTTCCCGAACGAATCACCCATCAAACCAGCATACGAAACAGATTTCCCTGCCCTTGTAAACCTAATCAAAAGCTCAATTGACTTCTCAGTCAAAAAAGCCATCATGAGTATCCCAAGAAGACCAGGAATCATTCCCAACTGTTTCACGGTCGCAGGCAAAGCCATGATTCCAGCACCAATAATTGTAGTTGCCAAGTTGAAAACAGCACCGGAATACGAAGCTCCATTGAAATCATCGAACCCGGAATCACTCTCGTTGGCTTGACTTTTAGGCAACAAGGGTGCATTCTCGTTCACAATCGCCTTGTTCTTTCTTGATTTCTTCCTCTCTGTCTTAGGTGCAAGACTTCCAATTGTCATTTTCAGTTCTTTTTTCAGTTTTCAACCCTTGAAAATTTCAGAGCTACCAAACAAACCCTGAAAAAACAAAAACAAAAAATCAAAAAATTGAACTAACCCATCTTACAAAATTACCTAAAGATACAAACTTGATGAACAATTAATTACTTTAGTTTAGTTGAATTCAAATAACCAAACAAATCCTTAATAAAAAGAAACAACACAATACAATAATATACAATAATATACAATAATTAACCTATGTTTGGTTCAGCTGTGAAAAAAATTGATTTTAAGTGATTTTGTAGAATTGACTCTGGTTAAAAGTGAGTTGGATGTAAAGTCATTTATGTTTGAATACATAAAAATGAGTTGAACTACAAATTCTAACTTCAATTAGAATCAATTCTACTATAAGAACCAAACACCTCGTAATCATTCTAAAATCAATTCTACACCTCTAAAATTGCTTTTACCTCTTCCAAAACTAAACCAAACCAAACATACACTACAAATTCTCTAGTTTAAGCAGAATCAAGAATCAATTATAAAGGCAGAATCAAGAAACAAACACCTAAAAATCATTCCAAAATCAACTTTACTCTATAATTGCTTTTAAATTCCAAAAGCTAAACCAAACATACACTTCAAAAATGAACAATAACTTCAGCTTAGTCCAATTCATTACCTGAAAAATCAGCCAAATACTATTGAAGACCCAGAAGATAGTTGAAACAAACCCAAATCCAAAAACCAAAAAGGAATCAACTTTACAACTCAGAAACGTAAAATTCACAACCCCAACAAAGATTCAAATTCTCAACAGAACCCTGTTGAGAAAAATCAATAATTGGGGCCAAAAACCAATCTTTCTTCTAAAAAAGAACTGAATTATACAAAAATTCACGAGATTCTTTCAGGGTTTATAGATTCCAATTGAAGAAAGGAATCAAAAACAAGCAAAGATTTTGGAAAAATGTTTTGTAGAATCAAAAGCCAAAAAGATGAGTTGTTTTTTCTTTTTGAGGTTGATGACCAATGAGCTTGTTTTATAGAAAAAGAAAAATTCAAAAAGATGAAATTATACGCAATAATATTTTATTTATTTATTTTTTGTCAAGAATAATATTTTTATTTATTTTTATGATTGAAAAATTGAAACATGTGTAGTATTATTGAGCTTTTTTTGGTTTGGTAGGAAAATGCTTTTGTCATCCTTTGTATTAGGACTTATAATAATATTCATAGTACTACTTTGGATCTTTCATAAAAGTTGCAATATAATAATAATGCATGTACTTATCAAGAAAATTGATATTTTTTATTTTCAATTTAAATTTTTTAAAAATTTAATAGATATGTTCTGATAATATAAAATAATTTTATACAGTTATCTAATACGAATATATCATTCTTTCGTATTATAACAGATAAATAATTTAAAAATTTTAATATGATCATTATTGTTTTACAATATCGATATTTCATATTTTATATATTATTTAATTAAGATAATTTATTATTTAATATTTTATTATTATTATTTAGTAAAGATAAATTAATAAAATTATTATTTTTTATTTATGTGAAATAATAAAATATGACTATTGTTGTGAAAGGTTATGAAAGTTTTTTACAATTAAAATTTTGACTTAATTAATATCAATTCAATGTAAAATGAATAGCTAAGCATATAAATTGTGTTCAAAGTATAGACATATAATTAGTTTTCATGGATGATTACAATCAAATCATTATTTCAATCTCAAGATAGGAATGAAATGCGTGTATATGTATGTGTAGATAAATTAGATCATGGAGGATTTGTTTTAGGTAAAAAAAATTAGTATTCCTTAATTTAAGTTGAGTATCCAACAAATTGTTTTAAATTTTTAATTTTATTTAAAATAAAATAAAAATTTGTGCAACAATGACTGATAGGTTCAAAAAAAAAATTATTATAATATTTGATGAGATTAATTTGTTATTTGTGCTTTTAAAAAATATTTTTAAAAAAATTATTTCGTCTGTGTTTTCATATTTTTTCGCTGACACCGTATTTTTGGATGCTTTTGCCTTAAATTGAAGAAGTTAGAAATTGTAATTTCACTAAATGTATCAATCTAATAACATATAATTTATTACAACATGCAACCATATTTTGGTGAAATTAATGGATAAAACAAGATAATTAATAACATGTAACCAAGATAATTTAACGTGAAAATTCCATCACTGTAAATCGTGTTATTTTGGTTTCAGTGAAAATTCCAATAATTTAACCATATCTAATTATCATTTTTCTAGATTTTTTATGGGTTGAAATTTATCTCTATTATTTATATTAAAAATAAAATAAAAATGATGAATTTTAATTTTTCCTAAATTATCTTCATTTGAGATGCTGAAATTGTAGTCGTTAATTTTTAAATCATAACTATAACATTTTCTGTTGTAGTTAAAATTTTAAATAATTGTAAATTAACATATATTTATTAATGATAATAATATATTAAAAAGCGAAGGTAATTATATTATTTGGGCATCATATCCTGAATAAATTGAACTTTGTTAAAATTGGATTTTGTTTAACTCGTATAGTATTGTTTTTTTGCTCAACATTTTTTTTTGTTAGAGTGTGGGACACAACATTGTTGTCTCTTTTAGTAAAAGATGCCCTAGATTGTCTGGTTATTTGCATATTCCTACATTCCTAACATTTACCAAGGATCTCTAGAATTTTCTTTTATCATTCATCATTTTTGTAAAAAATTGGTTGTTTGATTTAAAATCTACACTAAAAAAGCAGCAATTTGGTACTAACTTGTCTTGTTCATAGCCATCGTTTCAACCATCCAACAATTATATTCCCCCTCCATAAACCAAACACTTACAACCATAACCTATATATGGCTTCAAGGCCCAATTTCCCTTAAACATCAATATTTCTATTCACATTGTAATTAATCCATCTTTGGATGACGAATTTCATTTGGGAATTAGGATTTTATAATTCTCGTTTTGGCGTTAAACATGTGGGATCCTTTTTCCTATCAAGTAGGTAATTTCTCCCTCAAGCTTCATCCTAACTGTATAGATTAGTCTGACGATTAGTTGTATTTCATTCTTCATCACGTTCATTCGGTTGTTAATCAATTCTCCTATTTAAAGAATGAATTGCTTTATTTCACATGTATTTAAATCATTTCCCATTCAACTCTACTTTTTTACCCTCTTATTAATTTCAGTGTTGGAGTGTTAACTTTGTAGGTCAACTCCATTTACATCGCATCAGAAGCTTCAAACCATCGTGATCAGACTATACATTCACTTTCTTCGATAAAATCTAGTTCTGGAGCAAAACATGTGTCATTATCGGTATTCGTATATCTTCTATTATTGTTTTGCATGTCATCTCTCTAGTGACTTTAATATTAGTTGTTAAAATCACCATTTAATTCAACTATTGATCTTCCTTGTATGTATTTCTCTTATTGTTTACCTCTTAATCATCCTTGCATGTCGACTTTTGTTGCCTGTTATTTCTCATATAATGGAATTTTTAATTTTGGCACATCTATTAAATATTTAACATATTAATCTTGAAATAATTTGTTTAGTTTATAATTTAGTTGATTTCTCTCGCCACTTTTAGACATCAAAATATTAGAAATTGAACAAATAACAAATATATTGAAAATATATTATCTTTTCTAATTCAATTAAAGATTTTGAGTTCAAAATCGGTTAAATTGTATGCTATCTTATAAATTGTAATGCTATGTTGTAATTTTCATTTTCTCTATAACAACTTGAAAGGAAGGTAGCAACAAAACAAAGTATTTTTCATTTTTAATTCAAATGAAATAATTTTATTTCAGGTTTATTATTATTATTTTATTATTATTCCAAATTGCATGGATACAACTTGCAAAGTGTTCCATCAAAGGAGAACAAAAGTACAGATATTCTGTGGTCATGATGCGGCACAACAAAATCATATGTTGAGAAAATAATGTATCCAAGATATTGCCAAAAGATCATGTATTATTAGATTGAACAAATCATTTTTGTAAAGAATGGGGTGGCATAGTAACAATATGTGTTAGTTAGTTTAAATTACTGTAACTTTTGGCAGTAAATAATATTTTTTATATTTATAGATTTAATAATATTTTTATAAAAAATTAATTTTTCAGAATTTGTTTCTTTATTTGTTGTTACATGAAAGGGAAGAATAAATAAGGATATTCCAATCAAGCTCCTAACATATTTATTAATAGGATTAAAAAGAGACAAAATTATTATTTATGCAATAATTAGAATCTAATTAGATAAAGATATTTTGATGTGTAAAGCGGTATGGCTTGACTTTGACCAACCATCCAATGCCACAAAGTGATCATGATGATAATGAATATGACTCTGACAAGCCAATGAGAAACTTAACTAACCACACATCAATGACTAAATTTTATCATAAAAATCACACCAAACAAAAATATAATCACGATCCTCATACTATCCACATTTTGTTGTATAGTTTTGCTCTGCAACTATAATAACGTGTCGTCTTACCAAATTATCCCCTGTTGGTAACATATTAAGATTTAACCTCCAAACAAAAGATTAACCTTAAGTGACACCGCTTTAGACAATCAAACATGAGAATCTCCATATTGTTGAGGATATGTCGGACCTAAGCTACGCAACCACTCTAAGCTTAATATTTCCTAGAAGCCTGGGTATTGGGCTTATCTATGAATCATAACCAACAAGTTCCCAACACCAAAATATACATCAACAAGATAATATACAAAATGTAAAGAAATAATAGGCAATGAATAATAAACATCAAAGCAATAAACAAACACACAAACATGCGAAGAACTAAACTAGGGTTGACTCGCTTAGTCAAAAGAATTTTAAAAAATTTCCCCAGTGAAGTCGCCAACTGTGATGACTGGTTTTTTCATCGGTTGTTTTAAAAACAATGAAGTCGCCACCTAATTTTATTTGTTCTAAAAAAGAACGGGACGTTGTCAAAAAATGGTAAGCATTGCTAACATACCGCTTAAAAGAATGTAATATCCACACCCAAGTATCCGCAATTGAATCCTGCAAAACAAAAGAATCCAACAACCTAACACAAACCAACTCTTCCTCCCAAGCAAACAACCTCCTACGTCATCTTCGGGCCTCACCATTCACCCCTACCCTAAAGCAAACATCTCTTCTACTGTAGCACCCTTATTCTCATAAAGCTCATAAACCCTTTGGAATCTAGACATTAACACCCCACATTCCAGTCAAGGATCCCACTAGAAAAGAGAGTTAACTCAATTTCCTACCGATCTCTCCATATTATCGATTAGTCACCCGCTTTCAATCAATTCACCCCTTTGTCCGATCCTATTCAAGTTCTACCACTAAACAAACCCTTTTTCTACCCTAAACCTCAACCGCCTCTCCTCACCATAACGATGGGCTAAAATCCTATACCAAAGACTTCCACTCTCCTCCAACACTCTCCAACACCATTTTCCCAATAAAGCATCATTAAACTCCCTCAACCTTCTTGTTGCGCCCCAAAATTTTCCCTCTTATTTCTAACCAAAAATGGCTTATGTTTCATCATCATACATACTCATGCATTGCATTGATTTTATGGTTAAGGGATCAAGGGTTCTTGTATTGATGATTCTCCTCGTGCAAGAGGATGTTGATTGTGTTTTAAAGCATTAGGAGAATGATAAAGCCTATATGTCATGATGCCATCAAGCTACAATGGTTCAATACACTCTAAATCACCTCAACATTACTCCTTCATCCTCAGATGATTAGGGTTTTCAAGAGATTGGAAGAATCACAAGGTTATATCTAACTAGTCCTTTAAATTAAGGTTTCTAGTCAAAGTCAACCTGAGGATGAATTTTTTACTAAATCTAACTTCATGAGGAACTACATGATTCAAGTTGTCCTCACATGCCTCATTGGTTCATTCAATTTGGCTCAAGGCATATTGCATTGGACAGGTGATTGAGAATTGACCCAGATGATTAAAAAGTCAACAAAACTCAAAGTACAGTCAAAATAATGAAATCATGGTCAACAAAATAATTTTTCATCATTTTTCATAAAATCAAGAGGATTGGTCAAAAAATTCAGAAGAATCATCAAGATCAAGAAATACCATAATTTGGTGAAATTATGGATTTTTTAATTTTGCTAAGTATAAAGAAATTCATGGTTTTCTTCATACCTTCTAAAGGATATATCTCTTTCATGGGTGGCCCAAATTGAGTAATCTTGGGCTCTAAAGATAGATGATCTTCCTTACTACAGCTTTGTAGAAGGGATCATGACCAAAATTTGAATCAAATGATACGGATGTGAGATGTCATGGATTCACTAAGCTTTGAATATTGGATAATTGGTGAGAAAATGAACGAGCATAAACCTTGATGTCTCAACAATCTACACGAATCCTCTCAGGATCTTCAAGATGCATCCTCCCTTGTTGATTTCTAAATATCTTACACTCAAAATTGGTGTCTCACCCTAAAATAAAGTGTAAATCCTAAAAATGGTTGGACCCTTCTCTCAAAATTGGGTCATCTCTTTATTTCCATCCAAAAATTGTATCTTGAAGCTTTATTTTCCCTATGATTCTTCAACCATGCATAAAACCTACAAACATATATGAAAAACTATCAAACTATACAATATTTACATGATAATGCAACTATACACAATATGTACATATTTACATACAAATTGAGATTTATTTACGATATTCCAACTAAATAAGTCAATAAGTGCCATAAAACCATACACAAATTTAACTACAATTTTGTACTTATCACATACACACAAATTAACTACACATAATCTTTTTTTGTTAGGATTCCATCTAGACGTGTGTTGATAACGTCCAATTTAGATAGGTGTAATCGGTGTATTGGGTTGATAATATTTGGGGGTTTCACCCGGAAAAACCTAGGGTTTATCCTCCAAGATCATAGTGTTTATCTGAGAGTTTGTATAATATTTCTCAAATATTAGATCCGATTGAGTGAAATCTTCGAGGAATGGTGGGTTTTATTGAAGGAGTAACGTGAGACGGTGAATCGTGTAGAAATCGTGGGTTACGATAACTCACAATTGGATTTGATCGAGTGAAAGCTTTGAAGAACAAGGGTTCTTGCAAAGGAGTAGCGTGAGACGGTGAATTAATTGGTGTTATCATGTTACTTGGTCGAGCTCAATAACAAGGGAAGAGAAAGTGTTATAATCAACATCAAACACTGGGTTTGTAGGGTTGCATTGCTACATTTCTTTTGAAATCAACATTTTGCAAAGTATGAATTTGATATCTCAATTCCAAACAAAATTAGGGAAAGACATAGCCATAGTGAGGACGATTGGTGAACTTCCTAAACAAATCCTTTTGAACTCTCTCTCTCTCTCACACACATACTTCTATATACTTTTTTTATAGCAAATTGTTAAATTCATTGATTGAGTAATCAATACGTATAGAAAAACCCATTGATTGCTATACTTGAAATTAATTTACTTCTATATATTTTTTTATTACACTAGCGTTCAGCCGGACAATCCCATGCCCGACTGTCCGCTTTTTTATTATGTTAACATGTGAATATCTTTTAGAAAGTTTTTGATTTATCTCTATCTCTCTCTCATTGTCTCTCCCTCTTAAAAAGGTTAATTTGTCTTATAAATATAAATTTCAAAACCGATATGGACAGATGAAATATAAATGAAATTTTCTGTAAAAAGTTAAATAGAATTATCCATTATTTTTAAAACCTTTAAAATTTAAGAAATTTAATCAATGGTTAAATTTATTAAATTTAAATAAAATTAAATGATTAGTTAAAGGTACACTACTTAACTTTTAAATATATGTAGAAAAATTGTGACATGTTTTTATTCAAAATTTATAAATATTATAGTTACAATAAAATTGAATAGTTGAACAATTAATATCCAATATGGTTTTTTAAAAAAGGCAGTTATATTTTTTATAAAAAAAAACCAGTTATAATTTTTGAAAAATAAATCAATTTTGTGTAAATGGAAATTGAGGGTAACTTTGGAAGGAAAATAGATCAGTCCAAAGACATCAAATCTTCTTTATATATATAGTTATAGATGCAATGAATAAATAAATAAATAGTCAAAAGGATTTGCAACGGTTTTGTTTTCTCTGTTACGGTTCTAACCGTCGTTACCATCCATCGTAATTCACAAATATACACAATGGTAGTAGCAGAATTAAAAATATTTGATGGTGGAGTAAAAAATATTTATTGTCTACGATATTCATCAAATTTAATATTTTACATTTTAAAAACATTTTAACATTAAAAATGAATTAAAGAAAAGAGAATAATTAACTCAATATTCAATGGTTGAATCGCTTTATGCATATCGTTTGCATTAAAAGAAATGTTAGTTACATAGACTAGAGCATACAATGGCTGCCCAACTCTTTCCAATCCTTATCTTATTGCCATGCCCTATACGTAAGTTTTATATTTAAAATAAATATTTACATAATCTTTTTTATTAAAAACCGTTTACATTTCCTTTGAAGTTTAATGCACATGTAATATCATCCAATAAAATCTTAATAATTTCTCGTTTTATCTGAATGAATATTTGAATGAATTTAAAATATATATAAAGATAAAATAATCAACGTTGATCGAATAACAGTATAAAATAATTTTCAGTAATTATATATATCTTTTGATTTCTCATTTCTTTATTATAAAAATATTCTATTTAAATAAATAATAAGTGAAGCTTGAAATATCATAAAATAACTTAAATGAATCTATAAATAAATGCATTTAACTACTTGTTAGTTGAATCACAAGAAATAAATGAGTTAGATTGGATTACTCCACATAATTATCCCATACTCCTACATTTTAATTAAACATCTCATCTTACCCCTACAAATAATTTGTTTTCTTTTTCATTTTGCATTTAATTTTTTGGAATAAATTTTTTTTAAATAATATATTTTATAGAAAAGAAGATAAATTTATTGAAACATACGTTCTTCGTTTCTTTTTAAATGTCATTTTAGAAAAAATAATATTTAAATATCATTTTTATAATTTAATATTATAATTTATCAATTATACTCTTATTTTATAAATAACTTCACTTCGCATTTTTCATACGAAGAGGAAGAAATTAAGTTAAGAAGTCTAACCAACAAAATGCTTCCATAAGGAAAAGCATCGACACCAATCCACCAAGGAAAAATTGTTCTAAATAGTATTAGAATAAGAAAAAAAAGCAACGAAAAAAAAATTTTCGCCTTGCTTTTTATTAGTATTTGATTTTGTAGGAATTCTATCCTTTTCAAAGGCAGTGTTATTACAAACTTAAATGTGTTGGGTTTTATTAAGGTCATCTCTTAGAATTGGTTCAATGCTTTTTATAGGAAAGGGAAAAACATCTCTTGGATAGATCATTGTTATTTGTTGTTCTTTATTTGTGTTTGTTGTTTTCCTCTTAGTTATCTTGTATAACGGTGAGCGTCGCTTGGTACTTTTTTTAATGCCAAATTATCTCTTACTTATAAAAAAACCGAAAAATAAAAATAAATATTACAAATTGAAAAATGAATAAAAAAAATTATTCAAGCTTTTCAACTTATTCTATGTACTCGTAAATTTATTTGAAGGTTTATGGAAGTTGTGTATGAATTAGTAAATTTAAAAGTGTTTTAGAAATTGTTTATAGATTGACAAACTGAACTAATCAAATAACTACTTTCATTGTTTCTTTTTAAATATCATTTTGTAAAATCAAGTTTTTCCAAATATTCTATTGATTTGATGAAGATAAAATGTATTGAATCAAAGAAGAATGAGCAAAAGATCTCTAAGGCATTGAATCAAAATTACACTTTCAAAGACTATGGATAATCTTCATGATTTATGATACAAGCTTTCAATTTATGCCTTAGTATATGATAGTGCTCAAGAAGTGCATTTATTTTCATACATATGCATAAATAAGTTTAAAAAATAATTGACATTAGTTACATAAAGTTTACTAAAAGTTTTAGGCAAAATTTCTTCAGCGTAACCGGTTATCTTATTGAAGTAACCAGTTACCTCAATTTTTCATGAACTGATTTTAAATATTTTTGGCAAACTTTCAGTAATATAATCAGTTACTTCAGCCAAACTGAACTCAGAGGCCCATAGCTATTTACCCCTGCAATATAGGGGATAAATCAAAACTCATATATATTGCAAGAGATAAATAACTATTAACCCTTAAATATATTTATCTATAGATTTTATTTAAGTTAGAGTTAAAAGGTAGTTCAACGACAATATAAAATAATTTTATACTATTATTCAACAAAAAGTTATCATTTAATTATATCATATAATTTATTTAAAAATAACACTATAATGTGATATTAATATATGATTGATATTGTAAAATTATTTTATACTACTATTATCTAACATATAATTTTTTCTCTTTAAGTCATTTTATGATATTTCGAACATCACTTAAAGTTTATTGAGATAGAATATTTTTTAATTAAAAAATACAATATTATTGTAAAATAATTTTACATCATCATTCAATAAATAATGAGATTACGTCGATTCTAAATATATTTTAAATTTATTTAGCTGAGATAACAAACTATTAATTTTTATTAAAATATAATGTAAATTATTTAACACTATTAATATATAATAAAGCCTATATGTACAATATACTTAAAAAGAAATTAATTTAAAATGTAAACATTTTATAATGAAAAGATTATGTAATCATTTATGTGTTGTAGAGTTATAAAACTTACCTATAAGGCATGGCAATAACACCATGACCTCTCTTCTAATCCGGCTGAGATAAGGACTGGCAAGAGTTGGGCAGCCATTCCATACTCTAGACTGATTCAATTCAACCATTGAATATTGAGTTAATTATTTTCTTTTCTTTTATTCAAATTGATATTTATTTTTCTCTGTTTATGAATATTTTTCTATGTCTCAAAAGAAATTAAAGAACACGCGAGTCTAACTTAAGTTTATCGTCTGCTAATTTTTTATTTTGAAACATATCAATTACTAACATAGGATTTGAATAACTGAGTTGTTTATTAGTATTTGTGAGATTTTAATTATATTAATTTATAAAAATAACTTAAATTTGTTTTAGTATATATATATATATATATATATATATATATATATATATATATATATATATATATATATATATATATATATATATATATATATATATATATATATATATATATATATATATATATATATATATATATATATATATATATATATATATATATATATATATATATATATATATATATATATATATATATATATATATATATATATATATATATATATATAAAGCTTATTAGGATGATTGTTTATGCTATAAATTATAAATTAAATTGTTTATTTAAATAAGACTTGGAAAGTGTATTGAATTAAATTAAGAGATTTCTTAATAAATAACATAAATATTTTTATATAATTTTTTCAGGCGATTTATAAAAGATTGTTTGTAATACACATTTTTTTAGTTGATATGTCAAAAGATTTATGAATTTTTAATATTTTTTAAAAAATTATTAAATTTTTTTATAAATAAATTACAAAATGGATATAAATATTAAATTCTTGGATAACAAAGTGATTTTTTACTTTAAAAAAAATAACAAATTGGTTTCAACTTATATGGATGATAAGTAAAAAAATAAAAATATATACTGATCCTCCATAAATTAACATTCTTTTCTCGTGTTTTTGAGTTTGTGTGTGCATTGCCTTAATATTTTAAAGGCTATTCTTGTTTATTGTATATATTAATGTTCAAAACAAAACAAAAAATAATAAAGTGCGGGACAAGGCGAACTTTTATATTTTCAATTTTTTGATGTTGTTCTTATCAATTGATTCTCTTGCATTAAACATTAGAATATTTTCGCTTTTTGATTTGTTTCAATCTTTTTCTTCTTTGATGATGACCATGATAGATTTGTTTTATTATCTTTGTCATCATCAAAATCTATTATACTTGTTAAGCACATAGAACCACAATTTTATCATTTTCTATCCAGTCCACCAAAAATAAGTTGTGAAATGTGTTGTTTCCTTATTGAAGGTAAATCTATGTTAGTGATAATTGGCGTTTAGATCCCATCTTCGATAAGATGAGGTGTTGGAGCCTCGACTATTAGGGGTTGTTAGTTTAGTTTTCTGGGCCAGATAGTGAAGCATTGCGGCCTTCATCCTAACATGGGCTCCTTTTCATGTCTGCACTAGCCATAAAATATGGACAACTGGAGTTGCGAGTTATTTGTCTTCAAGGGTTTTCCATTTCCTGAAGATTGAAAAGGTAGTTGTAACTCCCAAATGTGTCGTCAATGTTACTTCCAATAAGGAAGTAAACTTAGGAAATCTTGTGTCTAAAGTTTTGTCCCTCTTGATTATTCAGATGATTTGTGTAGAGGTTGTGTCTGTAAACACATTGATGCCTAAGTTGATAGTTGTCATATACGAGAGGTATAAGGTTTTAAAGAATGTTTACCTGTACATTAATTTGACATATATGTTACCTTTTATAAGAAATTTTTTAGAGTTTTGCAGGTCATTGTCCCTTAAATAAGTATAATTGTCTAAGCCGACAGATACCAATATATAATTCGTTTTATTATCTCACAATCTTGCTTTAATTTTTTTTTACTTTGATCAAGTACTTTCTAGAGCAGGTCCAATCACTTTTTAGGACAAATTCATTTTTGTTCTATAAATCCTATAACCTTTTGTGCCAGACAATTGCTATTGAAATAAATATTTTATCTTCTTAGATCTTTATTCTAACAACATTATTATCACGTATACCTTTACCTTTTACTAAATTGTATAACTATATTGGTTTGAGACCGGATAATAGCATATACTTATTATTTTTTCTTAAAAATATATGAAAATAGTAATTTAAAATGTATCATACATTAAATATAAACAGATTAATTAAAATATATTATTAGTATAAAACTATTTTACATTATCATTCAATTAGAATGAATTATGTTAACACATAATTATAGAATTAAAAATAAAATAAATTATAATTAAACCACTTTAATAAATATTTCTTCAATGCTTCTCTCTTCTCATGTGTCAAAATAATTCATTTTAGTTAGATAACAGTATAAAATTATACAATAAATCTCAAATATAAATAGTACTCTCAAGTCTTAACACTAACTAAAACTTATTTCTAATATGTGAGCCAATAATACAACACTCATCTGACTTTTTAATATGAAAAGTGATCTACGTCAGAAAAATAAAGACTTAAATAATTTTTTGGGTTATGCTATTGAACATATTTTTTATTTTCGTCTCAGTATTTTTGTTTTCTCGGATAAAGTCCTTAAATATTGAATTTCATTTGGTTTTAGTCCTTAAAACTGAAATCTACATAAAAATTTGTAAGTTTCATGTGGATTTTAACTTTAAGGACTAAAAACAAAATAATTTTAACATTCAAGGATCATTTTCAAGAAGAAAAAAAGATACAGAAACAAAAATAAAAAAACACATCAACTTACATAGATCACCGAAATACTATTTAAGTCAATGATAATTATAAGCCATAAGTATCACGCAAGAAGAGAAAATGACTTACATAATCGTCATAAAGATACATATGGGTCCATCACATACCAATGAAACTAACATTGAATTTAAACTTGATTGTTTAACCGCTCTCCATCAAATAAAAAAGAATAAAGGGTTAAATATATGTTTTCAGAAGCCCTTATTTCATGTTTGGCTGAATGGGCGTGGGAAATCTTGCAAGGTGGCATCTTGGAATTGCTGACTTGGATTATTATCCAATACATTAAATGAAAAATGAAATAAAAATAAAATTTATATTCCTTTTTACCCCCCGTGAATAGCTTAGGGTTCAAAGTTGGAAACCTTCTTTGGGAGAAGACAAATCGATCGGGGAAGACGAAGTCATGGCTGGGAACTGTGAAGATCCAGGCGATTCGTCTCAGGTAAGTTCAATTTTTTGTCTCTTTTACTTAAATCCAACATACATTTTTGTGTTGAGCCTTACATTTAGTATTTAATTTTAGAACAAACAATTGTTTAACATTGTTTTTCACCTTGGAGGAGAGTTTGTGATGTTGAGGTATGGTGAAACGATATACATGGGTGGTGTTTCTACATTAGTTTTTGGGGAACACACTGAAAAATGGACACTGATTCACATTGGTAACATATTAAATGGGCGGAGTTACTTAGAAGAGTTGTACAAATTATGGACTAAAATCACTGACATAGATCCTAACTTTTTCCAGATTAAGAATGACGAGGATGTTTATGATTTCGCTGCTTATGCTCATGCGATGCAAGTTGATGGGGAAACTGTTTGTGGAACATGGTGCAAGTGGAAGTGGAAGCAGTCCTAGGTGTGTGAATTAAATGAATTAGTTATATGTTAGTTATGAAGAGGTAGTTGAAGGGTTGAACGATAGTGAAGATGAAATAACGATTGCTATTGCAGATGGATTTGATGAGACTAATGTGACTATACCAATTAGTGAGAGTACAATTATAGATGGGTTGTTAAATTATTCCAGTAAGAGTAAATGGGAAGATGATGATTATGTTAGTGAAGAGCTAGATAGCTCTGATCCTGATAACTCAGAAGGTGAAAAAGGGTCTAAGTTTGAGAAGTTTAAGAAATAGAAACTTAATAAGAATTTTAAGTTTAAGTGGGGTATGGAGTTAAATTTCGTAGATTACTTTAGAGAGACCATTCGTGAGTGGACAGTTTTAAATGGGAGGGAAATAACTTTAGTGAAAAATGAGGGGTATGGGGTGAAGGTAGAATGTAAGGCTAAATGTGTTTTTTAATGCTTTGTTCTAGGGTGGGCCATAAGCACACTTATTCCATTAATACTATAAAGGAAACCCACATATGTGCTAGGATTAGTGATAATAGATCTGCAAATTCAAGGTGGATGGTCAAGGTTGTGGTAAAGAAAATGCAAACATCTGATAAAGTGAGGATCTGTGATATTATTCAAGATATGAGGAAAAACTATTTATTGGGTATAATTGTGGCAATGGCATGGAAAGTTAAACTAATAGCAAAAAAGATCATTGAAGGATATGCAAACAAGAAATATGCAAATATGTGGAGATATGTTGTTGAGTTAAAGAGGGTAAATGATAGAAATACTTTGAAGATCAACATTAACAGACCAATCCCTTTAATCCAAACAAGGTTTGGATATTTTTACTTCCATTTTGATGGATGTAAAAATGGGTTCATAAATAATTGTAGACCATTTATTTGAGTTTGTGGGTGTCATTTGAAGACTAAATATGGAGGTCAACTTTTAATAGTTGCGAGTAGGGACCCTAGTGACCAATACTTTCCATTGGCCTTTGATGTTATGAAAATAGAAAAAATGATACCTGGAGGTGGTTTATACCGTTGTTAATGGAAGATGTTGTAAAAGACAATAGATATGTCTTTATTTCAGATCAACAAAAGTTAATCCCTTTAAAAGTTCACCAATTTTCCATTGTGTTTGATGTTCTAAAATTTCAGTAATTTTGATTTAATTTTGTCACAGAGTTTGGTTCCAGTATTTGAAGAGATGTTTGAAAAAATTAAGCATAGGTTGTGTTTGAGACATTTGTATGCAAACTTTAAGAAGAAGTTTGGTGGTGGATCACTCATAAGAGATCTAATGATGGGAGCAGCCAAGGCAACGTACCATTAGTCGTGGATGCAAAAGATGAATGGATTGAAGCAAGTAGATCAAAAGGCTTGATAATGGCTAATGGGAGTACCTCCAAAATGTTGGTGTAATCATGCATTTAGTTTTTATTCTAAATGTGATGTACTGATGAACAAGATAATGCCACCATTCTAATTTCTAGAGATAAACCTATATTGACATTATGTGAATGGATTAGGAAATATCAGATGAATAGGTGTAGTAATTCTACTTTGAAACTTGAAAAGTGGCCACACAAGGTTATGTCAATTCCTAGAAAAAGATTAAACACTAAGGTAGCTATGAGTGGTCATTGGTTGCCAACTTGGGCAATGGAAGAAAAATTCTAGGTCACTCATTCTTATAATAGACAAGAATTCATAGTTGATATTGGAAAAAGGTCTCACACTTGTAGTTCTTGGGAGTTAGTTGGTATTCCATTCAAGCATGGTGTTGTAGCCTTAGGATTTAGGCAGCAAAATCCAGCATTGTTTGTTGATGAATGTTACACTAAGGAAAAGTATTCCCTCTATTGATAAATCTCCGAATACAAGGAAGACTCCAAAGAAGAAATTAGTTTATGACCTTTAGTGTATAGTGTAATGACAATTAATATGTTTTAGAGTTAGTTTGTAAGGATTGATGCAAACTTCTGGTGCTATGTTATAATTAATGTTTGATGTGCACTTTTGATGTTTTTTTGTAATGAATGAATTATGCACACTTTAAGTGATATTTTGTAATGACTGACTTATGCACATTTTAGGTGTTATTATCAAATGAAGTAATGATGCACACTTTTGGTGCTATTATCAAATGTTTGTTGTAGTGTTGCTTCTATTATCAAATGATGAACACAAATTGTTTGATAGGATTGGAAGCCAATTCTACCCAACTACCGCAAAAAATGGCAAAATTATACTAAGAGAAAAATGAATAATAAATAGGACCGGAGGTACTAATAAAAACAAAATATAAAAGGGAAATTATTGGTGACCCTTTGTAAATTTAAAGGTAATTTACTCTTTATAACGTGTATCAATCAAAATTTGTCAAAGAAAATAAAATTTTAAAACCACATATTAATCTAAAACTTTATAGAATCAAATTAAAATCAAGAAAATAATATATAATTTGATTTTTGACTAATAAGATGTTAGTATGTCAAGTGTGAGTAATCACTACACCAAAGAAGGGAAAAGAAAGCGCTTTTTTAGGCCTTTAACAACGCTTAAAAATGCTGCCTAAGGTGGCACTAATGTAGGTAAAGATAGCGTTTTTTTTATGCAAAAGTGTTGCCTTATGTATACTTTAGGTAGCGTTTTACCTTGAAAAGCACTTTCTAAAGTAGGTATGCATCAGCGCTTTTTCCTGGAAAAACGCTTTGTAAAGTGGGCCTTTAGCAGCGCTTTGTCTATCCTTTTATGCTTTCTATTAGCATCTTTAGGCAACGCTTTTTCAGGAAAAGCGCTTCTATTGTCTCCCTTTTGACAGCGCTTTTAAAAGCGTTGTCTAATGTATTTTTTTAGGCAACTTTAGGCAACGCTTTTTCAGGAAAAGTGCTTTCTATTTTGTACTATAGGCAGCGTTTTTCCTAAAAAGCGCTTTCTTTTCTTCACGTAAAATTTAAAAGCACTTTTTTAAAAATTACATTTTAAGCGCTTTTTATGCAAAAGCGCTGCCTATTATTTATGTTTTAGAAAGTATATTTTTGAGAATAATCCCGTAAACCTGTAATTCAAGCCTTACATTTCAACGAGCCTTTATTTCAACAAACAAGCCTTTATGTAAACATATGCATTATATTCCATTATAATCCAAAATACACCATTATAATTCAATTCACATTACCCATTTGATATAACAAAACAAAAGTCAGTCCTAATAATAAACAAAACCAGCCCTAACAAAATCAGTCCTAACAATAACAAAATCAACCCTAACAAAATCAGCCCAAAATCATCAAACTCCGACGAGCGGACGATCCTGGTCTTGCAAGGTATGAACAGAACAACATGGTCAATTAAACTAACTTGGCTCCCACACAATTAAACCTAATTTTTCATAACACTTTTCAACTTCCAATACTTTATATGATACTTTTCTCAATAAAGTATTCACACAATTTCTCCTTGATTTCTTCCAATTGATATTTCGTGTAATTAACACACACTTGTATTCATCAAAGTACTACATAACAAAACATAATATGCATGATTTAGTTAAAAGTAATAAATTATATGGAATATCCGATAAATATTAAAACAGATCCTAAGTTATAAATTCATACCATGATTGGAATCTCTATTCAATCCAAATGAAGGATTCCTCTCATAAACCTCAAAATGAAGTATCCACAATCTATACCATTACCCTGACGAGCACACTACATATAAAAACAAATAAGAATATATAAATGTCTTGTTTTATCAAGTAGCATCACTATTATAAGCAAAATTGTGAAAACTAATATACCTCCACTTTTATCCATGTAATGTTGCTTGATCTAGATCGTGATGCTTGAGCGTCTCTTTGAGATCAGAATACTTGTATTGCTCTAACAAAATAAAAACATATATTTAGAACAATCTCACAGAAATAATTAAATATACAAATACACACGAATATTTAGAACAATCTCACTTACGTATCAATCATAACTTCATTTCTGGATAATTTGTCCAATCACCATCTATCAAATTTAGATAATACACCACTTCTTTTATAGGATTCATAGCAACCAACAACTAGTGGTGTCTTTTATAGGGTTCATAGCAACCAAAACCGCATTTAAGACACTCATTTAACCATGCATACTCATTTCGAAACAAAACGCAATAGTTTGGAAAGGTATGTGTCTTATCATAGCTCATGCCAATAGAGCACAACATCTTGTTGGCCTCATATGTTTGATTGGAAAGAACATTATCCTCTGGTAGCATATCTTTCATAAGGGCTAATAACTTTGTGAAACTTTTATCCGACCATCCATTGCCCGCCTTTAAGTTGTACAACTTTAATACCGCATACAATCTTGTGAATTTTGTACAACCGTTATACAACGGTTTCTCTGCATTGCTTACCAACCTCTCAAATATTGGGACAATCCTTAAGATCTTCTTCAAGTTCTTCTGCAATCTCTTCGACTCGATCATAATCGTATGTATCTATGTCATTGTCGTTTGAAGTATAAGTTGTATTATCCCCCGATTCAACATTCTCGTTACTTTTCTCACCATGCAAATTCCAACATGTATAACTTCTATCAACTCCATGCCTCTTTAAATGCGATGCCAACTGAATCGCGTCAACCCGACTCCCATAATAGCAACCCAAGAAGAGACATGTCATTCGACTGGGGTCTTTGACGGGCGCAACAACAAACTGAACAAATTCTAATACCCTATTCTCCGACTCTTTTGATAATCGATTGGAATACATCCACGTCTTATCCATGGGTTTACTAATTAAGCTAAACAAAAATAAAATAAAAAATATTTACCTGTACGGAAATGATTTGACTTTCACACTTCACAAATAGAGAAGTAAGCAACTAATTACATTTCATTCATAGCAACTAATTATAGTTCATTCACAAGTAGAGAAGTAATCAACTAATTAAAGTGGAAATGATCCATCATAGCAATTCATTCAAAGCACAAATAATTACAGTGGCGAGAGAGAACAACTAATTACCTATAGAGAAGTAAGCAACTTCTATACCCACACAGTGTAAGATTATTGTAAACGATCAGACTTTCATTCTTCACAAGTAACCCATATAGCAAATTCAAAAAGTTAGTAAGTTCATCAGTTAAGTTCTCAAGCAACGTGCAAAGAAATCATTTTGTAATGAGGATATACTTTTGCACAACAATCCAAATAAACAATTAAATAATATTTAAAATTAACAGTTAAATAGAAAATCTAAAACATTTAAACCCTAGGCATTACCATACCTTATTATTATTAACCTATGTGCATAGATTAGGCACTCTCTTGCATTCTTTTATAGAAAGAAGAGGGGTGGATAGTTAGATACAAGGGCACCCTTCTCTTACACCAAAACTAACTCCAAATGATGAAATAAGAACATGCCAAAAATATTAAGTGGTAAAGGCAAATAAAAGAGTCCTTAAAAAATGGATTCCATTACTTCTGAAAGAAAAATACATGGTGACTTTGAGTATGTAGACTAGAGATTTTGGTGAGCAAAATTTTGAATCCTCAACAGCATGATCTAATTAAAGACTAGTGTAATTGAAAGACCACTGCTTATTTACATAGTAACCTTTAAATTTCAATTGGAATTGGTTGACTAGAACTCCTAAACGCAGTTCCAAAATTTCCAAACTAATGTTTTGAGGCATCACAATGATAGTGGAGTTCTTTTAAAAGGTTTCAACAACATATAACATTGCCAACTCTTATACCACTTTCTTAATTTTCTATGGTATAAGCCATTGGAAAAAAGCAATTGAATTCTATACCACATGTTATTAACAATCATGAAATAACAAACATACAAAATATCACTCATTCAAACCGGTATACCAAGAATGCATCAAAGAGTGTAGAATCGAAGAGAGAAGAAAATACCAGTAGAACGGAACGGAGACGTCAACACTATCAAAGTTCTCGGCAACCTCCAACTATGTGAAGTTGTTCGGAGAACGGTTGAGAGTTATCAGTGCTGATATTGAACGCAAGCAACGAGAGTGGTTGTTGTACGATGATTTGTGAAAGAATACGAAGAGACGGAAGGAGAACATCAGATGGATGTTGTAAGGTTGTTGGTATGGAGGACGATGGTTGTAAACGATGTTGGAAGAAGATTGAGGGTAACGATAAGGCGGGATGAAGAAGATGAACACGCGAAGGGTGTGATGCAGATGTTGTTCACGTTGGTTCTGCCATAGAGGGAGTGTATCGATAGGTAGATTGAGGAGAAGGGTTTTGCAGAGAAAAAGGGTTTTGAGAAAGTTCTGAGAATGAAATGAAAATAGGGTTATGTTTTATTTTTAAAAAAAATAAAGGCCTAAGAAAACGCTTTTTCAAAAAACGCTGTCTAAGGGGGGCTCTAGCAGCGCTTTGTGATAAAAGCGTTGTCTTTTTAGTGCTGTCAAAAACGAATTTTGGCGTAGCGAAAAAATATTAAATTTGTTTTAACAAGAAAAGACATAGATACGATATTTTAAAATTTTTTATTAATATTTAATTTTACAAATTAATTTTATGTAATAGAATTTTATTAATATATATTATTGAAAGTAAACTACTCCTAATTTTATAAAGTAACCTAGATCTCACATAAAAATATAAAAATATGAAGTGAATATAAAAAAAAGTATAAGATAAGAGTTATTCTTCTATCTTTACATTACCAAATAAACATGTTTGGACACACTCACATATATCAGTTAATTTTTCATTTGTTAAAATTATTTTAAAAATAATTAAAAAAATTACTTTTATATTTCAAATTTTTGTGAGTGTGTCTAATCTTTTGCCTATAACCGTTGTGCTTAAGTAAGACTTGCTCACAAGATAAATAAGATGATTTGTAGTCTTTATTAATAATCTTTAACATGTGGCTCTGTTTTAACACTAACAAAACTACACTCTAGTATTTGTCCATGTAGGCCATTATGTCAGCAAAAACAATAATTAACATCACAAACTAATTCGAATTAGCAGCCACACAAATCGAGTAACTATTGTGATTTGGTAAAATCCTTTAAAATAATATAATGGATCTATCTTTGTTGAAATTTGCACAAAGTTACACAATAAATAATCTATTAAATTATAAAAACTTTAGTCCATATGAATCACCATCTTCATTCACGAGTTTATACAAATTGTTTGAGTAAAAAGTAGTGTTAATGATTGTGAAATGTGAATTTCTTAATCCCATGTCTATCTTATTTATTTTTGTAAACTTTTTTTTTTTAAATATTAAAAATAAATTTTCGATTAACATCTTATATCATAGAAATTATGTTAAAAAAGATTGGGTATAAATCGAAAATATATTTTTGATTTTAAACTGTGAGAATAAGCGAGACTACACTTAAAATAAATTTAAAATATGGTGTGTACCGGAAATGTATTTTCGGTTCCACTCAAATATTTCAAAAAGTGAGAACAAGTGAGATCAAATTTAGAATAAATTCAATATATAGTATATACCGAAAATATATTTCCGGTAAAATATTTCAGAAAATAATACGTATCAAAAATAAATTTCCAATTTTATAAAAGACATTTTAGAGTTTTCATAGGTGGGATGCGCCCCACCCACTTATGGGATGCCTTAAAAAATCCACTTGTAAAATATAGCTCATTCTTCTCCACAAATATTTTTAAATATATTAATTTTCACTGTCTTATACAGGGTAATTATTTATTTATTTATGTAAGTGTCATTACTTGATTGTTGGTTTTCAATCTTGGGTATTTTAATATTATCATATAATATGACCATTAAAATTTTTCTCACCACAAACTCAAAGTATACATTTAATATAAATTTTATTAATAATAATGAGTATGGAAAAATATGACAAATAACATTAGTATATTTTTAACATTATTCTAAAAAATTAAATAACTAGTGATTTTACAAAAAATTTCACTAACAACTTAATTACTAGTATTCTTTTTTTAAATTATTGATTTATAAATATTAACATTTTTTATATTAATATGTAAATATAAATAATTTAATACATAAATTAATCACTAATGTTTATTTATTAAAAAATTAAACATTAAACTAATTTTATATAAAGATATATCTTGGAAATATTTGTTGCAATCTTAGTCAACATTGCTGACATGTTTTTAACACTCATTGTTTTGATTTACCCATAAAATTACTCACCTAATATATGTGGTGAATCGAGATATCAATTTTTTTAATCATAAACTTGTGGTTGCAATTGCTTAGCTTTAAAATAATGGTGATTAATAATTAATTATATTTTAAAGTAAGCACGTCATGTTTGTTTGTATATAATTAAAATAGCCAGATTATACTATTACTAGGTTAGTTGATAAAAAATACTAATATAATCTAAGTACTGTTTATATGAAATAATTAGTATGATCAATCATTATTGGGTTTATGTTAGTCAATACAATGACCACTATGTTTTAAAAAAAGAGAAATGATATTACATTTAAATTTTGGTATAAAAAAAGTATTAAGTGTGATTTTTGAATATAGGAATGTATCGTTGAAATTTGTGTAATCGTAGGTATATAATTGATATACGGTATCATATACAATGACAAAATTGAATGTTCAAATAAAATTTCTCTTAAAAAAATATTATGCGTTGTATAGATTGAATTTAACAATAATTTGTTATCTAATTTGTTCAGATTTTAATATATTTAATGTGAGATATTAGACCGAATTCTATTGGATCGAAGATAGTATCTTGGTTCGACGGTTCAACAAAGTTAGCATGCAGTCGAAGTTTGCTCACATGTTGTTGTCGAAGTGTTACAAGTTGTAGTCGAAGTGTGTTCTACCTTGTAGTGTCGAAGGATGTTAGGATTGTTAGCATCGAATTGGACCTGTTTGTTATGTCTAATTGGTTAAGTTAGCTTGTACCCTAAGTTAGCTTGTAATGAGTATTTGTGATAAAAAAGCCCATTAGTTTAGTATGTTAGGTTTATTATAAATAACATATTAGTCTCTCATCATTGCATACTGCAAATCCTATTTTAGGGTGAGAGGGTTATTTATTATTCTTGTATACTTGTAATCTTATTTCAAGAGTAAGGAAAGAATAGCAGTTAATAAACCAATCCTTGTGTTCATCGTGTTCTTCATTATTTTTCCTACCCTAATTGTTTCTTGATCATTAAGCAACAAGTTTATATTTTGTTCCAAAGCATTCGATTCATAAAAAATTGGTGTGGTGAGCGTGGAGAAGATGCCTTCGACAAAGTATGAGATTGAAAAGTTCACCGGAGTGAACGATTTCGGTCTGTGGCACTTGAAGATGAAAGCCCTACTAGTTCAGCGGGGTTGTTTGGAAGCGTTGAAGGGAGAATCAGCCATGAACGAAGCGTTAACAGCAGCTGAGATGTAGGAAATGATAAAGAAGGCCCACGATGCAATTTTTTGTTGAGCCTTGGTGATAAGTTTCTTCGACAGGTATCAAAGGAGACGACGGCGGCAGGGTTATGGGTGAAACTTGAAAGGTTGTACATGACCAAATCGTTGGTGAATCGACTCTACCTAAAGCAAGCTTTGTATTCATTCAAGATGATTGAAGACAAAGTGTTGGTTTAGCAGTTGGATATGTTCAACAAGATGATTCTTGATCTTGAAAATATTGATGTGAAGATCGATGATGAAGATCAAGCGATGTTGTTGTTGTGCACGTTGCCCAGATCACATGCTCACTTCAAAGAAACTCTCTTGTTGGAAGGGATTCCCTAACCGTTGAAGAAATTCAATTAGCCTTGTATTCGAAGGACTTGAACGAACGAAAAGAGCATAAACCTACGATGGTTGGTGAAGGTTTGGCCATGAAAGGAAAATTCTTGTGAAAGGATAATAAGTTCGGCAAGAAGAAAGGTAAAAGTCAGCAGAAGTTTTATAGTGGTAAAGCATCTGGTATTCGATGTAACACCCCAATTCTACCCCGGTAATTATTAAGAAAATCAGAGTTTCAAATTCTTTTCAACGGCCAATTGGAGTATTACAATTCAACTTAACAACGACATGCTATCACAGATACATAACACATAAGTTCGGATGAACTTAAACAACATGAGTTTAACTTTATTAATATAAAATCAGCGAAACTACATTATTCAATTTGGAAGTTATAACAACTTTTCAACTTTAAAACCATTTTAAAACCAACAGTTACTTTTCATGTATCAACATGGTTATTCAACAACAAATCCAAAACAACTAAACAACTAGCGTTCATCCCCAAGTGTTACGTATCAGAGCGACTACCCAACTCGAACTAACAGCAACTAAATCTTCGACTGGGGTACCTGCACGTTACTAATATAAAGGTAACGGCCAACAAAATATAAAGGGTGAGATATCGAAAAATATAAGTAAAAGTATGATAATTCATATATTAGGTAAAGAATCATACAATAATTACTACTTCAATCAACAAAATACGACATTCCACAAAATAACGTAAAATCAACAACAACTTCAAAATGCAACTCGAATGAGACTCGACTATGCAAATGCATGTGGATCCATTTGGAGTAAACTCCCAACTTAAAATCATGCCAGGTTATCGAGGCATTCAACAAGGCATAAGCCTTCAACTTTCAACTTGTGCCAATCCAGGCCAACGTGGTGAGCATAGCTCCAACATAAAGATTGTCAATCCAGGCCAACTTAATAATGCAAATGCTATGTATGATACAACGACCACAACATCAACAACAACTTAAAACAACAACAACTTAATCATGCATTAACTGCATCAACTTAATCAACACGATCAACTTCGGCTTCAACAAGAATTAACAACTTCAACAACAATGCAACTTATAATTAACACAATCAACTTTAACTTCAACAACAATTACCAACAGCAACAACAACGCAATTTATAATTAACACAATCAACTTCAGTTTTCGACTTTGGCCATTTAAGCCTATGATTCAAAGATTGTCCAATTCGGGAACAAACAACTTGTTCCGACAATACCTGCAAATCCAGCAACCGACGAGAAATTCAACAAAATAACACAACTTTATTTAACTACTCGTATACGCGAACTTCCCTGTAAATTTTCGTCCTATTCCGAGTAACTAATTTTACCGCTTAATTTGACTAACTGTCTAATTTTCTGCACTGTTTCTACTTTCTGCAGTAATATTACCTAATTACATATATGCTGTCAATTTTGTTTCTACCACTATAATTCATTTTTCTTCATTCATAGATTATTCTGTTAGATTAATTTTTTATACTACCTGTTACTACTTCTAGTTGCTGCTAAACTACATTCTGCTATTAACCTCCATGTTCTGCTATTTTATTTTTTCCTGTATTATGGATACATATGCACTACAAAGTACAAGTTACTTCCACCATTTACTAACTTGAAATATAATAGAAACTAAGTGATACCTACAAGTGATCATGTACTTTCTAATTCCTAAGTCACAAACAACTCTACATAATGCCATATCCCTCAACCCCCACGTGTCTGCAAGAAAGAGAGAGCAAAGGTGTGAGGCGCCCACCCCAGGACCTGAGGCGCCCGTCTCCCTTGCTGGTGGGGCCCACACAATTTTTCTTCAAATTTTGGGACTGTCGCCCCCTCTCTCAATCGTCTTTTTGCCTTACAAGTAGTGGGGCGGTCGTCTCTTCTCTCACTCATCTTGTGGCTTTTCATTCCAATACTGCGTGTGCTTATAAGTTTTTCCAGAATATAATACACCCAAGGATCATCACAGTACCAACAGAAATAGCATAACAATTCCAACATATTCTAGCAACATAATTTCATCGCAGAAAACACAATTAGCAGTATAATTATATAACCCTAAACCCCACATAAAAACTATCATACAATTGATTATAGTAATCGAACTCCACCCCTTACCCGTTGATCAAAGGGAGTTCGAAAAATCGACCGGAAAACGCCAATCCCGGAAAGCCAATGGACACTGCTAGGAACCATATTCCTCTTTTCTCTCCTTTTTCCTTTTTATATGGTTACTACAAGTTACTAAATAATAATAATAATAATAATAATAATAATAATAATAATAATAATAATAATAATAATAATAATAATAATAATAATAATAATAATAATATTAGAAGTGAATTACTATTATAAATTGAGTTTATTAATTAATACCCTTAAAATACTAATTCATCCTTCTAATTAATTAATCTTCTACATTTAATTTAATAATTCTAAAATAATAATTAAAGTATAATAATATTCTTCTTCTGACTAATTTTCATCCGACCAATAATTTAACGATTCACTCACAAATTCGACTTAATTCAACTAATTTAATTAATAATTCTACTAATACTAATATTATTTCTAATATTAATTTCTAATATTAATTTCTACTAAACTATTATTATTTACCAATAATATTTTCTCTTGGTTAAACCGACTATTTATCTGATTATTAGCTTATCAACTCAAATAACGTATTAATTCAAAATGCCTCTTATAATAATTGCGATAAATCCAATTATTCCGGTAAATTCTCAAACTTCGTATATACCCAATAATTAAATTCTTCAATAATTTAATTAACTAATTAATTAATTTCAAGGCGTTACAACTTTCCCCCACTTAGGATATTTTCGTCCTCGAAAATCTATCCGACACAACCATCCTCATTACCGCATTCGCATCCAATCCTTCGATTCAACAATTCAATCACAGTTTAAATCCAATACTTATGCTTCAGTATTCCAATTACTCTTGCAACATAATCATTACTATCTTGCCAACCATTTTAGCAACATCTTGAAATGATTGTCTTACAACATAGTAGCAACCTTCACTTGCTCGTACTCGATTGGTACAACATCGTGTCTTTCTTTCATTAATATATTCCCAGCAAACACATATACAATTCTTACTCTCATACTCTGAAGTTATTCATCCGCGGAACACCAACAACTCTATTCATTTCGTCGTATCACTCTCATAGTGACATCACCATAGCCAACTTCATCAACCTCATCATACTATGGAGTATTATTCCTTACTTCCGGTAACCAACAACGACATCATGACAACTAAAATAGAATCACTATAATGTCAACTCAACAACTTAACTCAACAAATATATGCACAACGAACTATCAACTCACAACTATAATAACATCCTTAGGGAATCTGCAAAATTTATGAGAACCACCACACCCTAGCACTTCACGCTTCCGCTGCGCCACTCTGATTATCCACCTTAGTGATTAGTGCTTATTCAAACCTCGGTCAACTAAACAATTAGTAATTATCAATTTAGTCTCATCTTCTTTCAACGTCCTCAATTTCTCACTCTACGACGATAGTTTGCATATAAACCATCTATGCTTCATTGTTCAATATTCCTCAACTTCTTCATTGATATTCCTCTATTAATTCTCGTCAACTCGAAAGCAATTATCTCCACGAGATAAAATCCATTACTTAATGCACTATTAAGATAGTAATGTAAGTCTACATCCTCCACTACGATTCCATCAACTATCAACAATGGATTAAGGGTGATCAAGTCCTCAATTTGTCAATAGATATCTGACAATCATAATAAAGTGTAAACCATCATGACCAACTACAACAGTGTTCCTTCAAAATTTGTGCTTACGTCACCAAAATTATCATAATTCATCAACTCCCAAGATTATCTGAGCATGCCAACACCGACGTCTTACATTACATACTAATACACCTCTGACGATAACATCAGAACAAAATTTCTTTACATCGTTACCAATACTCATATTCTTAGAATCACATCCTCCCCTTCGCATTCCAACCATGACTCGCGGTTCAAAGATTCCAACCAACCCAACAACTTATACAACTTTTCGTCACTTACCAATAATCCCATAACACGGCAACAATCTGTTACTTAATTGTCGCTCTATCGTCATAAGGCTACTTAAACAACACATCACAATCCATTAGCGATGCTGAACATAGCAACTTGCTAAATTCCATTTCATAACAACTATACTTGTTATAACAGTAACCTTCTGAAACATCAGGAAATTGCACCATACTTGCACATCAATAATCCTTACATTGATTCTCATCCTTCGAGAAGTCAATCCTAACAATTCTTGATCATCCTTTTTTAAGATGCTCCCACTCGTTAAATGACCAAAATCTTAAATCCATGTTACCTTTGAATTTAGGAATCAACAAAGCTCCAACAACACTTGCTCTGTAGCCAATAACAACACACTAACTGATGTCCCTCAACCAAACATATCCGAGAAGCAAAGCTTCTCCCCCAATTAGCTTCAAATTAATTCCTGCAAACAGTCAACCAAAAGCAACAAGTACCGACAGTGTTCCACACACTTGTCGCGTACAAAGGAATTAAACAATGTTAGACAACACTGGCCGGACAGACCGACCTGCTCTGATACCAACTTGTAACACCCCAATTCTACCCCGGTAATTATTAAGAAAATCAGAGTTTCAAAATTCTTTTCAACGGCCAATTGGAGTATTACAATTCAACTTAACAACAACATGCTATCACAGATACATAACACATAAGTTCGGATGAACTTAAACAACATGAGTTTAACTTTATTAATATAAAATCAGCGGAACTACATTATTCAATTTGGAAGTTATAACAACTTTTCAACTTTAAAACCATTTTAAAACCAACAGTTACTTTTCATGTATCAACATGGTTATTCAACAACAAATCCAAAACAACTAAACAACTAGCGTTACATATCGGAGCGACTACCCAACTCGAACTAACGAACAACTAAATTATTGGGGTAACGTTATTAATATAAAGGTAACGCCAACAAAATATAAAGGGTGAGATATCGAAAAATATAAGTAAAAGTATGATAATTCATATATTAGGTAAAGAATCATACAATAATTACTACTTCAATCAACAAAATACGACATTCCACAAAATAACGTAAAATCAACAACAACTTCAAAATGCAACTCGAATGAGACTCGACTATGCAAATGCATGTGGATCCATTTGGAGTAAACTCATCATGTTATCGAGGCATTCAACAAGGCATAAGCCTTCAACTTTCAACTTGTGCCAATCCATGCCAATGTGGTGAGCATAGCTCCAACATAAAGATTGTCAATCCAGGCCAACTTAATAATGCAAATGCTATGTATGATACAACGACCACAACATCAACAACAACTTGAAACAACAACAACTTGGTAAAATAACCATATACTCTTGTCTTGCCAACCCCTTGTTGTGGTCGATTGTCTCTTTAACAACAAAATTATGGCTATATCGGTCGAACTTTGTAACAAATGGGGTTGGACGGTGTTAATTTATTTCATGCGCCTTATTTTTACAGCGTATTCCACATTTCACTTCTCAGTGCAAATAACGAAGCCATCCTAAAATAGGTGGATTTCACAAAAGCGGTTATCGGGAGGTTCTGTATGCCTTTGAGTACACCGTTCATTAATTCAATAAGATTTGTTGTCATGTAACCCCATCTTTGTCCATCATCGTATGACCTAGTCCATTTCTCCACCGAAATATTATCAATGCACCTACCTGCATCCGGATTTGACCTTCTAATCTCGTTGTGGTAGTGCTGGAACGAAGGTTGTGTTATGAATAACCCGCGTTCATTACTGTTTTCCGAAGTTGCTTGTCTTTGATCTCCCGCATAAAATTTTGGATGATATTTCTAACGCAGTAGACATGTGTTGAAGGGGGTTCATGCCAACCATTTACAGGATTGTTGTATGCACTCTAGATGATTCAATAGAGTAGGATATGGAGACACAGATTTCTTGATAAAGAAACTCCAAGCACCACCAATCTCTCCCTCAACTAGAGCAAAGGAAATTGGGAAAATGTTATTGCTGTCATCTTGTGCAACTGCTATCAGGAGCGTGCCTTTGTATTTCCCATACAACAATGTTATATCTATTTGAATAATAGGTTTTCATGACGCAAACCCTTTTATGCAAGGTTCAAAAGCCCAAAACAATCAACTAAAAATTCCATTCCCGTTGAGACAACTACCATCTGGGGCATACACGGGCAGTGTTTCTATGGTGTAAACAGTTCCAGGAGCATAAGTCTGAAGTGCATATAGATACCAAGGTAGCTCTTTGTAAGAATCCTCCCAGTACACTCAAATGCCTTGCACACAATTCCAATACACTCAAATGTCTCACACACAATTCCAGTATTCTGAACAGAGACCATACATCCAACATCCTGATGTGGGCACCTCGTCATCTAACTTTTCTCAACTTAGCCCAGATCTAGGCATACCTGAAGAATATGACCCAACCAACCCAACTTACCCTCAACCATCACAGCCACATAGTACCCATCGATCGCAATACCAAACTCCACAAGATCAATTTCAGTTTTACCTCCTTATTCCGACGACCAGTGCTATCAACCACCCATGGAACCCCACCCACCACCAAGACGACCAAACTTTGAGGGTATGGGTAACCGATTATTTCAAAGAGTATGTTGATCTGACGGATTTCATAGATCCTGAACGCATTGGCTACGCTGGACCCTCGACCCAGCCACTACAGGAAATTCATCGAAATCCACCAAGAACTAGGCGGGGACGCAACTGAGGAACTTGGAGTCGTACTAGATAATATGTATTTGTTTTTCTCATTATGTAATCCTTTAATTATTAATGAAAATCGAACTTACTCATAATCGTTTTGCACCTATCTTTTATTTTAAAAAAATAATAATAATTTTGCCCTATAGAAGCACTTAGGAGCCATCTGAGATGGCTTAGTGCAGACTGGATGCACCTATGCACGATCTCACACGGCGCCTTCGTTTAAAAAGTGAGTGTATGCGCCATCTGGGATGGTGACTTCTCTTGAATGTGGTCTGAAACATGGTTGTTTACGTAATTTTCTCTGAAACATGGTTATTTGTGTATTTTTTTCAATACTTGGTTATCAATAAAAAATTCACAATTTGTCAACTATTGTGGACCTGTAATTTGAATCTAATTTGATAATAATGTGTCTTATAATTTGATTTCAATGTAATACAATTTGACTCCAATTTTAGAGCAATGTGCATAAATTGGCAATACGTTAGAATAATGCAACAATTTTTGGACCTGTAATTTTCCTGTAATGTGACAATATATTTGACAGAATAATACAACAAATACATTTGATAAAATATTGCATAGTACAATACCATAAGTAACACCATGTAATTTGACTTAACAATACCATAATATCATAAATGGTTAAATGCATTTTACCCACTGTCATATTAGCGAGTTTTGATTTTTCCCCTTAAGAAAAAAAATTATGATTCCTCCTCGTAATACACAGATTCCTTGGCTATGGCCCCTGTTGAGCCCAGATTCCATTTTTCAATGACATAGCAGCCTAACTGGATTTTTATTTTGTTTTAGTTTTATTTCTTAATGCTACATGGATTAATTTGTTCTTTTATTTACTTTTTTTTAAAGAAAAGTTTATAAATTAATTATTTATGTAATTTATTTATATATTAATTATTAAAATTTAATAAACTGGGCCTAAAGCCCTTGATCCTTTCCATAGTAGCCCATTTAGACAATCTATTTTTCAATGCATTAACAATTATGTGTGTTGGCGTTATAAACTCTCATGTTGTCTTTGTAAAAAACAATGTGAGACTAATTAATACACCATGACTTTTTACGTGTAACTCAAACAAAGTTGTCACCACCACCTAATCTTGCAAGTGAACCATAACCTTGATGACGATTTTGATTATTCCTATGATGTGAAACAAACCTTCGTTGCCTAGCCTTTCTCTTCCTTGTAGGTGTGCTTGTTATATCATACACCAATAATGTCACTTGTTTCCCTTCAACTTATATACTGAACTAGCATGGCTTCTTCAACTTCCATCAAATATATAGTGTTATACTGATTTGGTAGAACAAACTACCTTTTGCATGTTTAATATATAACTCATTCTCTTTGGTTGAGTGTAAATATAATTTTTTTTCCCGAAGAATGCACATGGAAAAACTAGAATTATAATGCACTGTTAATGACTACACCTGAAAGCATCCTCAAGAAAACAGAGGCAAAAATATAGCATAAAAGATATGTTAATCCAATATTTTATATGTATGACATGTATTTTATCTTTCCACCTCGCAGCCGACGACAACTGCAGCTTCACAACACAAGCTCAACCATCATAAAAAATTCATACTCCTATCATAACATGCATTAATATAGAGGAACCCATTGCAATTGGATACACATCCAATCGTGTTACATGGATTAAAGGCATAATCATATGCCAAGTAAAGAGTTTGTTCAAAACAATTATATAAAATTGGTAGGAATTGTGTCTTGTGTGTTGGGGCAACTTCGGTAAGAGGTTCAATATAGTTCAAATAACGTTCAAAAGCTTACTTAGCTTATCAAATATGAGAATAAAATGAGTTGCAGGAAACTGTTTGGAAAATGGGATAGTCGAGAAAATGTTTTCTATATATTTTCATTGCTGGAGCATTTCCTTCATTTTTGTTTGAAGTTAGAGAATATAGATGGATCTTCATCTCCATTTGACATCTATATAGATGTAAATCGAAGAAAAAGGTTGTAACAATATTTCTATATACATGCCACAATTGTTGTCCATTTGTTGGATACACAATGTGGGAGTAAGTCCCCATAAAAGTTGATTTCTTGTTTCAATCAGAATCCAACAATAACAGTTAACAATTCACACAATAACAATAAATAATTATATTAAATACATGTGATTCATTAGTCAAATCTATATCATGCAACAACATAAGTCTTAGGGTTTTTCTTGATGTTTCAAATGCATGCAATTACATTGTTGTAAGGTATGCCAATCAATTCTCACTTCCTACATGAGCAAGTTTCCTTCTTAAGATCAACACGGTAAGTGTCATTGCCATTTGTCACACCAAATATGGACATGTCATCATCTCCATGCCATGTAGGACTCTACACTTGTGCTTCATTCTTATGCTTCTCAATTACCAGTTGGAGTTTAGGACATATTGACCCTATGTAGCCTTGAATCTTCCTCTTATGACTTGCAATCCTCTTTGTGATGTAATGTTTGATGCCTTTCAATAGGGTGATAATAAGCTTCTCTATATGCTCTAAAATTGCCATATTGATATTTCACACATGTTGTTGACCTATAAACCACACTTTGAATAAGTTTTGAAGTGTGATCTACTCCAATGGCTATAAGGTATATCCACCATGTCTTTCCAAGCTCCGTCTTTCATTTTCTTCATTTTCAGCATTACCTTTTCCCAAACAAGTATTGTTCTTCCAACAATACTTTCTTGAACATATATTATCATCACCAATGTTAGCATCATCAATGTTATCATCATCAATGTTAGCTTTATCAATGTTAGTATCAGCATCATCAATGTTAACATCACTATTTGCATATTTGAAACTAGTACATTGTACATCATCATCTCCCTCAATCTTAGTAACTAATTCACCCTCATCAACAATATCAGGAATTTCCACTTGATGCTCCACATATATGTCAACTACATCATATCGTACCACATCTTTTGAAAATTACAGAACATCCTCATCATTGTTCAAAGGATTAAGACCACGAGCAAAACTATATGCAGGGTTCCAATACCACAGGCACTTAATATTTGCATAGCCCTCAGTCTTAATCATACCTTTAATTTCCATGTATGACATATAATCTACATCTTTATCCCAGTTCATCTTAGTAACTTGTCCATAACATACCACTTAACAGGTTCCTAAACTAGTTGTCCCTTATGGTGTATCCTTAACCTAACTTTAGTAGTCTTAGCTGGCCTGATAAATATTCGACGAAAGCAATTTCAAATTAACACAAGCAAACACACAGGACCATAATTTCAAATTAACATAAACAATACTCAACAACCGTGATCAAAAATAAATAAATAGACCAAACACTTAGGGCACCACTAACAATAGCAAAAGGGACAAAGAAACATACCTGAGACATTACTTGACATCATCGTTTCTCATCTTTTCATGTTCTGGATTCATTATCTTCATTGAAATAACTTTAGTCTTTGCAACCCACGTTCTGATTTGAAGTTGAACTTGAAAATAAAGGTAAATGAAAACACAATTTAAGACCCAATAGTGAATGAAAAGAGATTAGAATCAATTATAAAGAAGTTGAAAGATTATTATTAATTTTAATATAATTAAAATAATATTATATGTTCAATATTTTATAGTTTATAATATTGAATTAATTAATAAAATATACTCACATGATGATATTGATTAAGCTAAAATAATACCACCTCATTAAAAAATATGATACAACAGTTAAAATGGATGGTAGGTCAAGTAAATTCCAAGACATATTAAATAAAGGGACAAGACTCACTGACTTTCTGATAAAAACTAAATGCTAAAAATGCATTTAAACCTTTCTTAAATTTAGATCTTGTTAGCAAAAGATAAATAAATATAAATTTCAGAAATCTAGACACTTGTTTACCAAAGTAAAGAAGGGACACGTGTCAAGCAAAAGAAACACCACTTTACACCCAAAACGCCGCGTTTCAAGTGTAGTTGTTCTCTGAATCAGTTTTCAGTTAGGTCACAACCGTTTTCATCAATCCAACGGATCCGAAAATCAACCGAATTTTCGATCTTCAAATTCCTCAATTTTCAATTGGTATGATCCCATTCCCTTCAATTTTCGTAATTTCCCCAATTTCCCTAATTTCCATGGTTTCTTCAAATCAATTTTGCATTTTGATGATTTTTTTTGAGTTTTCTTCAGGTTCTTGAAGAACTATAGTTAAAGTTTTAATTTTTAAGATTAGAACAATGGAAACTCAAAGTACTGATGATAATAGTGGTGATGTTGATGTTAATGTTGGAGGGGTTTCAGCTGATGTAGACGTTATTGGTGATTTGGAAATGAGTGTAGCTTGTTTCTCTGAGAAAGTTTCAAACTTGAGTATTTTCATGATGAATTTGGAGACTTTGGAAGCTGAATTTGAGGGTTTACTTGTTATGGGTGAAGAGAATATGGATGTGGGTTGTGTTTTAAAGGGTTTTGAATTTGATTTGTTATGTGGGGTGTTGGATTCTGAGGTTAAAGATTTGGGTTTGGTTTTGGATACTCTTTATGCTGGGATTTCTGAGGCTACGGAGAGGGTTTCGTCTTTTGGTGATTGGGAAGATAGGTTGGTTGAATGTGAAGAAAGTTTGAAGATGTCTGAGGAGCAGTTTTATGAGATTAAGAAACAATCTGTTAGTTTTCATAGGCTTTTTGCTTCTGAGAAGAAGGAGGAGAATGGTAAGTTGAGGATCTTAATGATTGGGATTTATTCATGTAGTTATTGTTTTTATTTGCGCATTGATTATGTTGCTTGTTTTTTATCTGTTCATGATCTTGCCTTTTCCATTTGATTGATTTATGTATTTATTTATTTGTGGGGTCTACTTTAATTTTGACGTGTATGTTACGGTTGGAACACTTAGAATTGATTTGGGATGTGTAGAACTGATTATGACATGTTTGGTTGCTCTCGAGTAGAATTGATTATGCTTTCCAGAATTGATTATACTTTAAGCTAAGATTTGCAGCTATGTAATTCTTTGTTGTGTTGGAGAGTTGTGTTGTGGTTGATTGTCGGTGTAAATAATTTTACGCTGCCAATGTATGTCATATTTTCTCTTTCTAATAAATATTTCTTGTCCTTTTTTATCGGTGGGATTTTCAATGACGACAGGTAATGTTGAAGAGGGTGGAAATGTCCAAGAGGATAATCGAGATTTGGATGTAAGCAACACGATGAACATTCAAACAACTTTGAGGATGCTTGAGAAATCTCTGGCAAATGAAATAGATCTCGAGAAGAATTTCAACGACTCGAAGAAAATTGAAGAAAAACTAAAACAAAGGATCGCTTCTTTAGAAGACGGGCTAATTCAAACAGAGGAAGAAGCAATTGAAGTTTGGGAAAGATGGTCTGAAGCAGACAACGCCCGTGAGATCCTGAAGGGAATTTCAAATGAATTGTTGGCTAAACTCAAGATTTCTCAGTTCAATTTGATCGGTTTAAGAAAAAATGAATCTGAGCTTACGGCTAAATTGGAAACTTCTATACAACAATTGAAAAGTAGGGACGCTAAGATATCCGAAAGCAAGACAAATGGAGATTTTGAAGTTGTCTATTTAAGTGACAAGGTGTGTTCACTTGAGAAGCAGCTACAAGAAACTGAACGCCAGTTAGTGAATGTGAAAGCCTCTGCCGATGAATATCAACAACAGTATAATGTTACATGTTCCCAAATTAGAGACATGGATAACGTTATCATTGAACTGAAAGAAAACGCATCAAATGCAGAAAACCGGGCTAATGCAGCAGAAGTTCAGTGCAAAGTCTTGACGGAAACTAATGAAGAACTCACAAAGGAGCTGGCTCTTTTAAAAGATGGTGGTATAACATCCGAGAGTGTAGAGTTACTTGAGAGGCAGCTAAAGGAGTATGATTTAAAGCTGCAGAATGCAGTAGCGTCTGCCGAAGCTAGTCAAGAAAAGCAAAAGATGTTGTATTACACAATCGAAGATATGAAACACGTAATAAAAGATCTAAAGTCAAAGGTTTCTAAAGCTGAGAGTTTAGCTGACAGTGCAGAGGAGAAGTGTATCATATTATCTGAATCTAATGCGGATTTAAACGAGGAAATAAGTTTCTTGAGGAATCGATTGGAATACTTGGAGGGATCGCTGCGCCAAGCGGAGGAAGCGAAAAGGGCAACTGCAAAGGATATTGGAAAGCGAACCAAAGTTTTCAAAAGTTTGGTGACACAACTAGCATTGGAGAGAGAGCATCTTAATAAGAAGGTAAGATCAAGCTTTTGAAATCTCGTTTCAGTCCACTACATTATACTACTCCCATACCGACCTGCACTGATATCTCTGAACTACATAATGTTTAATTTGAGTATCTTTTGCTCATAAATCTGCATAGAATGATAATTTGTGTGTTGGAGGGATTTGCATAGAATGATAATTTCCGTCCTTTATTTGCAGTTATCCTCCTTAGCAAGCGAGAACAAAATTTTGGTGGTGAAGCTGAAGCAGGCATATAAGGATCCTTCTCAAGAAGCTAATGCGACTTTGTCTTCTGAGCACGAGGTTGGCACTTTAGATTTTATCAACATGTTTTATATTTGTATACGTTTCCGATATAGAATCTTCTTAGTAGTTAACATACGATATTAGTTGGCTTAAAGATGTATGCTCTTTTAACCCATTCTCTTAGACTTATACATGTTCTAAAAGATTGTCTGCATTAAAGTCGGCTGGCCTATTAATAGTATAAATTACAATTTTGTTAAACCAATACCTCAGATTTTGAACTATGTAGACTTCCTCCTCCTCACTCTACAACTAAGATAGAAACTGAGCTAAATTACTTCCTCCGTATAAAATATAAGCAACTTTGAACTACCGTTATTAAAGCTAACAACCAATTATGATGAGAGGAATCAACAATAAATATCATACAAGGTTAATTTTGTAAATGTGTTATTTTTACGAGATCCATAAGATTAGTTACTTTTAAGGGCATATGTTAATAATGGCCCTTTCATAAGGACGCGTGGTCTGCCACGTAATAAGACCATTACCACTCAATAACTCCTGTTTGGACGGGTGCCCTTGGCCAAATGGATTGGTTCGGGTCGGGTGATCACATGATCCCTCACGTCACGCCCGCCCAACTTATCCTCTGATCTCTTACATTGCTCTTGGGCCGATCGCGTTATGGGTTGGTCTCTTCCAAGGCCCAGTTAAAGTTAATCTCAATGCAGGTTCCATCCCTGACTTGCGAATGAAGTAGATTCACCGACAGAGATTGATCACCACTAAATGGAGGTGGAAACTTTGTACATATATCTTGGTAACTTAAAAAAACTAGTTCTGGAATTCGAATCATAGGAGAATTCTGATCCACAATGAAACACCTGCCACTAAAATATTATTTAGATCTAGTTACATACCAACAGAGTAATTATAAATTATAATAACATTTTATCATTTCCGTGAAATGTTCAATCATTATTAGCCTTGATACTATTTGATTTTATCTTAATTGTGCTTTATTTTAGTTCTTTAAGCCACTCCTTAACAACGAGGGGCACATTTTTATTGGAATAAACACCCTGAAAATATAGAATACTTTCTGCAATTTCTGATAGATAAATGTAATAACTGAAGAGAAGTATGGACAGAGCAAAGTTCTAATTGCTGTTCCTATTTATCTTTTCCAGGAAAACAAGTCATTCAAAACTTCATCCGCAAATAATGATGAAGTAACGTTGGATTCTACATCAGATGTTGGGACTGTGAGGAGAATAGATGCAGGAGTTCTTTCCTTTAAGTCCTTATTAATATCATTGCTTGTTATCGTGATTTCAGTTGCGACCTTTCTGTATTTCCAAGGACTTGAAATGAATTTTGATGACAGTCCATGAGTTGATTGTCATCAGGAGTTTTTGCTTTGCTTTTGGATAAGGCAAGAAACTATTTGTGGAATAGAATGAAAATCCATTGACATTGTAGGTATTAATGAAAAGTATTGTGTAGTAATCAAATTTTGTTCCAATAGTATTTTCTTCTTTTGTGGCATATATTATTCTTTTCCTTTCTAACATGTTTCTATTAGGAGTATTTATCTCCTTGCAACACCCTATAACAGTAAAAATAATTTTAAAAAGAAATGTCATATACAAGTAACCAGAGAATCAAAACAATCGGGTGAATAAAATATTAGATATGAAGCACGGACACTTGAATCGACATTGACATAAAACATCAATAATAATTTGAAAAATGTTTTGTTAGTAAAATTTCTTTTCCTTTATTCACTCTTGTCTTTCACATTTACTACATCATTTCCTTTAACTCACCCAAAGTGTCATGAAGGTGAAAGTCACACCTTGTTTCAATTTAAGAAAGGATTTATCATCAATAAGTCTGCTTCGGTCAATCCTCTGAGTTACCCTAAACAGCATCTTGGAATGCAAGCACTGAATGCTGATTCATGGGATGACATTAAATGTGATGAACATACAGATCATCATATGATTCACTTTAATCTCAGAAGCAGCCAACTCCATGGTACAATGGATGGAAATATCACTCTCTTTCGTCTCGTACACCTTCGACATCCCGATTGTTCAGACAATGACTTCAATTACTCTCAAATACCACCTAAGATAGGTGAGCTTTCACAACTAATATATCTGAATCTTTCTCACACAGTTCCTTTTGGCGATATTCCACCACAAGTTTCACAGTTGTCCAAGTTGTTGTCTCTTGATCTAAGCCTCTATGCTACAACATTTCATGAAAATAGTGCAGTCAATATGTTGCAACTCAAACAAAACCTGTCTTAGAAGCATAATTAAAAACTCAACAAAACTTGAGATGCACCTCAACTTTGTGACAATTTCATTTACTTTATCCGACATAATCACAAATCTTTCTTCGTCGCAAGCACTATCTCTTATGGATTCTGTCATTCTGAGTTGTATGGCGAATTTCCAGTGGGAGTATTTCATCTTCCAGAATTGAAATTTCTGAATTTGAGACATAACTCAAATCTCAGTGGTAGGTTGCCTGAGTTTTTCAGTCTAGTTCACTCACTAAGTTATTCCTTGGTGAGACAGATTTCCATGGTACACTCATCTAGCAGGAAATCATCAATATCAGGAACATATCCATCCCACTTCATCTCATCCACAAGCAAATGAGTTTGCTCATATATCTCCTCAGATCTTGGATGTGCCTTGTCCCCGACAAGAAACGCGTGCACCTCGTCTCTTATCTCAATCCAGCTACATCCTGGCTCCTTCTTTAACTTATAATTCTTCATTAAACTTCTTATTTTCGCAACCTCGCCCCAAATTCCTGCAATAGCATATACATTCGATAAAAGAACGTAAGCAGAAGAATCTTGGGGGTCCAACTGCAATAAAGAATCAGCTGCTTTTTCTGCAACTTCGACATTCCCTTGCAACTTGCATATACCGAGTAAAGTTCTCCATATTACATCGTCAGCTTCAAAAGGCATGCTTTCGATAAGCTTCAAAGCTTCATTTACTTGGCCTGACCTACCTAATAGATCTACCATACATGAATAATGCTCCATCTGGGGTTCTAAACCGTATTCACTTCGCATTTTCCGAAAGTAATGTAGCCCTCTATCTACAAAACCCATATGTGCACAAGCTCTGAGGACTGAAATAAAAATTGTATGGTTTGGTTTCACATTCTGAAGCTGCATATCCTCGAATAATTTAATGGCATCTTCTCCAAGTCCATGGTATGCGTATGCACAAATCATGGCGCTCCAAGTCACGTAGTCCCGCTTAGGCGCCTTCTCAAACATTACACGCGAATCCTGCATATTTCCACATTTTGAATACATGTCTACAATAGTGCTCGCTATATACACATCTGAATGCAACTGTAGCTTTAAAATTTGTCCATGAATCTGCTTTCCAAGTTCGACGGTAGCCAAATTAGCGCAAATATCGAGTATCGTAGCATATGTGAAGTTGTCGGGTATTACACCGACTTGTAGCATATGAGAAAAATACCTCAACGCATTTTCACCTTGCTTTTGCAACGAGAAACCCGAAATTATTGAATTCCAAGAAACAGTTGTTTGCTCTTCCAATCTCTCATGAATCTTTTCTGCCTCCACTAGCATTCCACACTTGCAATACATATCAATCATGGCACTTCCAACAAACCAATCTAATCCCATTCCCGACTTAATAACTCTTCCATGGATCTCCATACCATAGTTCAAAGCTTTCTGACCGGCACATGCCTTTACAACACTGCCGAAAGTAAAATCATCGGGTTCCATAGTTGACCGCAACATCAAAACAAAGAGTGAAAGCGTTTCTTCTACTCGTTCATTTTGCTCGTGAGCGGCAATGATAGCATTCCAAGACACAGCATCCTTTCTTTCCATATCATCAAATATCAAACAAGCTTCCATCAATGCTCCACATTTTGCATACATGTCTAAAATGGTATTCGCAACACAGATATTAAACTCCAAACCACATTTGACCGCTAATCCATGCAGTTGAATCCCTTCCAAATAGCCTTTGATCGCTGAACATGCAGTCAAAGCACCAGACAAACTAATTTCGTCGAACCCAAGATAAGACTTCTGTAAAGACTGAAAAATCTTCAACGCTTCAAGACCTTGATCTTGTCGTGCATATCCAACAATAATGGCGTTATGAGATTGCCGAGTAGGGTTAGGGAATGTGTTAAATACCTTTCGAGCTTCAAACATTCTGTCACATTTAGCATACATATCTAACGTAGCAGTTCCGACTATACTATCATATCCAAAATTAGTCTTTAGAGCATAAGCATGCAACTGTGTGCCAAATTCAAAAGCAGATAATCCGGCACACGCCCTAAACGCACTAGCAAAGGTCGATTGACTCACCCCTATACCTTCTTTCAGCATATCCGTATACAATTTCAATCCCTCAATAAACCGATCATTTCGAACATAGCCTGCAATTACAGCACTCCAACACACCGAATTCCTCTCCGGCATCGCATAAAAAACCTTAAAAGCATGATCAAGTTTCTTACATGTTGAATACAAATCCACCAGAGCAGTACCCGTTACTACATCACTCTCGAAACCCATCTGAATCGCAATACAATGAACCTGAAGTCCTAAACAATAATCTTCAATACCACTACACGCTTTCAAAACAACAGCAAAACTAGCATAATCATGAGAAATATTCAACAATCTCATCTTGACAAAAACCTCAATCGATTTTCGATGAATCCCATTTTGCAAATAACACGAAAGCAAAGTGTTCCACGAAACAACATCTCTCTCTGGCATCGAATCAAACAAAAACTGCGCAAACCCCATGTTTCCAACTCCAGCATAGCCAAATATCATAGTGTTCCAAGAAATCACATCCCGTTGAAACATTCTGTCGAACACGTTGAACGCGTAATTCATATTTGAACATTTGCAGTATAACTGAAGCAAACAGTTGGAAACAAATATGGTGGGAACAAACCCAGTTACTATCATCTGTGAATGAGCTTGTTTGCCAGGTTTCAGAGCTTTAAGGTTGGAACATTTTTGGAAAATATGGGAAAATGTTAGTTTGTTTGTGAGGTTCATTTTGAGACTTGGAAGATGAAACGACGAGACACGGTAGGTACGACGTAACATGTATTGTCTATGTTTGACTATATACTGTACGATGATTCTAATATGTATGTATGATTCGGTTAGGTTCCGTTCGGCGGGATTTTGAGGGTTCAAAACAAAATAATGGTGTTTTTCTTAATTTTGTTTCACAAAATGGTTTTTAGCTTTTATTCAAAACCAAATTTATTTTATTAAGTATTATTTTGAGATGGGAGTGTTTGCGGTGTGTTTTGGGTGGTTTTGATGCAAAAATTCATCTGAACTGCGAGAGAAAACGGTGTGCAGTTTAGTTGACTTTTAGAAAAAAAACTAAACCGAACCAATGCGATTTGGTTCGGTTCGATTGATTTGATTTCTTACAAATATTTTGTTGAGTTATATATACATGGATGACAACATAATTTTGTATTTGATCATTCATACACTATCTAATAACAACAAAACTCGTCATATTTAGACAACAACATCTCATTTAATATGTAAAAATTATACCAGACAAAAGTAAAATAATAAACATGAAATAATAACATAAAACAATATCAAAAATATTATAATGAAACAAAAAATAATAGAAGAGATAAGAGATTAGTGAAGATGATAAAGACATAACATAAGTGATGAGAGATTAGAGATAAAAATATGCGATAAAACAAAATTGAAAGAGAAAACATTTGTATAAAAATGAGAAGGTGGAAAAGAAAGAATATAAGAGAGTAGAGATTAAAGAAGAAGAGCCAAAATGTAAGTGGTGAAGATGGCGCAATAATGTTAGTAGAAATTTAAGAAGACTGAAACTTAAACCATAAGTGTAAGGATGAGAAAATTGTTCGTAATCATAAGGCTAATATATAATAGATTTATGTTTGGGTTAGATGCGAATTAAGTAAAATTTAGGTTGTAACATAATTCAATTTGATTTAGTTTGGTTTGGTTCGGTTTGCAAAATATAAACCACAAACCGAATCGAACCATATGATTTTTTTAAAAGATGTTCCAAACTAATCTGAATCAAATGCGATTTTTTGCGATTTGGATTTGATTTGGTTTGCTTTGTAATTTTTTATTGGGTTGATTTGATTTTGAACATCCTATTTTGAGGACTTAAATTAAAAATAAAAAAAATTATTTGGAAGTTATAATTGATAGTTCTAAAAGGTATATTCTAGCAATGATGTTCTATAGTTGTCATAGTTATTGTAACGCCCAGAAATTTAGTTAATTATTTAATTAAATTATAGCCGAATTGATTAAATGGATTATCGGAAGTTGGAATTAATTTAGTGATGAATTAATTTTAGTTGTAGAATATTATTGAAAATAATATTAGAAATAAGTATAGATTAATAAGTTATTTAGCTGGATCTATTTGGTGTTAGAAGTATTAGAAAGGAGGTGTAGAATTGGTCCAATAAGAATTCATGGGAGAAGTAATAATTGATTTATTAATTAATGATAAAATATTAGGTTTTATATACTAGTAGTAATAGGAATTAGGTTTTCACGTAAAGAAAACAAAACAAGAACAAGGAATTGGAAAGAGGGTTTGGAAGAGAGGATACGAGAAGTGCCAGAACCGGAGATTAAGATTTCGATCGGGAGTTGAACTGTCTTTGAATCCAGGTAAGGGGTGAGGTTCTAACTCTATAACTAGGTTTATGATGGATGGTATGTGGGGATTGGTTTATTTGAAATTATCGTGTGTGTATGTTTGATTCTGTGTGAAAAGTTGTTGTTTTGTTGCTACTGCAATGTTGCATTTTTTTTTATAAAGTTGCAGAAATGCAAACGATAAATTGGTTGTTGAAAATTGTTTTTGTAAAGTTGTTGTCGCTGAGAAAAATTATGTTATTGTAATTATATATTGTTCTGGAATAGAAACAATGTTAACAAAAAGAAATCACAGAAACTCGCGTCGTACCAACTGTCACAGAGGAGTGTTGAACGACACATTTTGGACAAGTGTGCATAGGGGCACACTATGCCTACCGAACGACATGGATAGAAGAATGGGGGGTGCTGATCGACACCTGGATACTTGGAAAGAGTCTGTCGGGGGCACACTCATATTTCTTGCCTTTTTATTTGTTTTGTGATACTGTGTGTGTCTGTTAGTACTTGGCATACTATAACATATGGGTAGAAATCAACCTAATTCAATAATAGAAGTATTGGTACAATAATAGTTTAATAATATAAGAATTAAATAATTAAGTTAATTAGATAACTTAAGTTAATTAATTAGTTAGTCTAATTATTACAACAAGGCGGCTATATCCTATTTAAATAATTTAGTACTTCTTATGCAATTAAAAGGATTGTACGTGTACATGTAGCAGTAGAGTTAACAATAAAATATAATGGAAGTAAATAATAGAGTATTATTAAATAGTAGTAACAGTGATACATTAGTTGAAGCGATCAGTTAGAAGTAGAAGCGATGGTCAGAAGTTCTGATGGTCAGAAGCAGAGACTTCTGATATTGCCTCCAGAAGGATTCCCTTGTAGAAGGTGGGGGCCACATGGTATTGTGAGGTGGATGTCTCACCCCCTCTTGGGACAATTTTGTTTCGTTTTTTCTTGTTTCCCTGGTACAGTTTACACTACCCTTGCTTTCTATACTTTTATTAGTAATTAGTGGCCATGGTGTTAGTAAAAAGTAAGGACACATGGATAACTAATTAATAACAAATATTGGTAGAAGATAATTTAGTAGAAAGGTATATTAGTGAGTAGTTGGTAGCAGTGGAAGAAGTGGTTAGTATTCAACAAGTTTTAAATGTCGAAGTAACAATAGAAAAATTATTAATAATTAAATGACAGTAAAAAATTAGCAGTATATGTATTAACAAATCAATAACAGAAACAATAGATAAATGATTTAGCAGGTTAATTTAAAATAGCAGTAGAAATAAAGTAACATGAATTTAGTTATTTTAGCAGCAATGATGCCTTTAGCAGAATCATAAGATAGCAGTACCAGCAAAATTTGATGATAGTAAAGTTAGAGGTAGATATTTATAGTACTGGTATTTATAATTTAATTTCAGAATGGATAGGCTATGGAAGAATAGTAAAACCAGTACCGAATTAACCGAGTTAGTAAATTAAGCGGTATAATTAGTTGTCCGTAATTAATTGAAAATTGTCGGGATGGTTCGTATATTTTAGTAGGTGATTACGATTGTTTTATTTTGTTGAAATTGTGTTGAATGTATCGTGTTGTTGAATTGTTTGTGAATTATTGGCGAAAATGTTATCAGATATTGTTGTTATTTATGCGAAGTTGCAGGGTGTTTTTAGTGACGATAATTACCTCTAATATTTGGTAATATCAGTGATATAGGTGTATGCCTCGTGAAGTGAATTTATGTTGTTGTTGCATGTTGTTAGTGTTGCATTACATTTGCATCCTTGTGAAGGCCCGTATTGGCGGAATTGTGAAGAAGGATTATGCCTCGTGCCTCTATTAATTGGCAATAGTGAAGGGAGCTCAAGCTCTGTTGGTACCACATGCATATGCATTGTTGCGTCTCATTTGAATTGACATAAATTTAATGTTGTGAATTGATTAATGAGGTTGTAGTTGTGAAGTGAATTGATTATTGATGTTGTAACTGCGAATTGATAATTTTTGTATGATTTAATTCTAATATATTATTCATCATACACTTATTTATATTGGTAGATATCACACTCTTTGTTTGTTTCTCCGCTGCCTTTATACTGGTAACGTGTAGGTAACAAGGAGTAAAGACTTAGTAGCGTGTCAGTGTCATCGCTATGATACGTAACACTCGTGGGTAATGAACACTTAATTGTTTTATGTTGTCTTCTTTTCGGTTGAACTTAAGTTGTGATTTCAAGAAGTTGTTTTCCTTTGAATTAAGTTGTTTAAAAGATGCTATGTTTCTTTTGAAGTTTTCAAAAATTATGAATCTGCTGCGTAGTTATTAAATAAAGTTGAAGTATTTTGAAGACTAATAAATTGTTATGAGTTCTATGAATTATTAAGTGCTATGTATCTGTTCTGTGAAGATATTATGTTGTTGGTTTTCAAGTTTATAATGTAATGCCTCATGTTTGTGGAAATTTTGAAACTCTTATTTTAATTATAATTACAAGGTAGATTTGGGGTGTTACATTAGTGGTATCAGAGCAGGTCGGTCGGTCCGGCCAGGTTGTTGTGTTGTTAACAATCAAGTATTGTTAATTACTTTTATCTGACTGTTGTTTATGTTGTAGTGCTTAGTTGAAATGGCTGGAAGAACGATGCTGCAATTGTTGCTGCTTTGGAAGCAATGACTCGTGCTATGGAGAATCAATCGAATACGGGCAGAGATGCTGGATCCCAAAGTTTGGCAACTTTCCAGAGGAGAATCTGCCGGTGTTCAAGGGCAAGCATGATCCCGATGGGGCTTTGGAATGGTTGAAAGAAATCGAGAGGATCTTTCGCATGATGAATTGTACTACAGCGTAGAAGGTCCGATATGGAACTCATATGTTAGTAAGTGAGGCTGAGGACTGGTGGTTAGAAATGCATCAGAGATTGGATACTTCTGGTGAAGAGGTCACTTGGGTTGTGTTCCGTAAGGAATTTCTGAGAAAGTATTATCCTGAAGATTTTCGGGGTAAGAAGGAAATTGTATTCCTTGAATCAAGCAGGTAATATGTCATCGAGTACGCAAAGTTTGTAGAGTTGGCTAAGTTCTATCCGCATTATAGTGCGGAAATTGCTGAGTTCTCGAAGTGCATCAAGTTTGAGAATGGGTTGCGCTCTGAGATCAAGAAGGCGATTGGGTATCAGAAGATTCGTGTTTTCTCTGATTTGGTGGATAGTTTTAGAATTTTTGAGGAGGATAACAATGCTCATTACAAGATAGTTAATGAGAGGAGGAGCAAGAATCAGAATCGCGGTAAGCCGTATGATGCTCCGGCTGGTAAGGGAAAACAAGAAGTTGCTAAGGGCCAGAGAACTAGTTAGGGAGACGCTCCTGCTAGTGTGACTTGTTTCAAGTGTGGGAAACCTGGTCACAAGAGTAATGTGTGCACTGCTACTGATGTAAAGAGGTGTTTTCGTTGTGGCAAGGTTGGACATGCAGCTCCTGAGTGTAGGCATAAGGCAGATGTCTGTTTCAATTGTGGTGAGGAAGGCCATATTAGTACTCAATGTCAGAAGCTGAAGAAAGCGCCTGGTGCGAAGGTGTTTGCGTTGGTTAAAACTCTAACGGACGAGATACCGAGGTATGTTTTCATGGATCTAACTCGTTGATTGTTATGATTGATGATGATTGAGTTGAAGAGAATTTTATGTGTGCATTGGATTTTAATTATTGTAAGTTGTGGTTATGTCGGAGGGTTAGATGTAGAGAGAAGTCAAGAATGGTTGTGTCGGATAAATTTTCAAGGATGAAAATATTCTAAGTGGGGGAGAGTTGTAATGCCCGGAAATTTAATTAATTATTTAATTAAATTATAGCCGAATTGATTAAGTGGATTATCAGAAGTTAGAATTAATTTAGTGATGAATTAATTTTAGTTGTAGAATATTATTGGAAATAATATTAGAAATAAGTATAGATTAATAAGTTATTTAGCTGGATCTATTTGGTGTTAGAAGTATTAGAAATGAGGTGTAAAATTGGCCCAATAAGAATTCATAGGAGAAGTAATAATTGATTTATTAATTAATGATAAAATATTAGGTTTTATATAATAGTAGTAGTAATAGGAATTAGGTTTTCACGAAAAGAAAAGAAAACAAGAACAAGGAATTAGGAAGCACGAGGGTTTGGAAGAGAGGATACGAGAAGTGCCAGAACCGGAGATTAAGATTTCGATCGGGAGTTGAACTGCCTTTGAATCCGGGTAAGGGGTGGGGTTCTAACTCTATAACTAGGTTTATGATGGATGGTATGTGGGGATTGGTTTATTTGAAATTATCGTGTGTGTATGTTTGATTCTGTGTGAAAAGTTGTTGTTTTGTTGCTACTGCAATGTTCTATTTTTTTATAAAGTTGCAAAAAATTCAATCGATAAATTGGTTGTAGAAAATTGTTTCTGTAAAGTTGTTGTCGTTGAGAAAAATTATGTTATTGTAATTATATATTGTTCTGGAATAGAAACAATGTTAACAAAAAGAAATCACTGAAACTCGCGTCGTACCAACTGTCACATAGGAGTGTTGAACGACACATTTTGGACAAGTGTGCAGAGGGGCATACTATGCCTACCGAACGATATGGCTGGGAAAATGGGGGGTGCTGATCGGCATCTGGATACTTGGAAAAGGTCTATCGTGGGGCACACTCATATTTCTTGCCTTTTTATTTGTTTTGTGATACTGTGTGTGTCTGTTAGTACTTGGCATACTATAGCATATGGGTAGAAATCAACCTAACTCAGTAATAGAAGTATTGGTATAATAATAGTTTAATAATATAAGAATTAAATAATTAAGTTAATTAGATAACTTAAGTTAATTAATTAGTTAGTCTAATTATTATAGCAAGGCGTCTATATCCTATTTAAATAATTTAGTAGCTCTTATACAATTAAAAGGATTGTACGTGTACATGTAGCAGTAGAGTTAGCAATAAAATATAGTGGAAGTAAATAACGAAGTATTATTAAATAGTAGTAACAATGATACATCAGTCAGAAGTTATGATGGTCAGAAGTAGAAGCGATGGTCAGAAGTTCTGATGGTCAGAAGTAGAAGTGATGGTCAGAAGCAGAGACTTCTGATATTGCCTCCAGAAGGATTCCCTTGTAGAAGGTGGGGGACACATGGTATTGTGAGGTGGGAGCCTCACCCCCTCTTGGGACAATTTTGTTTCATTTTTTCTTGTTTCCCTGGTACAGTTTACACTACCCTTGCTTTCTATACTTTTATTAGTAATTAGTGGCCATGGTGTTAGTAAAAAGTAAGGACACATGGATAAGTAATTAATAACAAATATTGGTAGAAGACAATTTAGTAGAAAGGTATATTAGTGAGTAGTTGGTAGCAGTGGAAGAAGTGGTTAGTATTCAACAAGTTTTAATTTTCGAAGTAACAATAGAAAAATTATTAATAATTAAATGACAGTAGAAAATTAGCAGTATATGTATTAACAAATCAATAACAGGAACAGTAGATAAATGATTTAGCAGGTTAATTTAAAATAGCAGTAGAAATAAAGTAACATGAATTTAGTTATTTTAGCAGCAATGATGCCTTTAGCAAAATCATAAGATAGCAGTACCAGCAAAATTTGATGATAGTAAAGTTAGAGGTAGAAATTTATAGTACTGGTATTTATAATTTAATTTCAGAATGGATAGGCTATGGAAGAATAGTAAAACCAATACCGAATTAACCGAGTTAGTAAATTAAGCGGTATAATTAATTGTCCGTAATTAATTGAAAATTGTCGGGACGGTTCGTATATTTTAGTAGGTGATTACGATTGTTTTATTTTGTTGAAATTGTGTTGAATGTATCGTGTTGTTGAATTGTTTGTGAATTATTGGCGAGAAATATGTTACTGTATATTATTGTTATTTATGCGAAGTTGCAAGGTGTTTTTAGTGACGATAATTACCTCTAATATTTGGTAATATCAGTGATATAGGCGTATGCCTCGTGAAGTGAATTTATGTTGTTGTTGCATGTTGTTAGTGTTGCATTACATTTGCATCGTTGTGAAGGCCTGTATTGGCGGAATTGTGAAGAAGACTTATGCCTTGTGCCTCTATTAATTGGCAATAGTGAAGGGAGCTGAAGCTCTGCTGATACCACATGCATATGCATTGTTGCGTCTCATTTGAATTGACATAAATTGAATGTTGTGAAGTGAATTGATTAATGAGGTTGTAGTTGTGAAGTGAATTGATTATTGATGTTATAACTACGAATTGAGAATTTTTGTATGATTTAATTCTAATATATTATTCATCATACGCTTATTTATATTGGTAGATATCTCACCCTTTATTTGTTTCGTCGTTGCCTTTATACTGGTAACGTGCAGTAGGTAACGAGGAGTAAAGACTTAGTAGTGTGTCGGTGTCATCGCTCTGATACACAGCACTCGGGGGAATGAACACTTAATTGTTTTATGTTGTCTTCTTTTCAGTTGAACTTAAGTTGTGATTTGAAGAAGTTGTTTTCCTTTGAATTAAGTTGTTTAAAAGATGCTATGTTTCTTTTGAAGTTTTCAAAAATTATGAATCCGCTGCGTAGTTATTAAATAAAGTTGAAGTATTTTGAAGACTAATAAATTGCTATGAGTTCTATGAATTATTAAGTGCTATGTATCTGTTCTGTGAAGATATTATGTTGTTGGTTTTCAAGTTGATAATGTAATGCCTAATATTTGTGGAAATTTTGAAACTCTAATTTTAATTATAATTACCGGGTAGATTTTGGGTGTTACAGTTATCATATGTTTTTTTGAGAACCAGAAACAAAATAGTTGAGAACAAAGAGTGAAATAACACTAAGGTGATTGTTACCCAAGCCTCTTAAGTAGTTATTTGTTAGTTAGGTGGTTAAAAGTTTGTTATAGTGGTTAAGAATTTGTTAGAGACTATGTTACCGTGTAGCAGACTCACCATAGCTAACTATTCACACGTACCTTGCTACTCAAACAATCTTGTGCATCATTTGTGAATCAATCAATGGAGAAGATTTTTTTCTCTCAAAACATGGTTTCTAGATCTCTCATTTTGAAAGATTGATTTTCTTTATTTTTGGCAAGTTTCAGACTACTCTGATTTTATATTATTAATCGCCGGAGAATAGGGTGTTACAATATTCACATTGACACACTAATGGATATAGAATAACGCCTTCTGATCCTTTTTCCTCGTTTCTCTTTATGTGTTTCTTTGTGCTTCATTGCATCTACAACCGACGTAATGTCATTGACGAGATCAAGAACATCTCGATCACCAAATAATTCACGCATTTGAATCATCCATTGATTCTAGTTTTTTTCTATCAAATACTGGAAGCTTTGTGTTCAAGCTACCATTTCGGCTGTTCATCTTCGTTTTGGTGCAAATTCACTCAAAATATCTCCAACACTCGTGTTTCCCAATCTCTCAGAATCAAGAAATGTGATTTTGTTTCGATTTCGATCGTAAATTCAACACAAATTCAAGAAATCAAATCAATCACACACGTCTCACGTACACTCGTGTTTCCCTGTGAATCGAAACAGAACACTAGATACCAATTGTTGGAGCACAAAAATGAAGAAGATGACGGAAGAAAAGAGAAGAGAGAGAAACTTAAAAATCTGTAACTAACTTTCTCTTCAAACTGAAAATAGTTACACACTAAAAACTTTGTTACAAATTGAAACTTGAGTTCAGAATTTATACATCCGAATCAACTAAAATGAAACTCAAATTAAATCTAAATGCAACTTAAACACAAATGCTAATTACTATGTTGAATTTTGAATTACTTCTGACAATGTTCACCACCATTATCAACCTATGGTGTGGCATCTAAAGGGGAATCAATATCTTGGCCTCCACTAGTTAACACTGTTTGGGAATCTGGATGAATATCTTGGCCTCCACTAGTTAGCACTATTTGGGAGTCTGAATTAATAACTTGACTTCCATTGCTGACTTCTGGTTCAGAATCCAAAGAGGATTGCATAACAAAGAGTGGACAACCGAAGATTATGGCTACGAAAATCAGCTTCCTATCGATGGTCCATAATTGAACCACAAGACAGCCTAGGAAATAAGAGAATATACCAATCTCAAATCCAAACTTAACCAGTTTTGACAAGCTTAATGACATCAAAGCTAACGCAGCATTCGAAACCACACTCATTATTTCAGGTTTCCCAGCCACAGCATTGTCATAATAGAATGAGTAGACTGAGACTATCATTAAAACTGCAAATTTCATGTAGGTTTTGTACTGAACGTACCGTGGAAAGAGAAGACTTTTCCGAATAATATAGTGGCAACGATAACCAAAGAAAACATGGTGTAAAGAACAGCCTTGACAGAGTTCCAGCCACCAATCAATTGATTGAAAGAAGGGCTCAAAGCATAACATAATAGGCCAACTACACTTGACACAATGCCAACTAGTCTCCAAGTCACCTCGGCTTGCAAAACCCTCACAGAAGCATGCAACATAACACGAGCAGCCCTCTTATAAGTCTGCAAAGCTTTAGAAATGTCAGTCAGTCTGGTTAGGATCGAAGGCTTTTGAATGGGAAAAGAATAAAAGGAAAATAACATAGTACTCAGTATCACCCTTTGAGTCTCACCTTGCAAATAATTTTATACGCCATGAATAACTCAGTCAGCAGGGCTAGTACGACTAGTACGACGCCCTTGTCTGGTAACATCCATAATATGTCAAGTTGTTTTGGATCAAAATCGCATGGTAACTTTTGTGAAGGATAATTCCACCATTGCAACACTCTTAAACTAGATGGGAGATGTTTGGGAGCATTGGAAAAATGACATTTTTTAATGACAAGTGTTTTGAGATTTTCCATCTTCTTGAATGCCTCACCATCCCATTCTATTACTTCATCTCCAATTAAGGGGGGATCCAAGTGTATGATTTGAATTTTATCTGTTCCCTTAAGAAAATAGAAAGAAAAAAAGTGAATCATCATTTACAATGCATATACGTATGCAAGACTTCGCCAGATATATCTAAAGAAATATACACGTCAAAATCAATAAATAAAAGTAAATACGTAAATGATCAGTAGTATCCACCTTACCTTATTTGTTTTTAAAATGTAAAGTATATCACCATAGGACCATAGCCTACTATGTTTCCCGGGATCAGGTGATTCTTGACGGACAATTTCTTTACCCATCTCCTCTATCAACTTATGCATTCTCACCTTACCATCCAAACTAATACTAAAGAGAGATTTAACAATTAACCCATCAACAAGATGTTTTATTTTGCAGCCGTAATGAGCACAAAGTATCCTGTTTAGCTCTGTCAATTTATATCCATTGAAGCAACAAGCAATATCGAGAAAAACACTTTGCTCATCTTTGCTTAAATTATCAAAACATCTTCTCCCTATCTTATAGATATCATTATGAGTATCTATTTTTAACCCGTAAAATGCGTGTTTCCATTCATCAACACTTTTACCATACAACGCGGAACCTAGTGTTTCGAAGACGAATGGAAGCCCATCAGCATAAGCAAATATCGGGTGCAAAACTTCTGCGTACATTGGCTCGACTTCTCCTTGTCCGAAAGCATTATGAATGAACAAGTCATATGCATATTTGTCATTTAAGAACGTTACATTGTATGTTATTTGAACCCCCTGATATGCTAGCAAATGGCTGTCCCTAGTTGTAATGATAATTCTGCTTCCAGAACCAAACCAATCATGTCCTCCAACCAAGCCCTCCAGTTGCTCAAGTGAATCCACATCATCAAGGATCAAAAGAACTTTCTTTTGTTGGAGCCAGTACTTTATTAATGAAGCACCTATATGGGCACTTTCTATCTGAATATCTTTTCCAACTATGTCCAAAAGAAGCTTGTTTTGTAGGTGCACCAGTCCACCTTCTTTCACATCAAGAAAACAATGACCTTCAAATTGGTATGCAATTCTATTAGAAACTGCTCGAGCCAGTGTTGTTTTACCAACACAAGTTGTTCCAAATATCCCTATCTTGAGGACACTATCAGATTTCATATCCATAAGACAGCACAGTTCTTCCAAAGGATCGTCCAATCCCACTAGGTGATCTTCATTGCCCAAAGGAGCATAATAATGCTTTCCAGAGACCTCTTTGACAATCTTCGTAATAAAAGCAGATTCATCACATCCAACTCTGATCAAGGAAACAAGTTAGTCTCCCATCCATGCTTTTAGATTTTGGCATGTAAGTGAGTTGTCAATTTAAAGGGTGAAATAAGTGATTTCAACCATTTATGAGTTAACTGATAGCTTATAATTGTCTAATGAGTTAACTGATAGCTTATAATTTATGATTGATAATTTATAACTTATAATTAATGGTTTAGATTGATAGTTGATAAGTTCATTGATAAATTGATTAATAGTTTTGATAAAATTAATTGCTCATATAATTTATAAATAAAAAATAACATAAAAGGTATTTAATACATAATAATTTCATTTTGCTTATAAAAAATAATTTCATTTTAAATTAAAATATATTGTAAGCGATACAAGTTGATTTTTGTTAAAATAATAAGAATAATAATAAAAATGATAACCTTTAAGTTATAAACTAAAACGCTATTTAAAATAACGTCTAAAAAATAAGCTATAAACCTATAAAGAAAAAATTGTTATCAAACAAATCTAAATTGTCATATGAACTTATAAATTACAAATTATAAGCTAGAACATATAAGCTCAAAACAGTGTCTTACCAAAGAGAGTGATACATGGTTTGTTGTATATTTAAAACACAACACATACTAGACTAAGTTTCAACACACTCTGTTTTGTCGAACAACCTGCTTCGATACAAGAAATTACAATCTCAACACACCACATAATTTATTGTGTCTAAGATACATATATTCATCATAATTCTTAGTCTTCTGAACACTTTGACCTGCACATAATTTATCATGATGTCTACAATTTGATTCTTAGTTCTGCATTGTTTCAAGTTCATCTTTCATTCTACTGCTCACAAAAATAATGGAACATCATTTCAATGTGCTTGCGACCATGTGTTATCGGGTTCTTCATCAAATTGGTGACATGTAATCGATCTTCATGGTAAATTTTTTCATGATCTTTCCCCGTTATTTCTTCGACCTGAATCACCATCCATGTTGTTTGACATGCACAAAGAGAATCATCATCCACGATGATAGTGCCACCATTGGTTCTTTTCTCAAACTCCAAGCAACTGGTGCACCACCAAACATAAACACATAGCCAGCTGTGGATTTTTGATTCTCAGCATCACTATGCCAAATTAAGTCAGTGTATTCCACTAACTTCCACTCTTTTCCTTTATCGATTGCAGAAAATAAAATGTCGTACTCGAGTGTTCCTTTGAGATACCTTAGTATCCTCTTCATTGCTTCTAGATGTGATACTTTTGGCTTCTGCATGAATCTACTTATCATACATGCATGAATCTTCTTATTTCAAGCTCTTGGAGTTTGTTCAAGTTCATCTGAGGATTTATGTAGTATGTACACCTTTCTCTCTTCGTCATGTTTCATAAATCTAATTTGCAACATAAACTTCTTCGTTTAAGGGATCATTTAGAAATACACATTTCACGTCCATCGACATATGTGCCAATTGTTTATTTCTATTAGACCAACAACCAACATGATTAATTCGATAGCAACAGTGCAAAACTTCATTGAAGTCGATTCCTTTTCTAAAGAAATTCTTTCGCCACAAGCCTTACCTTATGTTGAGTTACTTCACCATTGGGATTCAACTTTATACCCACTTGATCAATTGCCTTCTTTCCTTGAGGCAATTCGACAAGTGTTGTTTGACTTTGATGGACTTTTCCTCATTCATTACTTTCACCCACTTCAAATTCTTCAATGCCTCGTTGCATTGATTGATTTGATATATGCATGGCATAGTGTACCTTCATTCATCACATCATCTAATGTAATCACGCAATCTTGCAACCTTTCAGGCATGTGTCTTATTTTCTGAGGTCTTCTTGGGCCATGCATCGCCTATAACTTCTTCTTGTCGAACTTCTTCTCTTTCGACTTTAGTGGTTGGTTCTTCACAAAGATTCTAACTGAATCTTTCATGACATTTTCTTTTCAATCCCATTTATTAAGCTCATCTATGATCACGTCTCTGCTGATCACAGTCAGCTTGTCCACTGGGTCCAACAACTTGTAACCTCTTGTCGAATGATATCCTACAAAGATCATCTGACTCGACTTGTCATCAATTTTTCTTCTCAACTCATCTGGCACATGTCTATGTGTTATAGATCCAAACACTTTCAGATAACTTAAACTAGGTTTTACATCATATCAATATTCTTCTAGTGTACTTCCTTATTGCTTCTTCGTCAGATATCTGTTAAAAATATATGTTGTTGTCAACATAACTTCACCTCAAAACTCTTTAGGTAAATGATTATTTTTCAACATACTTCTTACCATATTCATGATGGTTCAGTTCTTCCTTTCTGCAGTTCCATCCTACCGTGGAGTGTAGGGTGGTACTGTAACACCCCAATTCTACCCCAGTAATTATTAAGAAAATCAGAGTTATAAAAATTCTTCAACAAACAATTAGAGTATTACAATTCAACTAAAACAATTGCACGATATCACAGATACATAACACATAAACTCGGATGAACCGAAACAACATGAATTTAACTTTATTAATACTAAGCAGCGGAACCACATTATTCAACTTGGGTGACATAACATCTTTTCAACTTAAAACCATTTTAAAATCAACAATTACTTTTCATGTATCAACGTAGTTATTCAACAACAAAACCAAGACAACTAAACAATTAACGTTCATTCCCCGAGTGTTACGTATCAGAGCGACTACCTGACTCAAATTAACAACAACTAAATCTTCGTTCCTCTAATACCTGTACGTTATCTACGTAGAGGCAACATCACAACAAAAATGGTGACATATCAACCAATATAAGCAGGTGTATGATAAATAATATATTAGAACAGAATTATACAAATGTCAACACTTCATAATAGCAACTATACAACAACCAACAAACCACTTAGTAACAACAACAAGACACTTATTCAATCAATGTAACAACTTAATAACAACAACAACTTATAACATCAGCAACTTACAACGACAATAACTTATAGCAACAACAACTTATAACAACAATAGCTCACAACAATAACAACTTATAGCAACAACAACTTATAACAACAACACAAAAAAAAGAAGAAGAAGAAGAACTAACATGTAATAAGTGTCCTTCGGCACACTTAGGTAACTTTTCCACACATCATCATCACATCATGTGCCGAACGACACAATCCTTCATATTCTCTTTGCCGGTCGGCAGGACTTCAAACGGGGAACCACCAATTTCCCTTGAATTCAATTTTTTTTTTCTAATTTCAGGTTCTGTAATAACGTCGATCCAATTTCTTTTATACCAGACACCGATCCAAAATTTTCTAGAGACGATTAATACCAATCTAATTAATTACTACTCGTATCATGAAATCAACACAACAACAATAATTATCAACACAACAATCCGATTCCAGGACAATCAACACAGCATAACTACAACAATTAATCCATGGTAGAAATTATACACCCTATCCCCACATATAATTTATCATAAACTCGATTATTGAGATTGAACCCCACCATTACCTTGGATTGATGGTCTCTCCATAATTTTACGGTCGAATTCCGACTTTGCTTTCCGATCTGCAATTCCTCTCCAGGCGGCTAACCTCCAAAAGCCTATTCCTCTTTTTCTTCCTCTTCTCACGTACTGGTTTCTTTTCCTCTTCCAACAAAACTTAATCCTTCTTATTTTCTTTATATTCCAACTATCAATATAATAATAATAATACTATTATTTGGTCTAATGAGCCAACTAATTAATACCTCCAATATTATTTCTCACACCACCACCAAATCTAATTTTTTTAATCAAATAATAATCCACTATAATAATATTATTTCTAATATTATTTTTCCGATTTAATCGACTAATTACTCGCCTAACAAATTAATCGCCCAACAACATAATAATCCAATTACGCCTCTTAGATAATTCCAATAAACAATTCTTTATATAATTTAATTAAATAATTAATTATATTCGGGGCGTTACAGGAATCACCTTGTACACAATCCCTCTTTCTCACATAACATGTCGAAGTCTTTCAACACATTCTCCACCACCACGAGTCCTCAAAATCTTGAGCTTTCGACCACTTTGTCTTTCGACCATATATTTAAACTTGACAAATAGCCCGATCACTTCACTTTTCTTCTTGATCAGGTATGTCCATATTTTTTGACTAAAATCATCTATGAATGTAACAAAGTAATTATTACCTCCATTTGAATCCACCTGGATAGGACCACATACATCAGAGTATATGATTTCAAGAATTTCCTTCGACTTGCCTCCTACATCCTTACTCAAGTTATTCTTGTGCTACATTGCCTGCATACATTTCTCACACACATAATTTGGAATGTCGACTTCTGGTAACCCTAAAACCATATTTCCTCTTTTCAAATCTCTAATGTATTTGAATTTGGGATGACTTAGTCGATAGTGTCGTATCCATTCATCTCTGTTAGTTGCAGTTGCAAGACACTTGTGCTCCATCACATTAAGTTTAATTTGAAGGTTCTATCATGAGACATATGAGCGTTCAAGATTAATCTTTCATTTGCATCAATAACTCTCACCATTTTGTCTTTGATCATCACTTTATAATTATTTTAGACCAACTGCCTTATACTGAGTAAATTGCTCTGCATGCCTGGTATGTACAACACATTAGAAATTACTGGCCTCTTGTCATCGTGATCTTTTTTCCTAGAAGTTCAATCAGAGCTTCTGATACCAGATGTTAGAAATCCACCAAAATATATGGAGAATTTCAATCAATCTTGATGAACAAAATTGTTACCACCATAAAATGATAATGAAAAGAAAATTAGGGTTTACAAAATAAAGGAGAAGAGAAGACGATTTATGTAGAGTAACTCTCTGCCCATAAATCGTGGAAAATCTTTATTCACTTTGCAATTGCAAAATTTTGTGAATACAAGTTGTGAATTGGTTAATTCAAAATAAGGGCTACTCCCTCTATTTATCCCTAAGCCAAATTCCAAAATACAAAAGCCCAACATACCTAATTCTGTTAACTACAAAAGTATGCTAAGTCGAAATCCTATGTCAAGCAAACATTTTGACATATACTAGACTAGGTTTTGACATACCCTGTTGTGTCGAGCAACATGTTTCGACACAAAGAATTTTAATCTCAATAGTAGTGACACTTGACATTAAGGATATATGCTCAGTTTAACAAGGTACTTTGTGAGATCGAGCTTATAAACTTATATGACAATAAAATATCTATTTGATAATATTTTTTTTATCACAAACTTATAATTTATTTTACTGCCATATATATAACTTACTTTCAGACGCTATTTCAAAATAGTATTTTAACTTATAACTTATTGTTTTTCCCTTTCATTTTTACCCTTATTATTGTATCTAAAACACACTACTACCCTTTATAATTTATTTTATTTTAAGAAAAAAAATTATATATTAAATATATTTTATGTCATTTTAATTTATCAACTAATTGAACCGTTAATTTTACTAAACCCTTCAGTTATCTTATCAGTTATATATCGTCAATCATCAATCATCAACAATAAACTATAAATCATCAACTATAAATCATCGACCGTTATTTTTATCAAACCGAGTCATAATTGATGTTTTAAGTGCTAGTGTTGAAGCATAGCAAATAAATAAATAAATAAAAGAGAAAAATATTGGTGAGTTAGAGTACCCATGTTGGAGATGAAAGGCAGATAAATTAGCTACTTGACAGAGGGCGTTCTTCCATTTCAGCAACTTGTCCTTATTACTATCCTTCAAACACTCCTCGTGCCTCGCCAATGCTTCTCCATAAGCTCCTCCCATGTCTCTCACATCAGAAGGATCCACTTGATAGAAAAATGGAAAAACAAAACTTGTAGCATGGTGAAAGTTATCAATGATATAAGCAAGTTCTTCCAAACACCGTGAAGACGAAGCATAGTTCTTAGAGAACACGATAACGGAAGATCTGGAGTTTAAAACTGCATTGAAAGTGTCCGGTGTGATATCGTCTCTGTTGTCAATGAATGTCTTAATTCCCCTTCTTTGGAAAGCTTGTGAGACATTTGCAGTGAAACCATTGCTAGTATCTAAGGGATTGAAGCTGATGAATACATCGTACGTGAAGAAAGAGGATGATGATACTTGATCTGCTGCCATTGTAGCTTGAATAGATGGCACTGCACAACTCAAGTCAAGTCAAGCAACAAATAATGTATGTCACTTTACTCTCTAAAATCCACTTTGTAAACAATGTTTCTTCTATTTTTATAATGAATGTGGTTTTAAAAAAATAACCTTATTATTAGTGTCTAGAATAAAAAGTAAATGTAGAATTAGAAAAATGCTAATTATTATTATATTGAAAAATTAAAATAAAAATCATTTTGAAGCAAATAACCATTCTATCCCTTCTATATAAGTGATGTTGGATTTACCTTAAATATCTTTTAATAGTGTAAAGACGTCCTTTGCAGGAATTAGTTTGTCATTCAAAGCTAAGCGCTTGGTTCTGATTTTGAATTGATAGATAGTAGATATTATTAAATTAACATACCTACATTTTTAAAATGTATCGATTCTTATATAAATTATTTGCTTTTATTTTTTTATAATATTATCTTTATTTTAATTTTCATGTTTGAAATAAAAATAAATTATATTTTATTGTTAAAATTATATATGAAATAAACATTTGTAACTAAAAAACATATTGACAATAACTATTTTTTTTAATATTGTTATCATAAAAATAAAAATAACTATAATAAATTAAATATAATTAATTATAATTGTGAAAATTTTCAGAATTAACCTTGAAAAAATTATTGGAGCATATAATCTTGCGTTTTTCTTCAAGTAAAGGAGACTCAGAAACATACTCTTGATTTTCTACCGATAGCAAGTTTGTTGTTTGAGTAATGGAGATTGAAGCTTATTTTTGGTTGCCTTAGTGGTAAATTTAAAATTTATGAAATACCAAAAATTTCAAGTGCATTACCGAAAATTTATAAAAAAAAAATTTCTCAAAGAAATTTTCTGTGTACCACAAATTTCATTCAGAAATTCTGTATCTCACCGGGATAATTCTGGAATAATAAAAATTGGGGATGTCGGGTTTAGTTTAGGTTTAGTTTGGGAGGTGTAACGTTAAATTCTCTTTCTTTTGATTTCCTAATAAAACATATATTAGTTAATAAAACTAATTTATTAAAAATGTAATGATTAAATTAATATATGTTACCCCCTACCGAGTTTTTCGAGTTTTATGATCCCTTTACCAAATCTAGATTCTACCTTCAAAGACCATATTGTTATTATTGTGTTGGCTCTGTAAGTGAATCTTTCTAGGTAGCGTTTATGGCTAGTTATTGGATTAAATCGCCACTTAATATTAAAATTTAAAATTAAAATAAGAAAATAAATTTTCCTTTTGCATTCTTCTTCATCTCCAACCTAAGGTTTTTTGTTTTATTCTTCCATCTTTCCCTTCACGTTTTCATTCTTAAGGGTCCATTCATCTGAATTCGTTCTTCTTCTGCCTAGTACAATTTTGAGTGTAAGATAACTTGGTTGGAAGCAACTCAGTTAGAAGCAACTCAGCATCACACATTTCGTTGGATTTTTAGGTTTACCCATGCGTGGATGGATCGTGAAATGAAGATCCGGTCTCCAACACAATTCAAAACCGTAATAGGAAATTCTGGAAATATCGCAACACAGGGAATGGAAATAGTTGTGACTTATTTTTGTGGGATTATGAAATTAGAGACTACATGAAAGGCAATTGTAATATTTAAGCATGTTACCAAAAGTGTGAGATGGAATGTGTAGAATTAAACTCCACATTGACGAAGTTAGAAAAAAGCAAAGATGAAGGTTGAAGTTCCGAGGAAGATAAATTTTAATCTGAAGATGGAACTTGTGATATCTTAGTTGATTTTTGAAATATTGTACAAGTTAATGTACTTTTATAGTGTTTGTAATTTTCATGTTGTTATAATTTGTTGTAGTATTTGCAACTTTATGTTGTTGTAATGAAATAATTAACTTTTTTGTCAATCAATGATTGTGATATAAGGTTTTGATATGATTAGTTCATTATATGATGAAAAAAGTGTGCATACATTGTTACAAAATGGCAATAATAGTGTGTAACAACCCGGACTCCTCACAAGGCGCTTCCGACACTGCTACCTCACGATCTTCTCTATCCCTCTCTAGTAGAGTTTTTGCCTTTCGTGGGAATTGAACTTTGTACCATGGGGTTCAAGTACATGTTTAATTCATTCCCACTACCAATTGAGCTACTAGCTCAATTGGTAGTGAGAATGAGTTGAACATGTACTTGAATCCAAGGGTACATGATTCGATTTCCACGAAAGGCAAAAACTCTACTAGAGAGGGTGATAGATAGAGAATATCGTGAGGTAGTAGTTCCAAGAGCGCCTTGCAAGGGACCCAGGTTATTACAAAAAAAGTACCCTCCTCTTTAGTAGAGTTTTTGCATTTCGTGGAAATCAAACCCTGTACCCCGGGGTTCAAAAACATGTTCAATCCATTCCAACTACCAATTGAGCTTTTTAACACCCCAATTTTTTTATTAAATTTTTTTTAATAATTAATTATGTGATATGGTATTTTTGGTGTATTTTGATGAATGTTGGGAGGTTTTGTTGTGCTTTGATGAGAGGTGATTACGTTAGAAATTATGGAAGTTAAGGCATTGTGGGTGTATGACCGAAAAGAGAAATTGAGGTGTAGTGAGAAGAATATTATTTATTCTAATTATTATTATTATTATTATTATTATTAGTAGTAGTAGTAGTAGTAGAATAGAATAATTATTATATTTATTTAATTAAATAATTATTTAATTAAGAGAAGGGCAAGGTTGGAATTATGATTTAGAGGACTAAGGGTTATTAGTGGAATAAAATAGAATGTGAGAAGAGAGAAGAGAAACAGAACATGAAAAAACACAGATCGGTCATAGAAGAGAGAGAGAAGATGAGAAAGGGCACAAAGAGGCTAGAGCAAGGGATTTCATCGTAAGAGTTGAGAATCATCAATTTAAGGTAAGGGTGAGATTCTAACTTCATAACGCGTTGCATAATGATGAGGGATGGTAGAGATTAGGTTTCCATGGTTGTGTGTTCTTGAGCTCTCTATGGTTGTCTGTTTGACGCGTCGTTTGGACCGATAAAAAGCTAAAAATATTTTCTATCTTATAGAAATATTTTTGTGGACAATGGATGACTATTTGGTGGAGGCTTATGTCATTTGTGTGCATGTCGTGTGATATGCGATAATGAATGTCGGGTCTAAATATAATGATGTTATACGAATGATGTATGGATGGATTGCATAATATATTGCACGATGATGATGTTGTTGGCCTAAAATGGCGTATTTTTTAGGATTATGCCTCGTGGTTGCATAAAAATGATGTTGCATGTTGGTGTTGCATGTATTCATTGGTGAAGGCTTATTCCCTGTTGTTGGCCTATATTGGTGTTATGATGAGGGCTTATGCCTTTTATTGCCCTATTCAGAAAAATGATGAGGGCTTATGCCATGTTGGTAGTACGTGCATTTAGTCGACGTAGGTCTAGCTGCATTGCATTATTATTAACTTGCAAATGTATGTTAAAATTGTGTTGTGTAGCTGATGTATGGTGATGTTGTATTATTTCGATGTTGCATTTTTTATATGTCGAATGATTGTGTTAAAATGACGTGGAGTTGTGAAACGAAGAATATCTGACTATGCGTAATACATTTCTATCTACTTATTACTATTATTCATTATTTTATATAGTTATGATATCTTCCCCTTCTATTTGAATGTTGTCTCTGTGTGGGTAACGTGTTCGTGATCCGCAGTAGACGAAGTTACTCATTATTTATTCCGAGTCAATGTTGTGCTCTGATATGTAACATTAAGGGGGATAAATGCTACTTGCATTTTGTTTATTTGAATTTGTTGTCGGAGTCTTAAGAACTCTTTATGTTTTGAAAAACATGAATGGTTGTTGTTTTGTTGAAGAATTTATTTACATTCAAAATTATGATGTTCTTTCCGCTGCTTAATAAAATTTGAAGTTGAATAATATGTTGTGTTGTTTCGGCTCATCTATGATGTGTTATGTATCGTTTAAATTTTTCAGGAAGCCGTGTATGTTTTTGTTAGATGTGGCATCCTAATTATGATGTGATAATTTGAATTACTTTGATTTATAATTGTGCGGGGTTAAATTAGGGTGTTACATTAGTGGTATTGGAGCAGGTCGGTAGGCCCAACCAAGTTGTCGATTCAGTGTAGTATGATAGTTAAATATTGTCGATGTGTTGTTACTTAGTACGCGACATGGACTCTGATATCGCTTGTTGGGAATTCTGGGGAAGGCATGAGTACCAACGAGACGTCACATTTCCATCTAAAACCTTAAGGTGTTAGGTATATGAGTCTTCTCTCTTATAAATCCAACATTCCACCCATTCATAGGCAATGTGGGACTTTAACCACTCACGCTTGCACCCAACATTATCTCACATAAGTTTGATTCTCTCACATCCTATAACAGAATCCAACACTGAATCCAGCTCCCGCTCCCCAAGCCAAACCAGGAGTCTGAAATCACTTGTTAGAGAAGTTCAAGGAACGAGGTCAGCAAGTATCAATGGGCCAAACGTTCATGGTTACAAGAGACCTTGACAACACATATCCGCCAAAAATCTTAAGACAATTGGGGTGTGAACCACCTCTCTTATAAACTCAACATTTCCTCCATTCCTAATTAATGTGGGACCTTAGCACAACTTTCACATTTGAAATCCAACAATCTTCCCCCACAAGTGTGAGTCACCCATAAGACTAGTCTTAATCTATACCAGGATCTACTTCTGTTCTCCACTGATCCAACCAGGGCTCTGATACCACTTGTTGGAGAGTTCGGAGAAGGCGAGAGCACCAACGGGACTAATGCTCCAGGACCACGAGAAAGGGAGACACCACACCTCTATCAAAAACCTTAAAATATTAGGTAAATGAGTAAGCTCTATTATAAATCTAACATTTCACCCATTTATAGATAATGTGAGACTTAAACCACTCACGATTACATCCAACAAAAGCATACCTTAAATCGCATGTGGGATGTCTCATATATTAGGCACGGGTTAAAGATGTCATATGCTTCCCGACTTAGAATGTAGGAAATTGTTAAATGATATCCAAAAATAAATTAAATATTTATGATATAGATTAAAAAAAATTATTTCGTCAATATTAAAATAAATGCATATGTGTGGGAGCACAAATCTCTAACGAGTAGATATTCAAAACCGTATGACTTTGTAATGATAACTAGACCTCTTCTTTATTCTTTATTGGGCCTCTGACTATCCCAAGACAAATGTCATACAGCAAACACTCCTTATATTATTAGCTCCAGCAACAAAAATAACATAACTTTTTATTATTGATGTGGTACGTCCAATATTCATATTCCTCGATAGAAAAGTGGGGATGCCAGTCAATTTTAATAAAAATGTAGCACTATACATATTGTGAGTGGCCCAAAAACTACAAGAACTATATAAGCCAGTATATATATTAATTTATACAATATAGTCACTCTCATAAAAAATAATTTATATAGATACTATTGCAGTGCAAGTAAATTGCTACACCAAGCAAATATCTTTACACAATTGGGCATGGCTTTTGCAAATGAAATGTGATTATTGCAATTAAGTTAGAATAATTAAGTATCAAAAGCTAGTAAAAAAGATATTTGATTTCTTTTTCTTTTTAAAATTCAATAATTCATTTGTTATGTTTTTTAAAAATATATCAAGCAACGAATGTTGTTAAATCTCCAAAAACTTTTTATAATAGTTTATTTCTTATTTTCTAAAATAAATATGCTAAATAAAAATTTATTTAATAGAGATTTTTTTTAAACCTCAAAAAATACTTTCAAATATTTTTTAAATAAATAAAAATTAAAAATTTAGAAAATTTAAAATTGTTATAAGTTGGATTAAGAATTTTTCATTCTTACATTTAATAACCGATCATTTTCCTACCAACTCCCAAAAAGTTATTATGATGTTTGGTTATTTTTGGTTGAGGTAAACAAAAGAAATCACTTTCCACCAATGCCCAAAAATTAATTATGATGTTTGGTTATTTTTGGTTGATGTAAACAAAAGAAATACATTGGTTGGATAGTTAGGATTGTAAATACCTTGCTAGCTATAAATTTGAAGCATAATAAGAAAAAAAAGAAAAAGGATTTGTCAATGTTGTCATGGTGCACGCGCATGATTTCATAAGACACCACTTCCTCCTTACTCACTTTTACCAAAATGGGAAGAAAAAAAAAAAGAGAAAAGAAAGACCCCCACAAAAAATAAATTTAAGAATATAAACTTTATGTGACAAATATAATATAGATTTAAAGAAATGTTAAGCCAAAATGTTAACAAAATGAAGAACAACAAAAGGAGAGAGGGGACTAAAGTCAAATCCCTCAAGAAGGAACTCATTTAAGTTTAAGAAAATCAAATTTGTTATAAAAAAATTTAAATATATTTTTGGTCTCTATAAATTATTAAATTTTGTTTTTGTCCCTATACAAAAATATGACATTTTACTCCCTACAAATTTATTATATATATAGTTTTTATCCATTCTATCAAACCGAATAGTATTTTTGAGCTATTATTTTGTAAACATGTTTAGAGCATTATAAAAAGTTTTTCGAAAAAAAAAGTAACTCAAAATATAATTCTAAGTCGAGATTTTAATTACTTTTATCAATATCTTTTGAAGTTTAAAAAATTCATATTTAATTCTTCTCCTTTTAAAAAAAAAATTTAAAATTTGATAAAAAAAATATTATATAGTATTTTAAACAAGTATGAAAAAAATTATTCAAGAATTTAAAAGTTTAAGGGTAAATAAACCATTTTTAAAATTTTAGAAAATAGTAGGGATTAAAACTGCATGAAAATTTTTTAGGGATTAAAATTTGTCATTTTTTTAATAGGGACCAAAAACATATTTAACAAAAAAAAAACATTGCTAAGATCATAAGCTAAGTGTCTATACAAAGTTGAAATTTTAGTCTTTCTTAGAATAATAATGTAAGTGTGAGTACGTGAGAATATTGTTTTATATTGTATAGGAATATGACGACTTAAATATTTATAAATAGGAGAATTCACTCGCCTATCACCTTAAGGTTTTAATTTGATAAGTTATGTGTCTTTCACAAAGGTGCATAATCTTCAACTTTATATCAATGCTCCTAGTAATTCCCCCAAATAAATGGTATCATAAGTTTTTGGTTTGAGAAAGATCTCAACTTTGTCAAAATGCCCAAGAAGAGATGTCTCGTTGCAAGGTGTCAACATCGATACAAGTGGGGGAGTATTGTGGACTCACACTTGAAAGAGAGTGTTAGAATAATAATACAAGTGTGACTAAGTGGAAAAATAGTCTCACATTGGATAGGAATGTGGCGACTTAAACATTTATAAGTGAGAGAACACATTCACCTTAATATTTTAAATAGATAAATAATGTGTCTCTCACAAAAGTACATAATCTTCAACTTTGTATCAATTCTCATAATAACTTCTCCCAATAACCCAATGTTAAAAATGATATTTGCACATATGCTATATTTTTTATAAATGTGTGTGATCATAAAAATTTTCGATGTCCATGACCACACACAAAAAGTTGAATAGGAAAACATTTTTATCCAACTAAGTTGGTACCTTAAAGAACAATTATATTTAGAGGTCTAAATTTGAATTTGATTCAGCAAAGCGGATGATAAATGAATGATTTTAATAGAGAAGAGAAATATTAACATTACTTCTCTAAAATTCTTTAGATTTAGAGGAGTTAAAATTGACTTTTGGATAAATTATGCTCTATGACCTCTACATCTAAATAGTTGAACCAAATTAGTTATTAAAGTGTGACTTTAACTACTCTATTATTTGACAAAAAATGATTAGTATGTATTTCGTATTTCATTGCAAAAAATGATCAGAGAGATAAAGATGATCATCGTGAAGATGTTTTTAGTATTGTGGTGACATTTCTCCGATGATTGGAGATAGTATCTATAAAATTATTAGTGCTTCTACGTTCAAGTTAATATGTGATTTAGGTGAAATTTTGTGAATATGAGTTGAATCGTACCTAGGTGTGACCCTTGTTCATACTTATATCTAAAAGATCATTGTAACCATCTTTGAGTTGTCCAGCATGGAGCCTAAGTGGTTGTTAGATGAAAATCAATTATTCTATTGAAAGGAGAGATATGATTTTCTGTGGTGTCATATGGTGCACATCCACTATATACATCAGAATATTGAGCGACAAAAATGAGTTGTGCCTAAGAAATGTGCTCGTCTTTGTGGCCATTGGTCATCCCAGAAAAACATGGAAATTTACGTAACATATATTAAAAACACATTAAATATGTCATGTTTATACTTATAAAGATAAAAAAAATATGCGATTATGACCCACAATAACCAAACACTATACATAACAATTAGAGATGAGAATAATTACGGTCAAACTTAACTTTGTATAAATAGGCCATGCCTAGTTAAAAAACTTAAAGTTTGAGTCTTACATATAATCTTTCAAAGACTTTATTTTGAGCCTAATTTTTTTTTGTTTTAAAGTTTGGTTAAGTTTGTTTAAAAGTTAATTATTATTAAACCTCTTAAAAAAATGTTTTCCCTACTTCTAAAATAGTTAACAATAATAAACATACATTTTATATACAAGATTTTGTTATATTATTTAAAAAAGTCACAGATACACACGCACCCATGCGCGCGCACACATATAACTTTATTTGGTCAAAAAAGAGATATATCATGACAAAGTAGCTCAGATCAATCATGGTTGATCATAATATATTATGGATGTACCATAATTGACTATGACACGAATTTGTGCTAAACTTTTCTAAAATGCTTGTGCATAATCGATTATAGTCTTGCAATAATCGACTATGGACATATTTTTGAGCCTTTTCATTTTTACCTTTTTTTTTTTTGTGTAACTTTAAGGCCGCTCTATTATATAAAAAGCATTAATGATCATTTAGAAATACATCAGCAATATGGTAAAAAGAACTTCTCTCATTAGTGTTGAGAAGGAAACATCTACATAATAACTTATGTAGTCGTTGTTGTCATTCTGATCTATAATGTAAACATGGGATAGTGATGGTCTTATTAACTTATAAAGTATAAAGGTTGCAAGTACAATATGTGATAAAAGTTTGGTGCAAATGATATGAGTTAAACCAGTAATAAAAATTGGATGCAAAGGTTTTTAGCTGAACTTATGTTTTGACTGCTACATTTTTCTAAGTCAAAATTACAAAAGTCTCGCGATCCTCCTTCCAAGTAGTTGTGAACCTTGTTAAAATTTGTAAGCAATTTTTCTATCCAAATGAGAAAACCTGACCACTACAAAACTGCTACTACTGTCCCAAACCAGTCCAAACTTGTTGCCCAAAATAACCCATCAAAAACCCACTACATAAAAAGCAATGAAAATCAGGAAAATGCATAAACAAATATACCATAAAACTTGCCTAGCAAGTTTTCAAATTTTTGATCCCATCCCCTCTTTGTACATTCTTTATTCCCCCTCCCCAATTTCTCTCTCAAATAATCCTCACATTTCCTATAAAATCCACCCTTCACACTCATTTTAGGGGACACCAATTCAACGAGTTTCTGTCCAAAAATCACCCAAAACTCTCCACAATCATCTCAAAACTTACCTTCAACCTATTGCACACTGACACTTCAACCCTCCTCTATACATCTCCACCACAAACTCAAAATCCATACTCATTTTCAGCCTATAGAAGCATAACCACCTACTATTTAGACCGTGAACTACCACCTCACCACTTTCTTCCCTCCGTCGTAACCAAACACAGTAACCACCAGTATCAACCTTACTTAAACCTTCATTATCAAAAAATCACATCATAATGTTCTTCATTTCATCATTTTTTCATCTACAACCTTCATATGGATTCACCACAAAATACCTACAAAAAACCGTATTTGCAGTGCAACATCAACGACAACCTGCACTGCTACATCAACATTATCATTTATTCTATTTACCTCTTTGTTTTTAAATTAAAATTCGATAACAATTTTGGAATGAAGTGTGAGTGTCTCATTCGGTGGCCCTTGAACCTTTGCCATTCATACACTCCTTAGGCGTATCCCCCCTTTATTTTTGAAATCTGAAGGAAGATGCATAAAAACTTTCTTGGACCATTCTAGTTGGGCCTCAGCACCTCAAGTAATTTATTTGGGCCATACCTCCTGAATTCGACTTGGCACCCCCATTAGGCTTCATTTTCAATTTTTGTTTATTTTCATCAGTTTTTTTAACTTGATTTTATTTCTTTACATAAAAAAAAAATAACAAAAATAAGTTACTTTTGTTTTAATACTTTCTTCAGTTCAGAAGCTAAAAAATATTAGAATTTAGTTTTATTTTCCTTTTGATTTTAATATTTCTTTACTCGAAATTTCATAATAATATTAAAAGTATTTTCTTTCACTTTTTGTTGATAGTATGGTTGATTTTAACATGTCCCTTTAGGGGATTTTTTATTCAATTTTATCAAAAGTCTCCAACTTGATTGAATTAAATTAAGATATAGACTTTAGGATCAACCTATGCAAGATAGCATTTTAGGTTAGATTTTCCCTTTTAATCTCAAATTTAAGACCATAATGGCATGAAAACATTAGGTTAGATTCCCTTCAATCTCAACCTTAATTTCATCTTGCATGACAATATTTAGGATCGAGTCTCCTCTTAGACTTTTCTTTTGCATCCTTTCCTCTTAAAACAAAAACTTTCTTTTCTTAAATAAAAAATCCAAAAAAACACTTAACAAAGTACAAATCATTTTCAAAACTAAAGGTTTGAAAGTAGTAAGTACGCCTTGGATGAGGGACCACTTACTATTTCCCCTAACAAAAACACTCCAACAAATCCAAATCATTTTTGCCTTAGGACCTTTTCTCTTTAAATATTTTCAAAAAGGACATGTTAATTCCTTTCTACACAATACAACAATGTGTGAGTATCCAAAGGTCGAACGAAAAACATTAACTGTTAGAATGTGAACTTGGCATAACCCATAAACAACATACAACAAACAAACATTTTTTTAGAAGAACTACATAGTTCTGATATCCTTTGAGATACGTAGGCACTGAGTTGCAAAACTCTGATGAACTCAAAAATAAAAAACCTTTTCTTTTTCCTAATAATTCATTCATGCATTCCCTTAGCAAGTAAGTCTTTAGATACACACACTATTTGATTAAAGCAAGAAGAGTGGATTCCATTTAGTACAACAGACGTGAGGGGTGCTAATACCTTTCCCTTTCGTAACCGACTTTTGTACCTTTTTCTTGGTCGTAAGACCACATTCTTTGTCATCTTAGAGGTTTTCATGATATTCTCATTTCGCTATTTGGGATAAATAAAGTTCAGTGGCGATCATTGTTTAGTTTTTTAGAGGCGCTTCACCTTTATGTCATATCCAGCTCATCCCAAAGTGGCTTTGATAACCATACTTTTCTTAGCACACCGCCCTTTCTCTCCTAGCAAACAAACTCTTCCTTCACTTTGAAGTAACTTAACCAAGAAGTCTTTGAACTGCCTTAGTGAGGTATCTATCTCGCTTAGCGAGTATCTTTCGTATTTATGAAGTAATTTAGCTTTAAAGTTTTCTTTGAACCTCCATAGTTTTTTTAGCGAGACACTATGTTTCACACGACGAGGAGATCCATTGAAGTTTAGTCATATTTTTGGTTTAGCAAGCTCTTGCTTGGCTTGTCGAGGCGACTGTCTTTTTAACTAAGTGAGCCTCTATTTCACCTAGCGAGATCTTTGTTGATAAATTTTGTGATTTCCTTGACCATTTATCCATATACTTATGAATAACATAGTTAAAAAAAACTTATACAAGTGCTTTATCTTCTTTTTATGATAATTTAGAGGTTTTTTCATGTGATTACTTGTAATTTAAGTTAATAAATACTTATGTAAAATCAATAAATTTGACATTTATTTGAGATTAACATCCAAGTTGAAAAAAGGGAATTCTTAACACCCTTTATCTTTCTCCGAATTATTAAGAATTTAAGTGGAATTCTCAGTGTATGGGAGTGCATAAAATGTACTATATATTCAAATTCAATAATTTTAGTTTGTCAATTACTCAATTTTAATTTATAAGTGTTCATACATAAAATATATTGTCCGGGCTAGGAGCGATAAATAGAGACCGAGATGGGTCTACTAGTTGATAACCGGGCAGCACCTCGGCGAGACCCCAAGGTCGGAGCTGAGTGCTTAGGTCGGACGCGCTAGACGTATATCCGCGGCCGACCTGTGTTGGCCGAGTAGTACCAGACCGGTTTGGCTTCTATTACGTTACTTATGGGTCAGTTACAGACGTTACAAGTTATTAATAATCGGTTACGAGTATTAATCGTGTCATTATGTACCTTAGTGATGACCATATTATATAAAGAGGCCTTGTGGCCATGAATTAGATACTCTCCCATTCCCTCTCTTAGCTACACGTTCAAGAGAGGTCTCTTACACCGTATCTAAGGGTTCCCATATGCGGGGTAAACTAGACCCCTAGCTTGGAGGCAATGCATCTCTTGTATGAGTCTCCGAATCCCTTAAGATCGTATATATAATTTTTCCTGCAACAATAAAAAAGAAATCCATACGTAGACTCTTTTATAAATATACATCTCACATCAATTCTAAAATAATTTTTGACTAGAATTTAAAATGATTTTATAAAGAATAAATTATGTATACATTTCTTTAGATTCTTTTCTTTTTGATGGGATGATTTTAATTATTTTTTTGTTGTACCTTTTTTATTTCTATTAATAAAAGTTTTATTAAAAAAAAAAAACTTCAATCATACTGGTGGTGGAATGTTGTCCTTAAAATTTATTCTTCAATTTGTTAAAAGTAGCATCACGTGAATTAATTATAAAAAATGAAAATAAAAATCATATTCAACAAAAAAATACATACTCCTTTGATAAATATAAGACTCACTACTTATTGGGTTACCCAAACTTTAAACCCTACCATCATTATCATTCCCTTTTCTAAGGCTATGGATTTTGCAACTCTATTCTAAATTTCATGATTATAAACTTTGAATTTCAAGCTGAGTGATTAATTATCATTTTTGACCATTATCACTAAAATAATGGTGTAGTACCATTTGACACAAGAGTACACAAGTACAAAAAGTCAACGATACACATATAAATATAATCACGATTTTTTTCTTCTTCCAACTTATACTCTTGAAATTACCTTTATGCTCATTCCAACAAGTTAGAAGATTTTTTATTTTTGTTTTGATAAGCATAAGTTAGAAGAAGTGAGAATGAGCATAAAACAATGAAAAGACAAGAAAAGAAAGAGGGGTCAAAGTCTGTCTGATTATATTTTTAACCAATCAATCTACTTTATTAACCTCACTCAAAGGTGAAGTGTGGGGAGAATTATGCATTGCCCTAAATTAGATATTTGTTTTAGTTCTTCTTAATCTGGTTTAAGATTTTGATTTAGTGGAAGACTTTTCTTATATATTCATTATTATTCCAACCATGTATAATGTGCACATGATCATTTTGCCCACTTAGTTGTATTCATTTAATAAAATTTATAATAAAACTTGAGAAATTTTCTTATAGGATGGCAAAATTAATGGAATGCATAAATTTAAATTTTAATGACAGTAAGTGTTGTTATATAAAACCAAAAATGTATAATAAAATTTTAACACGGTAAAATAAACTTATGATATAATGGATGCGGAGAAGGGATAGACCTACGACAATAATATTTTAACATTCAATTTAATTAATAAGTAAAAAAATTCTACGAGAGTGAATTATGATTAAAATATACTTTAGATATTGTGTGATATTCTTTATATACGAGGGAAATTTATGATGTAGAATGTAAGAAACATTAGATTAGATGATAATCAATTGATATTTTTATGTGGGAAGGATTGTGTATGAATTTCATAATCTTTCATAATCTTGAGTTATATCTTCAACATATTATAATTTAGAATTTATGATTGAATCTCTTCATTATTGAAACTCTAATCCACCTGAAATAATAAAAATTTAAGAAGATTAATTTTGTTATAAAATAGTAATGGTGCAACTTATTGTTTACTTACCTTTATGTTATATTAACAATTCAAAAAAAAATATTTTTAATTTTTTGTAAGAGGGTTGTTAATTTATAAATATTAACAATTAATTTATATTAATACATAAATAAATAAGTACTAGGGTGAAAATTCAATTCTCAACACATATATAAGTTGAGTTAAATCACAAACCCCACCCCTTCTTGAAAATTTAATTCAATCATTCTATCTAGTATATATGTGTATATATATATATATATATATATATATATATATATATATATATATATATATATATATATATATATATATATATATATATATATTCACGATTTTGAAAAATTTATCATCGGAAAAATTAGTTGGTTGAGTTGTGGACCGGTTCGTTCTCTTTAAGACGTTTTGAAAATTATGCAAAACAGTCGAACTACCGCGCTGTCTCTAGGATAAAACAATCCAATTCTATATTGTACGATTACTATTTATACGATAGATAATTGGTCTAGAAATACATCATCTGATAGTACAAGATCATTCAAATATGATATCAATATTACACGTAGTATCCGGTATAAAGACCGGTCATGATAATTTCTCAATTAAAAAAAATTAAATAATTCTTCAAATAAAATTTAAAAATTAATATTTAAAATTTTTTCATCTCAAATGAGGAGAAATTAACATAATTTTTTAAAATATCTATTATAAAATATATGAATATGAACTATTCATTAAAAAAATGTAATTCATTTGATTCGAAAAAAAGTTGAATGAATAGGATTAATCCATGTTAACAAAATAGATTTGAATCTAATCTATTAAGATATATATTGTGTAATGTAGGGATTGAACTATCTTTCCATACATATCATACTATTGTTTTAGAAAAGAAAGAAGCATATAGAATAAAATCACTAAATTAGAGTTTCCAATAGAACTCTCTATATAAGAGAATGAAATTGTTCCAATTTTGTTCTGATAAGACATTCGGTTAAGTACATAAATTTTGTTAAAGTAGCATATTTAAGATAGTTAACATTGAAATAAAAATGTGTTTCATACAAATAAAAAATTGAGTGTGGTGTACTTAAAAGCAATTTTTTTTTTTAATTATTAAAACAAAATGGGTATGAATTTTTAGTATGATGCCGTGTTATAAACTTTTAAGTGAGTTCTTTATAAAATATGACAAATAAAGATGTTCTCAATGCTTTAGCATGAGTCGTGTGAATATAAGAATTTAACGTGTCTTAACTCCAATTATTCATTACAAACTATTAAGATGAGGTCATAATCGCTTAGTGTCTAATTTTGAATTGTTTCAATCAATTGGAAGAGCGGAAATTGATTGGTAGAGACAAAAAAATCTCCTTGGGGTTTTTTTTACAACTCCTAACTTATATGTTACGATTTCAAGGTGTTTTTGAAAAAGTTCATTTGAAAAAATAAGTTTGAGTGCGAGTGTGTGCGTGTGTGATTTAGCCATATATTTTAACAAGAATACCATTATATTTTACAATATGTTTACTCAGGCGTATCTTGTCAGACTTTCACATACTTTAAGTTTTATCATATGTTTTATTTCTTTAAGACAGTTTCTTAAGTTCACTTGAGATGAAATTCGAGTTAGATTCTATTTGGTTGTCATCATCAAAGAGTCGAGTCCACCAAACCCTAATACTTTAGTTTGCATCTTTAACCGTTTATGTTTGAATTTAGTCATCATTGGACATTCAGTTGTCATCATTAAACATTAGTTGTCATCATCAAAAGTTGTTGTTTTTATTAAATGTGTGTCATCTAGAAGTAACCTCCAAAACAAGGTTATAGAGTGTTATCCTTGGTAGCCCGCGACATGTATTTAGAAAATTGCGTGAATACAACTTCACGCTAATCTAAATGAGAAAATTTACATGAATCGATGAGGGTTCAATGATAATATTGGGAGCCTTAATTATGGTTATTTTATTTTCTTGTTCTGTATATTGATAATATGTTGATTGTTTCTAATCATTTACATGACCTAAATGAACTAAAAGTCATGTTGAGAAAGGAGTTTGATATGAAAGACTTAGATCTTGCTAAGAAGATTAATGGTCGAAAATTCACATGGACAAAAGTGTTAGAAAATTATTGCTCTCTCGGATAAGCTATGTTAAAAAGTAATAAACAAGTTTGATTGAATAATGTGAAGGTTGTGAGAACTCTATTAGTGGATCATTTTACACTCTCTTTAGATTAGTGTCAAAAGCGATTTAGAAGCTAAGTATATGTTAAAGGTTACTTATGTCAATTTTGTTGGTTGTTTTATGTATTCTAAATTTTGTACTGGACCATATTTGACACAAGTTGTAAGTAAACTTTGTAAGTTTCCAAATCAGGGAAAACGTCATTGGAAAGTAATCAAGTAGTTTTTTAAGTACTTGAAGTGTACAGTATATCATGGTATCATGTTTAACAGTGAATATCATGATCCTTAAATTGTAGGTATATCGATTCAGATTATGGTTGTGATATGGATGAAATAAGTTCTACAATAAGGTGTGTATTTACTTCATTAGGTGGACCTATTTGTTACAAGTCATCGGCTCAATCCATAATGATCGTGTTAAAATTTAGAGCAGAGTACACGACGACATGTAGAGTTGCCAAATAAGCCTTATAGCTTACAATATTTTCGAGAGAAATAGATTGAGAAAGGTGAAGTTTGGTTTCATTGTGATAGTCAAAGTGTCATTTATTTGTCAAAGTGAGGTGTATCATGTTAGGACAAATTGATGTCAGGTTTCACAAGATCATAGAGTTACTTGCATATGGACATGTATTACTTGAAAAGGCTCATACTTAAGAGAATGTAGCTAATATGTTGACCATGCCTGTCATCGGTGACAAGTTCAAGCATTGGACTTTTACATATTTATCTATGTTAAAGATGAAGGTGTACCTCCTTAGATGCCAAGATGTGATCATTATGCAAGAAGTCTTCATAGGATTTTGATATTCTAAAAGGTCTAAGATTATTGAATATAAATACAAAGAAAACAAAAATTTAACGTAGAAAATTCAAACATGTCTTAGGTCCATCTACTTGTTATTCCCCCAGTGATATTGTTCAAAAGTATTATTGTAAGTTGAGTCATAGTATTTTATGTATTGCTTGTAACATTGTAGTCAAAATTATCATAGAAATTAAAGAGCTATAATTACTATATAGTCGAAGAAGTAAATATCATTGACCAAACTAGGTAAACAATGATAAATCATATTTATTGGCTTTTACTTCTTTTTTTCTCTTCAATTTTCTATTTTGATTGCTATTCTAATATAATGAACTGAAGAATTAATAAAATATTAAGAAAACTTCACTACTACAAATAACACGTTTCACCTCGGACGCAAAATGCATGTAACCCCGGTTATATAAGCGAGGTAATGAAGGGTGTCATGAAAACTTTCCATTTTATCCATCGATTAATAAAATCGAGGACTTAAGTTATATGCACATGGGTTCGAACCCTAGTATTTACATTTTAATTATTTTCAAAACTAGCACATCATACCTCTCAATTTTAATAAAATCGAGGGTAAGATAGATTTTTAAAACTTGTTACATCGTTTACACAAAATATTAATAAATTAATTTGTTTACATACTACATTGTTTACCCAAAATCTAATATTGTTTACACAGAAAAATTAATTTCTCAAATAGATTTTCGATCTTCAAATCATAAAATTTTGTGATAAAATAAAAAAAATGTTAGATAAACAAATAATATAATTTCTCGAAGATTTAGATTTTAGATCTTCAAATTATATGTTCTTTATGGCTTTTACTTGCATCTTTTTCTGAAATAAAACAAAATAGTGTTGATAAATAAATGATTTGCTGCTCAAATAAGTATATAAGAACACAAACCTTAAACCCAATTAATTTTTTGCTCTTGCAATCTATCGTAGATTTCTTTTCATGGAAAACCTTAAAATGGTGGATGTAGATAGTTTCAAGCACTTCATGGTGCTTAATGATATTCATAATGCCCTTTTGATATTCACAATTCTTTTATAATTGAACTTTTTTATGTTTCACGCGGATCACTAATGGTAGTGTCTTGAGCGTTGATATTCATAAAATGAACGAAAAAGCTTTGTTTAAGGATGATTATCAGTATCCTCAATAATCTCGTCAAAATTATTTCCCCGATTTTGAAAAAATCAGAGGTAAAATATGTTTAACCATCTATTTTAGAAGAAAATGTAAAACTGAGATAAATAATCTATTGTTTTTTAAGATTTACATTGTTTATACAAAATATTAAACAAATTCAGATTCACCATCGTCGTTGTAATTCGAGATTTTTTTGCATATCTTGTATGGTTCTAACTTCTAATTTTTTTTCAAAAGCCGAATACCTTTTTTGTTTAGCTTGTAGCTAAAAATTATTTTCTTCACCTTGCAATCTATCATAGAGAATTTTTTCAACTTTCTTTAACTGAGCGTTGCTCCAATGATACAACAAGTACAACACCAACACCATTATGTGAGATAGATTGTAAGGGCGTAAAAAATATTTTGTTCAAGAATAGAACAACATTGAAGATTTTTTATGTCTTGCAATTCATCCCAAAGACTAATGCATACGAGTTTGAGGCGGCTACATATAATTAAGAATTATGGTAAAATATTTTATAATAAAATCCGACTATTACAAAAATTGAAGAGATGGATCATTTAATTTATACTTATAAAAAATATAAATTATAATAGTTGGAATTCGAAACATATTCTGAATTATTTTCCCCCTTAATTATATTAAAAATCAAGAAAATATGATATTTTTTATTTTAAAATAAAATAAAATCTGACGTGTTTTTTTAACTAAGATAAAAATTCATCATAAAATATATTATTTATAATTGTGTTTTATTTTTCTTTATGAATAAATCTGATCTATAAATATTTTATTGGATCCCATGAATTAAATAAACATTACTTAAATTATTCACAATCTAATAATTTACATATGCCCTAGTATTCAATCTTCTATTTTATAAGTATTAAGGGGCTAATTACTTGATGGTTAGGAAATAATTTATAATATTTTCAAAACTGTGCTAATTTACTAACCAAATTGAAGTTTTTGTTAAGCAAACATTAGCCGCCATTGTGGGCCTCTTTCTGATTGGATATACTATACAACTTGTCAACACCACTAAAATTTGCTAATCTTTTTATTCTCCATTAGGGTTGTAAAATCTTTTCACTTTCATGTATATCATTGAGATTCAAAATAGTTTATGGGTTCAAATAGCTCTAAAGTGAACATAAGAGATTAATACACCTGGTGTGGAACAATAATTTTAACATGTCAAGAACATAATGCAAGTTGTTATTATACTTTTCATGAATGGGTTACACTATGCACATATATGTTACCTTATGCAAGTTCACAACTACTTTTTACTTTTAACAGCTAGCTTTGTACAATGTCACATAATAGGCGTGGAGAGTAAATAGCAAATGACTTTCCTTTCTTTTTAACTTTGAGATTACTATTGAAGTTGTCATTACTAAAATACATGATTACTACCTAACCATATTTAAAAAATTAACATAAGTGGCTGCTGATTAAATGTAGATTTGGCTTCTAGTTACATAAATTATGTATTGTTTTTGGATGACCCTTCATCTATGATTTTAGTGGATATTGAGTCATCAAATTCATAAACTTTTCTTTGTTTCATGTTTTTAAAAACAACTACCTCCATTTGAATTTCCTTACAACATAACTTTAAAACTAACTAGCAATTAAATATTATTATTTCATAAATATTTATGTAATACATTTGATAGATTAAATTACCATGTCTAAAATTTTAATTGATATAGCTTAAAGTGAATAATATAAATAATAAAAAATTGTTTTTATTGAATAATTAAACACTTTTAACATCTACCATATAAGAATATAAACCGCGCTGGTTAATACTTTTCTATCCCTTGGCCATCATCTTCCACCTCACCAATCTAAAGGCATTTTGTATCCAAAAAATACTTTTTTCAACTAATGATATCATATAGTTCTATTTCAAATACATATTTGGTATTTATGTCTTTTTCTCCCACTCTTTGAATGGTATGATATTGTCACATGTTCCAATTCAATTACTTTTTCAACTATCTCTTATTCCAATAACACCTTTAATTCAAAATTCAAAATTTCTTTTTTCCCACTCCATATGGTACGCTCTTCATATCTCTCTCTCTCTCTCTCTCTCTCTCTCTCACACACACACACACACACACACACACACACACACATCTTTTTATCTCTCTCTCTCTCTCTCTCTCACACACACACACACACACACACACATCACAGGTTCTTCATCTTTCTCTTTATTCTTCTCCCTCTTCCTCAATATTCTCCCTCTTCTTCTTCTTCTTCTTCTTCTTCTATCGTCGATTTTATGTTTTTGGTAACATGATTACCATTTTCTTCTCCCTCTTTTCTTATTTTGGTGTAACAGTGAAACAATAATAACGTGCAAATCGGTTTATGGTGTGCCAATCAATTGGATTGAGAATTTAGGGTTTCAAATGAGGACCCTCCATCTTGCTTCATCACCTCTCTTTTGTTTTTGTTTGATTTTCTTAGAAAGTTAAGGTTTTGATTTTGTAGTTAGGGTTTTTCAAGTTCATTTGATGATTTTGTGGTTAATGTTTCAGGATATAAGCAAGCATTTCCTATTTCTTCACGTGTGGTTAATTTTGAATTGTTTTAGAACAAACTTACTTCATATGTAGCTAAGTTTAGGGGTTTGCGTTAACAATATATCATGTGACAATTGGAGATACAGTTGGAGCAAGAACTCAAACGTGTAAAATAACAGGTGCAAGAAAGGTGAGTTATTATTATTACTCGATTTAACAGATTCCCAAAAAAATTTGAGCTAAAGTTCTGAAGCTTATCAGTTTTTTTATTGGTGATATAGTATTGTAATTATTTGCAACAAAGGCAAATAACTTATGAAAATATCTTATTCTTTGGTGATTATACACAGTTAAATGACAGTTTTGCTAAGCAAACTCCCAATTTTGCTACTTCACATTGTTGCGTTAATTCATCACACTAAGTACAATACTTTGACGGCAGGATGATTTTACGGCATCGACGCTTTTGATGACCATGGTAAAGGTTGTTTTCTTATTAGTTATTGAAGTAAGAATTTGTTATTTATTACAGTTTATGGGAGTTTACTTTACATGAAAACTTATGGAACCATGTCTCTGTATATTAATTTTCAGACTTACAAAGTCCCATTAACATATACATCCAATGCATTTGTTGTTATAGTATGAATATATTTTGTTCTCGGGTCACACACATTACTATATTAATGGAGATAATAACAAAGATGCTATCGTCGCCGGTTATGCCTCTACTGGCGATGCTGTTCCGATTAAATCTGGCAGGAACTACGATCCCGAGCATGAACGAGGTTTGATCATTTCTCTCCGATTAGTTAACTGTTTTCTGTTAGAATTTACCTTTATTTAATCCAATAATAATCGATGTTGATTAAATTGGTTGAAATTAAAACGACATTATTGTTATTGATTTGTGTGTGAATTTTTGAATGGATCAAGAATTCCATGGACGAAGGAAGAGCACAAGTTGTTCATGGTTGGATTGTAGAAAGTAGGGAAAAGTAGTGATTGGAGAGGAATCTCAGGCCTAATGATATGGCTTCTGGTGCAGTTTCTTCTGCATGTTCTTTAGTAGCCTCTCACTACATTAAAATTGCAGAATATATGAGAGAAGAATAAGAACAGATCACAACTGTAGTCGACTCGGCTATTAATACAAAAAGCGAATAGAGATATTATGAATCTTACAGGTGGAGCAGCCACAAGTATTATATTTTAAGTCAATATATGAATCTCGAATTCTAACGCAAAACAACAAATATGTATTGAAATACAAAATAGCCTTACGTGGAGCTGCAACTCTGAACGCACGTCTAGAGAGGGGGATTAGAGCTACTGCGATTCCCCCAATTGAGGAGAAGTGTGGCAAAGCCAAAGAAGCAGGCATCTTGACAGCACTGGAATTTGTCTTTCGAGGAAGTGTACTTTTCAAACGTACAAGAAAAAGTATGTTTGAAAAAATGACTTTTTGTAATTGAAGAATAAATTCTAATGCAAGTAAAAGTAATTTTAACTGTCCATAACACGATTTCTTCACATGAAGCAAGTTTTTTTTAGTAGTAATTCAAATTTTCAAGTAATTGCTTGAAGAACAAATATCTACATTCATTAAAAAATCACATTTTCAGGTAGCTGGCAAAGTAGTCATTTGATGTTCCACTTATGCGTATGACTCTCTTTTTGGTTTGTGTTGCTGCGGTAGAGCGGCAAGCAAAGAGTTGGTATTTATTTTTACCGGGTGATATATACCGGTTAGGTTATATCGTATCGTGTCCACAGAGATTGGTTATTGATTCGTCGTTCGACAATTCTACCGTTAATGAGTTTGAGATTAAAAGAAATGAAAATAAAAGACAAAAAGTAAATGAACAAAAAGTATAAAGGATAGACAACTTGTTTGGAACGAATGTAAACTACCCGTCACAAACTTAAATCTACCACCCATGTCATACTCGGCCTACGATACTCGTCCGTGTCATCACATACCTCTCACAACCTTGGTTATTTCTAACCCAAATTGAGAATCCGCCTAAATCATCTCAATAGCCATGGTTGGCCTATCTCAGCAACACAGGAGTCAACTGCGTCACCTCCATAACCATCTCTAGCATACTTCACCAACGCAGAGGCATTAAGTTCAGATACTCTATAGTGAATGTTAGATCTAAACCCATTTCTAGTATTCAGAAACTAACAGATAACTATCCTAGGTAAGAATCTAAGCAATCTATTTCTAGTAAAGCTCAAATCCCTAACATAGAGTAAAAACCCAAGATAACTACCAACACAGATTTGTAAAGCAAACTTTATACAAGCCAAAGGCGATAAATATACAAGAGTTATGAGTAGAAATACATACAAACCCCAACAAAAGAGATTACAAAGAGAAGAGAAGAAGAGGAACCAAACATTTCTTGGTTTGTCAACACCAATCGACGAGGGATTCGACTCCGGATCATCTAAATGCAAGCTCCAATGTTGTTTTCCAAGCAAATCTATCAAAAATATGATGTTGATGGTGTTGGGACTCAAAAATACCCAACCCATAACCTAAAAATGTGTTTTTAGCCCCTTTTAAAGAATTTTGAAGTCGCAGGGAGCGCTAAGCGCGGTATTTGCGGTAAGCGCGGTCTGTGATGTTCAGCATCTTGTTTTTGCCATATCTTGAGAACCGTAACTCGAAATTGCGTCCGGTTTGAAGCGTTGGAAAGCTTACTCAATGTTGTATCTAACCATGAATGAATATCAATCAAATTAATGATTTTTATTTTGTTGATTTTGAGCTTTATTCGTTGATGAGTTGCTCAAATCACGCGTTTGAAGCCGTGTCTTCGACACTTTATTACTCAATGCTCCAATTATGAATGAATACCTATAAAAGAGATGAAAAACTATCAAATGATATAATATTTACACAAAAACTCAATTATTCTATTATGTACACATTTATACAAAAAGCGGGGGATTTATTCAAAGAATATCAACAAAAGAACGAATAAGTGCCACAAAATGTATATACAAAATAACTACATTTTGGCACTTATCAGTTTGTAAGATGTTCATCGAATTGTGTTTTGTGTATTTTCTCCAGTGTTTTCATTATCATTACCACACGTATAGACGATATTAAAACCAACTTTACATATTCACTGATTATTGCAAGATGGCTTACGGCATCATATCACATAGGTTTTGACACCATGGTTGGTGCAGACAAGTTTGGAAATATATATATATATATATATATTATGCGATTGGCGCAGATGTATCTGATGAGGTAGAAAAAGATCTTACTGACGGGTGGATCAAGTGGGAGGAGGCGAAGTTGAATGAATCTGTTATGTGGGATTGTTATGGGAACTATTAGGGCACTATATATTTTCCTTGATCAATCAATCATATAGAAAATTATCATACTTTTACAAGAATAGGTAATAGCTTTTTGAACTTTCATCTTTTTCATTTATTTGGCATGGTGGTAATTGTGTAGTTCGTTCAAATTTCTATGGTTTGACAATATTGCAAAGCAAATGAATCATAGGAAAAAGCTAATTATTTCTGTTTTAGTTTTCATAAGCTGACAGGAATTCATTTAGGGACTTAAATTTCACTTCAAAGTTTTCTTGTTGTCTTAGTTTTATAAAATTTCAGATTGAGAGTCATATTCAAGTTCTCTACATTAGCATATGAAATTGCAGGTGGTACCAAGGGGTTCAATGGTAATATATGGGCAATTGGTTATCACAAGGAAGACAGTCATATCACATTTGTCTACAACAGTTTCGATGGCGAACAAGGTTTGTAATTTGATTCATGAATGCAATTTGCAATGTCATATTAAGATTTTGATGTTGTTGCATATACATTTTTGTAAGATTTTCTTTGTGAAAACTTGACAGGTTTTTCTGGAAAACTTGAGGTAAGTGTGACTTACATGTTAATTGAAAAATATGTATTGGGTGTCAAAATGACTGCAGGCCAATCGACAAACCGACACCGGTAAATATAGCGCAAATTTATATAAGTGTAGTATTTTTGGTAAATAAGTGGCTCCCTTAAATAGTAGTATTTATTTACAAATTTATATAATTATCTTCCAGTCCATTTTGTTTTTCTTTTTTCGAATAAAATTTTGATATTTTATAATTTATATGAATTTTTATTTGAATTTTTATTTAAACTTTTATTTTTTGATTATTTTATTATATTTTAAAAATAAAAGCGTATCATACACTAGTACCCGTGCGTCCGCACGAGTATCCCACCAATACCGTGTGAACGCACGTGTAACCAAATCAAAATTTATGTGAACACACAGATAATCAAGTCAAAATCAGTATTAACGCACGATTAACCAGGTCAAATTTGTGTGAATGCACGAGTAACACATTAGCACCATCTAATCAGACCAAAATTCTTGACAACGCACAGGTTATTACATTTTTTTTGTACAATTAAAAAAATATAAAATAATAATATATGAATTAAAACATGAGAAAAGTATGTTATCTTTTAATTATTTATGTATCTCGTATTTTTATTTTGAAATTATTTTTAATTTAAACTACAATAATGTTTAAGATAATATATGAATAATTAAAATATATAATATTGATGCCTTTCTTTTAAAAATTAAAAAATTCATACAATTTTATTTTTATTTTAAAAATATGTCTTTCATTTAAATATTAATCTTTGATTAATTTATATATTCATCTTTGACTTTTTTTTTATTATTTATTTTTACAATTAAATTTAAATATTTTCTATTTTATTTGAATTTCAAAACCAAACTGGTTATAATTTCACGGTCCACACCATAATTCGTGCAGACGTACGGGTAACCTTTCACTACAAATTTATTTGATTTAAGATTTATTTGTCATCTCCTTTTGCTAATATAATTTTATATATTATTTTAATCACATGTTTATGTATCCACTTAATTTGATTACTATTTTCTATTTTTTTTCCTGATTTTAATTGCTTAAATTTTTTATTTTAATTTTACATTTTGTATTCAAACCCTAAATGGTGAAAACACAACTATCCATAACAGGACTCGTGTGAACGCACGGATAACACATCAGTATCGTATCAACGCACGAGTATTCATACCAATTTTTTTACTACCGCAAAGATTTTAAGATTTTTTATACAATCAAAGAAAATAACTAAAAAACATGTCAATTGTACTAAAAAAACATTTTTTCCAATTTTGCACAATTGTATTTTATAAATATGTGTTTAATAATTTTTTTTAACAATAATTGTTTTAAAAAATTATACAATTATTATCCAAATCAATTTTTTTAAAATTTTTTTACTAATAATATTTTGATGTTTTCTAATTTATTTGAATTTTCATGACAAATTGATTTTGAATTTCGCGCTCCCCAACTTAACCTATGCAGACCCACGGATTTTCCACTAGTAATTTAATAAAATAATTATAATTATTGTAATTTGATTATTAAAAATATCAATTTAAAATACGTGTTTCGTGCTTTTTATTATATTAATAACAAATAGGTGTTTATTTATTTTAATATTATAAAATATAAATACGTGCCCCTATTTCTTTTATAAATTTATTTATAGAATTATTTGTCCAATTTTTTTGAGCCAAATTTTTGCAATGTATTTGTCAATAAATACATTTTTATATTAATTAATTTTTTTTTCAAAAATTTTAATAAAAATTTTAATTTTATTTATTGATTACTCACAAAGTATTTATTCCCTATATTAATTGTATGCTTCAATTACATTTTAATTTACTTTATTATTGAGAAATATATTAAAAAAAGTGTGGGAAATTTACTCACTAATATAATATAGTTATTTTCTGATACTATTATAAAAACATTAATTATTCAATGACAAACACGTGTATGTAAATTTTATTATAAATTTTATTTAACTTATTATAAATATTATGACTTTTATTTTATTATCTTGGTGGTTATAAAATTACAATAACCACAAAAAATTCTTACAAATATGTAAGGATCGAGATCAAATTTGGATGTCTTGACTAATGACAAACACCTTTGTATATGATAAAATTGAAATTATAAAAAAAAAATATAAATGCATTACAATTTTTTAATATTTCTTCCGATGATAGATAAGCAATACTAATTTTAATTAATTTTTTGGTCACAATAATTTTTTTTGTATGTATTGTTATTATAAAATATTTATATTAATATTATAATTATTTTTATTTAAAATATATTTAAAAATAATAATAATTTGTTAGTGATAAACAATTATTTACATTGTTTATGAATAGTACTTGGCAACGACTTCCTTAATGTCTTATTATTAAACAACATGAAGAATTGATATCTAGAAAAGTTACTTTTTAAATTTTTAGAATGGACAAAATTCTTTATTAATTAAAATGATACTAATAATAAATTCAAATTAATAAATATTTTTATTTTTATTTTTAGTTAGAAGATATAAAAAACAAATAACTAATTGAATAACTTTAAAAAAATATAAAAATTATAATTAGTAAATTTAATTGTTTTAAATTTTATATAAAAACCAAAATAATATTAAATTTAATTAAGTCTCTATTGTGGTACAAATAGTTTATATATATTAAAATAATTTAACAACAAAATTATTGAATTAATTAGAGGTAATAAAACTTCTTATATTATTGAATTTATTTAATGTTGTATTGAAAAGTGATTTTAAGAAAAGGAGGAATTGATATTTAAATACATACATATTCATGTTTTTTAAATAATTACAAATTTGTCCCAAAAAGTGGACATGTGGCATAAAATAAGATATATTAGTAAGAGATAGTTTTGGATTTTTGGTGGTAATTAAGTTTCTCAAGTTTATATAGAGATCTCTTAAAATAAATAGGATCGAAATGAAAAGTAAAGCAAAATAGTTGAAAAGCTTTTGACATTCTTGACTTTTATCCTTCTTTATAAATACTATTGTTTTAAATTTTCATATAATTATTTTTTAAAAAATATACTCAATGTGTTAGATGAATATATGGACATGGCATGATGAGGTGGATAAAGAGGGAAGTCGGATGTCACAAATGCAAACAATGGATGAAGATGAATACATGGATGATCGACTATAGGATATGTTTTGTGATATTGAACAATATTCTTTTTAGAATGTTTATATTTATGATACTTTATGTAGTGATAAAGACACCCCTTTATGTAAGGGATGCACGAGTTTTACATGATTGTCTATGATGTTAAAGTTGTTTAATTTGAAGGCAAAAAATGGATACTCGAATAAAAGTTTTATGAAATTACTTGATTTTCTAAAGCAAATGTTGAAGGTAGAGAAAGCACAAGAAATTGGGGTTTGAATTGTGTTGATAGAAAACATTTCCCTTTAGAAATTCTATGCGCTCAAATGATAATAACAATAAAGGCAATGAAGATAAAAGGACACAAGTAATTTATCTAGGTTCGCCATAAACTAGGCTATTATTGTCTACCCCCGCAAGGATGATTTTTCCATATCCAATGACTTAATCCACTATAACCAAACTGATTACACTTGCACGGGCAATGTCCGGTGACTAACACACAATGACAGATTCAGTGATCCAACCGGACATAACATTCATTAACCCAATAGAATCTGATTCCTCAAGATCTTCTACCAGGATTTCCTTACAATGATATCCATCAGTGATCTCACAAGAGTCTAACCTTCACTCGGTCCCCTTTGAGATATGATTATCATTGACCTAACAGAATCTGATCCCGCAAGATCTCCTATCAGGATTTCCTTACAATGATATCCTTCAGTGATCTCACAAGAGTCTGACCTTCACTCGGTCCCCTTTGAGATATGACTATCATTGACCTCACAAAATCTGCTCTAGCAAGATCTCCTATCAGAATTTCCTATAGTGACCGCAACCATTACCTTTTTCAGATCCAACCTTCATCAAGTCTCCCAAGGAATCTATCAATCAACAGTTTATGGTGATCTTGTGTTTAGATGAATGCTTCTTCTAAGCAAATTACACAAATGTTTTAAGCACATAGTGTTTAACACTTCTTCAAGCAATAAATCAAGTGTTAAGACAATTTACATGAAGAGGTTTGAACAAAAACACTATACGAGCAACAACTCAAGTGTTCATTACAATGTTCTACAAAGATATATATGATCATAAGTTGAATAGAAACTTGTAGTGTTCTTATTCATCTTCTTGTTGAGAAAGTTCCGAGCAAAACCTCCTTGCTTCTTCTGAGATCTATCAAGATGTATTTGATTGGAAGTTGAATAACATCTTATAGTCTTCTTCTTCTTCTTTGAGCAAGCTACGAGCAACAACTCCTTGCTTCTTCTGTTTTAATCAAGATGTATATGATGATAATTGATTGACATCTTATTGAAATATTCTTTCTTTATTTTCTCTCTTTTTTTGTCGTCTTCAGAATGTGTAGCGTTGCAACTTTAATATCTTCAGCATCCACTGCTTTCCTTTCATAGAATGAAGCTTGATGGCCAATGGCAGACCGACAACTTTTCTTTGCATCTTCAATCTTCATTTATATCCTTTGATAGAGAGAGAGACGTTGGGAGGATAGAAAGGACGTTTCCTGCACCAACGATTAGTTCCCAACTAATAGAATAAGGAGTAAGAATTTATACGTTATAAAATAATATTTGTGTATCCTGTCATTGTTCAATGTTGGCTTTCCACCTTTTCTTTGAATAATGGTTTTCTATTAAGCTTGTAAACAAAGATCCGTTAAGTAAAGAGAGATAGTTGTAAATCCAGTCGTTTGTTCCCAACGGTCATAATGAGAGTGGTTAATAATAGAATATAAAGGATTGTCCTTACGCCATCCTATAGGGTAGAAGTCACAAACACTTTATGTACCTTTTGTTCAACATCTCACATTAACCATTTGAAATTTTCTTCTTATCATTAGAGACTTCAGATATTTGAATGTTGAAGCTGAAGCTTTTTGTAGAAGAAACTTTCTTAAGCCTTAGAACCTAAGTCATGGAGTTTTCAGAACTTGTCACACAGAACCCTGTCATTAGAGTCTTCAACACTTGGTTTTAATAACTTGCTTTTCTTCAGATCATCAGAACTTGTTCAGCAGAACCTCATCCTCATAATCTTCAGAACTTGTAATACACAAAAGTAAAGATTTAGACGACCTCCAAAGCTAAACCACAAAGTCACAATCAGAACCTCTTGTACTAACGTTCCTTAGACACATTGTAGAAGATAGATTCAGAACCTTGACTTCAATGAAACACGTAACCACATGTTTTCTTCCAGAGTGTATGTTCAGAACCTGATGACGTCACACACCTTGATATCAGAGTCAAAACATTATAATAGTATCTACACACTAGAACGAAACCATTAGTGTATACAATTGTTCTCTAAGATATCATGTAAAGTTATCATCAAAATCTCAAAGCCAGATGTAGAAACACTTCTTGTTCTTACAAATGTTACCAAAAGGTAACAATTTGTCGGATCGTTGTTATGAAGCCAAGAAAATATTGTGTCCAATGGGTTTGGAGTATATCAAAATACATGCATGCCTTAATGATTTCATATTATACAGGAAAGAGTATGTAGACTTGTACCAATGTCCGAAATATGGTGTGTCACATTACAATTTGAAGGACAATAATGGTGATGACAACGACTACAACAATATTAGTAGGAAGCACCCTCTTGCTAAAGTGTTATGGTACTTGTCAATAATTTCACGTTTTAAGAGACTTTTTGTTAATTCAAATTATGCAAAGAATATTAGATGGCATGCAGATGAAAGGAAACATGATGGAAACATTCTCCATGTAGCCCGAAGGAGTGACAAGTTGTTTTTGATAGAGCATAACAAGATATTCATATATTAGTTTAATGAAAGGGTATATAATGATCTCAGTGCATCTGAGATACTTAAATGGTTGTCATACGAGCCAAAACTTAATGTTATAATTTGGATTGCATGCGACATTGGTCATTATACCTTTTATACAAAATCAAAAGATGATTGTAGTACAATATAAAATAGTGGGGTTATGGTTGAAGTCTAATCGATATATTTCTCTAGTTCAAAAGATAAGAATCTTTTGTATTGGCAACTACCCCGTTCTATGGTGTCACTGAGGAGATTTGGGAGATTGATTATGTTATTTTAAAAGTTCCTTTATTTAAATGCAAGTGGACTCCCAATAATATAAATGGTGTACATATTGATGAGTTAGGATTCACCCTGGTACACCTTAGCAAGGCATCTTTTATGATCGAACCATTAATCATGGCTTCTCAAGAAAAACAAGTTTTCTATGTGGCTGACTCTTCGAAAATATCGAGGAAATGGTCAATCGTTCTCCAAGGATAACACATTTCTCTTAGTGATGAAAGTCTTGATATTTCCTCCACTCCTTCTTACACAACAAAAATTCCTACCTCATATGACGAAGTTGATAGAGATGATGTGCATTCTATTTGAATCGATCATGAAGAAGGCATATGGAAAAATTAACACGTAAGTATTTTATTCTTTACTCATAATATATTAATTGTATGTTATAATTTCTACGTATTTTAACTAACAAGTGTGGTTATTTGAAATCATAGATCTTTAGAGTCAAGACACCAAGAGATAAGACACCAAGAGATAAGAAACCAAAACACCAAGATACAATTATATGATGTTATATAATGTGTAAATTGTAGGTTAGTTATGACATTTTGGTTTTGAAGTAATATACAATTTTTAATTCTTAATCCAATTATTATTATGATACAATTATTATTATTATTATTATTACTATTATTATGATAACAGGTTGTTTTGTGACATTTTGGTTATGTATTTTTATTCTGTTGTGATATGGTCCTTAAACATGCAGGTTAAAAATGGGAAAAAATATAAAAGAAGAATTATATTTATTAATTAAGCTGAAAATTTCACAATGGTTATATTACACAACCATTGTAATATCTCGCTCGCTGTCTAGAATAATATAAATACCAAAACGACAGTGCTGAGAATCGAACCAAGGACCTTTATGTCCATTACAGCAGTTATTTGGCACATCCTTGTGATAGGGCACGCGCTTTTTTTGTCTACTACAATGTCATTGGGCCGTGATTGTAAGTAACACATATACAACCACACACTACATAACAACGTCTGGTCTTGCGTGATTATATATCTTTACCAACCGTTGTTATATGTCTTTTCCGTAGTAGTGCAAGCATGTCTTAAATGTCACCCTTGAAGATTTTGTTCATCATTCTCTAGTAGGTTTCACTTGCATTTTCTAAATTTAAGGGCATAACATTGTACATGTAGTTGACGTGTTAAGTCATGAAGGTTGTCTTGTTCTAGTCCTTCTCATGCATTGAGTTCTAGTTGAACCTAAGTAGACATCCATAAAGTACAAAAGCTTGTATACCGCTAAGTTATTACCGATTTGTCTTTGTTAGGTATATGATAGGTTTTCTTGAGCCAGGTCCTCTTTGAATAATAGAAGTGTCTTGTTTTTTTGTTGTAGTAAATTGAAAATTTTCAATAAGAGTTTGTTTGCATTGGCATTTCAGAACGAGGTTTGAAGTCGCTGGAAAAGATACTTCTGCATGGAAGTTGAAACGTGAGGGCGAGGAAGTTAATTTTGCTAGGGAGAAACTAGGCAAGTTTCTTAGTACAACGATTGAGAGATGATTGTTTAAACTTGGGATCTTGTCGTAGGGAACGTTCTTCAAGACGGGAGAAGGAACCGACGTAGAGTTGTCTTGAAGAATATTAATGGTTGATAGGAGGTGATGATTGTTGGCAATGTTACGGGGGTGAGATGACTTTGAATCAACCATCATAGATGGTATTAAATTTAGTTACAATAAAAAATTAAAGATATTCGAAAAAATCAAAGAAAATTGTTTCTCATAGACAACACAATTATTCCGTATTGAAATTATGAATGGTTGGTATGTGAAAGATAACCACTGTGAAAATGTTTCTGGTATGCTAGTGATAGTTCTCTGTGACTAAATATGATACCTACAACAAATGTTAGCAATATGATACTCAAATTAGTATGAGATTGAGATGAAACTTTTTAAGTATAAGTTAATTTGTATCTTGTTGAGACTCAGAGTCACATTTATATTAGAGGACAGTTACAATCACCTTCAGGTTGTCTACCATAGAACATGGATAGTCGTTGAATGCAAATCAACATCTTGGTAAAAAAAGACATGCTCGTGTATGGTGTCTATGAATAAAGGTCCATATATACGTCTGTGGCTGGCACGCCTCGACTTAATTGAGTCTATCTTCATAATCGTTGACCAACCTAAAACATTAATTTAAGTTTCATTAAAAAAATAAACTTATAGTTAGAGAGAAACTAGCACCATGTCTTTTCCAACATCTGTTTTTTTTTTTAAAAAATCAAATTTTATTATGTCATTTAATCAAACATGTCCATTATCTAAAAGAGAACCAACTTAAAAATAGCACATTACGCACTTCCACATAAATAACAAATTGACTTCTCAGCACCTACTTTTGGTTAAACAGTCTTCCAATTGAATTATTATACTCCCCATGATATGATATGCCTTTGTCTTAAGTTTAATTATATGATGTAAGCATATTTTTTGTCTAAAAATGATTATTATCCACTAAACCAAGTTGCCTCTTCCACACGTTGCGTCACTTATGTTGTGGATGTGATTATCCACAATCCATGTACATGTAACATGTTAATCATACATAGTTTGTTCAATCAACCTCATAGCATACATAATACATGATAAGAATATGTATGTTATATATGTACGTGTACATGAATAAAGCTATGTTTAATTTGCTTGTTTGATTAGCCTATTTAACTTTAAAAAACTTTTTTTAAAGGATCAAAAGAAGTTTTTAGCTTAAAAGCTATTTCTTTTATGTAAGTTAAAGTAATTCAACTTTTCATATTTGAAATACCAAAATTTTAGTTTTGATTGCTCCATTCCAAGGGAAAGGAAGAAGTTAGACATTATTTTGAATAGGTTATCATCATTCAATTCCTGTCATACTTTTTAAAATTTATTCATGAATTTTTTTTCTCTTGAAATAGAATATTTTAGTTCTTTTAAGAAATGAAAATAACTATTAATGATAAATTGAGACTAATTAGTAAAAAATCAATTTATAAATTAGTTCGCATATTCAAAATATAAATATTTATATAATTAGAGGTGATAAACGTGCATGTATGTCTAGATTTATTTAAATATCTATAAAAAATAAATCGGAATGATCATAATTGAAAGTATGAACCTATAAAACTTCATTAACTTATAAAAATGAGAGGCCAACAGACGTACGGACTGAGAATCTCTAAAAATTAAAAATTATAAATAAATAAAAAAGTTAAAACTCGCGCACGCAAAACCCAAAAAAGAAAAAAAAAACATATATCTATTTTGACATCTTGTTCCTATCCTTACATTAATTCAATGAGGTCATTTCACCATTTTCCATCCCTATATATAGTAACTAGTCCCACTCATATTCCCTCCATCTCCAAATCCAATCATATTCTATACTCACCAACAATTTTTATCAAAATCCTCACAATCTTTTATTCATTCCTCCTCCACCATGCAAACTAAAGAATTTAATACACAACTCAATTATTTACTCCCAAATTCCAATCCATCACCTTATCCATCATCATGCAACTACAACATGTTCCAAAACACAATCCAACCATCTCATCTCCAAAATTTCTCCAACCAACTCTACGGTTTCAACCAAAACCCTATTCTTCAAGACTTCAGTCCTCAATCCTCATGCTTAAGCAACAACTCAACCTCCGACGAAGCGGACGAGCAGAACAAAGGCCTAATCAACGAAAGAAAGCATCGAAGAATGATATCGAATCGGGAGTCAGCACGTCGTTCGCGAATGAGGAAACAAAAACACCTTGATGAGCTTTGGTCACAGGTTGTTTGGCTAAGGAATGAGAATCATCAACTACTTGATAAGCTGAACAGTTTTTCGGAGTCTCATGATAAAGTTGTTCAAGAGAATGTTCAGTTGAAAGAACAAGCTTCGGAGCTTCGACAAATGGTTTGTGACATGCAGTTGCATGGTTCTTGTCTTCCTTTGAGTCCTCTTGAAGATGTTCCTAGCATCAACTCACCTCATGTTGAATCTGATTCCTTAACCAAATCAATTACAAGTTCTGTTGATTTGTTAGGATAATTTTGAAGACGAGTTTTAATAACTCTTTCCATCTTGAAGTTCTGTTTTTTGAGTTCTATAAGGTGAAACCATGATAGGAAATAACATGTTTTGAGTACTTATTTTTGGTTTTAATTTTAATGATTTCTTCTAAGCAATAAATGTTTAAAGCGGTTCATAATTATCAATCAAATTTGTCATCAGTCTAATTAAACCTACTCAATTAATAATTATGCTGAGATATTAGAGACAATCTTAATATCTATGCTGGTTATATTATAAATTTAAAAGGGTTAATATTTATTTATTTTCTAGTAATATAGGTGAGTTTTGATTTATCCCCTTTAAATTTATTTTTTTATTACCTGCTATAATTTGTGGGAACCCCCCTTAAACATGTAAAAATCAGGTGGTAAATCAAAAATATATTTTACATGAGATAATATTTACATTCCGGAGGCAAAAAACTTAGAATTTTAACATTTTAAGAAAGAGATGAATATTTTTTTTAAAAAAAATAAATCGAAACTCACATGTATAGCATGGATAAATAACTATTAACCCTAAAATTAGGGTGAATAAAAAAAGCATAAAGATTAGGGATATTTTGTCTCATAACAAATCCAATGGGTTGTAATGGCAGTGATATTTTGGAGTGCCTAAAAGATATGGAGCGCCTAATAAGATTAAACAATAATAATTATTGTTGAGGATCAATTAAAATAGTTTTTATTAGAAAAGTAGACTATAAGTGAAGCATTATCTACATGAATATTTTATATACCAAAGTAACTAGTAAGTGATTCATTATGGTATCAATTTAATTACCTAGTTAGACCCACTTCCACTACTCTAATATATTATGCTTTTTGTAACTAACTTTCAATTGCTCACTCTTCACAATTTCAAGAACCTCCTCTTCATCTTTTTCTCTACTACCTCACCTTAATCGCAGCCAAGGCAGAGCTTACTCAAGCGGCAGCAATCATAACCTTTGTTCCATCCTCGAAGTTAACTTTTTTAGGTATCTCTTGATTTGAGCTCAAGTCATAACTTTGGTCCAAACTTTCCATCAAATTACAAGAAAACAACTATGTTTTTAAGACAACATGTTGAGGAGTAATCCTCACTTAGAGAATCCATAAATTGTTGGTGAGTCCTCAAATTCCACAAAAATTCAAGATAGATCACGATCGAATCAAAGATAAAATTTCGAAAGAGTATGAATCTTGGTGAGTGATGAATCAAGTTGTGTTCATATGATTTCTTTCAATGATTTCTAAATTAATTTTAACTAGAATTTTATCATGTAAACAAGCATTTGAAATATGGAACAAGATCTGTTGAGACTTCAATGCACATATCAAAGCGTGAATTTGACAACTGAGAGTTGAGTTGAAGTCAATGAAGAAAAGTAACAAGTTTATTATTGAATATCTACGAATAAAAAATATTGCCAACTCTTTACTTGCATTTGGAGATTCCATCTCGGAGCATGATCAAATAGACTCTATTTTTTATGGGTTATCAAAGACATACAATCTCTTTGTAATACAAATGTATGCAAGCTCTGAATCATCAACACTTAATGATGTTAAAGCTCTTCTTTACGCCCAAGAAACACAATTTGATAAGTTTCAGAAAGAGTTAGTTATGTCGAATATCACTATGAATGTCGCTCACACAAATCAACAAACAAGTGGTATGTATGATGGTTTTTTTATACTCGTAATAGATGTAATACTCTGAATATTATATTATCTATTTAATTATATTGTTGTGGTTTATTTGATGCAATAGATGGTTTGATGGAATGTTGTGGAATAACGTTGAATTAATAAGATAATTAAAATTATTAATAAATTAGATAATTAGTTATAGTTATTTAGATTTATTTTAATAATTAAATATGGATAATATTTGGTGTAGAGGTACTAAGGGCATAACAGTAATGTTGTGTGGAATAAGTGAGGACGATAGTGGAACAACCTAATAAGGTCAGGGTGGAGTTCCAACTCTCTAAGGGTATTGTATAATGATGGGTATGTAGGGGTTTAAATCGTTTATCACCATTGATAGAGATTAGATGTATGCAGGTTTGTTTAGGGTTTTGTGATGAATTGATGATATGGTAATTTATGGTGAAATTGGTGAACTGTGATGTGTAAAATACTATGATTTGATACTCGTAAAATATATGATGATGTATTGTTGTCATGGTATGATAATATGATGATTATTGGGACTTTGAGAATGCACTGGTGTTGAAATCGAAACTGAAATAGGGCGGGAACATAATCGAAATTGCAACAGAGAAGTTGTTTATTCGCAAGTGTCGTCGGGCGAGCCAGTCGTGAGCGATAGGGCGAGCTAGTCGCCTTTGCTTCGCTGGGAAACCCAAGCATCAAGCGTACGGGTTGAAAAACAAAGCTCCTGGGAAATGTATGGGGGAGTGACTCTCACCCTAACATCGTCGAGCGAGGGAGAGGTGAGAGGACTCAGTCGATGGGTGAGTGGGTAGGCAAGGCACGTCGTCGGGCGAGCGAAGCTGCTTGCATTTTTGTAAAAGTTGTAAGTTGATTCTCTGGACTATATTTGACGCTTCATTCGAAATTTTGGAAAGCTAACGGGATGAACTATATTTTGGTGGAATCAAATGAGTAAAATGATGTATGTCTCAGTATTTATAGCATGATAAGTTGGATGTTGTGTGACAAATTTATTATGAAATATGTAGTATGATAACGTGGTGTTGTTGTAATGATGATATATGATATTGTTGAGTTGTAGGAATTGTATGTTGCATGTATGAACAGTTGATGGCGTGTTGCATTGATGGATGTACATATCAATGTGTATTCTTTTGTTGCATGGTTGTGTCACATACATTACTTATTTGTGGACTATGGTCCTATATGGCTGGATCAAAGGTGATGTGAACCGAATTGTTCACGAAGTTGGTTGGCTCTTATCCTAGATAGCGTGGATCGGGAGCGATGTGAACCAAATTGCTCAAAATATTGATGTCTACGGTCTAGATGGTGTGGTAGAGAGATATTGATACCATACATTGAGTCTGTGAGTCGGTCTCATTGAATTATTGTAACACGGTGAGAGAACTGACTTGTTTGTTTTGCGTTTTATCGCAAATATTGCGGATAGCAAGAGTCGCCACCGACTTTTCTTTTATCCAATAAAGGAAAGGTGAAAAGAACAGGAAAGACCTTTGTTAGATTCTGAGTAAGGAGGTAATTATGAAAAGGGAAGGTATTAACACCATTTCCATCCGTAGTTATCTACGGGCTCTTAATTGCTTAGCTCACTTTTTGAAAATTTGCTTTATGTGTGTATGTGATTTGAAAAAGCATTTTGAAAAGTATTTCGCTTTGACTTCGTAATGATTCTTGTATCAGTCCTCAAGAATGTATACGAAGTGTTCAGAAATATTTGTTTGGAAACATGTAACTTTGTAATGATTCTCGTTGGAATGTAATACAAAGTGTTTGTTTGAAAAGTTTTTGAAAAGAATTATGAGGCTTGAAACTTGACATGGTGATCCCTTAAGACATATGAGGAAGTATGATGATCACTTGAGGCAATGGAACTTATCCTTGACTTGAGAGAATCAAAACCCTAGTTGTGGGTTGATATCTTGGGAGAGGGTCCATCTGGTCAACCCTTGAGGAACTCTTGAGTAAGGAAATGTGGATTGACTAGAGAAATAGGAGGGAAAATTTTGGGGTATAACAGTTGCCCCTGTTCAATCTTCTTGTACATGAAGGGTTAGATTGGTATGTGATAATTTCCAAAATGTAGTTATTTTGTATATATGTTTTGTGGCACTTATATGTTCTTGTTTTTTAATAATCGTTGAATAACCCCACTTTTTGTCGTAAATACACTTTATTGTGTTTTGTGTACATATTGTACTATTTGACTAGTTTTAATGTATTTTTGTAGGTATTTGTTGCACATTTGGAGCATCGAGGAATAAGGTGTCGAAGACACGGCTCCGGATGCGTTTTTGCAATAAAAGTCCATTTTTGGGAAATTCATTTAGTGCGGTCATTGGCGGTGAGGCCACTCGGTCGAGTCCGCTCACGCGTTTGGAGTGCGTTTAGTGCTTTGGCAACGCGAAATAAATTTAGTTTTAGAGGCCGCCATGCCCTCGCTCGATCCCCGCTCGACTTAAGCGCTTAAGCGTGTAAATAACTTATGGTGCTCATACGCCACCGTCGTCTGATTTGTTTTATAACTTCATTTTTCTCACTTTTTAGGTTATGGTTTTGGGAAGTTTTGCTCCCAAATTCCATCACCATACTTTTATGATAGATTAGCTTAGAAAACAACACTAGGGTCTTGCTTATGGATGATTGGAGATGGATTGCTCTTGATAGGCGTTGACAAACCGGTGTAAATGAGTAGTTTATCTCTTCTCCTCTCTTCATATTTCTCTTTTTGTTGGTTATGTATGTATATCTACTCTTACTCATGTATATTTGTCGCCCTTGGCGTTGTATAAAGTTTGCTTTACGAATTTGTGTTGGTGATTGTCTTAAGTTTTTACCTCGTGTTAGGGATTTGAGCTTTGCTAGATATAGATCTCAGATTCTTACCTAGGATGATTATCTGTTAGTTTCTGAATGCTAGAAATGGGTTTAGAGCTTACATTCACTTAGGGTATCTGAGCTTAATGCCTCTGTGTTGGTGAGATATGCCGGAGATGGATATTGAGGTGATGTAGTTGAATTCTCAATTTAGGTTAGAAATTGCTTGGGTTGTGAGAGGTAGGTGATGACACGGACGAGTATCGTAGGCTGAGTATAACTGGACAGTAGATTTAAGTTTGTGACGGGTAGTATGCATTCGTTCGCATAAACCTATCCTTTATACTTTTGTTCATTTACTTTTGTCTTTTATTTTCAACTAATTTATTCCCAAACTCATTAACGATAGAATTTTCAAACGACGAATTAATAACCAATATCTGTGGACACTATACGATATAACCTAATCGTTATATATCACCTGGTAAAAATAATACCTCACTCTTTGCTTTCCGCTAATACCGCTGCAAAAGTATGCTTGCCTTTCATGACCTGAAGGTAGAAGATGATTGAACACTCGAGTACACCTAAAAATTTGCACTCGTTAGTGTATGGAATGAGATCGTCAGTTGCAGATGTACTGGAATGGGCTTATAGATGCCATTTGGAGAAGCTGATGGTAGGGAGTGAGTCGTACATTAGACTTCATGCTCATCTTTGAATGAGGTTACTAGTATGTATTGATTTTTAACCAAATATGCAGCATTCTGCAGGTGGAGAGATATCAACGTGTAGTCGGAGATGGGCTTAAAGATGCCATATGGAGTAGTTGGTGATAAAAGAGAGTCAGAATAAACCTTCGTCTTGGCTTTATCTGAAATGAGTATTCGTCGGGATGTAGATAGTTTCCCCGTCTTGTTTCGGGTATTAATCTGTATCATGTTGTCTATTGGTAAACTAAATCTCGTTCGGATGATTTTCCCGTCTTGTTTCAGACATTAATCATTGACCTTCTGTCTGGAAATTTGTGAATAACTTTCACCTATTTGAGAATTTAAACTAAGAGAACGAGATTAGTTCTATGCAGATTATGATGCATGTAAGTATGTAATGATGCTCATGAATGATATATGCACATGTTATGATTTTTTATGAATGATGTATGAATGTAGATGTTGTGGTATTTCAAAATATGTCCATCTTGAAGAAGATGGGAATGTTCTGCTAAAGATCTTCGACTTCTGCTTGGGGATGTAGTTGTTGGAGACCCTGACTGGGGAAAAGGAGAGATATGAATTCCTCTGATGCACTATTTCTGGCGGTGGTTTTTGGTGTTGTGTAACTTTGAGTTGAGAGAAAAAGAGAGAGAAGAGAGTGATTCTTGAGAGTGAAATTTGACAAATGAATTGTGTGTTGTGGAATTGGGAAGAAAAAATTGGTATATAGTGGAAAAATTGGGCCTAACTTGAATTGAGCTCAAATTGGGCCCAAATTGTCTTTATCCGAATTAAGAAACATCCAACTCGTGAAATCATCGGTAACTGTGCCAAATTAGGAATCGGGCTCAACACGAAAAAAAATGCCCGAATCTAATTTTTTTGATAAAGTAGACACAATTTCCGCTCAATCAGATAAACGGTGAAGGAGTTATGAATTTTTTGAATGCGCCGACACCAAGTAAAAAATTGCACAGTACGGAATTTCCCTACGAAATTTACCGTTAAGTACTGGAAGATTGCCCCAGACAAAGGTCTTTGGATCAAAATATCAACTCGGGATGTGAATCAAAGTCAGAGCTAACAAATTTTTTTAAATTTTGGCATTGTTCCTGTCGCGATACGATAAAAACCGAAGGAGGTACGAATTTTACAATATCGGGGACCGATTAAACATAAATTTGGTTCAGCTCAAAAATATCTTCAATAACCAATAATTCTGGGGACCTTCCTCAAAGAGTTAGCTCTCAGCTTGAACACGAAAGTCAAAAAGGACGTTGAGAAATAATTTTGGGCACTAGAGTCACTCAAATACGGTATTCCAGTCAGAAGTTATGAATTTTTTAGTGCGCGCAAAAACATTGTTCAGCCAGAAAATTCTATTTAATGCTCTTGAAAGATCAATTTTTCTGGAGACTTTCTTCACAAAATTTTCTTTCGACCCGAACAAAAAAGTTGGAGATAATATCAAGACGAACCCAGTGTTCAAAAATAAGCCAAAAAAGCAAACGAGCCGATAGTTGTGAATTTCTGAGCGCCGAAAAGTAAATAACCTGCAAATAAAACAACTCTGTTTCACAGAGATTAAATCATTCAGAGGCTTTCCTTGATGAATCGGCTTACGGAACGAAGATGACAAATAAAGATAATTCCAAGGTAGTCTTTATACCTGAGGAACCACTTCAAAACAGTGCTTCAGTCGAAAGTTGCAAATTTCTGAGTTTGAACTATCAAAATCGGTGTCTAATTCGAACTGTGACAAATCAACTGAAACACTTGGATTTCTCTACCCTTTGAAACGTGTTAAAACACATGATACATTGCCATGATGATGACTTGGTTGAACATATATTGAGATATTTGAGAAGCCACATAATGCAATTTAGCTCAGTGAAGCAAAATTTTGCTTTAGCTGCTAACTGACAGAGTAAATGCTCTTTTATCAACTTTTGCAGTGAATTACCTCAAACCCATGGTTAATACATGAATGACTAGTATGCAATGCATCTAAAAATTAAGTGTAAGCCAATTATTTATTAAAAATAAAGAGGGCGAATTTTGGGGTAAAACATGTTCCACCAACCAATTTATAATGCAAAAACAAAGGAGATTCCCTTTTATTAACACTATCAATAGCCAATAAAATACCAGGATGTAGGTGGTATGAATGAAGGATTTTATTGACCCATAAAAATAGAAGTAGTTCCTATAAATCCTCATAAACACAGATGTCAAGCTTGCATCTTAATTTTTCAAATTGTACAACATCCATGGCGTTAGTGAAAAAATCAGCAAGCTGATTTTCAGTGCTAACATGCTCAAGAGTTATGACTTGGTCTTCAACAAGTTCTCTAATAAAGATGATATTTAATATGAATGTGCTTAGTAATACGATATTGAACATGATTTTTGGATATATTAATAGAACTCAAGTTGTCATAGAATAATGTCATAACATCTTGTGTGACATTGTATTCATACAACATTTGTTGCATCCATACTAGTCTTTATTATGTTCATCCAAGCGACGATCCCTTATCTGTCAAGGTTACACCAATCCTTTAACGATCAAATTATCATTCATGGTACATAGCTACGCCTAGAGCCTTGAGATAAAAGATGAAGCTCAACTTTGTTGATGGCACCATACCAGTTCCTGAAGATAATTCTGATCTTTGATATTGTGCATCGAAAAGGTGCAATATGTTAATTATGTATCTGAATATATTGTTCAGTTGATCATTTTTATTGAGAAGGATGTTGATGCTTGGAATTATCTTAAAGAGTGTGTTTCATAAGGATATCGTGCTCGAGTTTCTGAATTACAACAAGAAGTGTACAATTCGAAACAAGAATTCAAAATAGTTATATGTGAAGAACTTGAAATTTATATGTCTATGCCTAGTTGAAGTTCGCAAGAATCACACTTTACTTCATGTTGTTCGATTTCTAACTAGTTTGAATGATGATTTCTCTGTTGTTAGATCTCAAATTTTACTTATGTATCCTCTCCCTAGCATCAATAGAATTTTCTCTATGGTAATTCAAAATGAGAAATAAGGGAACTTTGTTTCCAAAGATGAATCTCAGGCTTTAATTTATGTTGTATGATACAAGAAACCCTATGTTAAGAATAATATTTCTCATTATTCTTCCACCACTTCAAAGTTCAAAGTCTGTACACATTATGGTAGAACTGGCCACGTAATTGATGTATGCTACAGAAAACATGGCTTTCCACCCCATTTTGGCAAAACATCCATGACCAATAATGTTGCTGCAACTGAAAGTAAAGATATAAGTTTCAATACTACTGCCTCTAATGCCAACAATGCTTCTCGTGTTATTACTTAGGATCAATATGAGGTTCTAATGAATCTTCTACAAAATTTATCCATCAACCAAGGTAATATTCCTGTTGTTTCTAACCAAGTTGGCGCATCCACAAGTCACCTATCTTTGCTCAATAAAGGTAAATCTCATACTTTTGCTTACAAATGTTGCTCTTTAAATTCCCAGGTTATTGATTCAGGAGCTAGTGACCATATTTGTTAATCTATATCTTGGTTAAGGAATATAAAATCATTCAACCAATAAGTGTTAAACTTCCAAATGGTCAAATTTCTTTAGCTAAACACATTGGTTCAGTTAGATTTTCTCCAAATTTTGTCATTCATAATGTTCTTTACATTGTTGACTTTTTTGTAAATCTTATTTCGTTCTTGTGTAAATAGTCTAAGTACAAAGTCAATTTTACTCATGAACATTATTTTATTTAGGATCCCACAACTCTGCAAATGATTGGTTTGGATGAAAGCTTTGAAGGATTGTACCAATTAATTCTCAAAGACAAAAATGGTGATGTTAATTCTACCTACCAATCTTCTACCTAAAATCTATTTGATATTTCCCTATGGCATTTTAGATTAGGTCATATTTCACCAAGTAGAATGTTATTTGTTCATACTATTTTTCCCTTTAGTGTTGTAGACAAAAATGTTGCATGTGATGTATGCCACTTTGCCAAACATAAAAGAAATTCTTACCATTCAAGCTTCAATAAATCCAAAATTCCTTTTGAAATGATCCACTTTGATTTTTAGGGTCCTATTGCTATTAAATCACATCATGGTCACTCTTATTTTTTTAACTCTAGTTGATGATTTTAGCAAATATACCTAGATTATTTTGATTAAAGCTAAATCTAAAACTAGAAAAAATGTCATCAACTTCATAAAAATGATAGAGACCCAACACAATTCCCAACTTAAAATCATTAGAAGTGATAATGGCCCCGAATTCATCATGCCTCAATTTTATGCATCCAAATATATTTTACACCAAACAAGTTGTGTTGAGTCTCCTCAACAAAATGGTAGAGTTGAGAAAAAGCTCCAGCATATTCTCAATATTTCTAAAGCCCTTTTGTTTCAAGCCAACATCCCTAAAACTTTTTTATCTTATGTTGTCACTGATAAGTCCCAAAATGTCATTATTTTGTATATATAATTTATGGCACTTATCCGTTCTTTTGTTGATATTTAGTGAATAACCCCGATTTTGTTTGTAAATACGTTTATTTTGCATATAATCATGTTTTTGCATAAATATTATATTGTTTGATAGTTTTCTATTCATTTTGTAGGTATTAATGCGTATTTGGAGCATGAACAATAAAGTGTCGAAGACACGGCTTCAAATGCACAATTTTGAGCAACTCATCAACGAATAAAGCTCAAAATCAAAGAATAAAAAATCGTCTATTTGGTTGATATTTTGTCATGGTTAGATAGGTCATTGAATAAGTTTTCCAATGCTTTCGACCTTGTGCAAGTTCGAGTTACGGTTCTCAAGTTATGGCCGAAACAGTTTTGGTGTTTCAACTTACTGCTAGTTGTTGCCCCATGGTCGCCGGGAAACGTAGAGGCGACCAATAGCGTGAAAAAAAACGCTTTTTCGAGCGTCGGGCGAAGCTTTTTGGTCGCCGGGAGAAACTGCATAGATAAAAATGCATATTTAGGCGAAAAAACACATTTTTTAGGTTATGGTTAGGTATTTTTGGTCCCAATTCATCAAAACTTCATATTTTTGATAGATTAGCTTAGATAACAACTATGGATCTTGCATACGGATGATCCAAGTGGATTGCTCTTCGATTGGTGTCGACAAACCAAAAGATTTGCGGTTCATTTCTCTTCCTCTTTGTGTAATCTCTTTTAGTTGGATTTTGTATGTATATTTACTCTGAACTCATGTAGATTTGTCGCCTTTGGCATTGTATAAAGCTTGCTTTATGAATATGTGTTGGTGATTGTCTTAGGTTTTTACCTTGTGTTAGAGATTTGAGTTGTGATAGACATATACTGCTTAGATTCTTATCTAGGATGATTATCTGTTAGTTTCTGAATGCTAGAAATAGGTTTAGAGCTGACATTTACTTAGAGTATCTGATTTTAATGCCTCTGTGTCAGAAGTGTCGGGTGTGACATTGTCAATGCGAGTGACACGATTGAATTCTATGTTGTTAAGGTAGGGGATACATTGTTACCGAGGTGATGCAGTAGGATTCTCAATTTGGATTAGAAATGACTTAGTTTGTGAGAGATATGTGATGACATAGACGAGTATCGTAGGTGGAGTATAACTGGACGATAGGTTTAAGTCTATGACGGGTAATGTCATTCGTTTCGAACAAGTTTTCTATCCTTTTTATACTTTTGTTCGCATTTAATTTCTGTTTATACCTTTTCTTTACAACCCATTTAACCCCAAACTCATTAACGAATGAATTATCGAACGGTGAATCAATAATCAATCTCTGTGGACACGATACGATATAACCTATATATCACCCGATAAAAATAATACTTTATTTTTGCTTGCTGCTTTACCGCTTCAACAGTCACACGTGATGTTTACTTCATGAATATAATACCTAGCTCTATCTTAAATGACAAGTCTCCTTAACTTATGATATTCAATCAAGAACCTGATATTCATGCATTAAAGGTTTTTGGTTCTTTAACATATGCTACAACCCTTTTATCACATATGATCTTTATACATTTTCTTGGGATTCAAGCAAGGCACTAAAGGAGTGATTCTCTTAGATGTCCATAACCATGACATCTTCAACTCTAAAAATGTCATTCATCATGAACATATTTTACCTTTTATCCCTAAATGGAAATATTATCCTAGTAACCAAACCATAAGTCATCAAACTGACACACCTCCCACCACACCTATCATACATTCCACTTATGAACCTGATTATGATATTAGCCTTGATTCCCCCACAAAACACTGATGTTCTATATGGAGATCTTAATTTTAACACACAAAAACTCATCCAAACATCATCCCTCATCCTGATAGTTCCACTAACATAATCACTCACACTGATAGCTCCACCAACTCAAGTAGGAACAAAAATCCACTTATTTATCTTAAAGAATATGTGGGTAGTACTTCAAGCAATCACTGCATGCCTTCATCTACAGGTTTACACTATCCTATATCTTCTTTCCATTCATTTAATTTCTTGTCTCCTAGTCATAAATTATTTAGTTTCTCTGTCACTCTTGATCATGAGCCAACAACTTATGAAGAAGCATGCAACGATGAACATTGGATCCAAGCTATGAAGTATGAATTGGAAGCTTTAACTATTAATGGCACCTGGAAGTTAATTAATCTTCCACCCAATGTCAAGCCTATTGGAAGCAGATAGGTACCATTGAAATGTATAAAGCAAGACTTGTTGCAAATGGATACAGTCAAGTTGAAGGTCTGGATTTTTTTGATACATTTTCACTAGTATCCAAATTATCCACTGTTAGAGTATTTCTTGTTGTAGCAGCCATCAAAAAATGGCATTTATATCAGCTTGATGTAAACAATATATTTTTACATGGTGACTTAGAGGAGGATGTTTACATGAGTATTCCTAAAAGCATTACATGCAACAAGCCCAATCAAGTTTGTAAACTTGTCAAAAGACTCTATGGACTGAAGCGGACAAGTAGAAAGTGGTATGAGAAACTCACATCTCTTTTGCCCAGTCTTGGGTACACTCAGTCAAATTCAGACTATTCCATGTTTTCATTAGCAAATAGTGGTCATATTACAATATTGCTTGTTTATGTTGATGATGTCATCCTAGCAGGAACATCATTATCTGAATTCGATCACATTAAACAAGTTTTGCATAATGACTTCAAAATCAAAGACTTGGGAATCTTGAAATATTTCCTTGTACTTGATGTGGCACATTCAAAAGAAGACATTTTCATATCACAAAGAAAATAATGTTTAGATTTGTTGAATGATACATGATTGCTGGCTTCAAAACCAGCTGACACACCTCTCAATTCTTCCATAAAATTGCATCAAGAAAATAGCAAGCCTTTTGAAGATGTTATTGCTTATAGAAGATTGATTGGTAGATTGTTGTATTAAAACAATACCACCTCTATTATTACTCTTGCCACACAATAATTAAGCCAAATTATAAATTGTCCCAGTCAAGTTCACTATAATGCTGCATGTAGAGTGATCAGATACTTGAAAGGGAATACTGGCAAAGGTCTCATGTTTCCAATAACTTCATCATTACAGATTTTGGAATATATAGATGAAGATTGGACAAGATTTGTTGATTCTAGAAAATGTACATTTGGTTATTGTTTTTCATAGGAGCATCTCTTGTTTCATGGAAAGCCGAGAAACAACAGACCATTTCTCGATCATCTTCAGAGGAAGAGTATAGAGCACTTGGTTCTACTACATGTGAGTTAATTAGAATGCTCTATATTTTGAATGTTCGCCATGTTACATGTTCCAAAATTCTAGCTTTGTGTTGTGATAACCAAAGTGCCATCCACATTGCTTTCAACTATGTGTTTCATGAGAGGATAGAATATCTTGAGATTGTTTGTCATCCAGTAAGAGAGAAAAAATTAAGTAAGATGTACTGAAGTTGCTTCCAGTTGCCTCATAAGAACAGTTGACAGATTTTCTCATAAAACTCTTGACCACAAACAAGTTTCAACATTTCATTCCAAGATTAGCATGATAAATAAATACCATGCTTAAGCTTGAAGGAGGATATTAAAATCATAGTTTTAGCTTTTCATATTTTCTCCTTCCTTATATAACAAAAGTTAGTTTAGACTTTTATGTTTTAGGAAAGTTTGTTACATAGTGGTTAGAGTTAGTTAGATGCTCTACTATATAAGTTTTATTTTATTGTAATGAATGGCTAAACAATTATAATGATATCATAATGCTTCGCCCTCCTCTTTTCTTCTTCTTCCTTGATTTCTAAAGGTTCTTTCCTGGAGTCTGTCACGATTTTTTTATGTTGTAGTAATTTCATGAACTCCGTACAATTTCTCAACAAATAATTCATGTTATTGTGCTAAGTTTGAAAATTTCATAGATAGTAAATATTTACTATTTATAAGATATTTTAAAATAATAATAATAATAATAATAATAATTCTTCCTCCTCGTTACATTTGAAGTATCACTTTTTAGAAGATTTAAAAAGATGGAGAGAAACACCGATTATTAATTGTCTTGATACATATGAAAAGTAAAAAAATAAAAATAAAAATGGAGAGAATAATTGTTTACTATTATAACAAAAACTTACTTCTTCATTTGTGAATTATAATTGCTAATTTGAATCAAAAGTCAAAGGAAGAACTACAAAAACAAAGTAAGAATTCCTAACAATAGTCAACATTTATAATTTCATCCTACTCTAGTTTCACATGGTACAGAAAGTGTGAACATCATCCCATCTTTGATTTTATTTGGATTCTCTTAATTATACGAGATTTATTAAATATAGTCAATTACGTTTATACAAAAAGAAAAGTCAATTCCATATACCCTCCATTTCTAAAAAAAAATTACTTTCAAAAGGTAAAACATAAATTAAAATTCACACTAGCTTGGTATTTTAAATGAAAATTATTTTTTGAATTTATTCTAATAAAGAAAAATAGAAGATGTATCAATGATAAAGTAATTTTATATTGTTATCCAATGAACAAAACATATTCTACTAAGTTATATTAATAATTAAAATAAATAAATAATTCGACAAATTCATATTTTTTAAAAATTTTGCACTAGCGGTATATATCCATTAAACTCTCTTAATAAAAACAATTCAAATGTGTCATAATTTTAAACGATCTAGACAATTTTATTTTATTCAACTAATTATTATTATTTTACATAGTTCAAAATTTAAAATACAATTAATAAAAATAATAATATAACAATTACAACATTAAAACATTTATATTGTCAATCTACTAGAATCATGACCCAAGCATCAAATGTTCAAAGTATACACTAAACCAAATTTGACATATTTTTCAATAAGTCACGTGATAGCGATGAAATCAACGGTGTAGATTCACCGGAGTCGTTCTACCTAACCCACTCATCGAATAGCTTTGAAAGCTGGAAAATTTTGACCAAATGCTAAAAGCCTCCAATCCAACAACAACAACAATTTAATAATAAGTATAATAATAGTATTAGTAATACTTTAAAATAGCACTAATAATTTTTGTTTCTTTTAAAAAAATAAATAAATGAGATATCACTTACTACATTTAATGTTCTCTCATACTTACCAACTAGATTGATTTAAATAGACTTATAATTATTTGATTAATTATTTTAATCAATATAATATAGTTTACATTTATTGAACAAGCAATTAATATTTTTAAATTTTTCCATTACTTTTCTTTTTTTAAGTAAGGGCTGATATAAAAGAAGAAAATAGATACACAAAAAGAGAAATGGGACTAAGCCTAAATTTTCTCAGAAGAAATGAACTTAGAAAAAATATACCTAATTTATTTTTTTAGAGTTACATATATTTTGGTCTTATAAATACCTTAATTTTATTTTTAGTTCCTATTAAAAAATAATATATTTTTGTTCTTATAAATTTTTTATGTAAGTATTTTTAGTCCCTACTATTTTATAAAATTTTAAAAATTGTTTAATTACTGTTAAATTTTTAAATTTTTGAATAATTTTTTCATGCATGTTTAGAATACTATAAAATATTTTTTATCAAATTTTAAATTTTTTTAAAATAAGAAGAATTAAATATAAAATGTTAAAATTTTAAAAAATAATAATAAGAGTAATGAAAATTTCAACCATGTCATGTCAAACAATCATAGAAGGATTGTATCAATAATATTAAATAAGCATTTTTTTAATAAAAGATTTTAGATTGAGTTCTTGGAGAACTACATAAAAAGATTTGTGATAAAGTTCATGAATAACTTCATAAAAGAATTTTTGATTGATTTTCCGAACAACTACAATTTTATTTATTGAGTTCTTGAAGAACTTGAAAAAAAAATTGTTGTTGAGTTCCTGAAGATTTTTTATTGAAATCCTGAATAACTACTTACAAATATCCTTGATTTTAAATGTATTAATATTTAAAAATATATATTTCATAATTAAATGTTATTAATTTGTTATAAATTATTTATTGATAAAATTAATTTAATATTTGTTTTATAACAAAAATATTATAGTTTTGTGACTATTTTATTAAGATTGACAATTTGATAATTAAGATGTTAATTTGTTATTAGTTTTTGTTATTGTTATTAGCGTGTTTTATAAAAACTTAAAATAAAAATCCAAATATAAAGTAAATTTTTTTCTGTATGATAAATATTAATTTTTAAAATTTTAATATTTCAAAGATAAGCCTTAATTGTGATTTGATTTAATAAATTATTTTCTTAAAAATAATGCATTTTATAATATACATATGTTTTCTTTTGTTTAATTTTCTAATGAGCAAATATTTACTTTCTTTTATTTCACATTTGTTTATTAAGTTATAACTCTTGTATAAATTATGGAGTTATTTTTATTTGTTGAATAATTTTTGTATTTTACATTCTATATACATAAATCGTAAATGTGTTTTATGTATTATTTGATTATTAGTAAAATTTAGAAATTGTTGATTTAGATGTCGAAATTATAATTAAATTATACGCTATATATTTATATGAATATATTTTATGCAAATGATTTTATTATTGACTATGAATTGGTACAAATTAGAAGATTAAAATTATATGTATTATTGTAAACCACAAATTTACAAATCACCATTAAGTGTGTTGTTGGCAAAGTCGGTTGGGCCATCTTCAATGTATTATGATGCAGAATTAATATCGAAGAATTTGAAGTTTCTTCAATCCAATAAGTTTTGTATGTTCCTAAAGAAAATTAATTTTTTTTATCAGTTGAATTTTTATATAACATATGTAAGGTGATATTTGTGAATCAACAAATCAATCATGTTCATAAAAAAAATGGACATGAAGGTCCATTCTTTAGACATCTAAGGTTAATTTGTATGGTTGATACTTCGTGAGATTATAAATTCTAAATTAGATATTTGAAACACGCAAAATATGAATATTAAGATATTTATTCGCATCAAGCCAACACTTTGCGATACATTTCTCCTTCCTCTATGTATAACGTATTTCAAGTTAATAACCTGATACTTCTCGTCTAAGTGAACTTTTGGATGTGTTGTGTATTTTCCAATTGCTCCAATATAATACACTTAGACGGGTCCTGAAAGAATATTGAAAAAATATATTTGTTATAAATCCCATTTTTGAGATATAATTTGAGCAAATAATTGGATACTTGATTGCAGCTCAGTAGGCTGATTATTAATTGAGAGATTAAATTTTTCAATATTAGGAGGAGATATTAAGCGGCTGAAGAATGAAACAAAAGTTCAAATAAATAATTTAAAATAAATTTTCATCTCGATCCTCGTATAAACGAATAAGAACAAGAAGTTCAATATATTTCTCATTTGCAAAGTTTATAAAACTTATAATCAAATGTTGATACTCCAATTAAAGTAGATTCTCTTGTTAGATAATCTAATATTGCAAATAAATTGAAACCACACATGAAATGTGGTAGGTAAATCGGTTCCAATTTTAAAAGTCCTCTACAAGAAAATGAGATAAAATTAAAGATGACTCAAGTGAGGATATGTAAACTCTAAGAGTACTTTGACATACTTTATTTTTAGTTCCATAAGAACTAACTAGTTACCTGAAATTTATAAAAATAAAGAGATCTCGATAAATTATGTTAGAGAACCAAAATAAAGTCAATATTGACAATGTTTTCGGACAAAATATAACGCTAAACATGATAAATAATAATGAGGATCATGAATCAAAGTCTATTAAAGATTGTAGACAGAGTGAGAATTGGCCAAAATGGATATATTCAATTGAAGAAGAATTAAACTCACTTTACAAGTGACTCGATTTTGGAATTGTAGTCCAAACACCTCAAGGTGTAAAACCAATGAGATATAAGTGAGTTTTAGTGAAAAAGAAAAATAAGAATGATATAAAGCTTGATTTGTTGCTCAATGATTTTCACAAAGACCTAACATTTATTTTGATGAAACGTATCCACTTGTAGTGGATGCAATTCAATTTTTAATACTTAATTATCCTTGTAGAACATGAAAGACTTAATTTGAACACGGTGGATATGATAACAACTTATTAACATGACTCACTTGATAGTGACATTTAAAAACTCCCCAGGAGTTTAATATATAAGAGATAAATAATTTTGGATCTCGAGAAAGTTAGTCCATCCAAATTGAACAAGTATCTCTATGGATTAAAAAAACATGGGCATGTGTGATATATTTGTCTCAATAAATATTTGTAAAGGGAGATATACAAACAAGTCCATATGTCCTTGTATTTTTATGAAAATATATCGAAAATAATTTTCTATAATAGTTGTCTACGTGGATGACATAAAATTATTGGAACTTCAGAAGAGATTCCAAAAGCTATAAATCTCTTAAAGAAACAGTTTCAGTTAAAGGACATAAAAAAGACAAAGTTATGTCTAGATATATAAATTGAGCATTTGGACAAAAGAAAAGACAAAGGCGTTCACATGTTCATATATGGAGAAATCTCATATATTGTGTACCTCGATGATGTTAGATCATTGAATGTGTAAAATATTCTTTTAGAACTCGAGAAGATGATAAAAACTAATTGGTCATGAAATACCATATCTCAGTGTAATTTAAACACTGATCTATGTTGCTAATTATACACACCATGATGTATCAAGTAGTATTTCTATTAACAAGACATAGTTCTTTGCCTACACAAAGACATTGGAACGAAGTTAAAATATACTTCGTTATTTTCAGAATAAATAGACATGAGTTTGATTTATTCATTTCCAAATTAAAATTAACATGTTAGACAGAAACATAATACTTTCTAGATCGCCACAATGACATGATATATTAATACATTTGACATGATATATTAATACATTTCTATGAGATTAAAGGTAATGCACGATTAACATAAACTAATTTTACACCATCATCCAATAGAATTATAACATTAAACTATGTCATATAATATTTTAAAAATAAAAACGTGATTTGTCCAAATACACCTCTATAATTGATCGAAAGTGTAAAAATATTTTATACTGTTCTTCCATGCATACTCCTTTCTATTAGATGACATTAATGCACTACCTTGATTTTATATTTTTATATAAAAAAAATAATATCTTACCAAAATTAAAATTGTAATTATAAAATATGAGGAGAAATCAAATTACACCCGAAGAGTTACACTCGCTCAAAAACGTCACTCCGAATTAATATTTTTTAAAATCAACTGTTGGATTGAAATATATCATCATATAAATTATACCTATAAAGTTTGAGATTAATCTATAGTGATTTACTATACGATCAAGATATCCAAAAATTAACGTCAAAATGGACTTTCATATAACGTTAATTTTGATGTAGTTCAATGACATAGTAAATCATTATAGATTAATCTCAAACTTTATAGATATGATCTATATGATGGTATGTCTCAATCCAACGGTTGATTTTAAAAAATATTAATCCGAAGTGACGTTTTTGAACGAGTGTAACTCATGATGTAACTCATCGAGTGTAATTTGATCCCTCCTCATAAAATATTCTTAGATTACGATACAACTAACTTTAAAAAAAAAAACGAGTTTTTATAGAAAAATATAAATTTAATTTTTCATTGAAATAAAAAATCTCCAATAAAAATATAAAATAAAAAACCATGAAACATAACATTAATATTAATATAGATACAAAAACATGTTCCTTTTCACTCCGAAAAAAGGTTGGTAGTTGGTTTGGTCTCGCTAGCCATCTTCGACCATTGAATTTCAAGTTTCAACCAAAAAATATAATATTCATTTTTTTCAATCGGTAATCTTTCACACTTTCTCAATCACTATATATTCATACTCTATTCATACCAATTTTATTTCATTCACAATCCTCATTTTTCATCTTAATCCTCTCAATTTTCAGGTTTGTTTTTTGGATCTGATTTTATGTTAGTGTTTAGGGTTTGTATGAGCTTCAATTTGATGTTAATTGTTGTTATTATTGTAGATTTTTGATGGGTTTGATTTTATCTGTGGTTGCTGATCTGGGATTTGTAGTTAGATGAGTTTTTTTCATCATGATTTTGTTGCTTTGTAGGGGATGTGTATATATATACTGATTTGTTGGTTTATACTCGTAGAGGAAAGTTAATTTTTTTTGTTTGTTTGTATTTAGTTTGCGAATGTCTGTAGAATTCAATTTCTTGGGAGATGACAGATGTGATTTGATGTATACAAATGAATCTCTTTTTTGTTTTTGGAAAAAAATTATTTTTTTCAAAATGGGTTTGTGAGATCTTGCAAAGTTTGGCTGTATGACTGTATTTTTTCGTTGGTTAAGGGCGGTTTTATGGTTGGAGCATTTAGAATTGATTCCGGAGGTGTAATCAATTTTACAAAATCAATTTTTTTCGTCGGTAAATGATGATTTGGATTGTAATTATGATATTGTACTTAGATTTGTTATATATCAGCCATGATGGATTGCGGTGACAGATTTTTTGACGACTGCCATGGCCAATTTGTGTAATAGAGCGGCACGTTGGCGTTGTAAGGCGGCTTAAAATGAACGTTTTTTTTGGGTTTTCGCCATGGTTGTCATTGGCAATTGATAACACTACTTGTTTTTGTTGTTTTGCATTTTGTGAGCTTTTTTCGAGGCCTTAATTGCCCTTGCTTGATATGGTGCTTGTTACATGTTTGTGTGGGTTTAATAGTTGATGTTTTGTACTACGATGAGCACAAGGTCGTTTCCGTTAAGGTTAAGTTTGGGAAATCTTAAAACTTTTTATGAGTAAACAAATATCTTCAAATCAAATTCTAAATGTCTTTTGCTGTTTTAGTTTATTTTGTTTTTTCTCTTTGAATTAGACTTTCTTTTGTTCTTATACGCATATTAATGATTGAACAGGAAATAAACCATGGCTCAACAACCACTTACGAGGATAGGTCTTGCCGGACTGGCTGTTATGGGCCAAAATCTCGCACTCAATATTGCTGACAAAGGATTCCCCATTTCTGTTTATAACCGAACAACATCAAAGGTTGATGAAACTGTCGAACGCGCAAAAGAAGAAGGAAATCTTCCACTATACGGCTTCCATGACCCTGAAGCCTTTGTTAAGTCCATTCAAAAACCGAGGGTGATAATTATGCTGGTTAAGGCCGGTGCGCCTGTCGACCAGACCATCAAGACGCTATCTGTATACTTGGAGAAAGGTGATTGTATTATTGACGGAGGTAATGAATGGTACGAGAACACCGAGAGGAGGGAGAAAGAGGTAGCTGAATTGGGTCTTCTCTACCTCGGGATGGGAGTTTCAGGTGGTGAGGAGGGTGCTCGACGTGGTCCCTCTATGATGCCTGGTGGTTCTATCGAGGCTTACAAATACATTGAAGATATTCTTCTCAAGGTGGCAGCTCAGGTTCCTGATAGCGGTCCTTGTGTGACGTATATCGGTAAAGGTGGATCCGGTAATTTCGTGAAGATGATCCATAATGGAATTGAATACGGTGACATGCAGCTGATTGCCGAGGCTTACGATGTGCTGAAGTCAGTTGGAAAGTTGACCAATGAGGAACTACAAAGTGCATTTACAGAGTGGAACAAGGGAGAGCTTCTGAGTTTCTTGATTGAAATCACTGCAGATATATTCGGAATTAAGGATGATAAAGGTGATGGATATCTTGTCGACAAGGTCCTCGACAAAACCGGCATGAAGGGTACCGGTAAGTGGACTGTTCAGCAAGCCGCTGAGTTATCCGTTGCTGCTCCCACCATTGAAGCTTCATTGGATGCTAGGTTCCTTAGTGGTTTGAAAGACGAAAGAGTTGAAGCTGCAAAGATCTTTAAATCAGGCGGCTTTAGCGATATCTTGACCGACCAACAGGTAGACAAGAAGCAGTTGATTGACGACGTTAGAAAGGCTCTTTACGCAGCCAAGATCTGTAGTTACGCACAAGGAATGAATCTGATCCGTGCAAAGAGTGTTGAAAAGGGTTGGGGTTTGGAATTGGGTGAACTCGCCCGTATCTGGAAAGGAGGCTGCATCATTAGAGCTATATTCCTAGACAGAATCAAGCAAGCATATGACAGAAACGCCAATTTGGCAAACCTTCTTGTCGATCCAGAGTTTGCAAAGGAAATAATCGATCGCCAAGGTGCATGGAGGAGAGTTGTCTGCCTTGCTGTCAATTCTGGTATCAGCATCCCAGGTATGTCTGCTAGTCTTGCTTATTTTGACACTTACAGAAGGGAAAGGTTGCCGGCTAATTTGGTGCAAGCTCAACGAGACTATTTTGGCGCCCATACTTATGAAAGGACTGATATCGAGGGGTCTTACCATACCGAGTGGTTCAAGCTTGCCAAGCAGTCAAGAATCTAGATTACCGCATTCAAACTCTTCATGATTTCCTAATAAATGTATTGTTTTCTACTCAAGACTGTTTGCTGAGTTAAAGCTTACATATAGTATTTGCAATGTTTTGAACTTCTTACCATTCTGTCTTACTAAATTTCTCGGATTTCGATTTTCCAATAATTATATTGTATTTTTACTGATCTTGATTTGCACTTGGTACAAAATTGTCAAGTTTAGTATTTTGAGTTTAGCACCATGGATTTGTATTGATTTAAGTTAATAAAGTTACCGCAGGGAGTTGAATTTGCTTCCATTGTCAAGTTTTTGATTGAGTTTAATACCGATGACTGATATTGTGACAGTAACATGTTCATTGATAGAGAATGTTAATAATGTCTCTAGACTTTCTAAGAAAATATTAATTTCTTAATTGCATTTTAGTCTTGATGATTGTAGGGTTGAGGTTTTACTAGCTGTGTTGCCAAATATCGGCTATGGTGGATTGCAACGATAAATTTTTGTATCACAGGGTTCAGAAAGTGTAGTTCTGTTTTCAGTTTAACAAAGATTTGGTTTCATTCGAAACCACAGAACCGGTGCATCAAACCTTTGTACTGGTTTGATTTGGCTGGATGATTCTTAACGTTCGGTTTGGTTCAACCAAACTGTTTTAACCGATCATTTAGGTTCTGTTTTCTTTCCAAAACCGAACTGCGACCAGATTGATTACAGCCTGTCAGCAGAATATACAGGTGTTTCAAAAACGACAGATTGAGTGCTGTGTAGCTAAGACACGACACTGAGACATCTGATTACATTCAATCACTTTAGTCTGACACATCTGATTACATTCAACCACTTTAGTTTCTTAAACTAATGCCAAGACACGACAGCAACACATCTGATTACATTCGATCACTTTAATTTTCTGACACATCTGATCACATTCAATTACTTTAGTTTCTTAAACTATTACTGGTGTTTATTTGTCAAAGTCGTGTCTGCATCAAAACCATTTTATATTTATGAATGGACAATTCATATTTTTGGTTTTTAGTCGAGACCAAAGTGCAATGAATTTGATTAATTAATGTCATTAGGCATTAGCCACACATAATTGGATAAATAATGGTTGTTGTTGTCACTTTATTTTATATTATATTAATTGGTGCACACTTTTGGAATTTCATACCTGTAGAGATTGACGAATTTTGATTTTTTGTAGCTTGTTCCACAGACAAAGACAAATAAGAATCTGCCTTTCAAAAGGTGTGGATCATGTATTTATATTATATCTATGAAAGTAACTTCTGCATAATTCATACCTTTTCTTGTGACCCTTGAAAAATTGCAACCTCTTCTTTTTCTTCCTTTTTCTATGGTGGGGTTGAATTTGGTTTTCAATTTTGATTGTTATAAAATTGTGTCAGAACCAACCTAATGCACGTCTCGTTTAAGTCTGCTCCGCCAAAACTTGCCAAAAAATAGACAAAGTAGAAAGCGCGAGTATTGTTTGGATTGTCTTATTTAATTTTATCTACTAACATGACTGTTAAGAAATGTGGTTGGGTCTAAATCAATCGTACAAAACCGATTTGTAGGGTGATGATTGCTCCCACTTATAAATGTATGTTCAAGGCATATATTGTTTGATGCAGAACTCTTAACATACCCTCTTATGCATAAGATTGAATATCTGAAGCGTGAAAATAAATGGTGAGTGACCCTATAACAGAAACCTGATAGTCGGTGACCTAACAAATCTTAAACAACTCTTATTTTATGCTTTGTTTTTCCTTGTTCCAACTTATATTTGAGCTATTTATTAGAACTTAAATGTAACTTCTGTCAATCCATTTTTTTCTCAACTTTTACTCTCTTTTGTCTTCTGCTACTGTTGAGTTTGTTGAAGTCTTGATATCAATAATGAACTCAATGATTGAAGAGCCTTTAATGGTTTTTGTCAATAATGAGATCAATGATTGAGAAGCCTGTAATGGTCTTTGGCTGAAACAGGTGTGGGCAAAATTCTTGATAAACTATTTTTAGAAAATAATATCCTTGAAACAAAATCTCAAGAGGGTTTAAACTTTAAAGATCACTTTCAAATTCAAGAAAAACATTAAATTATTGGAAATTGAAATAATTGTTGTGAACCACTTCTTTGTAAATGGAAGGTGAGAATTTGGATCATATGGAATTGAGAGAATCTTCCTATGTTACTCATTTATTATCTATGCATACTTTGTTTTCTGTTAACTGATATATGCAATATTGTTACTAACAAATTTAGTACATAAATATGGTATATGAAAATAAACTATTTTTAATGGAAGCATACTATATTAAACCATATTTTTTGTTTTAGATTGTTAGTTACTTCCCTAAATATAGGTTAAGTTTGTTATTATCCTTGGGTTGCATCCCAAGCTTTCTCATATATATATATATATATATATATATATATATATATATATATATATATATATATATATATATATATATATATATATATATATATATATATATATATATATATATATATATATATATATATATATATATATATATATATATATATATATATATATATATATATATATATATATATATATATATATATATATATATATATATATATATATATATATATATATATATTGTCTTTCTCATGTAAATAAAATTCATTAATGCACATTCATACAAATCATATTATGGTATCACTAGTGTGAACAAAATTCAATTTCACAATTCACTATCTTCTTCTTTCCATTCTTGAACTTCCTCGACATTTTTCATCAATCATCATGGTGGATAGTGATAAAGAAGACTCATCCATCAACACCAACAAGAACAACGACGACAAGAACCCTGCTCTCGACCATTCAAGCCCATATTACCTACATCTTGATGAAAATCCCGGAACGAATCGTGTTTCACCTCCATTATCGGAGAACAACTATGAATTTGAAGTAGATCCATGAAGCGGGCTCTTCTCAGCAAGCACAAGATCAAGTTTATCAATGGAAAGATAACAACTCCAACAAAAACTGATCCATTGTTTGATAATTGGGAACGCGACAATAATATTGTGCTGACATGGATCTCCGCGTCTCTTTCTCCTGACATCGCGCACATCACAATTTATGTCGACAATGTTGCTTAACTTTGGACAAATCTCCAACATCTGTTTTTAAAAATTGATCATTTCAGATGATTTGATCTTCTTCAACACATTCATTCCATGCGCCAAGGAGAGAAATCAGTAATGACGTACTTCAATGAACTAAAAACACATTGGGAAGACTTGAAAACTCTCAGAGTTCTTCCAACCCGCACCCACAATGCACTTGCCAAACTCAAGGAACAATGTGGCATGAAATATGTTATATGCTTCTTGACAGGTTTGAATGATAACTACAACACCATCAAGTTTCAAATCCTCATAATCGAGCCTCTTTCTGATGTTTCAAAGGATTTCTCTTCAATCTTGCAACAAGAACGTCAAATATCATCATCTTCTTTATCTGATAATTTCAACGTTCTCTTGGCTCAATCCTAAAAAATGACTCCAAATAGATTTAACCCCAAGAAAAGCAAAGGGCGTGGCAAATCCTCTTTTTGCACCAAGTCCCCGAATAACTCTAAAGTGTGTTCATACTGTGGTAAGACAGGTGACATCGTTGATACATGTTATTTCTAGCATAGTTTTCCACCAGTTTTCCATTTTAAAGGCATAGTTGGTTTCACCAACAATGTTGCCATTGATTCTACACAACAGTAGTCATGATCCCCCGATGCCACCCCAAGAAGAAAAAGTGAAAATCCCTTTAATAATGTATAACAAATTGGTAGCTTTTCTTAATCAAGTTAATACCTAAACTCCATATGAGTCTCATTCCATTAACATATCTTCATCAGGTTTGCACCAAACTTTCATCCACAATAATGTAAATTTCCCTCACAATAGTTGGATAACTGACACAAGTGCAACACACATATTTGCTCTTTCCTAATTCTTTTTTACTCATATCATTCTATTAATCCTGTCACCATAAAATTACCTAATGATTCTAACATTATTTCAACAATATGTGGCGTTATTACATTGAATGCGAACTTAACACTTCATCATGTTTTGTACGTTCCTACATTTACATGCAATATAATATCTACTAACAACATATGTCATCTGGTTTTTTATCACTGTTTTTGCACCATTCAGGCACTACCTTCACCAAAGATAATCGGACTTAATAAAGTGTATAACCACTCGTATATCCTAACACAACATTCTTGTATCCCCCTTGCTTATCACACTGATACATCTCGACTACATGTAGCAATAATGTTTGTAGCAAGATTAGTATTTGGCACCATAGACTGGGTCATCCCTTAAACAATGTATTGAAAGTCATTCAACAAAGTATTGAAAGTCATTCAACAAAGTTTGCCTTATGTTAATGATAATTCAGAATTTATATGTGATTATTGCCGCCATGCTAAACAAACAAAATTATCTTTTGCGTTAAGCACTATTGAATCTTCTACAACATTTGAACTTATTCACATGGATATATGAGGGCCCTTTTCTCCTTCATCTACCCATGGTCATGCTTATTTTCTAACAATTGTAAATGATTACTCAAGACACACTTGGATTTTTTTCTACGAAATCCAAAACTGAAGCAAGACCACTAATTATGCAATTCATCAACATGGTCCAAATTCAATTCAACACTCCTATAAAACAAATCAGACCCGACAATGAAAAAGAGTTTCTTATGCATGACTACTATAAAAACAAAAGTATCATCCATCAACAGAAATGCATCGAAACACCACAACAAAATGCAGTGACTATAAAATGCGATTTCTCTCATTCTTCAAAATTTAATCCTTAGCAACATTTTAAAAATTTCAAGTTAACTACGTATTTTATTTAATATACTTTAAATTTAATATTTTTTACTATCTATAATAATAAATCGACATATGTTTTTATTATAAAATCACTAAAAAATAATAAAATAACAAAAAAATCAATTACAGCATGCGTAATACGCAAGTTATAGTCTAGTCATATGTTAATTAAGAATAGAAACAAAAATAACAGAGTACAAAAATAACTAAGAGCACCAAAAGTGCATAAGGACCACAGTCCTGAATTTGGCCAAGCCAGAAACAAATAGAAAAGTTAAAAAAGAAGCCACAAACAAACACACTAAAAAAACAATTAGAATATCAAGTCACACAAAAAGAATAACCTCCAACAAGATAAACCTCCATAGAGAGCAACCTGGCGCAAGACAACATCTAATTCCTACACAAAACAAACAAAAAGAGGGTAACTAACCACCCAATATACCTTTCCTTATCAAGAATTTAAGTGGGTCTCGCTCCCAGTCAATAAGAGAAATGTCAAAAACCAAAGCATGAGCTCGAAGCCACTTCTATATCGAACTAATAATCAAAGATATCCAATGATTAACCGTTAAGCTTTCTTGATAAAAATAACTTTATTATGTATTTTTCAAATTATGCATACCACATAATGTCATACCGAGACCAAACTGAAGACATGTTTTTCTCAAAACCAAAACTTTGAACCAACTCGAAAAATCCTAAGATCAAATAAGGCAAAGACCCACCTAAAAACTCTATACAAAACGTCTGAAGTCACCTCACATAAAATAAAGACATGATCTATTGAGTCTACATTCTCACCATACAGAACACTCACAAAATTATACGCCTCAATTTTTTTGCCTAATTAACAACATATAGTAAAACAATTGCCAAGAGAACATTACGACTTTAAAAAACACCAAATTCTTTTATGTCTTAAAGAGTCCCTTCAAACCCTCTCAGACCTACTTTCTCTATACCCAATGAAATAACCAATTATTAATTGAGAATAAATTAAAAAGGGTTCTATGTTCTAAATTTGTACTACTAGCAGGTTATGATGACTAGTCATGCATGATTCAATGAATATTGACAACAACAACTAAACCCACTTCTTTGCTAAAACGTGGATAAAAGAGAAACACTCTTTTCAATCTTGTATTTTACACAAAAACTAAAACTAAAAAGACCCTCTATCCCTTTCTCTTTCCATTGGTTTTATATGAATGCATATGTGACCATTTAATTTATCAAATTCATTGATTCCTTTTAGGTCATGTGTACCCTCATGTTTTCATGTCACTTGATACAGCCTAAAACTTGCTATTGCTTTGCTGTTAACATTTGTGTCCCATATTTTACAAAGTTGTCATTGCAAACAAAATGGCTTTTATTGCTTCTAGTTGTCATTTGTGTAGCTTATTTGAAACCTTACTCACTTTCCAGCAAAGCATACCCCATTAGTTCTTCGTAGCTATTTTGGCAGCAAACACGTGCATCCATAATATCATTATTACCATGTTCTTCATACAAATATGTCACTTCCTTGTATGATATACTACCCAAAAATCTTTTTTGGACTCTTTGGTGCTTTTCTTTTGTCATGTTTCTTGTTTTTTCTGTCAACCAATTTGATCAAGTTTTTTTGTAAAGTTACTTTGTATTCAGTGATAAAGATGAATGATATATTTCAACCGTGATAAAATAAATATGTATTATATTTAATAATAGTTTATTCGTAATAAATATTTTGAAATTTTATTTAACTATGATTTTACTGTGACAAATTTTGAGTTATGTGGACTCCTTCAAATATTTTGAATTTTAATATAAGTGAATTAATTTTGAATGGTTAAAATATAAGTGAATTAATTTGACTTTAATTGAAACTCATTATTGAATTTAGATTTTCTGTTTTGATTTGACTTTAACTGAAACCTTACCTATTTGAGTCGAATTATTCAAACGATTAAAAAGATTATATAATCTTTACCTTATTTGATAAAAGATTAAATAAAATATGAATATAGATAATGACATTGATAATGTCAAACTATAGAATACGATCAAACACCTGAACACGCCTAATAACAAAAGTAGTGTTGCTTCGTAAGATTTAACCTTCTCTATGAACCCCTATTCAAGAAAAACATCAATTCTTTTGCTTGAAAACTCATTTTATTTGGTTGAAATACCATTTCAATGATGCTCAAATCAAGCAATGCTTAACTTTGAAATTTGGAAGAGATTACAATAAGGGAATGATACTACATTCAACATAGATATGAAAGATGAAGCATGAAAACTTATGATTCCAAAACTTGAAAAAAAATGTTTAGCAATATTTCCTTTGAGTAGAGAACTATGATTACAAATCAACAAATTCAAATTTTGAAGATGCATGGTTACAAAAATCCCAAGCATCATACACAAAAAATAAAAAATAAAAACAATAAACATTTTCTATATCATTTCTTACTTCTACTATCAACACGTTTCTTCTCTTGTTTATTTCCATTCTTCTTAGAACAACTCTTACTTCCATGATCTTGTTTATCTTTCTTCGACACCGACGTTCCATTCCTCCCTTGATGTTGTTGATGATTCATCGGCCCGGATGAAGCATCCGAGGCCATTGAATCATCACTTTCTTCTTCATCAACTTTCTTCTTTCTCCGATTCTTTTCGCCATAAACTTCATGATGATGATTATGATGATATCCATCATTTTCATTGCTGCCTCTAGCATCATCTTCTTGCATTGGTGAATCAATATACATAGTCCAACCAGATTCACTACTACTACAACCTTCAGGAGCACCCCAGATTTGTTTAAAAGAATCCATTTTTTTTATGATGAAGAAGAAGAAAAGAATGAAAGAAAATATATAGATGATGAATTAAAAAAAAACTATATATTAAAAATCTTTATCTTGTTGAGCTGCAAAAGCATGATTTGGATAAAGAACCAAAAGATAGTGAAATGGTAGTTACAAAAAAAAAGAAAAAAGAGAGAGAGCTTAAATTTGAAGTAGAAACTAGGAAGGTTCCTTGTATTATAAAACTCTTAAAATAATTTTTGGATGAACCAATTAAACAAAAGGAATGTTGGGGCTACCATCTATGAGTCATAAGATGAGTATATAAATAATGTATTTTTTTTAAACATATGTTGTTGTCATTGAAATTTAAATATGACTTATTGTATAATACAGATGTCTTTCCAATGGCATAAGGTGCACAACTGGAAAGAATGTAATAGTATCTTTTGTCTTGAATATGCTCTTTTAATTTATTTTTTTTGTTGCAATTAGTAAGAATTTGTTATGAAAATCTTTGTCTTGTATGAATAAAAACATGAGTTTAAATTACCTATCATCAGAGTCGTTTTTGAGACATGTAAGATGGACTATTGAATTCAAAACTTATCACAATTAAATCAAGGTTAAGTAGATGTTTACAATATATTTATCACAATTAAATAATAATGAAATAGAGCATCTATTAATTTTAACTATAACTAATTTATATACAGTCTTCAAAAATTTAAAACACATATGTTTGTCGGTACGATTTTCACACATTCAATGCGTTACTGACCGTTGGATTGAAATCGTACGATTTCCATACATATAAAAGTTGAATGGGAAGGTGGATAATCAAATTTAAATTGATGATGAGTATTTTATTTATTTTGAAAAGTTTATTAATCTTGTTTGATATGTATTCATTTGTCTTCAAAGTGCTCATTCATTTTTAAAATAAGTGATGGTAGGTCATTATTGGTGAGGTTTGTTGGCTAAACTTTGTTTAGGTGGGATGTGATCATGCTAACCACAATGTTAGACAATTGTAGTAACCTTACTAATGGCGTGTTTGGGATAATGTTTGATAAATGTGATGTTAAATAGAATTGATTTTTTCCAATATAAACTAAACACATGTATTTTTACCTAAACTATATTTGATAGTGATATTCTTTTTATAACTCTTGTCTCTTCTAAACACCTACATAGGAGTTATGAAGTCAAAGAAAAAATAAGTAACATTTCATCTCAATACATCTTGTTTATTTTTTTCTTCCGCCGCCGTTGATTAATTTGTCCTGTCCAATGCGCTTAAGTGACTAAAGATTTTCTTTACTTTAGATAAAAATAAAACTTTTTCATTAGTTGTCAAGAAGAAAATCTATAAATAATCAGTTTGTTTCAGCTTTAAAAAATATGGATTTTTTATTTATATTTTTAAAAGTTACTTTTTAAAATATTAAGAGTTTTTATATTTGATTTTTCAAAATTGAAATATTAATTTTGACATCCTATAACATATACATATATTATTAAAGATCAACACATAGTCAAAATCGCATTTTAAAAAAAATTGTATTTCAAAAATAATTTTTGTGAAAATTTATTTGAAATACCAAAAATAACATTTTAAGAACAATTATTCAAATCAAATAGAAATTTTTATGAAAATTTTTTTTTAAAATTTTTGTACATAAAATCATTTTATGAAAAAAGCCAAAACAAACTTATCCATAGTATTTCTAATCCTACCAATTAAATATGAATGTAAAATGGTTTAAAAGAGAGGTTAAGAGACCTTTCTCAATTAAATTTGTTTTCAATCGATTTTCAAAAATTAAAATTTAAAATACGCGGGAGCAACAGAAGCTTAAAAATGTTTTACAAAAGGAATTGAACAATTGAATTGATGTAAAGATGGATTCAATAATGATATAATAATAATGAATCAATTAAATAATAATATGATGATTAATCTAATTTGATCAAAACAAAACGTTTGAATATAATTTTATTAACTTATATAATAATATACGATTGATCTTCCATTTTGATCACCTTGCCTGAGTTAATATATATATATATATATATATATATATATATATATATATATATATATATATATATATATATATATATATATATATATATATATATATATATATATATATATATAATTGTTTATTTCTAGAATAATCACTAGAAAGAAATGTTTAGATGCAGCACTTGAAAGTGATTAATAATTTAAGAACATGCAAACTATGCAGAAAATAAAATATTCAGAGATAGAAAAATGTAGAACGAATTTATATTAATTCATTGTGTTGTCTCCACTTACACCTAATACATTCTCCAATGGAAAGCCATCATAAATTTGTTAGTCTTCTACTCATTTAAAATTTACAATTGTCTTTTGATATAATAGATAATCATAGACAAATTGAAAAATTAAAGCAACTAATAAGCAACACAAATCTGAATATTGATTATTCTTCTAGTGCACACAACTTATTAGGCTTCAAATATTTACAGATCCTTACTCGATTTTGAATCGATTCACCTTCTCAAAACCAACGCACTCCAATATTCCATCTACAATGATTTTCACTTGATCATACCAAAATATCTTTGAAGAAGAAAATCTTATTTTTCTTCACTAGATGTCAATCTCTAGAAAACACAACCATAATTTGATTCTTCAAACTAAAAACAATTAGCATTACAAGAATATTGTAACACCTAATAAATCCCTTTACTACTACATCTTACAATCTCTCTTCAATTTTTTTTCAAATATGACTGAAAATTTAATAAAGAAAAAAAGGATACAAAAAGGAGAATGAGACTATACCAAAACCCTCTCAATGGTTAGAAAACTTAAAAAACGACAAACCAATTATATTCTTTACAAAATCTGCTCTAAAAAAAAGGCAACAAATCAAAATAGATAGAGTCTACAATAATAAGACCTAGGTTAGAAAAGGAGTCTGCACAAGTATTCTCTTCTCTATAAACGTGAGAGACAACAAAAGACTCTTAGAACTGAACAACACACACAACAATGATGTTTTAAAACTAGAGGCAGAAGATGATTTTTTTCCAGAAGAATCTCACACAACACTTGTTCAAATCTCACAAATTTAACACTAGAAGTTTTTTCTCTAGGTTTGAATAAATAGAACTCTTATGTGATTGATAAAACCCTAAAAAATTTCACAGATTTTGAATGTATTATTTGGAGAGAGTCAAGCAAAAGAGTGACGTAAATCAAGATGATAAAATTCAAATTTTCACGTGTTTGATTCGAGTTATGGTTCTATTCATGTGATTCAAGTCAAACAGAAACATGAATCAAATCATGTTTCCTAAATTAAACCTCAAAAGGAGAATATTTGTCATGAATCATGTAAAGCAAAACTGTGACTTGAGTCGTGGTACCTCATGATTCGAGTCATGTGAGGACTTGAATAGAAATACACTTTTATCACCAAAATCCAAATTAAAAAATTCTGTAATAATTCAATTAAAGGATTCTTGTGACTCGAGTCATGTTTCCTGAACCAAAATTCTAGGAAAGGTGAAACTCCATAATTCGAGTTAGGAAACTATTTAACTTGAATCATGTTTGTAAAATTTTCTTGATTTAAATTATTGAATATATGACATGAAACATTTTGTGTTGAGTTTTGGTCAAATGCCTGATTTATGCATGAAAAAGTCATTTTAATGAAAAATGACAAATTTTAAGAGATGTGCAACAATCTAATGGTAAGGGAATCAATATAATTAAATAGATAAGCAACAAAACCCTAAAAACTCAAGGATACTTGATAAGTGCCAAAATGTAGTTATTTTGTACATATGTTTTGTGGCACTTATCTATTCTTTTGTTTTGAATATCGTTGAATAACCCCGCTTTTTGTTGTAAATACATTTTATTGCGTTTTGTGTATATATTGTACCGATTGATTAGTTTTGTGTATAATTTGTGGGTATTTGAGCATGATTGGAGCAAGAGGAATAAAAGCTCCAAGATGAATTTTTGGAAGAATAAGGTAAAGAAGAAGTCTTTCCAAGTTGTGCAGAGAAAGCAACAAAAGTTGCTTTTCTGGTGTCCACCGTCGGGCGGTGAGGTGGCGAAGACATGACGCTCTCAGCGCTGGAAGCTCGCCGGGTGTTGAAGGGAGCGGTGCAACATTGAGAAAATCCAGTAGCTCCTGACTTTGGCTCATCAGTAGCTCGCTGGGCGAGGAAGAGAAGCAGCGCTGGACGGTGATTTTGGTCGCCGGACGGTGTTGAGATATTTTGCCCAGTTGCATATGTGGAGCATCGTGGGCCAAGTAATAAAGAGGTAGCTCCAGGAAGTACTTTTTGGGCGTCGGGTGGTGGCTGCGAGACAAATTTTGTATATAGTTTCATTTCATTTCATTTTTGTGTTTTATGATTTTTGGGGTGAGGTTTTGCTCCCAAATTCCATCACCTTTATAGTTTTTGATAGATTAGCTTAGAAAACAACAATACGGTCTTGCTCAAGGATGATTGAAGGTGGATTGCTCTTCGATAGGCGTTGACAAACCGGTGCAAATGAGTAGTTTATCTCTTCTCTTCTCTATGTATTTCTCTATTGTTGGTTTATTTCTCTATTGTTGGTTATGTTTGTATATTTACTCTGAACACATGTATATTTGTCGCCCTTGGCGTTGTATAAAGTTTGTTTTATGAATCTGTGTTGGTGATTGTCTTAGGTTTTTACTCTATGTTAGGGATTTGAGCTTTCCTAGACATAGACTGCTTAGATTCTTACATAGGATGATTATCTGTTAGTTTCTGAATGCTAGAAATGGGTTTAGAGTTGACATTTACTTAGAGTATCTGATCTTAATGCCTCTGTGTTGTTGAGGTATGCTAGAGATGGATATCGAGGTGATGCAGTTGAATTCTCAATTTGGGTTAGAAATAGCTTAGATTGTGAGAGACATGTGATGACACGGACGAGTATCGTAGGCTGAGTATAACTCGACAGTAGATTTTAGTCTGTGACGGGTAATGTGCATTCATTCCGGACAAGTTGTCTATCCTATATAGTTTTTGTTCTTTTACTTTTTGTCTTTACTTTTCAACCATTTAATCTCAAACTCATTAACGATAGAATTGTCGAACGACAAATCAATAACCAATCTCTATGGACACGATACGATATAACCTAACCGGTATATATCACCCGGTAAAAATAAATACCTCACTCTTTGCTTTCCGCTTTACCGCAACAACAAAATGGCGTCGTTGCCAGGGATTGATTTTATTGTTTCTGTATTGCGATAATTCCGTTGTTTTTGAGTTTTGTAATTAATGTATATGTTGTATAGACTTTGTACATGAACTTGTATATTGTTACTTGTACATGTTGTGTGTTTACTTTCCATAGTTGTGCATATTTGTGATTTTCTTAGTTTTCACGTATTGTTATGAATTGTCTCGTTATCGTAACATTTGTTGTGTGAATGTTATGACACTTTCTTTAGCTTTGCACGGTGTGAAAATGCCATGGCATGATGAGGGGAGGTTACTAGCTCTCACAATAAAGGCGTCAAACTTACGACGTAAAACAAACATGTTTTGTTTATGTTTGTTTATGTGTGTGGTGGCTTGTGTTTTAACAAGTTGAAATAGGACTTGCTCTTAATTTCAAATATTCACTTTTCAACTTGTTAATTCATTGTCACCAAGTTTTCATATTGTTATTTGTGTTTGTTTTGTTTTGTCTAATTGTGTTTTTCTCAAGCTTGTCGTGTTTAGCTTAAGGAGTTTTGTTCCTTGTAAATATTGTAAATATTGTTTTTTTCCTTCTAATTCTTTTGTTGTTGTTTGGATTCAAATTTTGGTCTGGTAGATTGAGGTTGCATTTTTTGATTTTTCGAGTTTGATCATTTCAACTCGCAGATGTATGGTAATGATAGTTTCAAAGTTGGTACACGTCAGGTACTCGTTTATCGCTTTCTATAGAATAACATGTTTAGGAAATTTGTCATTTGCATAATTACCATGTCATTCATTATTTTTGCATTACTTGCTCATGAATTGAATCACTTTAGTTACCTTTTTACCATAAATGTGAGGAAGCTTTCCATTGTTCACATATGCTGGAGGCCATAATTCTTGTTTTAACTAGATTTTATTATGCTTAATCTTTTGCTTTGTGTTGATTGTATGAATGCATGAAAATGGTTAAGGAATTTTTGTTTGATTTTGAGCACAACTACCTTGGCCAAATATTCAATTCACCTTGTGAGTGTGTGAATCTTTGTTAACCCCTTTGAACTTTTATCAATATCCATGTTTATTTGAACTTGATGCTTGTCTATGAGTGTTGAATTCACCTTTTTTATGGATGTTGATTTCTTTGTTTTTTGAACCCTCAACTATATGTTGTTGTATGAATTTTTACCTTGCCTTAGAAAGTAGGGAGTATTCACATAGTGATGTTGGTTGGATTCAAGTTGGGGAGAGAAATGTTTATGTACTTATATTGTGGTTGGTATGAGGTTAAGAGGAAAAAAAAGAAAAAAAAAGTGAAAAAGAAAAAAAAAGAAAAAACTTTGAAAAAGAAAAACAAAAAGAGTATGAATAATGTTGTGTTAATAAGTGAGGTGTTTTGGTTTGATAATTTGTGATGAAGAAGAAGTTTGATTGGAATTATATTGTTTGGAAATTTGGGAGTTGATCACTCCCTTAGGTTTAGGCAAGTTTTTGTTTCGATTAGCTTTAGGACTTATCACTTGTTTGTTAACCAAGCCACATTACAACCTTGAAAAGCCCTTGTGATTCTTGCATTTGTATTTTCAATTGAGTTTTTGGGATGAATGCATAATTTAGTCTTTTGTTTGCAAGTTTGTGGATGAGTGTTTTTTGTCCCTCACCTTTGTGTGTTCTTCATCTACCGATGAATTTTTGCTAGATGTGATTCATGATTGAGCTTGTTTTATTTTAGAATGTTTTGCATGATTTTTGTACTTAGGACTTGTTTCGTTTATATGTTATTATTGTAGTATTGTGGTAAGTATGTACTTTGCTTGTGTACGTTTTTGTTTGAAGCATACATTTGTTTTCCGTTTTAAAACTTGTTGATTCGTAATTCTTTGATTATCATTCTTTGTTTCTTTGGGTTACTTGACTTTGTTTGAGGATAAACAATGTGTCAAGTTGGGGATAATTGATAAGTGCCAAAATGTAGTTATTTTGTACATATGTTTTGTGACACTTATCTATTCTTTTGTTTTGAATATTGTTGAATAACCCCGTTTTTTATTGTAAATACGTTTTATTGCGTTTTGTGTATATATTGTACCGATTGATTAGTTTTGTGTATATTTTGTAGGTATTTGAGCATGATTGGAGCAAGAGGAATAAAATCTCCAAGATGAGTTTTTGGAAGAATAAGGCAAAGAAGAAGCCATTCCAAGTTGTGCAGAGAAAGCAACAAAAGTTGCTTTTCTGGTGTCCACCGTTGGACGGTGAGGTGGAGAAGACATGACACTCTCAGCACTGGAATCTCGCCGGGTGGTGAAGGGAGCGGTGCAACATTGAGAAAATCCAGTAGCTCCTGACTTTGGCTCGCCAGCAGCTCGTTGGGCAAGGAAGAGAAGCATCACCGGACAATGATTTTGGTCGTCGGGCGGTGTTGAGATATTTTGCCCAGTTACAGATGTGGAGCATCGTGGGCTAAGTAATAAAGAGGTAGCGTTAGGCGGTACTATTTGGGCGTTGGGCAGTGGCTGCGAGACATATTTTGTATATAGTTTCATTTCATTTTTGTGTTTTATGGTTTTTGGGGTGAGTTTTTGTCTCCAAACTCCATCACTTTATAATTTTTGATAGATTAGCTTGGAAAACAACACTAAGGTCTTTCTCAAGGATGATTGAAGGTGGATTGCTCTTCGATAGGCATTGACAAACCGATGTAAATGAGTAGTTTATCTATTCTCTTCTCTATGTATTTCTCTATTGTTGGTTATGTTTGTATATTTACTCTGAACACATGTATATTTGTCGCCCTTGGCGTTGTATAAAGTTTGCTTTATGAATATGTGTTGGTGATTGTCTTAGGTTTTTACTCTATGTTAGGTATCTGAGCTTTGCTAGACATAGACTGCTTAGAATCTTACCTAGGATGATTATCTGTTAGTTTCTGAATGCTAGAAATGGGTTTAGAGTTGACATTTACTTAGAGTATCTGATCTTAATGCCTCTGTGTTGTTGAGGTATGCCAGAGATGGATATCGAGGTGATGCAGTTGAATTCTCAATTTGGGTTAGAAATAGCTTAGATTGTGAGAGATATGTGATGACACGGACGAGTACCGTAGGCTGAGTATAACTGGACAATAGATTTTAGTCTGTGACGGGTGTAACACCCCGATTAATTAAATAATTATTTAAGTATTTTGTTAGAAATTATCTGATAATTGATGTGTTTAATGGTGTGTCTGACACTGCTGTGTGTGGGGTAGTGTCAGATTAAATGTTGTTGTTAGCATTTTAGATTTATTAATTTGTTGATGAATTAGTAAATTTAGAATTATTATTAGAAATAATATAAATATTAGAAAATAGAATTTTTACTAATTATTTGATTATTATTTAAATAATTAAAATAAAGTAGTTAGTAGAGATTTGATAAGGATAAGGTGGTAAATTTAGTGGAGTAAGTGAGGATATAAAAGGGAAAACATTATTAAGGGTCCTAAGGGTAGAAGTGACTATAAGAGAAAATAAGGATTTAAATTCTCATTAGTTACAATCGTAAAAACAAGGAAAGAGCAAAAGAGAAAGAGAAGAGAAAGAGGAAGAGGCTTTAGGGCAAAAAGAAGAAGAACACCATTATTGGGAACCTAGAGTAATCATCAATTCTATGGTAAGGGTATGGTTCCAACTTTCTAAAGTATAGTATAATCCTAGTTATATGGAGTTTAATGTATTCTTGTTTGAGGTAAGGTATTGCTTCATGAATGGGTTGTTTGTGTGAAAGTATTGATCCATAAATTGCTCATTGTGCATGATTGATTGATGTGGAAATTATTGGTTTTGATGTTGTGGGATGATTCTCATTAGTAACTATAATTTAAGCATGTTTGGTAGTATTGTTGTTGCTGATTTGTCTGTAAAATTCTGGTTTTTGGAGTTTTCAAATTGGTAAAATCGCAACTAGTAAGTTGCAGAATTTTTGAAAAACAAACAGTGGGAACCTGTGCCCATTATATGGTAACCGGTTACCACGTAGAAAAATGATTTTGGGAGAAAAATTATGAGTGGGTAACCGATTCCCACTGGGAGGGTAACAAACCGGGTTCCCACGGGTGAACCAAAGAAGGAAGAGTTATTGTTTAGCAGTAACCGGTGCCCATTATATGGTAACCGGTTACTACTATAGCATTTTGAAATTTTTTCCAAACTTTGAAAAATCATAACTTTGTGCTCGGGTGTCTGTTTGACGCACCGTTCGAACCTACAGGAAGCTAAAAATACGATCTTTACTATTAAAATGTTTTTAAAACCAGTAACTAAAATATTTTGGGATTTGTATTGTTTTTGGTGTCGTATGTCGTATGTTGTGACGTTGTAGAAACTAATGTTGTACGACTTCGTATTGTTGTTGTTGGTTTGCAGCAGGTGGTTGGAAACAGTAAGGTGTTGGTTATGTCAAAACCAATAATTCTTGTAATTGATTGTACGATTGAGTCTCATGCATTCATGTTGCATATGTTGTTGTTGTTGTTGGCTCAAATCCTAGATGGAGTGGATACGAGCGAGGTGAATACATTTATTCCCTATTTTTGATGGTCTTAATCGTAGATGGAGTGAATTAGTGGTTAGGTGAACCAATTGTTCACAAAAATGGTGACCCCAATCCTAGATGGAGTGGATTCAGTGGGAATCTCGGTACCGCATGCATTGTGTCGATGTTGAATTGTATTTCATAATTCTATGTTGATGTTGATTGTGAATTTCAATTGTTTGGTTTATGACAGTTGTGTTGTGGTGATGAGATATTTGAACACTGGTAATTATGCATGATAATTTCGTATACCTCTGATTATACTGTTCTTTATATTGTTGTGATATCTCACCCCTTATGTTGTGATGTTGCCTTTACATGGGTAACGTGCAGATACTCAGGAGTAGTTCGAGTAGCAGGAGTCGAAGAGGTTGCTCTTCTTTTTAGTTCAAGTCAACGTTATGCTCTGATACGTAACACTCAGGTTGGGGGTAAACGTTTGAAATGCTTTAATTTTTCTTGGTTTTCTGTTGTTGATTCCGATATGAGAATTTAAACTCCGGAATAATCATTTGAAGTTGTTTTGTTGGATTTAAAATATTTCCGCTATTTCAATAAGGTTTTTGATTCAGACTATGTTAGTTTATTCTAATTATGTGTTATGTATCATATTAAAGCATGAAGCATGAAGCATATGACATCCGGATTTATGTTGTTTGATTTAAATTTACTCTGATAATTATATAAATATGCTATGGGTTTAGGATTTAAATCTCAGGCATAATATCTCAGGTTGCATCCATAACAACTCCCAAATTTACTCAAGCTGTCAAGAAGAGAAAGAAGCATGTATATAAAGGTGAGAAGATGGAAGTTGGAAATAACAGGAATCACGCAGTTGCTGGTGCTTCTGATCTAGAGGAGTTTTGGGTCGCGAAAGGTACAAGAAACAAGGTGTGGAGGAGAAAGTACCCCCATAAGGGGATGACCCGTCGAGCCATGCGAAGTTAAACGAAGCGCTTCGTGGAAGGCAACCCACACTTTTAATAACTTAGTTTCTATTTTGTTTAGTTTAGTTTGCAGATAATAAAAATGGGAGTCTTACTTGCGAAAGCTAGGAGGCAGCAACTGGTGCTGCATTACCCTCTGTGAGTCACCTCTCTTGAACTTGGTCTGAAAAACTAAGGCTAATGTTTAGTTCAAGTTTGGGGGAGGTTTTAATGCTTTGTTTTTGTTTATTTACTTATAAGGTTGATGTCAATTGCTGTGTAAGTCCAAAAGTAGAAATTCTCCTGAATTTTTCTGAATTTTGACGAAAATTTTGTTTTATTTGTGCAAGAGCTTGTATTTCAATGAGACCGAGAATAATATGTTGACATAAAGGGATGATTTATTAAGGGTAGGATGTTTGGAATAATGTGACAGTAATACGAGTCCAACATGTAGATTTGTACCATAGTGCTTAAAGTCTGCGAAGTACTCCTTGAGTAGTTTATCTATACAGTCTGGCATAATTCAGATTCACATACAGGTATGATTGGTTGAGAAGGAAATAAAAATGGAACCAAATGATGAAAAGGAGGTAAAAGGCAACCGACTTGCTAAGTTGTTTAGCCCTCACCAGGCTATTCAGCCCAAAGGGAGTTAATCCCCAAATGTCGTCCAGATAAAGGACAATATATAACCACAAGGTTTGAAAATTTCATCGGTAATAAAAGGTAGTAAATGCTGCTCGTTTGGTGCTCGAACATGTGAAGTTCTTGGCTGGTCATGTGCATGTGATGATTATCATAATTCTTAGTGCCTTAATATGATTGTGCGAATGAAAAAAGAGGAAAGTCGGAAAGAGAAAAACTTAAGTACGAAGCATAGTTGGAGAGGTATCTTCGTGTCATGTGAATGCCAGACGCACTACTTTCTGAGCAATGTGAACTTAAGTCTTGCATATGAGTACCGGACTGCTTTGATTTTCATGAGTTCTTGTAATCGTCACTTGAGATCAAGCAACTATTTAAGTTTGGGGGAGTTTGACCAATGGTTTTTACACAAATATTTAGCAGTTATTTTAGTTATTGCTTCTTTTACTTATCGAGCTTTTATTTTATTTTATCGTATTTTATGCTTTGATTTTGTGTTTTAGTGTTTTCAAGTTCGCATGAATAAAACATGACAAATCGAGACGGAAAAAGGCAAAAGTGTAGAAATGGATGAGGATTGGAAGGTCAAAAGATGAGAAGTGGAAAAGTGAAGACCAACACGGCCCGTGTTGGAGGTTTGCAAAAGCCCAATACAAAAAACAGAGGTCTGACATGGGCGCCCGTGTTGCATGGCACTGCCCGTGTCATAAGGCCTAGAGCAAAAGTTTGGGAACCAAGTATGGGAGCCAGCACGACCCGTGTTGGCCTAGCACGACCCATGCTACGTGCGCGACAAATGTTATATTTTTGGTTTTTTCATTAAATATTGACCTTGGTGGCATTTTAGTCATTGTACTTGGCTGAGATTTGTATGAGAACTATTTAGTGGAATTTTTAGGTTTTACCAGGGGATTTTTTGGATCGTAGAAGAGAGAATTGGAGAAAGAGAGAAGATAGCTTCATCAAGGGTTTTGGAGACTGAGAGGTTCAAGGGTGACCACCATTGAAGATCAAAGGAACCAATATTCTTGTAATGTCTAAATTTTCTAATATGTTTTTCTTGAATATTATGATAGGCTAAACTCCCCCAATTTTATGGGGTGTCTCTGATCTGTCACCAGAATACTGATCTCTTTGTTTGATCAACTTTAAGGTTTATTAATGTCAATTTGTGAGGTTTGTTTACTATATTGCTTTGATCTATCGGACCAATAGGGTTAACTTTTCCTAACACATTAGAACTGGACAGTCGTGTTAGGGTTTTCAAGACAAACATGTTTTAGCAGGTTTCACTTAGGACTAGGAAAATCCTATGATAACTAGGAGTATTCTTGATAATAAAATGCTTACCTTCTTCACTATTTTTAATGGACATTAGAATTAGGTAGAATTGGTAAAGGCTTTTCGCTAAGGACTTAGGGAAGAATAATCTTAAGAATTGGTAATTGCATTAATGAACTTGTTGAGAAGATCAAAGAGTCAATGTCAGGAATGGGAAAATCATACACTCACCCTAGCATATTATTCACTATTTGAAAAAGTCAATTTCTATTTTCTGTTAATTGTTACATTTTAGAGATTTAATCACAAACCAATTTCAACTCTATTGTTTTTGTTCAATTGAATTACATATTCAACTCGGTATTTCTTACGCAGTCCTCGAGATCGATATCCGAGGTAAAACCCATTATTACTACATCAATAAAAATAGTACACTTGTTATTTTTCTGATCAATCACCATCTTTGAAAACCAGGTTTTGATTTGCGGAAGCCATTATGGATCTTTAGGAACAAGTTACCTATAACTTGCTCTGATGCCAATTATAAGTATGAAGTGCGCCTAATAGGGGGTGAATTAGGTGTGATCAGGGCTTGAAACTTTCAATTTTAATTGAATTGACAAGAGAATGAGAAAGTGTGATCAAGGCTTTCCCATGAAACAATGCACCATAGTTGCATAAACACATAAAGAAAATATAAACTCATTACAGTTATTTGTTCTTTGACAAAATAAAAAATACATTGGGGGTTAAGAGTCAAAAACTCAAACAGCTAGCATAGATGAAATCACAAAGCATATTCTAGAAGAAAATAAGCTAAAATAGTCAAGAAGATATACAAAATCCCATATCAATAATTGCATAATACAATTATCAAGACATAATAAGATGGAAGAATAAACTTAAATAATGATGCACATATCACACAGTAAGATGAACATAAATAATACATGAAGGCAAAAAATAGAGCAACATGCATATAAATATAAAATGCACTTAAAAAGATTTTAAATAAATAATACATGAAGGCAAAAAATAGAGCAACATGCATATAAATATAAAATGAACTTAAAAAGATTTTAAATGCAATACAACTAGTCATAAAACATCTACAAGATAAGAAGATAAGCAACATAAAAGATACCATCACATATAGATAGATATATCAGATAATAAATTAAATAAAATAAGCGATAAAGTTTCGAGAGATCATTACCAATAAAATTGACATACAACATAACTTGTTACACAAGAAAATATTTGTGCATAAGAAAATATAGCATAAAGAAATAAAAATATAATTAAAGCTTATTCAAAGCAAGATGGATCACGGATCCCCAATTCCATATGAATATTGTGAAAAGTTTATGTAGGTAATGGTTTTGTAAAAATATCATCAAGTTAATTTTTAGTGTCCCCATATTCAACACAATTAGTCGTAGTCTACTAGTTGTTGCTTTAGCAAAAATACTTGTGCATAAAATTTACCAATGACTACATATTTAACCTCAGTGATAGAAATAGCAACCTTGCATTGCTTCTTGTTGTACCAAAAAACCAAACAATTTTCAAATAGGTGATAAGTACCACTTCTAATTTTCCTATCTATTTTGCACCATGTAATATCAGAATCATAGAAAAATTATAAGCTATAATCACTAACTTTGGGAAACCAAAAATTATGGTGGGAGGTTCCATTAAGATATAGACATTCCTTTAACAATATTAAAGTGGAATTCCTTAGGTAACACTTGAAACCAAAAACTGTGGTGAGAGGTTGCACCAAGATACCTCAAAAATATTTTAAAAATCTTAAAGTAGGACTCCCTAGGTAACACATGAAATCTAATTCTCATATATACACTAAACATAATATGAGGTCTATTTTCTTTTAAATAGAGCATATATCCTATTATACCTCTTTATTTGGTGATTTCTACCTCCACTCATTGTTTATCTTTATCAATTAGAATGTTTGACGCCATATATATATATATATACTTTGAATTCTTCATGCCATACTTTTTGAGAAACTCCAGACAATAATTCATATGACAATGCACCTTTCTCTTTCTCTGTTGTTTTTATTATTTGCAAGCCTAATAAATAATTGAGTTCTCCCATTAGGGGCATCTTATATTTTCCTTGCATTGAGTTCTCCCATTAGGGGCATCTTATATTTTCCTTGCATGACTCTAGCAAATTCTCTACACAAGGACTCATGAATATATAAAAATGGGTTAAATAAGTTTTTGGTCCTTATAAATATCTCAAATTTCGTTTTTAGTCCCTCTAAAATTTTCCTTTAAAGAATGGTCCTCCTAAAAATTTAAATTTTAACTTTTGGTCCCTCGTGGAAAAATCGTAACTAATTTGGTCTCTAATTCCGTCGCTAAATAAAAAATTGTCGTAAAAACTGTCACTAATTAAAAAACCGTCGTAAAAACCGTTGCTAAATTGTAAAAATCGTCGCTAAATTGCAGGAGGGACCAAAAGTTAACATTTAAATTTTTAGGAGAACCATTCTTTAAAGGAAAATTTTAGAGGGACTAAAAACAAAATTTAAGATATTTATAGGAACCAAAAACTTATTTAACCCTATAAAAAATAACATCATATACATATATCTGAACTAAACTAATATGTGGTTATTTACGCTTTATAAACAAATTAGTGTTTATAGCTTCATTATCAAATCATTTCTTAAGTAAGAAGCCACTAAGGCACTAATAATAACTCTTATTAGCTTGTTTGAGACCATGTAGATCCCATTTTTGTTTTAAAACATGGTCAAAATTTTCATGGTCCTCAAAATTGGGAGGTTGAGAGACATATACATTTTTATTTATAAACCATTAAGGAAGACATACTTATTGTCCATCTAATACAACTTAAAGTCTAGATGAAATACATTTCCCCATCTCTTGGAGTTTAATTTCATCAGAATATACATGCACAAACTCTTCAAAAATATAGGTTTTAGTGTTAAACACCCTACATCTTTGGCATCAAACTTACTTAGCTGGTCTTTTCCATTGTTTAAAATTATGAATTTGCAACCGAAAATACAAAAGTAATAAATATTTGGCCCTTTAAATAACTTATATGAGGTATTCTCTATTATGAATCCACCAAAAAGTACTTAAGTAGACATGTCTCAGTTATCACATTTCGTGCTAATTCTTCTTAAACACGATTATTACACTCTACAACACTATTCTCTTGTGGAGCAGAAAGAAATGAGAAATTATGGGTTATACCATTTTATTCACAAAATTGTTCAAAATGATAATTAAGAAATTCACTACCATGGTCACTTATTTTTAAATTAAATTGATTTTGGACAAGTTTAGAAAATCTAACAAAAGCTTTAAAATGTTCTTCATTATAAGCTAAGAATAAAGTTCGGATAAATATAGTGTATGTCTATTATCATGATTAGGGCCGGTCCCGACTTTTTAGAGGTCCAGGGCCAACAAAAAAAATGGACCTTTAACAATTTTTTTATTTGTCTCTAAAATAAAGAAGATTCTCAGATACAAGATAAAAAATATGAAGTCTAGATTATTTCTAATAGAAAAAAAAATTCAATGCGGATAAATGAAAGTGATGTTTTTTTTAATTCAATTAAAAAAAAGAAAATCTGACTAAGAAATGTAAGAGTAGCACCTTATCATGACCCTAATATGCGGAATTTTTTAAATGATAAAAAATTTATTCATATAATCAGAAAAATAATAAATCAAACACAATTGGTAATAAATTTGATTTCATCATAAAAATTTAAGAATAAAGTATTTAAAATTAATTAAATAAAATTATAAGAGTCAGAACGTAAAATACGAAGTCAAGGGAATCGAATTGCCATTTACATTGCTAATTCAAGGAAACCATTGGACCACCTACACTAAATTGTTACCACCTTAACTTTAACTCCTATTTCTTTAGGCCCCCATTATTTTGAGGCCACGGCTATGGGCTCTTACCTGCCTGTAGCCCCGATCATGATGTTATAGTAATTTCCTCATAGACTCTTAGTATTTGAGGGGTCAAAGAGATCTATATAAAGAAATTCATGAGGTTTATTTGTAGAAACAATTTTTTTGGTTTAAAATACACTATTATTTATTTTTCTATTTAACACTCATCACACAAATTCTTTGAAATTTTCTATTTTAGGTAAACCAATTACTAAAGCCTTCGATATTATCTTATTAATCAAATCAAAGTGAGCATGACCCAAACACCAATGCCACAAACAATAGTCTTTATTTCGGGTGACTAACAATTTTGTCCCAAACTTTTATACATCATCAAAGCTAAGCATATAGATTTTATCAACCCTATAACCCTCAAACATCAACTTCTTATCAACCTTACGCTCAATTATGCAACCTAGGTCATCAAAGGTTATAAAATACCCTTTATTGCATAGTTGGATAATGCTTAAGAGATTATGTTTAGGATATTTAACCAACTAGGGATGTCAATGGGGCAGGGTGTGGGCGGGGGATACATTCCCATCTCAATCCCCACCATCGAATTTATTCCCCATCCCCATTTTAGGTCCCCGTCACGGGGGTATTTTGTCCCCATCCAGTCCCATGGGTCCCGGATCCCATGATTTTTATGGATATATATAAATATAAATTTTTATTTATTATTTTCACTAATTTAATAGAAAAATTCAAAAGCTAACGATAATAAATTAGTAAACTAATCATCTACTATAAATAAATTGTTTTAATAATATTTAATCTTGAGATTCACGAATACAAAGTTTTTAAACTTCAAAAAATTAAAATAGTCATTTAGATCTCTCTCTCTCTCATTAAAATAATTTAGATCTCTCTCTCTCTCTCTCTCTCTCTCTCTCTCTCTCTTACTAACAAGTTATTTGAAATGATAAATAAACATCCATAGAAATGTTAAACTATATATTAATTAATGATATTATGGAATTCTAGTGCGGAGGGGACTCCACGGGGGGACATCTTCGTCATCCCATCCCAAAGTGCTTGAGGAACTTTATTCCCGTCCCGTCTCATGGGGAAATATTCCCCATCTTTGGGGCCCCAAACAGGGAATCCCCGTGGGGATCCCCACTAACGGGTGCAAATTGGCATTCCTGTAACCAACACCACACTCTACAATGGTTATGGAGGCATTTCTTGATAATGGCCAAAATATAGTTATTTTATATATATAGATATATATTTTGTGGCACTTATTGGTTCTTTTGTTGATATTCGTTGAATAGTTCTTTGCTTTATTTGTAAAGACGCTTAGTTTGTGTATAGTTTTGTTTTTATGTACATAGTGTAAAATTTAATAGATTTTACTTCTTTTGTAGATATTTGTCGCACTTTTGGAGCATTTAGGAATAAGGTGTCGAAGACACGGCTCTGGAGAAACAATTTTGAGAATTTTTGTTCAGGAAAATCTGCGGTCTTGCACGCATTTTGAAGATTTGGTAGAAATAATGTTTTTGAGCCCTCTAAGCTATACTATCTCACTTAGCGGGATTTTATGCGGTTTAACGTGTAATTTTAGTAAGTCACACTTAACGCGCCAGGCCCGCTTAGTGCTGTCTGCTAAGATTTGTTTTATAACTTCATTTCATTTATTTGTTAGGTTATGGTTTTTGGGATTTTTTGTTCTTCCAACTCCATCTCCTCATTTTTTGGTAGATTAGCTTAGAAAACAACAATGAAGCTTGCACACGGATGATCTGGGGTAGATTTCTCATCAATCGGTGCTGACAAACCGGGAGATTTGTGGTTCATTTTTCTTCTTCTTTGTGTATTATTTATTTTTTTGGGTTTTGTATATGTATTTACTTTGAACTATGTAAATATTCTTGGTATTTTCCTGATTCTTTGTGGGCCATAGGCTTGTTCATAATCTCCCTCTGATTCTAGAACTGTATCACCTTCTTGACTTTCTTCAGAAGTTGGACCACCTCCATAAGTTCCATCTTCAAAAGGTCCAACTTGAGAAGAATAACCTCCATAGTCCTGACCACCAGATTCTAGATCATCATAAGAATCTGGATAAGAATTATATTCACCTTCAGAATCTGAATCATATCCAGAGTCTCTTTCTGACTCTGACTCATCTTTTGAACCTTCAAATTATGATATATCTTTAGAGTTACCTCAAGTGTGAACATTATACCAGAGTTGGGCTAATACTTGCTTTAATCCTATGCTTCTGACTCTTTTACAATGACGTCTCAATTGGCTTCGATATTATTAGTGACTGGACAATAACGCCATGCGCACTTGTATTGTGATACCCAATCAATAATATTACTTTGCGTCTACCATCCAACTTCTTTATCTTAGCATCTGGAACATGTTAGCAAAAATTGAACCAAATACCTTAAAATGACTCACATTTTTCTTATCTCCATTCCACTTCTCTGAAGGAATATTTTCCTTTAGCTTGTTCATTGGACACTTATTTAACACATATGTTGAAGTTGCAATAACTTCTCCCCACAAGGTGCGAGGTAGCTTTTTTCTTTCAGCATTCTCATTGTCATATCAAGAAAAGTTTTATTTCTTCTTTCAAAAACACCATTGTATCGAGGATTTTACGGAGCGGTAAGCTCTTGCTCAATTCCATTTTTATTGTAGAACTTCTAGAACTCAGTAGAGTTATACTCATCTCCACCATCGGTTCTGAGAACTTTCAACTTTGGACCATTCTATTTCTCAGCCTTCACCTTGAACTTCTGGAATTAGGTAAACACCTTATTCTTAAACTTAACGAGTGATACCCATTTCATTCTTGTGAACTTATCCACAAAATAAACAAAGTACTTGTTTCCTCCAAGTGAAGGTATTGGAAATGGTCGCATATTTCATAATTCCTTACTCCCAAATCATTCTTTTCTCTTGGGGATACTTCTAACGCAAATGGAAATATGGGTTACTTGCCTTTCATACATACCTCACATGATCTTCTAAAGTTTAGATACCCTAATCTCTTGTACCATAACTCACTGTCCCCTTCAACTCCTTCTGCGCTAAGGCATTCAGTTTTAATTGTCTCCATATTCACATTGAATGTTCAATTGCTTCCCTGATCATATTGCATAAGTAACTTTTGATTATTTTCGTACAACTTCAAGAGATTGTTCTTTACAGTAACAAAGAAAATCTCTCAATGATTTGGTATAGATTCATCAGATTTCTGTTAATGTCAGGAACATACCAAACATCTTTGATCATAACAATTCTTCTATTCTTCACTCTGAATTTGACATTTCCCATACCTTCTACATTAAGGTATTTATCATCAACACATTTGATCTTTGTCCTCTTTATGGAGTCCAAATCAACCAACCATTATTTGTTTCAAGTTAAGTGATATGAACATCCAATGTGCATATCCCGCCAGTCTACCAAATACCTACCATTAAACTCAAAAGCCATTAATAACACATGTTCATTATCTAAATCTCCTCTGGCTATATTTGCTTCTTCTGGTTTCCTTTCCTTATTTGACCAATAATCCTTAGCAAAGTGGCCAAACTACTTACAACAGTAGCGTTAAATCTTCTTCTTATCAAACTTCTCCCTTCCCTTATAAGATTTCTTCTCATTAGAATTGAAGGCTTCTAACTTCGAGAATCACCATGTCTCTTTCTGGCCTCTGACCAATACTGCTTCAAATACTTCTTACCATAAGATGCCTTTAGAGCCCACTCTACCTCTTTCTTAGAGGTTTTCTTAGACAAACACAACTCTTGTGCCTCTAGACTATTTTGCAGCTCTTCAATTCTCATGGTCTTCAGATCTTTAGAATTTTCAATTGTTATAACAATGTATTCAAATTGAGGAGTATGAGGCGTTAATATCTTTTCAATGATTAGTGGTTCAAAAAGATTTTCTTCACACGATTTCATCTCATTTGAGATCATAATCATTATAGAGATGTAATTTGGCACCTTCTCATTATTTTTATGTTGAGATTCTCATAGTGCTTACGTAGAGATTGAAGTTTCACCTTCTTCACTAACACATCACCACCGTAGGACCATGCCAGTTATCCTACGCATCCTTCGTCGTCCTCGAATCAACGATTTTCTCAAACATGTTCGCATCCACACACTGATGGATGTATAACAACACATTTTGATATTTCTTCCTCGTATCTCTTTGCATGTTTGCTTGTTCCTCCACCGCATCCACTACAATAAGAACATGATCTTCGGCGACAAGATCAAGAACATCTTGGGCACAAAACAACACACTCATTTGAATCATCCACTGATTCCAATTCTTTATATCAAACACCAGAAGCTTAGTATTCAAACTGTTTCCGCCACTCATCTTTTTTTGTGCACTGAAACTCAAACTCAAATCTTACCAAACACTTGTGTTCCCGATCCATAAAATAAAGAAATATAATTCTATTACGATTGTCATAGTGAATTTAACATGAATTCAAACAACAAAATCAATCACACACGCCTCATGTACACTCCTGTTTCTCTATGAATCGAATCAAAGCTTTAGATACCAATTATCGGTACACAAAGGTTGAAGATAAAGATGAAAATGGAAGAAGAGAGAGAAAGAGATGAGAGAAAAATGGTTTCAACATACTCGTTGAGAAAGAAATTCTATTATAAAAATCTTACAAAATCCTATTTACAGACTTATTTATATACACAAAATAAATTGTCACCTAAGCACCAATAAAAATATGCTTAATAACTTAGCAATCAGCTAAGAATAATTTTTAAAGAATATCAAACTATTACTTATGAGTAACAACCTCATAAACTCTATTGTTTCTGACTAACGACTTGTTCTGAATATGAATTATTTCTAAAATAAATTACTAAATTGAATAATAAAATTGTGAAATTTAGACAATTAAAAAAATTAAACATCATCTGTCAATATTTCTTTTATCAAGGCTGTTGAGTGTCGAACTAAGTAGACCTCTCCGAATATGATTTGTACATTTTATCAACATTACATATCGTTTTCATTTTTGTTTCATGTTGCTCCCAAATATATTGACTTTTGCATTTGTTTCCATACTTACAAGATTCAAAGCATTGAGATCTATTAAGATCTCTAAAAAAATCCCAACTTGCTAACTCTAGATCTTTTACCTTTTATCCATATGTATTTTTTTTTTCAAAATTGACCCAATCTACTTGGCAATAATACAATTTTATATTGATGAGATTTCCATATGGTGACACATGTTACCACAATTTTTCACATAAAATTCACACACCTCACACCTACAATATTGTGGCTACCATAAGCCTACATCTCACATGTGTGCTTCCCACACTTCAATCATATACTACCATATTACATTTTTCTTCTGAAACAATGAAAAAAAATAATCTGCCCATACTATTGAATATTATATTTCTGTTTAGACTATTGTTTATTAGTTAGGAAAAAAAGAGTAAAGGGAGTGTAAAGAGCAACCACTATAACTTAATTCCAGTAGCATTTAAGTATGATGTAAAGGCTGGGCTTAGAAAAACGGGCTCAATATGAAGCCCAATGTAATGTGACTCTTCAGGTTCAACTTGACACCCTCCATTTTTTAATAATTTTTAAATTGTCTATAGATAAATTTAAGTTTAAAATCCCTTACGAAATTTTCGATTGTTCATTAAAAAATTTTGGAAATATATATTTATAAATTTCTTTTTTTTAAAATACAAGAGTTTTTATCGAAAATTTTAAATTTTTTGAAAAAAACACATACATTTCAAAATTACTGGTAAAAAATTTCATGGATTTTTACCTAAAATTTCAAAAAAATTGGTAAAAACACGTACATTTTGAAATTGTTGTTAAATATTTCATGAGTTTTAATTGGAAATTTCAAAGTTTCCAATATTTTTTTCAAAATTTTCGACAGTTTTGAAATTTTTAGTAAAAACTCATGAAAATTATAATTTTTATATCGGAATTTTCCAAATTCTCTGTATTTTTTCAAAATTTTCGATATAGTTTTGATATTTTCGATAAAAACTCATGAAAATTATGACTTTTTTATTAGAATTTTTAAAATATTTGATATTTTTAAAAAACATTTGCTACATTTTTGAGATTTCGGATAAGAATTCATATTTTTTGAAATTTAATAAATTTAGGCAAGGATAAATTTAATAAATGAGAGGGGTGCCATATATAATTAAGGGAGTGTGATAAGTTAATTCTTCTTTTTCCTCGCACCCATAATATTGGACCTGACAATCCCCTTTACTAATGAAAATTTTACCACGTACCCCTACATTTATTCCCATACCCCTACAATTTTGACATCTGGACGAAATTGCACTTGTATAAATACTAATTACCTATTTTTTTTCACTTTTACCATTTTAACTTCTGAAAAACGAGAGAGAAAGATAATTTTTTGACAAACCGGAGAACCCAAGAAGCCTACATCTGATCTTTATTTTTCACTCCGGAAGACACAAGAGTAAGTTATCCGGTTTATGCGTTGATGAATTTTTACAAACCGGATAACATGGTAAGTGGGTTATCCGGTGTGTTTTTGAAAATTTTAACACACACCGGAAGTCACGTGAGTGGGTTATCCGGTTTGGGTTTTACACTCCGGAAGTCACGTCCCAGGGTTATCCGGTTTGCTTCCGTTCACCCCGGATAACCACTGCTTGGGTTATCCGGGTTGTTGCTGCGTATTTCGTAAAAAATTTCGGTTTGGTTATCCGTTTTTTGACTTTCTTTTTTTTTCCAGTGGTTCGCAGACGAGGAGCGGGTGACAATAATGTACGTAGAAGAATAGAGGAGCGACAACGTCGCCGTGCCGTGAAGCAGACAGACAATGCAGAGGGACATCAGCCGCCTGCAGTGGATCAGGTGCATCCACCTTTTTCAGGAAGACCCACCGATACTTCTCTTTTAATCAGATATGATGGTCACGTTGCTCGTCATCTTTGGTTTGGCGAGGTAAGTTAATATTTATCATTTTATTTTGAATAATTTTTATTTGTTAAAATTTATATATTTTATAACATGTTTGGTATAAATTATTTTCAGGAGAGACATCCTAAAAAAGAGTTAAAGGTTGCTGCACATGGCAGCAAATTGATCGGTTGGGTTCCACATATGCTTCCTCCTATTATAGAGCATTGGTTGTTGAATTCTGGTATGTCATCTCTTCAAAGAACCAGTTTGTCGAGGATCGACCAACATCTGGTATCGGCATTTGTAGAGCGATGGCATCCTGAAACATCGTCATTTCACATGCCATTTGGTGAAATGACCATTACTTTAGACGATGTTTCATGTCTTCTCCACGTGCCGATTAGGGGTGACTTGGTTGACCCTGCAGAAGGGTTTACTGATAATGACGCTATTAGATTAGCGATTGATCTTATGGGAGTTTCATTGGAGGAGATTGCTGAGGAGCTCCAATTTTGTAGAGGTCCTTACTACAGATTGAATTGGTTAAAGATTATTTTTGAGCATCAGCGGGCTGCTAACAGGTTTGATTGTACTGTCAGAGCGCACATGATGCTGTTATTGGGTTGCACCATTCTGACTGATAAGACCTTTACTCTGGTGGAGGCAAAATATTTATCACTATTTAGGGATTTGGATGGATGTGGTAGATATTGTTGGGGAGCAGCGGCACTGGTTAATCTTTACTGCTATTTAGGTGATGCTTCTTTCTATTCCTGCAAACAGTTGGGTAGATATGCCTCTATTACATATAAAATATATATATATATATATATATATATATATATATATATATATATATATATATATATATATTTATCTTTAGGTGTAAGACGCCAATGTTGTAGTCGTCCGCCAAATCCTATCATCCAAGAAGTCTCTTTTGTGCGGAATTGTTTCCAAGCCAATGTGACGGTGGTAACGAAATCATTCGTTCATGTTTACCTGGTTATAAGTAATTGAACAAATAAGTATATGCATAATAAAACAAATAAGTAAAATAAGTATATATGTAACTTAAAAAATAAGTATAAGCGTAACTTAAAAAATAATTACCTGTACCCAATGATTTCCATCTACAAATCCAATGCAGTAAATGGACACATTAGGTGAATGTGAAGTCGTCATAGGAAAGAACGTTAAAGAAGGAAAACCCAAAGAGACAACAATGACATTATACCGATTAGCTATTACATAAGTCATTTCAGGTAATGTCATCCATTTCTCTAGTGGTTGAGGACCTAACTTTGATATCATCAACGAATATCTCACTATCGAAAAACGAGGTCCAAATAACTTTTCATACAGCTTGCTTCTAGGACCTTTAAGTTCATTATCCAAATCACGACGAACAATTGACCATCCATCCGATCCATAACCATGAAACAATGCAATGACTCTAAACCCACAATTTCCATCCTTCATCACATCAACAATGTAATCAATAAATGGTCTGATATGTGTTGGAAATTGTGTAATGTATTACTACACGGTTTCTTCTCGGAGGTTTGGGATAATGCGAACATACCCTCTTTGAAGACTTTTGGGAGTTCGAGTGCGCTCGATCAACATACTCGTGATATGAAGGATCACGATAAACATCATATCCTCGGTCTCTTCCCATTCTTCTTCACTCCTCCCTTGGTTTTATTTTTTCGGTGGTGGCAACATTTTTGATGTAGTGGGATAAGCAATTTCACACCCTACTCTTTAATGCTCTTTTCCGACAACATCCGCTGCCCGCCTTCCATACTTAGCTTTCTCCAATGAATGTGAATAGCCTATTGGTATTGGATCACCACTTAGTGTATATCTCCCTAACTCACAAGCACAAGGTAACCCATACACTTTTTATGAGTACACCCGCACTTTTGGGTGTACCAACAATATCAACCTCACCCACTCTTCGAATATGCCTCAAAGCGACTCTAGATAGATCCACGCAAATTTCCATAAAATGGGCTAGTGTGTGCATGTTCAACTTCATAAAACTCTTCGAAATGAAGCTCTAATGTTTCCCAATTGTATCTTAAGATTTCCATTCATAGCCTCCGGCATTTGCACATATCACCTAAACTATTCTCCAACATTTGCTTCAATTTCCAATGTGCGGATTCAACCCTTTAAATAAATTAAAAACAAGTAAGTCGACAATAAAATAATATAAAAACATTGACTAAAATCAAGATATATTAACATATGCATACCTATTGGTCGTGGTGTTTCCCAAATGCAACACTTGATTAGTCCATGCTTCGACGAATCTATGTCTATGCGGAGACAACCATGTATCTTTCACATAATCAATAAATGCTGTAAAGTCAACACATGCATGCTCAAGTTGTTGCAACCGTTGTTGATACTCCACCTCATCACTAGCCCTTACAAGTTCATACCACATTTTCTCTATCGACTCCCGCATGTCATCCACAACATATTCCTTACACTTCGCTTTCACATTTTTGTTGATGTGAAATCGACAAAGCAAATTGGTTGTTTTGGGAAATACTGTTTCAATTGCTTTCATCAAGGCAAGATCTCTATCAGTCAACACCACTTGTGGCCAAAACCCGTCCTTAGTAAATAACTGTTTCAACTTATCCAAAACCCAACAAAAAAATTCAGTCTGCTCTGATTCCATATATGCAAATGCAACAAAGAAATGTCAACTCGATGGATGTCACACAAACTATTTCAAACAGAGGTTGTCTATACTTATTTGTCTTGTATGTGCTATCAATAATCAACACAACATGAAACATATTCAACAACTTCACTGATTCTGGATGAGCCGAGAAAATATCCCTCACAACTTCTGAATCATTTTTTCCTACTCCAGATACATAATCGATTCCTCTACCTTAAACAAATGTTGCATTTCTATTCTAGGTCCCTTATATCTTTCGTATTTTACTCTTGTGCTTATATATTTGCGTGATCCGAGTGACATTTTCGGATCTCGCCGCAATGACAAAAGTATGTGTCTTGGTGGAACATGACGTTTTTCAAATCAACAATATGTTGTTGTTCTTACGCATTAAGTCGACTTACAAACGGATGCCCTTCAAATGTATCAGGTAACCCATGATTGTGAACTCCACATTTTACATCAATCTTCCATCCGGAACCATCTTTTGACGGTGTGGATCTAATTTTGAACGGACAACCACATTTCTTACTAGCACTTTGTGTTTCACTTTCTCCTTCTTTGTATTTTCCACCTTTATCACAACCAAATATTACTTTATCACTTTTTCCTCTCTTGCCTGTTTTGGTATCTGAACGTGTTATTATAACGGTCACTTTATTCCTGATTCCAATCTCCTTAACTCATCTTATCGCCTCTTCTCTTGTGGCAAAACGTTCTGCAGATGTAAACAGATCAGTGGTATCTACGCATGTCTGATTTTTATTGCATATATGAGGAATAACACCTGTTTAACAAAATTAAAAAAAATTATTAAAAAAAAAACCGAACCGGATAACTACACAACATGTTATCCGGTTGACAATATACTACAAACTGAAATACACAGCTTAAGGTTATCCGGTTTGTTAATATTGTTAACCGGATAACTTATGGCTTGGTTTTCCAGGGAAAAATGCATTCCGGATTTAGCTATGCCATGTTATTCGGTTCCTGAAAAAATACGTACCGGATGTATCCATTTTAGGTTATCCGGTTTGTTAATTTTCTGTTTCCTTGCCTTTTCCGTACGCTTTCAGAAAATAGTGGAAAAAAATTCCATAAAAATAAAAAGTAGGTGGTCATGTGGCCATCATATTATCGAGATTCATCGACATGTTCGATCAAGACCAACCATCATCGATCGAGGCATTTCCATATTGATAATATCGGGGTGACATTGACATCACCTAGAATAATGTCCTTGAAGGGTTAAAAGGTGTACCAAGGAGTACCAGTGTCGACAAAACCAATGTTGTTGAACTAGTGGCAACAAACGTCATTATAGGGGACAAAACCGACACTTTTTGAGTTGTGGTACCAACTAGTATGACATACATATTTTTAGAATTACTTTGTGCAAGGTTAGAAGTGTTAGTATATGTGCCAAAATGTGATATTTTAGACAATTGTTTCCCACTTTTTAATTTCATGCACAAATAAACATTAATGTTACGCAAAACAAAACACCACAACGACAACTACAAAGCAATTAACATACTACTTGAAAACTATTAGCACAGAGTTCCATTGGGTGAGCCAATTTGTTTACCCTGATTTTTGGTAAACAACCTCTAGTTTATTATTAAAGGTTACTTGCAGAATCAAATAGGGAATCCTAAGTCATAGTACTAAAATCTTGACAACTGTTGTAGTGTGTGAATGTTAGCCTATTAAATGGTGTAATCTTTGAATTAGGCAAATGAGTTGAAGGAAAGACTCAAAGTACAAAAACAAAAAATAATTAAAGGAAATAGACTTGAAAAGAAAACTTTATATTAAAATGAAAGTAAATTGGTTGGAATTCATAAACTAAAACACATACACACATTCTCTAGAAATTACTCGTTTCTCACTTTAACATGGATACTTTGAGTTTCTACATCAATGTAACAAATGCAAACCTCTAAAATTGAAAACAAATAATGTATATAGAAATCCTAAAATAACCATCTATAACAATCAATTAAGCAAATCTGCCACATTTTCAATCCATGCAAATTTCGCTCTGCAAGCTTCCATGTGTCCTTGAAACACTATATGCTTTTTATCCATTTAAATTATGCTTCGACTATGCTTCAGATCACAAAGAAAACTCAAATTTTGATAAGTATTTTGGAACTATATGACCATGGTTTCTCTAGTACAAAAGAATTAGACAAAAATCATAGATTTCTCGTCTAGTCGTTCGACGTGGATGATTGTATTTATTGATCACCAAGGTCGACTAGGACCTTTTCGACTCACATAAAAAACAATTATAATTAAGTTTTTAGGACTATCACTGTTATGACTTATCTTATATCTATGGAGAAAATTCCAAAGTGCCAAATCGTTACATATTTTTGTTGGAAAAAGTATAAATAATTTTTTAAAAATAAAACTGTCAAATAAAAAATTAGTTTAAATAGTTATTCTTATTTTAGAAATTTCAGTATTTTTTTATAATTCTTTTAGATATTGAAATTTTATATATAAAAAAATTATTTTTGAGATAATTTTTTTAAAAGTACAATTGTAATGTTGACTATGTTTTAATTTTTAATATTTTATATTTGTGTTATAAGATGTCAAAAATAATCTTTTAATTCATAAAAAATAAAGTTAAAATTCTTTTAATATTTTGAAAAAAAAATTTAAAAATCATTTTTACAAATATAAAAAAAAATCTATTTTTAAACAAAAGGCCCATAAACTTATAAGAAAATCTATTTTTAAAAACTGTATTATCAAATAGAACTTTATATTGTATAACTAATAAGTAAAAGATAGTGGGAATTTGCTTTGGTATGCACTATTTAAAATATTTAATGAAAAGTATGGTGACTCCATCCAAAAATGTTAAATTAAAAAGATCAAATTTAAGATTAAAAACCAATAAGATAAGTGTGGTACACATATGAAATTTAGAAACACTAAAACTAAAATTATTGTATTTTTTCTCCATTGAGGAGACTTTAAGAATCATATTCTTCGTACAAAGACCATCATTATCTTGATATATTTGACATGACCTTAGAGATGTCGAACAGTCTAAGCCATATAGACGTAGGAGTGGTAATCCAACTGTATGTGCACATCATCTACTACATATGGAATATCCTATTGGTATGTTTTATCTATTCCCCCTAACTCCAACAACCTCATCAAAACATTGTGCTTACATATGAAAAACTATCATCAAATTCTCCAATAAACATAAAGAGTGCAAGCATACCAATAGCGTAGCTACACGGACGGGTTTGATAATACATTAGATAATTTTGTGTTATATAAATCAAATATTCTCTCCTTGCAAATGCATATATTAAGGTATTGAGCTGAAGAGAATTACAATTCATGGCAAATCTGTTTTAAGAAATTTACATGACTATATTTTTTTATATAGAGAACTAAAAATATCTTTCGCAATAAACTGGACGCGAACGGTAACAATTTTAACAAATAAAGTTAGGTTTGTTGCGAAAGAAAAAAATATAATCAATATGAAAATGTAGATTTCGATGAAACTTGTATATTTGTAGCTAAATTGGAAGTTATAAGTGTTGAAAAAGATTTACAAGTGTGAGTAGTACGAGGAAGTTCTACATTGATTTGGAATGTGGAGACTTAAGTATTTATAAGTCGGAGAATCTACACACCTATCACCTTAAGATATTAGGTGAATATATGGTGTATCTCACAAAAAGTGTGTTGCTTAAAGAAAAGTCCCCAAAGTGTAGAAATCCTACTCACTTGGCCCCCTGAATTGCACCAACAAATGGTATTGTAAGCATTTGGTTTCGAGTGAAGAGACCGACTTACTTGTATCAAAAGTACTTCTCACATAGTGATGGGTAAGAGTGTCATGTTGAAAATAGTCAACGGTCAATTACGGAACAAGTGTAGGATGTGGAAGAAAGAGCTTCCACTTGAGGGAGCATTATGGATAGACTCACACTTGAGGAGAGGGTGTTGAAAAATAATTACAAGTGTTAGTAGTATGGAGAAGTTCCACATTGATTTAGAATATAGAGACTCGAGCATTTAAAAGCTTCAGGTGAATATGTAGTGTGTATCTCATAAAAGTGTGTTGCTCAAAGGAAATTCCCTAAAGTGTAGAAATGCTCCTCGCTTGACCCTATGAATTGCGTCAACAATAAGGAAGTTTTTAGAATTTTCATGCCTTTTGAATTTCAAACTTTTTCGAATGAATGTAAAGAACATGTTCTTGAAGAGTTATATACGGTCTGAAAAAAGCCCCTAGGATTTGGTATGACTATTTGATCAAATCTCTACTTGAACATCATTTTCAAATAAGGAAGGTTGATACAATAGTTTTCATTAAGAAAGCCAACTATGAAATTTCACTTGTCAAATATATGTTGATGATATTATATTTGGTGCCACTAATGAGTCTTTGTGCAAGGATTTTAATATTATTATGCATGATGAATTCCAAATGTTTGTGACGAGGGAGTTTAAATACTTGTATTACAAATTCATCAATCAAAGGAAGACACATTCATCAATAAATCTAAATATTATAAAAATCTATATAGAAAATATTTGGTATTGGAAAACAAAAACCAATCTCAACTCAAATGAGAAATTCATGTAGTTCAGATAAGGAAAAAGGAGGAAAAATAGATGAAGAAAACAAATATCGAGGTATGATTTGTTCCCTTCTTTACCATACTGCATCTAGTCCTGACATTATATTTGTTGTCTATCTGTGTACATATTTTCAAGCAAACCCTAAAGAATCGCACTCCTTAGTGGTCAAACAATTATGAGGTATCTCACTAGAACACCACTTATGGGTTTATGGTACCTCAAAGAATTGATTATGCTTTAGTTGGATACTATGATTGCAATTTCATTGGTTATAAATTGGATCGTAAATGAACCAATGGTACATGTTACTTTCCTAGAAAATCACTTGTATCTTGGCATAACAAGAAATAAGAAAGTCTTGCATTATCCACAAGTGAAGCAAAATATGTCGTTGTGGGTAGTTGTTGTGCCCAAGTTATCGGGATGAAACAATTGCTAAGTGATTATAGAGTTAATCTCTGAAATGTCTCGATAAAACATGATATCACTACCCCCATAAACCTCACAAAAAGTTTGGTACTTCACTCTCAAATGTAGCACATTTAGATTAGACACCATTTCATTAGGGTTCATGTAAAAAAAGGGGATTGTGTAGTTGACTTTGTGTCTTCAGCTAAACAAAATGTATATAGTTTTATAAAACCCATTCCTAAAGAAAATTTATTTTTTTATAAGAACGGAGTTTGGAGTCTTAAACCAATCATGCATGGATTAAATTTTTAAAGTGCTTTTTCTTCTTCTTTCTTTTCTCAATGTGGTATTTGTGTTTTGTGTGATGTTTCTCTTTTTCTTTCCTGCTTAATGTTAATGACAGAGAGATAGAAGGCTCTTAAGGGGTGTAGTGTATACTTTCTTTATCTCTAGGTAAGGGAGCTAAAAAATTCCATTTATCTATATTTTTTAATTTTACCACCTCTCTTAAAGATGTTTTGTAATCATTAAATTTGGGAGAATGTTGTTGTATGTGTTGTGCTAGTTAATATTATATAAAGATTTTTATGATGACAAATAAATAAGGAAGAATAAATCACAAACATCTTCAATCAAGAAGCGAGCATAAAAAAAAACTCAAGTTCTAATAGAAAGTGCTAAATAAATTTAAATCAAGTAATCAAAATGAACTGATGTTGTGAAGTTGTTAAATTTCACTTGATTATGTGCTTAGAGTTTTATCTTGTGTTTTGGTCAATTAAAAGTAATTTAAGAAAGAGTAGGTGTTGAAGTACTAAGGAAACACACATACACCCAAATTATTTCAAACTCTTCGTATGTTTCTTAAAACTTCTTAAAACTAATCAAGGCCAGTATTTAATATATTAAGAAGCAATTTTGATCAATTAGGATGAAAAACTCAAATACCAAATTGATAAGGCATTTCATATAATTAATTAAAGAAATATTAATGTCTTCTAATCGATAAGGTAGACTTCTTAATCGATTAAGCGACTTCAAAAATTAGGGTTTCCTCTTTCTGGTTTAACCTAATGGGTTAGGTTGATGTTATAATAGTTTAGGAAGTAACCAGGTCCATGGATTACGACCTTTATTAGCCAAAACATTCCTATGTAAAGGAGTGATTTCCTCACTTCCAAAAACATCACTTTTACGAATTATCAACTATATTATCTCTCTCATTCTTCTTTTTTTAATAATTTTTATTCACTTGATATTTTGATAGTGATGAGAGAGTGAAAATCTTCATCTGAGAGTTGTGATTTTCAGTTATTTGTTGAATTTTCATATGCAGGGTGATCCGTCACACACGGTCAAAACGAGTAATAAAACATAGTATAATGGAAGCGACGCTCAAGTTGTATTGCAAAGACTCTTGATAATTTTGAACGACCGACTAAAACAGTGAATTTTAAGGTTTAAACTTAAATCCTAGGTAAACAAAATCGAAAGCAAATTGATGAACAAGTTAATCATCGGTTTTGGCTTCCGACTTATCATCGATTCTTATAATTTCAAAACCCTAAGCGAATTTTATTCCTTTTTTTTATTACAACAACAATCAATAAGCGCAATTTATACTATATGATATATTTTACTAATTCCCAAACTAAGCAAATAGATAAAACAAATGCGAATTATGAAAACGTGAATTAACATAAAAGTTATGCTAACGTGATTACGGTAAAGAACATACAACAATAAAAATAAATCAATTATATTCTATAAGCATCAAAGAAATTAAGAAAATGATAGCAATCAGATTAAGCAACCAAATTCATAGACAATATTGAAAATAAATTGAAATTGAATTGGAAATTATAAAAACCTTGAAGTATCAATGGAAACTCGAACGATAGATCAACCTTAGGTGATTAGTTCTCCATATAATTCGTAAATCGTATTTCTAATATTGTGACTACTGAATAATAAACCTAAAGTAGTGATTTTGTTTAAAAAATACAAGAGAATTTGGACCCTAATAGCCACCGACCCGAAAAACATAAAAATCGGTCCAAAACAAATTATTTTCTTAAGTCTAATACAAAAACACAGTAATTGACTTTTATGCACTCTGAATTGGGTTCTAACTTCAACACAAAACTTGTATATTATTCTCCCGTCTTTTTGAATCATATTATAATGCTTCAAATAGCATCATGTGTCTCAAGTAATGACTTGCACACGGAGAATGATTCAAATTACTATTTATTCAGAATTTAAACGACGAAATTAAAATAAAAGAAAAAATAAACTAAAGTTAGGAAACACATTAAAAATAGTAAAAAATAACATAATAAAGTATAGAATTGCCATAGCACAATAGTAAAAGAGTGTGCAAAAAAATGCACTAATCAAATTTCCCCACTCTTAAACTTTTGCACTCCGAACAAAACTCTAAATTCGAAATTCAAAAAAGACTAAAAATAGATATGCAATTTCAAATATTTTTAGGAACACAGAGAGGTGTAAGAAAATTTTTAATTCAAAGCTTCAAGAACTATGGTGTTAGTGAGTAACTTCTTGTGACAATCAGACTAAATTAGAGGATAGTTCACCGAAGAGTACATCATAAGCAGCAAGATTCTCACAGGATAAAATTCCTTAAACTCTCAACTGTTTAGATTAATTGTTTAAATTTAAAGCACATCATAAAAATTAACACTACCATAAGAGGCACTAGGCTAAATGTAAGAGTGACATAAAACCTAAGAGGTACCAAGTTAAAATTCAAATGGATAGAAGAAAATTGAAAGAAACTGCGGGAGTTGAACTAAATAAGATTTAATTCACTTTCAAACAACAACTTTACGACTATTTTCTCTTTTCTCTTTTTTTTTCTTCTTCCAGAAGGAATATGTATGAAGGTAAAATTAATTGTCAAACTTCTTTTCTTTTTCCATTATTTTTCTTTCTCTATTTTTTATTTTTTATTTTTTTCTTCCAACTTTTGAAACACCTCAACTATATTAATCCAACCTCACATAACTCCAAACAAGACTCTTTTAACCCTTAAAATAGGGTGATAAAATTGTTTTTTATTTTTAGGCTTGTAATGAGTTTCAAATAAATAATGGGATATGTAGCCTCCAAGGGAATTTAAACAAGGGTGATATTTTTTAGGGTTGGTTTTTTTGCCTAATTGACTAAAAATAAAATAAAAACAAGTTGTATTTATCATATTAGTATGCACAAGTAAACGGAAAAATTCCAAAAGAGTCATATTAAGTTATACAGTGACTAATATACATGAGTGAAATCACACAAGAAGGAAAGACATGGATTTTGTGTGTTATCCATTATAAGGCTCAAAATATCACATAGGGTAATGTTCTTCCAAAAAATGATGCATAGTTCTTTAATCATACTTATCATACTAAGAATGCACAATAAATCACTCACATCTCACACAAGTAAATGATCCCCTCCCTCCACTTAAGACACACATTATCCTCAATGAAAGAACATAAGTATAAAATAAGGATGAGAGAAGGAAGAAGGACTTCCTAATTAAATGTTAGTGTATGTGGGCTTTTCCAAGGAAATATCTTATATGGTTGAATCTACAAACACTAAACTTTTATGAAATAGCTTCAAGTGTTGCCCGTTGACTTTGAAATCTTTGTCAAGACCTACACTTTTATTTCTACTTCACCATGAGGGGAAAACATTAATAACAACAAAAGGGTCAATCCACTTGGATCGAAGTTTCCCAACCATAACTTAGGTAGGAGTTAAACAATAAAACTTTATGGCCAACAAATAATTCCTCCTTAAAATCATTTGATCATGGAAGTGCTTAGTTTACTTTGTATAGATTCTAGAGTTTTCATAGGCTTATAATCTAAGCTCTTCAAGCTGTTGTAATTGGAGTTTTCTTTCCATACCTGATTTCTGCATTTCCAGATTATAACTTTTGACCGCCCAATAAGCTCGATGGTTAATTTCTACAGGGAGGTGGCATGCCTCACCAAACCCAAGTTAATAGGGAAACATCTATATTGGTGTATTAAAAGTTGTTCTTTGGGCACAAAGTGCCTTGTCTAGACGACACCTCCAGTCCTTTCTATTTGGTTACACCATTTTCTCTAAAATCTATTTGATTTCCCTGATTGAAATCTCATCTTAACCATTAGTTTGGGGGTAATATGCAGTAGAAACCATATGCATAACATTTTACTTTCTATTTGACATTGTTTACAAACGGTAAGTCTCATAAGCATCCTTAAAACAAGTAGGACAAAAGATACTCGAGTCTAGCACTATTCTTGCATTCCTTTGAGGACCAAAATGTAATCCTACTAGAGAGGCATGTGAAAGATGCAAAATAGATTCAATCTTATGGTTGGAGACACATATCCTAATGACCTTATCAATACCAAATTTCTATAGATATCGATCGTCTCACTCATAATATTTTGCATCACTTTTGATTTTGTGAACTTGTGTCCTAGATACATCTGTAGGAAAAACTCCAACCATAATATAATTCACTAATTAAGCATATACCAAAGAGTTACCTCACGCAACTGTAAGATCTGATCATCAGGAAAATCATCATGAATGAGAAAAGGATCTCCATCCTACTTTATTCATCTTAAGTGGTCAGCCACTAAATTCTTAACTCCACTTTTATCTTTAATCTCCAAATTGACTCTTGGAGCAACAACGTCCACCAAATCAATCTCGGTTTTTCTTCTGGTTTCTTCAACAAGCACTTCAAAGTTGCATGGTCAATTAAAACAACTACCTTGGAACCTAGCAAATATGATCTAAATTTATAAAGATTAAAAACAATAGGTAGAAGTTCCTTTTTAGTAGTAGTGTAATTAGCCTGTGTAGCATCTAAAGTCCTAGAAGCATAGTAAATAACATAGAAAACCTTGTCGACTCTTGATGCTACGACCGCCCCCACTGCAAATTTAGAAGCATCACACATAATTTCAAAGGGGATGGTCCAATTAGGTGGTTGGATGATGCGAGTAAAGATCAACACTTTCTTCAAGAAATCAAACGTCTTTTTGCATTTGTCATCAAAGTTAATAGTGACATCATTTTTCAACAAATTTGACAATGAAAGAGCTATCTTGTGCATATCCCTTATGAAACACCCATAAAAAACTTATATGATAAAGAAAATATCGAATATCACGAATCCAATATGGGTAAGGAAGTTTATAATTCACATCAATCTTAACAGGATCTACTGAAATTCCTTTTTGAGAGATGATATGCCCTAAAACAATACCCTGTTAAACCATAAAAAATGAATTTTTCATAATTCAAAATAATATAATTTTCCATGCATATCTTTAAGATCAAATCCAAACTATTCAAACATGCATCAAATGAAGAACCATAGACAACAAAATCATCCTTAACCAATTTCATGCAATTTTCAATAAATTCAGCAAAAATACTAATCATGCATCGCTAGAACAAGCCAGGAGCATTGAATAGACCAAATGGAATCCTCCTATAAGAAAATGTATCAAATGGGCAAGTGAAAATTGTCTTTTCTTGATCCTTGGGTGCAATATGGATATGAAAATAACCTAAAAAATCATCAAGAAAACAATAGTGTGATTTACCAGCTAGCCATTCTAACATTTGATCAATGGATAAAAAGGAAAAGTGATCATTTCTAGTAGCCTGATTTAACCTCTTATAATCAATACAAATGCTCCAGCTTTTATGAACTCTAGTGGGAACAAGTTCATTATTTCATTTTTACCACTATGAGACCAGATTTCTTAGGTAAAACCTACATTAGACTTACCAAATTAGTGTCAGAGATACGATATATAATAACTACTAGTAATATTCTGTTACCTCACTATTCACAACATCAAGAGTCAAAGGGTTAAGTCGCCTTTGGAGCGGTCTCGTTGCTTTAGCTCTATATTCAAACAGAATCATATGCATACACGTGGAGGGGCTAACATCATATATGTCAACCAAGATTTATCCAATTATCTTCTTATACTTCTTTAATACCTACAAAAATTTCGTTCTTGAACAACTTCAAGATTAGATGAAACTATTACAAGCAGTTTTTCTTTCCTCTCTTAATATGCATATTTCATGAAACTCTAATTTAATTACATATTTATATACCAAAATCATTGTAATAAACACTTTCATCCTGGTAAAAAAGAGAGAGAATTCTTATTCACCAAAATAAAAATAAATATCAAATTTCACAAAATATATATCAATAAGACTTTTGCATTAACTTTTGGAATTAAACTCACATTTTTGTTGAGTATGGCTCCATTTTTTCCAATTAAATTAACATTAATTAAAATGTGTCCCTTACTTTATATCACATCAATTTGGTTCTGACCCAATTCGCATATTTTAATCCTCACTTAATCACATTTATTAGCTGTATTCATGTCTCAAATTTCAATTTGTAGTCTTCCACTATCCAATATATTTGCAATTCCAAGTCGCCGCGTTTAACAAAAGCAATTACCACACAACTAAAAGCATTAACTAAATCATTTTTTGTTTCATATTTAATATTAATAATTAAAATTAAATAGTTACTGACCCAAAAATTATATAATTAATTGATAATACACAAAAATTAAAATTTTAATAAAAGATATCAGATTAAATAATAACCATTGATAAATAGTCTGATGAACATTTATGGCTTTAACTACATCAAAATCATTTATCAAATCCAACCGTTATTATTTAATCCTTATATCTCATATTTTAAAACCCATATATATATATATATATATATAATCTTATAAAAACCAAGTTGTAAAGAAAAGAGTAAATGCCAAAATTGATGGAAAAAAAAAAGTAGAAAAGCCAAAGAGTAAAGAGATTAAAAAACAAGTGCGTTTCGCCGCTGCCTAAACTTGAAGACTAATGCAAAAATGATTAATGCTCATAGAAAGTGAAAGAAAAGCAACATTTTGCTATAAAAACAAAAGGGTTCCACTTCCACATGCCTAGATGCTGTGTTATCCATTATACCATTTTCTTATGTGACTTTGATGGGTTTAAGGACTTCAATGATAGCCGCTGATTAATTTCATCATCAACCCACCAAAATATTATTCTCTCTTTTCTCTATCTTAATCTCATTATAGATATGTTAATCACAATCATTATTTTATCTCTTAGTCATTCAAATTAAATGATGAATTGGAATAAGGAGAACTTTTGTTGACTTGAATTGTAACCAAAAGAATCCTTAATTAGCTTTTACTTAAATTCAAATCGAGTTTTGATTTATATTATTAGGGTTTCTTCTCTGATCTCCCTTAAACATTTAAGGAAGAATCATTCAAGTTCATATTTTTGAAATTTTACTTATTTTCAATTGAGATACGTGTATTAATATGTTTCATACTTTTGAGAACAAGTGCATCATGACCTTCCCTTATAAACAAATAGTTATAAAATTTAGTGAGAATTCAAACGAGCTCACATTATGATTAAAATATTTTTTAATTTATGTATTTTTATAGTTATAAAATTTAGTGAGAATTCAAACGAGCTCACATTATGATTAAAATATTTTTTAAATTTATGTATTTTTATTTTTATGTTTAATTTTATCAAAAATATTTCACGACGCCGTTTTTCTTACACTTGTTGGACATTTTGTTAATTACATATAAAATATAATTAATTCAGTTGAATAAATGATTACTTCATTTCACCGTCAAAATTGTGATTAATTCCAATATATGAATTAATCATATTTTAGAATGTAAATTATTTTGATTATTTGAATTAATCATATTTTACAATGTAAATTGAATTAGCTATTTGCTCATCTAAAGTTTTAGATATAATTATTCAAATGTATGTAAAAGAAGTATATTTTATCATCATTAAATTTTAAAGAAAATAAAAAACATTGTCAATCAATAAATCATGTGTGTTTTGTCAAATCTCTTTATATTTTAAAATTATTTAAATTATTTGAAAGATTATGAATTTATGATTGGATGACAATGTAATGTTGTTTTATAATTCCATACATTTTCATTAAGTTCTAAATTTTATATTGTTAAGATATGTTCTCTCAGGAACACAAGTATTGAGACCCAAAGAGAATGTTGATTTTATTTGAAAAAGAGCACTAACCATTGTTTCTATTTGGTTATTGGTGAAGACCCACTTTCATAAAATAAATTTTGCTTTTGCTTCCTAAGTACACACACTTCTGCGTTTCGTGTCATCCCTTTCCCTTAGAATTTTCTCTCACAAAAAACATATGGAATCATATGCTAAATCGAAACATAAAAGAAAATATTGTTTCTATGTGACATGCCAATTTATACTCTCTTTTTTTTAACTCATGGACTGTGTTCAAGAGAATGTAATTCCATAACCATAATCTAATGATAACAAAATTAAAAGAATATGTTTATATTAATAAAAATTAGTTCAAAAGTTTTCTTGTGTTCATTAGCATTTAATATATAACTAGATGAAATAAGTAATTTTCATTTCAATCGTCAATTGAAGCAATCGGTTGAATTCGATTTTTCTTTTTACATTATTATTCTTAAGATAATTCGAATTAATATTTAACGATGAATATTCTTGATCACATATTAATCTAGGATTGAACTTATAAACTCATATGATTAAATATTCAATCTCTTTAATACATAATTAAGACATTTGATTATGCAGATTGAAATATTTATGGTGACTAACTTGAACCACAAAAAAATCTATTAGTCATATCCATAAACTCTATTAAACAAAAACCAAAAAATATAATTAGTAGCAAAGTCGCAATTCCTTCATTATCAAAAACAAAACTCCATTCCAAAAATAAAAAACAAAAAAACTCATTTCAAAGTGAGATCATATTCAAGTGCTCACAAAACCACTTGAAAATGAAAAGGAAGTGCTCTCAATACTTCACCAAAATTTTGTTGCTCATAATAACAACTTAATTACTTATCGTTTGTTCGTTCGCTAATCATGATGATCGAGTCGAACTTGTTTCAGCTCCGCACGTGCAATAAGGCAAAGAAGAATTGATAATAGGTTTAGCCAAATAAGTTGGTTTAGCTTCTCCAGCCATGATCACAAGTACCTCAGGCTCTGAATTAATCATCTCAACATTCTTGGACGTTACTTGTTTCATTTCTTCGTCCGAAGTCGAAGATTGTGATGACGAGCCGCGCTTTTTGTAGTTGCATACAAGAATCACCAATGCAACTGAAATCAAAATGAGCATTAGTGCTAAGCCACCAAATAGATAAGGAATTGGTGATTTCCATATCTTGATAACATTGGTTGATGATATTGTTGATGTTGTTGATGATACACTATTTATTGGCCTCATATTTTTTTTCTTTTCACTCTTTGAATTTTTTTCTAAGAACTAATCTCTCTTTGTTTCTCTATGGAAGGAAGTGAAAATAAGTGAAGTGGTGGTTCAAGAATTTATAGTGAAAATGATAAAGTTTTGGTTTACAAAAGTGCCCTTTTGGTTCTGAGGAAGATTCCTTTATGTGCTTGGTTTGATGCTTCTTGTAAATGTGAGTATAGTGCAAAGGCATTAGTGACTTTTGGTGTCAAAAGTGGTTTATATTAAGTATTAAAAAATGTACTACTATTTGTACTACTATTCCCTTTGTTTTTTTTTAAAACCATATGATGACACACACATTTTCTATGTGCGTTTTAATTATATTTCATTTTGATATCCTGGATACATTTATTATTTTTTAAAATAAAAAGGATATTGACAAAAATATTTTATTTCATAAAATAAACGACGGTTAAATCCACTTTTGGTCATGTAGTTTTTAAATTGTGAAGTTTAAGGTCACTAGTTTAAAAGTTAAGTTTTTGTTCCCTCAAATTTTTCAGAGTTTAGATTTTTTCAGTTTCCTCCATCTAGCTGTGAGTTTGATGACTTGACAAGGGAAATTTTAGTCATGTCATACATTTTAAAATTAAATAATTTTATATTATTCTAAATATATTAAAAATGATTATTTTTATATTAAAAAAATATGTTAAATAGAATAGGACATACAAACGTTTTTTTAAATATTTTTTAATATAAAAAAAAATAATTTTTTAATATTTTTAAAATAATATTAAATTATTTAATTTTAGAGTATATGACATGGCTAAAAATTCCTGCAAGTCATCAACTCACATCGATGGAAGGAGATTGCAAAAATCTCAACTCTTATAAATTGAGGGACCAAAGACTGACTTTTAAACTAGGAGACCTTAACTTCAATTTTGAAATTAGGGGACCAAAAGTGCATTTAAGCCAATAAAAATAAATATATATATATATATATATATATATATATATATATATATATATATATATATATATATATATATATATATATATATATATATATATATATATATATATATATATATATATATATATATATATATATATATATATATATATATATATATATATTGTGTGGAGGTTAAAGCATACATTCTATTCTATGTTTGTTTCGAATTATAGAAAAATATTATCTGAAATCATATTTTTTAGATTATTATTTTTAGAAATAATATTTTTAACTATATATTTGAATAAAATTAAAATTTTAGAGAATGATTATATATTTATTTAATTTAAAAATTATAAAAATTAAAAAATAACAATATGTAATTAATAGTGAACAATTAAAGATAATTTAATTTATTCTCATCATAAAAATGTTGAATTCTAACTTTTTAAATATAAAAATAAGTATGAAAAATATTATATACAAATAACATTCCTGAAAATCTAAAAATAATTTAATTTTAAAAAAAAAAACTTCAAATACATTAACGCAAATTAAATGATGTAAATGTCGGAATAATATAATAAGTGTGAATAAGTGAGAAAATAGTCTCACATTTGATAGAAATGTGGAGACTATATATATATATATATATATATATATATATATATATATATATATATATATATATATATATATATATATATATATATATATATAAAATAACTCACTCATCTATCACTTTAAAATTTTAGATGCACAAGTAATATATCTCTTATAAGAGAACCTCTTTCAAAAAAGGAACCAACTTAATATCGACCGTTGTCTCCACGTTCTTATCCAAGAGAAAATTACTTAAGTTCATGTTACAACATCAAAACTGTAGAAAAAAATTAGTTTACAAAAGTATTTTTAGATCTAGGAAGATTCCTTATGTGCTTGGGTAGATGCTTCTTGTAGATGTAGTGCAAAGACATTCGTGATTTTAGGTGTCAAAAATAGTTTATTTGAGGTAGATATTAAAAAAATTGTATTACTATTCCCTTTGGCTTTTTTTTAAAACATATTATGATACAAATACTTTTTACATGCTTTAATTATATTTCATTTAGGTATCATGTCTTTGGGAACATTAATTATAGATTTAATTATAATTTTAACCTTAATTTACTCTCCAAAACTGATTCTTATATTTTAAATTCAAAAAAATTTAGTTTTTCTTTTTATATTTTAAACTCTAAATTGATGATATGTTTATAAAATTTCTTATCTTTAAAATTTCATTAAAAAAGTTATACAATAATTTATCACGTTTTACAAATAAAGCACCATTTAAAAGTGAATATAGCATAAATTTAAGTTAAAATGTATAAGAGAAGAACAAAATTATATGAGTTTAAAATAAGTAATTAATGATTTAAATAAATAAATTTTGTTTCGAAATTAATAATGTGTTATTAATTTGGCTAAATTACCGTTTTGGTCCTCTAATTTAGTGTTTTTACGATTTTAGTCCCTTTATTTTTTTTTATAAATATTTTTGTCCCTCATCCACACTTTGCCTACAAAAAATGTCTATGTGTTACTTCTGAAAATCATTAACTTTCTTCAATAATGTATTGATGACCTCGTTTGAACATTCTGTTAATTGAAAAAATATTTTAAAAATGACTCATAAACGTTTTTTGTAGCCAAAGTAGGAATGAGGGACTAAAAATATTTAAAAATAAAATAGAGGGACTAAAATCGTAAAAATGACAAAATAGAAGAACCAAAACTATAATTTAACCTATTAATTTTTTAATATAAAAACATGAGACTACCACGAAAATGAGTTTACCACCCAAGTTGACTTTATTTTACCTTTTAACCTAACCACATGAAGGCACATTTTTCTTGCTTTTCATGTTTTAATATTGTAAATGGCAAAGTTTCTCTAGCAAAAATAAGGTAAAGAGTCATGAGAAAGGTAGAAACTATAGAGGTGTCAAGAATCAGGATAAGTTCTAACTTCTAAGGAGTAAAGAAAAAGGAGCTTTTTATCATCATGTTTTATCTATTATATTAGTATAAAAAGGATTTAAGATGTTTTTAACAATTTTTAATAATTATAATTTCTTTCTATTTATTTAAAACAAAACACCGTAATAAAAAACAATTTTAAAAGTTGGAATGGTGTTATTAAAATCATAGGGTTGATAGTGTTATAAACATGCTACCTACTTACTACTATAAAATTGTGAATATAATGATGCGAAAAATGCTTAATTTATTTTTGGGTACAAATAACTTCAAATTGAGTTTTAAAAAAAAAAAAAAACACACACATATATATATATATATATATATATATATATATATATATATATATATATATATATATATATATATATATATATATATATATATATATATATATATATATATATATATATATATATATAATATAAACAATTAAAAAATAAAAAATAAGTCTAGATAAACTATAGACATATGATACTCAAATGATGTTCGCAAGCTAAACAGCTTGAAAGGTTTTAGTGCGTAGAATCTTTAAAAATTTTCTCTTTTTACGAGGAAGATTGCATTATCTCAACTATATGATTAAGTTGACATTGGTAAATATGCTTTCAATGTGGTTGAAGGGTTGTAAAAGAAATAAAGATTTTCAAGGAGGCATTCAAAAGCAGTTTGAGACTAATTTGGTTGAAGAATTATACTTATGAACTTGTTAGATTACATGATTAAGAAAAATTGGTTGAAAGTAAAGGAATGCAAATGGAAAAATCAAGGTTCAAACGTGACTTTAACATGATCAATGCTATTGAATAGTGATTTCAACATGATAGAGAGTTCCAAGTGGTTGATTGTTAAATTGAAAACACTACAATTTAAATTCAAGGTGGAGAATTGAATAAATATGTCTTAAACATTTAGGACAAGAAGATAAAGAAAATAAGTTTTAAGATATTTAGAAATTAGAAAGTTTGAAAGAAAAAATCTATAGAAGACACTTGAATCGTGAGAGGCGATCCACATAGTGTCACCTATAATGCTACAGATTGTTTTCAAGATTATCGACTGACTTCACAAATCAACATGGATCTTTTCAGCATGTTTTGTCCTCACTCACGCGCTTTTCAAGGAACCTCCCAAAGATCACCTATTCAAATACTACTTCAAGTTAAACACGCTTAACTATGAAATTCTTATTTGTTAGGATACCGAAAGAAGATGCATTTTGTTGATATAAGTAGTATCAATCGTTAATCTGTATAAGTCTTTCTTCAACCATGCAGTCCAATATCGGATAGCCTCGTGATCCTTCTCATTCCGATGCAAATTAAGTTTTTCCTAGAAGCTGCTAGGAGCCACTCATTGTCATGTCTTGTGCACTGACTATCACTCTTTATCCTCGCCGGCCTCGAGTGTTACATGTCTACCAACATTCATTTGGTTCATCAGCGAACCACTTCGTAGTGGGAGAGGTATGTTTTGATACCATTTGTAAGGGTTCATACTTCTTTCTGGATTACCGACAGACCTACAAACCAACACAAGTCTTTTCAATATGTTTTGTCCTCACTCACACGCTTTCTGAGAAACTTTTTATAGTGCATCCATTCAAATATTACTACAAGTCAATCACACTTAATTATGGAGTTCTTATTTGTTAGACTACCAAAAAGAAAATATTAAATTAAGGTTTAAAAAGTCTTTTGATCTTTATAAATGTGCGAGTTTTTTTATCCTTCCAATATATTTTTTTTGGGTAAAATCTTTAAATATTAGATTTTATTTAATTTTAGTTCTTAAAATTAAAATCTGTAAAAAAATTAGCAACTATTTTATAAATTTTCTTTAGATTTTCTTGTAAAATTTAATTTTAAAGACAAATAAAAGAATTTTAATATCTAAAAATTATTTCAGAAGAAAAAAATAAATAGCACGAAAATAAAAAATACACTAGTTTACTTGTATCAAAAAAAATTTTAAGCTTAAAAACTAAAAACACTCTAATTTACTTGTATCAAAAAAAATTTTAAGCTTAAAAATTAATAGCATTGCCATGAATGCTTAACATATATAATATACATAAATATATGGTACAATTCATGAAATGAAAGCCTACAAGAATTGGATACTTCTCTCATTTTCTCAATAGCATAGATTTCTGACCGTACTTGCTTTATCCTCAGGTGTTTTGTTAACGAAGAATATTGCTTTAAGTACTTTTATAATCTCAATTAAAATAAAGGGTTAACTCAGATGACCAAACTAGTTTTAAATAAGAAAAATATCTTGAGATATATGTAAAAGGAACATAAATTATTTTTAAAAAATAAAGAAAATTCCTTCTCACCATTTACCTAGGTGTACAACTATTTACATTTTTAATGACTATAGATATATAATGTACTATAGTTTTATTTGGAATACTATTCTCCTCTATTGCTTTTATTTTTTAATAATTATCTTTTCCATTACATTGTTCATTTTTATAATTTTCTGTCGTACATATAAAATATTGTGACCTGTGGAGGTGGCAAGTTATTAAGATGCTTTTTGTTGGTGTGACAATAATTAGAAAATTATTTTATACCATGGACATATAAAAAAGTGAATTTCTTAATCTATTCCATAATAGGAGGGATATTTTATAAAAAATCGAGAAAAATGTCATTTTTAAAATCAAAAGTTTATTTCATGTTCGTATCTCATTTTGTACACATCAGTCAAAATATGGTGTGATCCCTGAAATTGTAAGAAACTTAACTGGAGATGTAATTCTGGTTTGGAACCGGAGGTATACATCCGGTTATAGTAGCGAGAACATTGAATTGTATTGCCACCTGAATACTTTGTATGAATCGGAAGTATACTTTCGGTTTTGCCACGAGACTGATTGCTTAAAACAGCAACTATGGTGATCACCACCATAACACACTTTCTCCTTCAAACCTCTTAAAAATCCTCTCCATTGTCAATCTATTTTCCACTCCAAATCCTCATTTTTGTGGTTCATATCAGAAATAGCTCAACAAAGTAGAATTTCAGGTAAACTTTATTCCTTTTATCCCTCATTCACTACATTAATTTGTTAGTTTTTTCTGAAAATAAGGTTACGTACAAATCGATGTATACTTTCGATTCTTGGTTGAACTAAACCGAAGTCTATTTTGATTTTGTCTCTTTGTTAAATTTTGCGTGATTTCATTGTGATATGTGCATAATTATGCTTTTTATGTAACATAGTTATGGTGCACCACGATAACATTCTCAAACCCAATGTGATTGAACTTGTTTCTCCGACTGTAGTTCCGCCTCTCGTAATTAAGGCAGTAGATATTCATGAACATTTTGAAAATATTGAAGAATTTGAATTACGGGACGATATGTTGCAGTGGATTCGTTTAGAGGCAACGAGACTACGATTTGGTATTGTGATAGCAAGGTCCGATAACGGTACTTGATATAAGAAATGTGTTTGTAATTTTGACATGCGAAAGAAATGAAAAATACGTGGTTCGCATTCAAAATTTTAAAGCGAGGACACCGGTTCAAGAAAATGTGAGTGTGCGTTTCGGTTGCATGGTTATCTTATGGCCAACAAGAAGTGGAAGTTTATTGTGATTAGCGGTGAATACAATCATGATTTAACTCCAGAGTTGACTGGTAATCCAATAGCATGTCAGCTACTTCCGGATGAGAAGACATGTGTTTCTGACATGACTTTGAATTTGGTACCTCCCAAAAACATTCTTGCAACTTTGAAGCGCAAAAGACCGAAGAGCACATCAAATATAAAATAAGTGTACAATAAGCACTATCAAATCAAGTTAGCACTTCGGGAGGATCAAACCGAAATGCAACACCTTTTGAAAGTTCTAGATGAGAACAATTATGTTTGTAGGCACCGACGAGGTGATGATGGAGTAACTGTTAGAGACATTTATTGGACTCATCTTGATTATGTTAAATTGTTCAACACATTTCCTATCGTGCTCGTAATTGATTCGACGTACAAAACCAACAAGTACAGGCTACCGTTGTTGGAAATTGTTGGTGTTACGTCGATTGAGAAGACATACTCTGTTGGTTTTGCATTTCTAGAGTGCGAAAAAGAAGACAACTTTTAATGGGATTTAGAGATGTGTAGGTCAATGTTGAAAGACCAAGAGCATATGCCAAAAGTAATTGTTATCGACCGAGATAGGACATTAATGAATGTCGTTGCAACCGTATTTCCGACTTCTTCCGCATTACTTTGTAGGTACCATATTACAAAAAATGTGAGAAGTCAGGTTAAACCTGTTGTGGGGTCAAAACAAGTAGCTGGTGAAGATGGAAAGTTGGTCAAGCCGGGTGTTATTGTGGATAAAATCATGGTTGCAGGAATGTTATTATAAATGCATCTACAAAAGAGATGTATCCTGATGGTGTTTTACAATTCCAAGTTGTTTGTGTGAAATATCTGAATCTATTGAAATATGTTGAGAGCACAATACTTGATCAGGTGAAGGAGAAGGTTGTTTGTGCATGGACTGATCAGGTTATGAACCTCGGTAATACAACATCAAACTAAGTTGAGTCTATATATGCTTGTCTCAAGAATTGGTTGGGAAATAGAAATGATGATTTGATTACGGGTTGGGAATCTGTGAACCATATGATACTGAACCAACATAACGAGATACAAACGACATTTGGTCGTAGTATCACGATGTTGGAAAACAGGTTCAAAGATAACATGTTATATTCTCAAAGGTGTTCGTATTAGCATACCACCGCTTACATCGACTCCATCAAAATACCATTCATCGATCACATGTCGGTTTTCATGCACAAGTACATTGAAAAGATCGCAATGTGGGTGGTGACCGTAATTGTGGTTTTCGAGTTGTTTCTTGTTTGCTTGGTAGCCGTGAAGAGTATTGCAATATGTTGCGAGATACCCGATCACAATTGTGGAACACGGAGATTTGTACACGTGCTAGGGGCGAAAAGAAGGTTGAGGAAATATATCACGCACTAGTACCTACTAAGGTTATATTTACGAAGGATAAATGGATGTGCTTTCCGAAATGGGTCATCTCATAACAAGTGTGTATGACAGATGTGTATTAATCGACAAGATAGAGTTTTTGAGACTTATTTCCCTATGTTTGCTCCTACACCAAATCTCGTGATCGTATCATATGTGTTGGGTGGGTTTCAAATCCATGACATTTTGTTCAAGTCTACTTGAAATTGGGATTCCCTATACCACCGATATCACTAGAATGGGCACTTCATTTCACGTAACCATCGGACGAATTCATGGAAAGGATGCAAAAATACAACAAGTTGAACCAAATAGAAATTAAAAAATAGGGAAAAGTCAAAGGGTGCCACCGTGGATTTATCTGGCGACACTTTTCGGCTCTTTCAAGTAGTTGGGTAGTATTTTAATGTTAACTTCATTTTGTTAATGTATTATGATGTGGAAATATACTCATTTTTGTAATTTTACCAAATCCTCAATATTTGAATACATGAGTTTTTTTTGGTATAGTTGTTGTTTCTGTTTTGTTTCTGGTTTTCAACCTCAGGCCATTTACCGTAAGTGTACTCCCGATTTTGGTTAAGTTGGAAACCAGAGTTTAACTTCTGGTTTTATCACTGACATAAGGATAGGATTTCTATGGTCCATGTTTACATCCAACTACTATAAAAATACCTCTCCTCTTATATTTTTCCCTACCACAACACAAAAAACCAGATATGGACATGAAATTAGACATCACATGAGTTGTTGGATTTATTCATTTTCTCGATGACATATTGTCTCGCGAATTCAAGATCAATGTGTACACCCCAATTGAAGAGGTGCGTGAAATATTGCAGGAAATTAATCCTTACGGCGACGGTCGAAAGGTAGAGAAGATTGAGTACCGCTCGCCATCGATTAACAATGAAGGGAATCTTTAGTTCATGAACCGTAAACTGAAGAACAACGCTAATTAACAGGCTATGTGGTCGCCTTATCGAAGTTTTCAGAAGAAATCTCCAATCGAGCTAGATGCGACTTTATCAAGAACCGTCAATGACACTATGAGGATGTTGCAATATCCACCCGGATATTGATTTGTAATGTTTTATTTATGTTTAACTACTAAATGTATTTGCTAAGTTTATGTTATAATTATATATATCTCTATGTTAAACAATACAATGAAGTTTTATGGTTTTTACTATGAATAAAATCGGAAATAGAGTTACGATCCAGAACCGGAAGTAAAGTTCTGGTTTGGTATAAATTTTATCAGATGGTGGTGCGCATCGAAAATATACTTTCGATTTTGAGAGACATTTTAGGAAATTCGCACGGTGGATAAGAAGGTCATGGCGTGGAATAAGAAATTTACTATAAAGATAGTGTATAAATAGTGTAAAACAATATTATGTATAAGTGATTAATTAAAAAATTTAAATTTATTGTGTCATATTAATATTTTTAAAATAAAAATATAATTTTATAGAATATATGCCTCTCATGATAATATAAAAATATTTTACTTTAGTCATAATAAACCTTTTTTTAATAGAAAAAATATATATAATAAAAAATAATAATACAACTTAAACCCAATACAAGAAATACTTGACAATTCTTGCAGGTGAACTTCTCTAAAAGAAGAAGAAAAAATCCAAATTAAGGAGACAATAAAAAAATATCCACAAAAGTATCACCACCAATAAAAAATAGAAAACTAATCACAAACTCACACTTAGAGTTCAACAATAAAGAAACTCAGAGATCTAAGCATAACCTTCATAAAAAAAGGAAAGAAAAAACACTTCACCTCGAGAAAGTCCAAGATACTTAGAGCTAGGATTAACCATAGTGAGGGTATAGTTCTCAAACCAAATAGAGAAAGAACAAGAGTAATTTGAAGACTTTTTCAGATATCAATTTCAACTCAAAGTGATGTGCATGTCCTCCAGGTCATCCACTTTCACAATTGTACCTAAAAAATCAAATCATTCATATATTTTCAGATATCTCAGACCATCAGAAGACCCTATCTATTTTTTAATCCTAATCCCCTAAGATACTAAAACACTCGAAGAGAGAAAAAAAAGAGTCCATATTAACCACAAAAAATTAACCCAACCACCTAAAAATATCATACAACATAGACAAAACAATATTACAATTGGCGAATAAATGAGAATTCGACTCTATAACACTCTCACAAATACTACAAGACACTCATACATCTCCTGAGAGAAATCCCACGATTGAAAAAATTAATTGTAGAATAAAACTTATCCAAGAGAAGTTGACATGATAAAACACTACTTTAGACAGAATCCAACTAAGCCAAATAGAAGACAAAACACCACTCCTTCTAATTAGGCTATAAAAGGTATAATCTTATCTCGGATGAGGGGACTATAAGGAGAAGCCATCGAGTAGACCTATTATTTCCACTCCTTACACCACCAACAATCACTAGAGAGAGAGAGAGAGAGAGAGAGAGAGAGAGAGAGAACCCTTGCAAAAAGTGGAAAAAGTATCCACTAGTACTTGTTCTCGAACAAATAAAGATCTAATCCAATAGAATATCCTCCTTAATTGACCCCTTGAGAACTACCACCTCTCATAACGATCTACCAAGATTGTGATCGATCGATAAGTCCATAAAACCTATATTTTAGAAGGATTAATACCACTAAATTCATACCAAAAAATTGTTCAAACCATCCCATAGTTTCCTACTTAAATAATATATAAAACGGTTACACAAATTTCCTTCTTTTAATATCTAAATAAGAGACCATCTCCACCATAAAAATGAAAAATAAAGATTGGAAGCAAAACTCAAATATATTTACTATAGAAAATTTTAGGCTCAAGCAGGTACCCATCGAATATGATATATGTAATACCCTAATTCCCCAACGTGCATTTTATAAAATAATCATAGTCTTACTTTCACCAATAGGGTGTTACACATTCTCAAATTAAAACATCTTCATAACTTAAACACATTGCGACGAAAATTATAAAATATTTTAACAACATTTCCTGGCCTCAACATAGAATTTACTTCAAATTGAGAAAACATCATTTTAATAACAACTCAACAATTAACAAAATAAAAACATAACGATCTCATCCACAATGTTACACTATCAGAGTGACACTGAGTATTAAACAAGACACATAAAGTAATAAACGAAGAAGGCACAACATCATCTTTCACACAACAACATCTAAGGCTTTTCAGTCTACCCCGATTCGCATCATAAGTGTAAAGCCAACACAACAAGTAAACAAGGGATGAGAATACACTCAAACATGTTAGTGGTGCAAAATAATAGAAAGGGTAGCATAAACAATGACAACAATCATTAGAACAAACAATTCATTTGCACAACAATCATCAATCGCAATGCTAATATGTATGCAATACAAAAACACCTAAACTCTATATGGATGTGGTACCATTACGGACATCGAGGTTTTTGATCGGTCCACTCAATGACGGGTCATCTTGAACCATGTCCCTCTTTGAACACGAAACTCATAATTGATCCTCTCTTACGAATCAACAATTCGTCACGTTATAACAAAAATGACACATATCATGCAATGATAATGCAACAATGATATCCAGTTGTAATAATTATCCATGGTTCCACTCCAAATTGTACATAATCCACTTCAACAGCTCACCCTTCCATGGACACTTCTTCATAAAATAACCATTAACTATTAAAACGATTATAAAAAAATTAATAAAACATCAATCAATATCAAATAGCATCCAACAATATTAATCAATACTAAACAATACCAAACATTCGTAAAAAAAATAATGTTATCAAAAAATTGAGTCAAAGATGAACAACTCTGCACTTTCATGAGTAAATAATGACATCCACGACCTATAAAGCACATTTAATATCTTTGAACATTACCATAAGGTAGTCCTATTTTTTATCTTTCCAACACTTCAAACCACACCTAAATCAGAGTCACGAAACTCAAGTTACGTCATTTTCAATCAACAATGTACTGTCAACCTTGCTAGGCGACCATTTAGCTTGTTGGGCAAGCTCTTGTCAGGCCTCCAGGAGAGATCGCTTAGACTGCAAAACAAGAACATAAATTCTACCATCTGAGTACTTTCGAAGCTCCAATTTTATTCCGTAAAAACCAGTACGCTCAGAATTTCATCACACACCAAACATACATCATACATATATCATATCATATTTATTACATAAATTAATCACTCAATTCACAACCAAATCGTCAAATTGAATTACTTTCACCAACATGTTTATCATTCCGAATTCCACAAACATGAACAACAACTCAAACAATTCATACATACATAGGCACATAAATTTTAGCGTAATTACCTCCCGTTCTCAAAATCGGATGGAAAGAGTGTTAATACCTTCCTTTTTCATAATTACCTCCCGTACTCAAAATCGGTAAAATTTCTTTCCTGTTCTTTTCACCCTTTCCTTTATTGGATAAAAGAAAATTCGGTGGCGACTCTTGCTATCCGCAACATTTGCGATAAAACTCAAAACAAACAAGTTAGTTCTCCCACCATGTTACAACGAAGAAGAATAACCAGAACTAGAAGTTGATCACATGGTCAACGATGATTCTGAAGATGACGATCAAGGTCCATTATCTCCAACAAATGTGTACAGACCACCTGCGCACATGACAAACTTGGACGGAGATGAATCGTTATCAAATATATTCTATAACCCGTATATGCAGTAGATGAACCGTTAAAAGAGGGAGACAAATTTCATTCAAAAGAAGAATGAGTGCGAGCTATAAAAAAGTTTCATTCGGTAAAATTCTGTGGATTTTAAAGTAGAATGCTCAAATGTGGAGAGGTTTAAATTTTGGTGTGTGAACGTAGAGTGTATGTTTAGGATGGAAGCATCATACATGTTGATCAATAATTCCATTTTAAGATGCTCCATGGAATGGATGTGCCAAAATTTCATTTTAATCGGAGTTTGGTAGTCGAGAAGCAAACATACTCATCTTTTGTGAAAATCATGTTGGATGTCATGATGAAAAAATTAGAAAGAAAGTGGAAAAATGTGTGAACAATGGTGGAGAAATAGGAGTTTTCTTTATAAAAATACCACATGTAGGCGCCATACGAGATGACGTCTCCTCATAAAATATGAATGTCTGCGACATCTCATGTGACTTATAGATATTGCATGTTATATCTCATATGATGCCTATATATATTTTTAGGTGCATGCGTCATATGAGATGGCGTGTATGTTTTGTCTAAATGTCAAATCTGATTATTTAGATAATTTTTCCAGAAATACTGATTATTTATGTATTTTTAAATAAAAAATGGTTATTGCTACAAAAAAAACCCTTAAATCTTAAGATATTAATTAAAAATTAAAACAATATATATTTTTTAATAATAATATTCTTGCTTATCAAAAAGATAGACTTAATTTTTAATGAATGTTTTTCTTAAACAAATATATAATATTTATGATTTCTTGATTACTTGGTTAATCCACAATAAAAACGGCTGGTTTGAGCCAAAAAGTTAGCGACAACTATTGAAGTAGATCCTATTAGGTATGGCCACAATGAAACGAGAACTATGTCCAAAGAATTTGTCACACTCTTCTTTACCTTTTTTTCTTTTGTCTTAGTTACATGGAATAAAATGAACAAGTATAACAATCTAGCTAGCAATAAAAGTTTTATTTCCAAACCCGACAATATTAGTGGAAAATTATTTGATTGCTCTTTAAAAAGTAGTGAAGAAAATCAGGTTCTCATTTCTACCACTTGATTTCTGACTCATTCTTGCGTGTCATCATTGTGAAAAGTTTATGTCAACATCTTTGCACTCTCTTGTTGTCGCGTCCACCAACCCACATAAACCAATTTGGAATCGATTTTCTACTTAGGGGTTTGATTATATCAATGAAATCATTTTTTAACTTTAGTTTATAATAGTATATTGAATATAAAAAGATAAATATAAAATAATAAGTATAAATTTCATAAAAGGTTAGCAAATTTGTAATTTAACCCAATATAGCATAGAATTTAAGAAGAATAATAATAAAAATAGTAAAAATAATTAAGGATATTAATCAACTAGAGTGATATGGTGAAGCCTAAAGGAATCTTTATTACAACTGACCTAAACTTTTTAGATAAATATGCTTTAAAAATTGTTAAATAGGACAACAAATCTTTGAAAACTAAAATGCTATTCTCCCGTCCCAAATTATAAGATGATTTGGATAAATATTTTGTCCTAAATTATAAGTTATTTTATAATTTCAACGATACATTGATTATGTTTTTTTAATGTATCTTCTATTATTTATTTCTCTTTATTCTTTTAATTTTTTTAATTTATCTCTCTTCTATAATTAATGAAGGACAATAATCTAAAGTCATGCTTAAAACATCTTATAATTTAAGACGGATGAAGTATAAAGTAAGTACAACCGAAAATTATAGGCCTATAAGCATAGAAAAGAATTAATTACTAATTAAATAAATTATTTATTAATGAAATTCCTGGCAATCGTGATGTCACAGAGAATGTTATGACACAAGATTTGACACTGTTAACAATTCACAGAAATTCAAAAGCAAAGAACACAATAAATTGTTTACCCATTCGGTGTAACTACACCTACATTTGGGGCCTACCAAGCCGGGAGGAAATTCACTATTAGTAGAATTAATTCAGAATAAACCAACCGGTTTATCTCCTTCACTTAAAACCTACCCAATGCAACTTCAATCTAAGTCCTACTTAGACACGAGTTCTACTCACTCCCCTCAATCACGGTGATATCAACCTATTTATTAATTGAATTGTGAAGACACTCTTCAATAAACAAACTTGATTTTGCTTCAAAGCTTTAATCAAGAGACACAACACTGTTTCAAAGCTTTGAGTGATAAACTACCTTACAATTAAATCCTAGTCCAAAGCACTTATCAATTGATAATTGTTTGGCTCAAGAGTAACTAAATTACAAAATACAACCCGCTAAATCTTCAATACATTCAAGAGGCAATGCATGTAAGGATCTTTTCCTATTATAGAAGCGATCCACGAAACTTTTTGGGCTTCCATAAAGATAGCTAGGTTCACTTAATTAATCCTAAAACTTGGTCTTTTCAACAACCAATTTAGGTTTAACTAAGATTAACCAATTTAGCCACGTGAGCATGTAATCTAATAACATATAACAATAATAAAGCAGATCAACAAACTTCCGAAAAATCTCGGAAAAGCAGCAGGTAAATGTCACAGAATGTCATAACATTTGTTATGACATCATCAAACTTCTGCAGAATTTCGACACTTGCTTAGGATCGTGCTTAAACATCCTTGTCATGTAGGATTTATCTTCAATCTCTGAATGTCATGACTGTCATACCCCAAATTTTGACCTAATATACCATTTTACATTTTGCATCATTGCATAACTAACAGCTCAGACAGCATTAATCGGGTGTGGATTTCACAGGTCAAAATTAGGGTTTCATCAGATTTTCATCTGATTCAAGAGGCAACCAATTAGGGTTTGAGTTTTTCTCACCTCATTTGATCTATTTTGATCAAATCATCAGCCTCTGATCATCAGATATCCATTTTTTCTCACAGATCAATCAAGGATCGACCAATTAGGGTTTTGATCGGGCATGAGAATTCTCTGACTTTTTGAGCAAGAAATGACTTTTTTGGATAGAGATTAGTCATTATATCTTAGATACAACATATTGACCTAATTTCTGGATTCAAAACATCACAGAAGTTCATAGACTTCATCGACCATTTCAAACATCGATGAAATTTCATCGCACAGAAAAGTCAAACTTTGACTTTTGGTCAACTTTTTCAAAACAAAACTTTTTCAATCATCAAAATACTTCAAATGATCCCTCATGATCATAAAAAAATCAAAGAATTTGAAAAAGTCAACAAAAAGTCAAAAGTTCTAACACTTAGAAAATTTTCTAAGTGTTGAAATTTCTTATTTTTTTCAAACTTCATGCCATTTTTTCACCTAGTTCCATTTTGAATTGGAAAAAACTCAAAACATGAAAGTTGTATCTTGTGAAACAAGATTTCCAAAATGTCCAAGAACTCTCAAATCCATGGAGTCTAGCTATACTTTTGAAATTGAAACATAAGGCTCCATGAAACTTGATTTTTCAAAGTTCAAAACATCAATTATAGGTCATTTTGTGATTTTCTCATTTAGAACACTTGCCACCTTGCCAAATTAGGATAAGAACTGATAAAAATCAGTGAGAAGTAATAATTGAGGGATTGGATCAAGTTGGAAAGAATAACACATGGTAAAAAAAGAAACTTCCTTTTTCTTTACAAAATACCATTCTTACCCTCTAAGTTATCTTTGAATCACCAAAAGCATTGTACTCTTGCCTAACAATTTCAGAGACATTGGCCTATAAATAGATCACAATTTCAAGCCAAAACTACACCAAAGCAATGCAAATCCATGCTTTCTCTCTACTTTCTTGAAAATCAAGCAACATAGTGCAAAATTGAGAAACATTGCATTTTTGAAATTCAGTTAAAACCATGTTGAAATTTGGTGTCTAACATAACATATAATCAATATGGAACATGTTTGAATCATAAAATCAACACAAGAACCACTGAAAATCAGATTTCACTTTCCATTTTTCAAACTTTCCAAAACTGCCATAGAATTCGAATTTGAAGTTTGGTTTGATTAAATTGTGTTGTGAGCATCTTAACACCTTCCATGTACCTTATGTACATGATCCAGATCACTGGCAAGCAACTGTAACAGGTTTAACATCGATTTTGAGCTTCCATTTTTGAACTGTGCAGGTGGACTTGTGTAGCACGATCCAGCTTGATTCAAGAAGTGCAGATCATCCATTTAGCTTCCATACATGCCGATGATGCTCAAATGATCAATAAATAGGATCTGGAAACACTCTTGCATTGAATTCAATCTTCACTTACACAGGTTAGAACACGAACTAGGATATCACAATTCTTTGAACTTAAACAAAAAAACTCTTGGCCGATCTCTTTCTGCACTCATAACGATCATAAGCCCTCAAGAAAATCAAAGAATCATCAACTACCCATCATTTAATTTGAAAAACTCAGTTCTAGGGTTCATCGTGGTTCCCAGAAATTCAAGCATGCTAGGTTAAATATAAATGCAATTAACATCCACCTTCATATTCGTGACGGAAAACCGAGCAATTTTGATTTTTACTTCATTCAATTTCGTTAAGAAATGAAGATTTTAGCTTGAATTTTGCAATCTGAAGATCAAACATGAAGAACATGGATGCACGCGTGTTCTTGATTTTTTTCAAATTTAAATATTCCAATGCTTTGTCTACACGTGTTTTGATCCACTAACACCAGCTTGCGTTTGTCCCAGTGGTAGCTTGCTTGCCTTTAAGTCTTTCGACACGTGTACCCAATGGTCATGGGTTCAATCCTCTCAAGACCATTCTTTTTCCAAACTTTCATAATTTTCATGTTTTTTACAAAACTTTCACATTTTTTAACCAATCAAAACTCCTCATTTTGAGGTGATTTTTGAAAACTTGTCAATAAATGTATTTATTTTATGATAGTGCAAAATTTTCAGAAAAACTTTCATTTGATTATATTTTAATCAAGCCGAAAGCGATGTTCGAACACTTTTTCAAACCTCCTTTTAAGGTGAATTTTTAAGTTTTCGACTTCGATTCTTTTCAAAACTTTTCATAAATGAACCTCACATTTCAAAACATTTTCAAATCATTTTTCAAAACATTTCATCAAACTTACATCTTTTACCACGATCGATCCGATTTAAGCGATAAAACCGAATTTGTTTTCTCTCGAATTTCTCAATCGATCATGGGCCACCCTTATGGTGTAAGTCCCAATCCTTTTATGTACATATTTAGTTTTACTTGTACATAATCAAATCATCATTGTCAGTATTCAAACATAAACAAATTTCTTTCGTTTGTTTTCATTCGTTTGTTTATACAATACCATTGGTATTGAAAGGAGCATTATTCCACGTGAAACTTTTCAAACCAATGGGCCTCCCTCACGTGTAAGTCCCATAACATTCTTTTGTGTACATAATATTTCTTTGTACATATCAAACTTTCTTCAAATACATACAAATTTTTCATCTGTACATAACACAGATACTTTTTATACTCAAGTATAGACAAACTTCGATCGTTTGTTTTTTCACTTGTGTATACACAAACCAACATTCTTTATGTACATACATCTTTTCCTTGTACATATCAATTTCTTTTCATACAAAACTTTTATCTGTACATAATACAGATACTTTTTCACAGACAAACTTCGATTGTTCGTTTTCGTTTCATCTGTACATATACACTGAATACCATTGGTATTGAAAGGAGCATTATTCCCTGTGAAACTGCTTTCAAACCAATGGGCCTCCCTTATGGTGTAAGTCCCAACCCCCCTATGTACATCCATCTTTTTTTGTACATAAATACTCGTTCGTGTACATATTCATTTCCTTGTACACAGTTCAAACTTGTAAATAATCAAGTTACGCTCGTTTTAAACGTTCGTTTCACAGACACTTGTTTATATTTCATAAACTGCTGTAAATAAACATCATTGCATTGTTTATATTTCCTTCATAAACTCCTGTGAATACATATCACACACACACTTATTTATACAACTCTAGTTATAACATAACAATTAGTCTAACCAATAGGTTCCCAGTTGTAGCCTCCTTGGGCTTTATACAAGATAATTCATCTCCAGCATGAATTTAGCCTCCGCTTAGGCTTCATACAAGACAACTCTCCCCACAGAGTTAGCCTTCTCTTGGGCTTTGTACAAAGAAACTCATTCATCGAGTTTAGCCTCCGCTTAGGCTTCATATAAGACAACACTCTGTTGAGTCACCTCCTCTTGGGCTTCGTTCAAAGAACTCCTCATTGAGTTTAGCCTTCTCTTGGGCATCATACAATGAAAGAGACAGGAAATCTCTTAACGACCTCCTATCGGGCTTCCAATACAAAGAATCACCCGCTAAGATAGAACCACGAAGGATGGTTTCCGGTGAAATCACTTTCAAAATCCAGAGTAAAATTTCCGGTGAAATTGCTCTTAATTCAAAGGATGGTTTCTCGGTGAAATCCCTTTTAACACAAAGCCAGCCATACCCTATAGCTTCCTCTTGAGCTTCATACAAGGACCCTCGATGACCCTCGATGACCCTCGGAATGCCTCCTCTTGGGCTAACAATACAAGGACCCACGGGCTTCTTAAAAGCATCCCTTAATCCAATCAATTTCTCCTCGAGATTTAGACATCTATCATCTCTATGAAAGAAGTATCTCATCTATCACATCACATACAGTCAAAAACTTTTCAAACTCTTTTCAAACAAAAAACATCTCTTAATTGTAAGTGGTAACACTTGTACACTCAAGCAAAACACCCAATGCTTACAGTTAAAAGATTCAATCATCTTTTTCAAAACATCTTTCTTAAACATGTAAGTGGTAACGCTTGTACACTCAAGCAAAGCACCTAATACTTACGACGAAAGATTTTTATCAATCAAACTTTTCAAAAATGTATGTGATGAAATAGATTAGATACATTTTCATTAAGATGACATTGCCTGTCTCTTACTAACATCCCGTTGCTTTCCACTAGCATAAGTGGGAACTACGATTGCTCGACTTTCTCAACATCCTTTTGAGAATACGTTAGGCACAAGGTCTCATCCTTGCCGAGCAAATTTCTTTCTTCCTCAGACCAAACAAACCATAGATCCCTGTAGATCCGAGCTACAAATGCTCTGATTCCCACTAAGGGATATGTATGCAGAAGATCCACAGATCTTTGCGAGCACAATAATAACAAACACTAGAATCCCATATAATCTATCTTTCTTAAAATCCCAAAGGAGAAACTTTCCCAATCATAGAAATAGCAATTAAAACACACAAACATATCAAATATATTCATATATAAAGCTATAGATAACTATATATATTTAGGGTGCTCCATCTATTCCCTTTATATAACAATCCCCCTTACTCAGAATCTCCCCAATGCGTTGCGTCTAGTTTGCGCTAGTCGTTACGCATATCAATATCAATTGAGGGTATTCTGACTTTCCCCTTTTTCATAATCATTAAATCATCTTTCTTGTGTTGAAAATAATAAAGCTTGATGCTCGCAGCATCTTTATAAACAAATCAAAAGAGTAAATCGTTTTGATCCAGAGAATCTAAATTCACGTTCAAATCCTCTAGCACGTCACCTTTTAACGCGAACAATGACATTTAACAAGACATTGCCATAGTCTAGTTTTACCAAAAATTAATGCCAACTTAAAACACTAACAAACTCCCCCTATGGCACATTTTTGGCTAAAACAACTAAGTTAACAGAGTACCCATGCAAGAAGAAAAGCAGACTAGTTCTAAGCTATCCTAAGTGAAATTTCGGCAGCGAGATCGTGATGTCACGAGAATGTTATGACACACTATCGACACTCATTAACAGTTTACAGTAAATATAAATAACGATAAAGAACACAATAAGTTGTTTACCCAGTTCAGTGTCTAACTACACCTACATCTGGGGGCTACCAAGCCAGGGAGGAAATTCACTATTAGTAGAATTAATTCAGGAATAAACCACCAGTTTATCTCCTTCACTTAAAACCTACCCAATGCAACTTCAACCTAAGTCCTACTTAGATATGAGTACCTACTCACTCCCCCTCAATCACAGCAGTGATATCAACCTATTGACTAATTGAATTGTGAAGACACACTTCAATAAACTATCTTGATCTCGCTTCAAAGCTTTCAATCAAGAGACAAATACTCGTGCTTTAAAGCTTTGGTGATAAACTACCTTACAAACAAATCCTAGTCCAATGCACTTATCAATTGATAGTTGCTTGGCTCACAAGAGAAACTAGAATTACAAAACCAATTGTTACTAATCCTAACAGTACACAAAAACAAGCTGCTATCTCTTCAATACATTTAAAGGCGTATACAGGTTGTAAGGGTTGAATTCCTTTTATAGAAGCGATCCACGAAACTTGAGTTTGGGCTTCCATAAAGATAGCTAGGGTTCACTTAATTTAATCCTAAAAACATGGTCTTTTCAACAACCAATTTAGGTTTAATTAAGATTAACCTAGCAGCCACGTGAGCATGCTTTCTAATAACAGAAAAACAATATTTAGCATCAACAAACTTCCGAAAAATCTGGGAACAAAAGATTCGAGCAGAATGTCACACTGAATGTCATAACATCTGTTATGACATCGACTTTTCTGCGAATTTCCACTGACTTTAGCTTCATGTCTTTTAACATCCTTAGCAGGTAGGATTTATCTTCAATCTCTGAATGTCATGACATCTATCATGACATTGCTAAAGCCTAGGTTTATCAAAATTGATGCCAACTTAAAACACTAACACTAAGCTTTAAAAACCAGATCCTAAAGAAGATAAATTCTACCCATAATTTTTCATACAATTTCCCCAATTGCCCACATATACTTCTCCCCCTTTTTAGCCTCAAAAGGGCCAAAGGAACCAGTACAAATGCCCCAACATTCATCATATATAAAAGTATCATCAGAGTTAGAGTTACATCTTTGTCAAATTAATACAATTATCCAAAACAAATAGGAAATAGCGAACAAAGTTAACATCAAGGCAATAAAGCGAAATAAGAAACAACAATAAGGCTTCCATCTCAAGTGCTCTCTTCTCACGAAGAGACACTATGAAAAAAGCATCTTGAACTTCCTTGACTCCAGCCATCGAACATCATTATCAGCATCACCATATAACCCTTCATCCTCAACCTCGTGTCCTGCTCCTTTCCGGTTGAGAGATCAGTTCTTCAAGGCTTTGTTTCCTTGCTTCAAGCTCCTTGCAGTTGCTTTTATCACGGCTAAGACAGTTGCCTTCGAGAAGTTTCCTTGATATTGGATGTCTCACGGATGTCATGACAATGTCGGGACATGTCTTCCTTGAAAAAGCTTGTAGTGAAATCCAGGCGGGGGCTCTTTGCGGCATCTCTTTCAACGAATATCGGGATATTGATCCATTATAATTCCACACGGGGAGGAAAGGCTATTGGTCCTTTGATTGCATAGCTTTCGGCATGCTTGAGGGTTTGCTCAAAGATGTAGGTTCCATAGTCAAATTTTGCTTGAGTACCTCTGCAAATAATCTGCCGATCCAATAGAGATGGTTGACTTGTGATTTGTTGGAACCAGTTAGCAGCACCTATTTTGTGCGGGATGGCAAATTTGACACTCGGTTTGCTTCTTGTGAGTTTTCCCTTGAGAGGCGATGCATCACTTGCTTAGTGATTGTTTGTGATTTTGTTATCGGTTTCCTCAAGCTCTGGTGAGCATCATCCGATCTCCCAAGAATCATTGACCACACTAGGATAGAACTTTACTTTTCTTCCCTTACACACGGTCTTATAATCTGCGGACCTCCCATCACCACAACCACTTGACAAATTCACTATGAATTCCTTTACCAACACATCATAGCAGTTTGAGAAGCTCACAACTGTCTTCATTAAGCCAGCCTCCTTAATCAGATCAACAATCTCTTTGCACTCAAGGGCACTCTTATTCAGCTCCCTTTCCAGAGCAATCCTCTTCACACATACTTCCATCGCCATTCTCGGGATGATGGAATGAGATGTTGTCAATAGCCACTTCAGGCACTTTGGGCAGTTTCCCAAGAGTTGGCTTCTTCCTTGGATGAATGTCTGTGACATTCATTTCAACATCAAACTCAGAGTCTTGATCAGACTCTGAAGGTTCAGGTACCTTCCTCTTCTTCACAATTGGTGTTCTCTTAGGTCTAGAGCCACCACCAACAGTTTTTACCCTACTCTTCTTTGTAGAGGGTCCAGCCTTGGTGTTCTTATCATCCTTAGAGACATCTTCATCAACCTTTTCTTTAACAGGACTCTGAGAGGCAGCCTGTTTTCCTTTCCTTCTCATCATCCTTTTTGCAATGCTTGGATTGACATTGGCAATGAGGTCATTGTCTGGGAATTCTTCATCGAAGTCAATGACAGGGGGTTCAACTAAATTCTCAGAATCTTTAACTGAAGACTTTTCCAGATTGTCATCAATTGGTTTCTCTGGAGTCTCTTCTAAGATACTATCAGAGATGTAATCAACAGGATTCACAGGGGATTTACCAGAAGCACACTTTTCTGGGGATTCTTCAAGAATACCATCAGAAATATCATCTTCATTGACAACAAGGGGTTCATTAAAGATATCATCTACACACACTTCAGAGACTGTAACAGAGGGATTAACAACATTCTTTATAGGGGAATCAACAAGAGTTTCAGTATCAGGATCCACAGGGGCTTTCTTGACATGATCATCAAATGTCTTGACATTCTCAGTGACATCTGGATCAACTGCTAAACTAGGGCAAGCAGATTTTTGGTTTAGAGGGACAGAAACCCCAGGCACAAAGTGGTTTTCATTTAGGATCCTGGTTACTATCCTAGCAATGGCTTCACGCACATACCTAGAACCTTCTATGTTAGCTATCTTTGGAGGTACAGATGAAGATGGTTCAGAGGTCTTACGAGAAGGTGATGCTTGTGACTTTCGTGCATTCACAGTGCGAAGTTTCTTGACCTTCTCGGGTCGATTGCCATTGCACGCATGGGGTGACCTTGAGCTTCAACATGCATGGCTTCGCTTGCCTAATCTCGACCATGATGGGAGATGAAAACCAGAATCTTGAGATGATGAGGAGGGCGATGGAGTTGTTGAGACATCTTGAGGAAGGCAAGAAAATTATCACGAGAGCTTGAGAATTTTTGTTGATGAAATGGCGAGAGACTTTCAAAGAAGAAATGAAATATATATATATATATATATGCCTCTTCCTATTCTTGGACTTTTGAAAATCAAGAAGAAAATAATTAATTACTCCACTTAGAATTAAATGAAAAAGTCTCTTCCATTCCTTGTTGTGAGCAATCTTAATTGCTACAATTCCTCATATTGGAAAATACCGTTTGCCCTTAAATTCTCAAACCGACTAGCATCAAGAGCTTTAGTAAAATGTCATTGAAGTTTAGTGGCTACATGTTCCAATTTAATCACTTTCTTCCACAAGGTCTCGATGAAGTGATGTCTAATGTCAATATGCTTAGTCCTCTTGTGTTGTATATGATTCTTTGAAATATTAATAGCACTCGGGTTGTCACGATACAATGTCATGACATCACTGTGACATTGTACTCGATCGATCGCTTCATCGGACCATCGAGAACAACGCTACCAACTGCTATGTATTCACCTCGGTGGACAAGGACATGCTTTGCTTCTTTGAACCAAGAAACAAGATTGTTCCCAAGAAGAAGCATCCTCCGAGTGATTTTTCTATCATCAGACTACCGGCCAATCAAGATCACAATAGCGAGAATTGGTTCACATCCATGAGAATACAGATACCATAATTGCAAGTTCCACTCACATACTTGAATTCTTTTCACCGATTGATGTGACTTACTTTAGGTTCATCTTGGTATCTTGCACACCCCAACAAAGAATGCAATGTCGGTCTGGTCATTTAAAGAAGCTTCCTATCATGCTTCTATACAAGCTTTGATCAACATTTTCTCCACTTGTGTCCTTGGACAATTTTAAATGAGTAGGAGCAGGGGTCCTTTTATGGTGGCATTCTCCATTCCAAACTTCTTGACAATATTTCTTGCATACTTGCTCGTGAAAGGAATGTTGAGTCTTCCATCTGTGTGACTTGCGGTCAAGAAAATAAGTCAATTCTCCCATGAGGCTCATTTCAAACTCGACTTGCATTTGGTTGGCAAAATGTCTCACCATTGTGTCTGACATTCCTCCAAATACTATGTCATCAACATAAATTTGAGCCACCATTATCTTTCCTCCTTCATCCTTGACAAAGAGGGTTTTATCCAAGGCTCCTTTCCTATATCCTTTGTCGGTAAGGAACTTGGTCAACCTTTCATACCAAACTCTAGGAGCTTGCTTGACCATATAGGATTTCCTCAACTTGTAGACATGATCAGGAAAATTTGGATCCACAAATCCTTTAGGCTGCTCTACATATACCTCCTCATTCAAATAGCCATTTAGGAAGGCACTTTTCACATCCATCTGAAACAATTTAAATTTCAGAATGCAAGCAACTCCTAGTAATAGCCTGATTGACTCGGTCTAGCCACATGAGCAAAAGTCTCATCAAAATCAATCCCTTCAACTTGAGTGTATCCCGAGCAACAAGTCTTGCTTTATTTCGGTGACAACCCTTACGCATCGAATTGTTCTTGTAGATCCACATTGTGCCAATGATGTTTGTCCCTTCTGGTCTAGGAACTAACTCCCACACTTCATGTTGTTTGAACTGATTCAATTCATCTTGCATTGCTCCAATCCAGTATTCATCAGTTAGAGCCTCTTTGACATTCTTTGGCTCAATCTTTGACACAAAACAAGAGTTTGAGACAATTTCTCTGGATCTTGTAATGACACCACAATTTGGATCTCCAATGATGAGTTCCTTTGGATGATCTTTCGAATTCGATGGAAGGATCTTTGTTAGCTTCCTCTGGTTCGATTTTGGTGAAGTAGGGTGATAAGTGCCAAAATGTAGTTATTTTGTATATACATTTTGTGGCACTTATCCGTTCTTTTGTTGATATTTAGTTGAATAATCCCAGTTTTTTGTATAAATGTGTACATAATAGAATAATTGAGTTTTTGTGTAAATATTGTATCATTTGATAGTTTTTCATCTCTTTTATAGGTATTCATTCATAATTGGAGCATTGAGTAATAAAGTGTCGAAGACACGGCTTCAAATGCGCATTTGGGCATCTCGTCATCAAATAAAGCTCAAATTCAACACAATAAAAACCATCAATTTGGTTGATATTTCTTCATGGTTGGATAGAGCATCGAATAAGCTTTCCAGCGCTTCAAACCGGGCGCAATTCCGAGTTACGGTTCTCAAGATCGGCGAAAATAAAATCTTGAAAATAGCGGACTGAAGCGCGAATAGTATTGAGCGCGACCTGACATCAATTCTTTAAAAGGGGCTCAAAACACATTTTTAGGTTATGGGTTGGGTATTTTTGAGTCCCAACACCACCACCTTCATATTTTTGATAGATTTTCTTGGAAAACAACATTGGAGCTTGCATTTTGATGATTGGAGGTGGATTGCTCTTCGATTGGCTTGACAACCAAAGTAGATTTGTGGTTTATCTCTTCTCCTCTTTGTGTATTTCTCTTTTGTTGGGTTTGTATGTATTTCTACTCATAACTCTTGTATATTTATCGCCTTTGGCTTGTATAAAGTTTGCTTTACGAATTTGTGTCGGTGATTATCTTGGGTTTTTACTTTATGTTAGGGATTTGAGTTTTGCTAGAAATAGATTGCTTAGATTCTTACCTAGGATGATTATCTGTTAGTTTCCGAATGCTAGAAATGGGTTTGGATCTAACATTCACTATAGAGTACCCGAACTTAATGCCTGCGTTGGTGAAGTATGCGGGAATGGGTATGGAGGTGGTGATTGATTCCTATGTTGTTGAGATATGCGGGAATGGATATTGAGATGATTTAGGAGGATTCTCAATTTGGGTTAGAAATAGCTTAGGTTGTGAGAGGTATGTGATGACACGGACAAGTATCGTATGCCGAGTATGACATGGGTGGTAGATTTAAGTCTGTGACGGGTAGTTTACATTCGTTCCGGACAAGCTGTCTATCCTTTATACTTTTTGTTCATTTACTTTTTGTCTTTTATTTTCATTTATTTTAATCTCAAACTCATTAACGGTAGAATTGTCGAACGACGAATCAATAACCAATCTCTGTGGACACGATACGATATAACCTAACCGGTATATATCACCCGGTAAATTTAATACCAACTCTTTGCTTGCCGCTTATACCGCAGCAACAAAATGGCGCCTGCCGGGATTGGTTTTATTGTTTCTGTATTGCGATAATTCCGTTGTTTTTGAGTTTTGTAATTATTGTATATGTTGTATAGACTTTGTATATGAACTTGTATATTGTTACTTGTACATGTTGTGTGCTTACTTTCCATACTTGTACATATTTGTGTTTTTCTTAGTTTTCATGTGATGTTGTGAATTGTCTCGTACTCGTAACGTTTGTTGTGTGGTTGTTAGGACACTTTCTTTAGGTCTTGTGGTGTAGAAATACCATGGCATGACGAGAGGAGGTTATTAGTGCTCGCACAATAAAGGCGTCGAGCTTACGACGTAAAACAAGCATGTTTTTGTTTGTTTTTGTTTATGTTGTTAGGTGGCTTGTGTTTTAACAAGTTGAAATAGGACTTGCTCTTAATTTCAAATTTTCACTTTTTAACTTGTTAATTCCTTTTCACCAATTGTGTGTATTGTCATTTGCTTTTGTTGTGTTATGTCAATTTGTTATTTTCCACAAGTTTGTAGTGTTTTAGCTTGTGGAAGTGTGTATCTATTGTAAATATTGTTTATATGTGTAAATGAGATTGTATAGGTGTCTAAGTGGAGCTTACATAGCAGTTGCACCTGTTGCTGTCAATTTTTCTCAAGGTGTAGCGCTCTGCTATATGAGGTGAATTCTTTAAAATTTCACTTTGTTTTCCTTTTCCCACTTTCACCAAGGCTTTTGTATTGAATAAAATTAGTATTGTTTTCTAATTCTTTTGTTGTTGTTTGGACTCAAATTTTGGTTCGGTAACTTGAAGACTTTTGAGGTGATTTTCCGAGTTTGATCGTTTCAACTCGCGAATGTATGGTAATGATAGTTTTCAAAGTTGCTACATGTCAGGTACTCGTTTATCGCTTTCTATAGCATAACATGTTTAGGAAATTTATCATTTGTATAATTACCATGCTATTCATTCTTTTTGCATTATTTGCTCATGAATTGAATCACTTTAGTCCTCTTTTTACCCATAAATGTGAGGAAGCTTTCCATTGTTTACATATGCTGAGAGTCCACATTCTTGTTTTAACTGGATTTTATTATGCTTAATCTTGTGTTTTGTGTTGATTGTATGATTGCAAGAAAATGATCAAGGCATTTTGTTGATTTTGAGCATAACTACCTTGGCCAAATATTCAATTCACCTTGTGAGTGTGTGATCCTTTGTTAGCCCCTTTGAACTTTTATCAACATCCATTTTTATTTGAACTTGATGCTTGTCTATGAGTGTCAATTCACTTTTTTTGTATGGATGTTGATTTCTTTGTTTCTTGAACCCTCAATTATATGTTGTTGTATGTATTTTTACCTTGCCTTAGAAAGTAGGGAGTATTCACATAATGATGTTGGTTGAATTCAAGTTGGGGAGAGGAATGTTTATATACTTATATTGTGGTTGGTATGAGGTTGAGAAAAGAAAAAGAAAAAAAGAAAAAAAATGTGAAAAAGAAAGATTAGAAAAAGAAAGAAAAAAAGAGAAAAGCTTTGAAAAAGAAAAACAAAAAGAGTAGGAATAATGTTATGTTAATAAGTGAGGTGTGTTTGGTGTGAAATTTGTGATGAAGAATAAGTTTGATTGAAATTATATTGTTTGGAACTTTGTGAGTTGATCACTCCCTTAGGATTAGGCAAGTTTTTGTTTCGATTAGCTTTAGGACTTATCACTTATTTGTTAACCAAGCCACATTACAACCTTGAAAAGCCCTTGTGATTCTTGCATTTGTATTTTCAATACGTTTTTGGATGAATGCATAATTTAGTCTACTGTTTGCAAGATTGTGGAGGAGTGTTTTTTATCCCTCACCTTTGTGTGTTCTTCATCTACCGATGAATTTTTGCTAGGTGTGATTCATGATTGAGCTTGTTTTGTTTTAGAATGTTTTGCATGATTTTTGTACTTAGGATTTGTTTCGTTTATATGTTATTGTTGTAGTATGGTGGTAAGTTTGTATTTTGTCGTGTACGTTTTCGATTGAACCATACATTTGTTTTCCGTTTTCAAAAACTTGTTGATTTGTGATTCTTTGATTATCATCTTTTGTTTCTTTAGGTTTACTTGACTTTGTTTGAGGACAAACAATGTGTCAAGTTGGGGAGAGTTGATAAGTGCCAAAATGTAGTTATTTTGTATATACATTTTGTGGCACTTATCCGTTCTTTTGTTGATATTTAGTTGAATAATCCCAGTTTTTTGTATAAATGTGTACATAATAGAATAATTGAGTTTTTGTGTAAATATTGTATCATTTGATAGTTTTTCATCTCTTTTATAGGTATTCATTCATAATTGGAGCATTGAGTAATAAAGTGTCGAAGACACGACTTCAAATGCATTTGGGCATCTCGTCATCAAATAAAGCTCAAATTCAACACAATAAAACCCATCAATTTGGTTGATATTTCTTCATGGTTGGATAGAGCATCGAATAAGCTTTCCGCTTCAAACCGCAATTCGAGTTACGGTTCTCAAGATCTGGCGAAAATAAAATCTTTGAAAATAGCGGACACGAAGGCGAATTATTGAGCGCGACCCGACATCGAATTCTTTAAAGGGGCTCAAAACACATTTTAGGTTATGGGTTGGGTATTTTGAGTCCCAACACCATCACCTTCATATTTTGATAGATTTGCTTGGAAAACAACATTGGAGCTTGCATTTTGATGATTGGAGGTGGATTGCTCTTCGATTGGCTTGACAACCAAAGTAGATTTGTGGTTTATCTCTTCTCCTCTTTGTGTATTTCTCTTTTGTTGGGTTTGTATGTATTTCTACTCATAACTCTTGTATATTTATCTCCTTTGGCTTGTATAAAGTTTGCTTTACGAATTTGTGTCGGTGATTATCTTGGGTTTTTACTTTATGTTAGGGATTTGAGTTTTGCTAGAAATAGATTGCTTAGATTCTTACCTAGGATGATTATCTGTTAGTTTCCGAATGCTAGAAATGGGTTTGGATCTAACATTCACTATAGAGTACCCGAACTTAATGCCTCTGCGTTGGTGAAGTATGCCAGGAATGGGTATGGAGGTGACGCAGTTGATTCCTATGTTGTTGAGATATGCCAGGAATGGATATTGAGATGATTTAGGAGGATTCTCAATTTGGGTTAGAAATAGCTTAGGTTGTGAGAGGTATGTGAAGACACGGACAAGTATCGTATGCCGAGTATGACATGGGTGGTAGATTTAAGTCTGTGACGGGTAGTTTACATTCGTTCCGGACAAGCTGTCTATCCTTTATACTTTTTGTTCATTTACTTTTTGTCTTTTATTTTCATTTATTTTAATCTCAAACTCATTAACGGTAGAATTGTCGAACGACGAATCAATAACCAATCTCTGTGGACACGATACGATATAACCTAACCGGTATATATCACCCGGTAAATTTAATACCAACTCTTTGCTTGCCGCTTATACCGCAGCAACATAGGGACAGGCACATTATCCTTATCAGACACTTGTGGTGATGTCTCAAACAATGTCTCAACATCATATGGGACATTGTTTTCCTGATGGTGATCATCAACTATGACATTAATTGACTCCATCATAACTTTAGTTCTGGAGTTGAATACTCTATATGCTCTGCTGTTAGTAGAGTATCCCAGAAAAATGCCTTCATCATTTTTAGAGTCCATCTTTCTCCTTTGATCACGATCTGTCAGGATGTAGCATTTGCTCCCAAAAACATGGAAATATTTCACAGTAGGTTTTCTTCCCTTCCATATTTCATACAGGGTGGAAGATGTTCCCTTTTTTTAAGGTGACCCTGTTGTGAACATAGCAAGCTGTATTCATAGCTTCAGCCCAAAAATGGATAGGAAGTTTCTTAGCATGAATCATTGCTCTGGCAGATTCCTGTATAGTCCTATTCTTCCTTTCCACAACTCCATTTTGTTGAGGAGTTATAGGAGAAGAAAACTCATGGTTGATTCCTTCTGAGGAACAAAATTTATCAAACTTGCTGTTCTCAAATTCCTTTCCATGATCACTTCTTATTCTGACAATGCAGCCTTCCTTCTCTCTTTGAAGTCTTTTGCATAATTCTTTAAAAACATCAAACACATCAGATTTTTCTTTGATGAATTTTATCCAGGTAAATCTGGAGAAATCATCCACAACAACATAAGCATATCTTTTTCCACCAAGACTCTCAACCTGCATAGGCCCCATCAAATCCATGTGTAACAGCTCTAGCACCTTAGAAGTGGTCAGATGTCTTGACATTGGATGTGACAATCTGGTTTGTTTTCCAACTTGACACTCACCACTGACTCTCCCTTCATCAATATGGAGTCTTGGTATTCCTCTGACAGCCTCCATGGAAATGATCTTTTTCATTCCTCTGAGATGCAAATGACCAAGTTTTTGGTGCCACAATTTCACCTCCTTTTCATCTTTGTCTAGAGCACAGAGTTGAAGACATGTGTTGTCCTTTGATTTGACTCCTCTCATAACCACCTCTTGTTTTTCATTGATTACAAGACATTCATACCTAGTGAAGTTGACTTTGAATCCCATATCACATAGCTGACTTATGCTTATGAGATTAGCAGTCAAACCTTTTACCAGCAACACTCCATTTAGGTTTGGAAAGTCCAAGTTTCCAACACCTTTGATTTCTCCTTTAGCTCCATTCCCAAAAGTAACAAAACTGGTAGAGTGAGGTTTGACATCATTCGAAGATTTTTGATTTATGCTTAGAACACCCTTGTCAAGTACCGGTCTTCCTTGGCGGACACTCTAAGGGAAGTGTGAGCTATCGAGCTCTCTTCTTCTTCCAATGATGAGTGCGGGATACCTTGTTGACCTTAGGCTTGACATAAGGAACTTGATTAGGATATCCATGTAGTCTAAAGCAAAAGGCTTTATGTGACCAAACCTCCCACAATAATGACATCTCCATCTTTGAAACTTTTCTTCATGTTTCTTTGATCTTGATGTTGTACCCAATGTTGTGACATCTGCTTAGACATTGGTTTATTAGGTTTGTTCTTCTTTTGTTATCAGCAAATTTCTTTGCCTCCACATATCTGAGCGGACCTATTTCTGTCTTGTGGTGTGACATCTTCTTTGACATTGATTTGTCGGTCTGTTCTTCTTCTTGTCACCGGCGGGTTTCTTTGCGACTTTATATCCCGGACCATGCTTATTTCCTGCATTCTGTCCAAGTGAAGGATTTCTTCCAACTTATTAGTACGGATGTCAACATTTTGTGGACTTAGACATCGATCAAGTTTGAGTTCAACATTATAATTTCACTGTTGAGGTGACTTATAGTAGCAGTGTTTTCCTTCTTCTCGACCTCAACTTTACATTCTCGACCTCCAACTTCTCAATCGACTTTTTTGTTTCTCATTTCTTGACATACTTCACCACTTCTTACACACACTTCTTGTAGGTTTCTCCTCAAATGTCACTTCCTCATCACTAGAATCCATATCGAATTACACACCCGAGAGAGCGTTGACAAGTTTGCTTCTTCTTGATTCACTTCCGAGTCACCATCGGACCAAGTGACACCATCCCTTTCTTTTGTTTCTTTAGAAAGGTAGGACATTCACTCTAATATGCCCATATCCTTCACAACCATGACTTTGGATTCCTATGCTTTGACTTCCTTTTCTTGACTTGGATCTTCTGCTGGGGTCATAAGACCTGCTAATGTCAGATGGAATGTTCTTGACATTGGACCTTGACTTTGGATCAATTCTCTTGATGAGTTTTTGAACTGCCTTCCAAGCATAGCTATAGCTTGGATATCTTCTCTTCATCATCCTCCTTGCATCCTCTTCGATTGGATACAAGGGCTATGCTCTTGTTCTTCCCGACATTTTCACTGATCCCCATCTCAAAAGTCTGAAGAGATCCAACAAGTTCTTCCACCTTCAAGGTGCTGATGTCCTGAGCTTCCTCTATAGCAGTCACTTTCATTGCAAACCTTTTAGGCAATGATCTGAGAATCTTTCTCACCACTTTTCTTGACATCTTTTCACCCGGTTCTCGAGGTGTTGGCAATCTCAAGATATTCATGTGAAACTCATGAATGGTCTCATCTTCCTTCATCTTCAAATTCTCAAATTTGGTAGTGAGCATCTGAAGTCTTGACATCTTCACCTTGGATGTCCCCTCATGAGTAGTTTTGAGAGTATCCCAAACATCCTTGGCTAGCTCACATTGATGAACTAGTTTGAAGATATTTCAGTCAATTCCATTGAATAAGGCATTCAATGCTTTAGAATTCCCCAGTGCTAGGTCCTCTTCTTCTTTGCTCCATTCTTCCTCAGGTTTCAAGACAGTAGTCCCATCTTTCTCAAGCTTGGTGGGATGTTTCCATCCTTTGTCAGCAGCTCTCCAAGCTTTAATATCCATGACCTCAAAAGGCAACCATACGAGGTTTCGGTAATCATAATTAGATCCATCCGATAGGTGGTCTACCTCCAAATCCTCCTTCCTTATCCATAACGCCGAAACTATTATCCCTAGATCTCACCGGAAATAACAGGCGGTGCCCGCTCGATGCCAATTGAAATTTCGGCAGATCGTGATGTCAGAGAATGTTATGACACGATGTCGACACTGTTAACAATTCACATAGTAAATTCAAGCAGTAGTAAAGAACACAATAAATTGTTTACCGTTCTGTGTAACTACACCTACATCAGGGGCTACCAAGCCGGGAGGAAATTCACTATTAGTAGAATTAATTCAGAATAAACCAACCGGTTTATCTCCTTCACTTAAAACCTACCAATGCAACTTCAATCTAAGTCCTACTTAGACCTGAGTTCCTACTCACTCCCCGTCAATCACAACAGTGATATCAACCTATTTATTAATTGAATTGTGAAGACACTCTTCAATAAACAAACTTGATTTTGCTTCAAAGCTTTAATCAAGAGACACAACACTGTGCTTCAAAGCTTTGGTGATAAACTACCCTTACAATTAAATCCTAGTCCAAAGCACTTATCAATTGATAATTGTTTGGCTCACAAGAGTAACTAGAATTACAAAATACAACCTGCTAAATCTTCAATACAGTTCAAGAGGCGCAACAGTGTAAGGATCTTTTCCTATTATAGAAGCGACGAAACTTGGTTTGGGCTTCCATAAAGATAGCTAGGGTTCACTTAATTAATCCTAAAACTTGGTCTTTTCAACAACCAATTTAGGTTTAACTAAGATTAACCAATTTAGCCGTGAGCATGTAATCTAATAACATATAACAATAATAAAACAGCTCAACAAACTTCCGAAAAATCTCGGGAAAAGATTCTGCGAGCGATAAATGTCACACGAATGTCATAACATCATTATGACATCATCAAAGTTCCGAATTTCCACACTTGCTTCCAGATCTGAGTTGTACTTAAACATCCTTGTCATGTAGGATTTATCTTCAATCTCTGAGTGTCATGACATTTAACAAGACATTGCCATAGTCTAGTTTTACCAAAAATTAATGCCAACTTAAAACACTAACAATTAAGTTAATCAAATAAATATCATTTATGTTGACATATTTTTTTATAAGCAACTCTGTACTCAAACACAAATATAAAAACCGATTGCGACAAAACAATAATCAAAGAAAGTATAGAGGATATTTACACCACTCATAGGAATTACAATTCAAACGGTTCGCTTCTATTTGAAATCATTATAAATAAAAAAAACATCTTAATTTTAAATATTATGTCTTTCACATCATTTTTCTCATTATTAAAAACTATGTCGTTTCTTACTTTCCAAAGACACCAAATTACAATTGCTCTTGCTCTGCCATGTGATACCTTCCCTTTCAAAAGAGTTTGGAAACTCATAAAATGATCATACTGACACACTTTTAACTCAACTTAAAAACATAGTTTATTTTTCAATATCATTACAAAGAAAAAAGAGTATAAAGAATTTGGGGGAGATGTGCCCAAATTTAAGTAAGAGGTGATTCAAAATAAATCAATTATCTCATAAAAAATATTTATATGTAAACTATTAAGAAAAATATGTAATGGGAAAACAATGTAAATATTTCTAAAACATACTTAAGATTACATTTTAAAGACTCTTTACCAATTCTCAAATTAAAGAGGGGATTTGGGAACGGGATATAAAGATGGGATGAGGGGAGGATCTCTTGGGATCTTAGATAGAGGAGATTGTTCTTCATTTATGAAGAGCCTTTGTTCTATAATATTTGTTCGATCCTCCAAGAGATTTAGTTAGAGAGGAGAGTGATATGTGGTTTGGAGACATTTTAAAATGGTCTTTTTATGTTGCCTCTATTCATCTAACCCAAAACAAATCTAACTCCTCTCTTTGAGACCTAACTACTAAAAAGGAAACTTACTTTCCCTCTTATTTGGCAGTAGTTAGGTTCCATCTAAGACGGTGGTCTTCTCTAGGAAGCTTTTGTTGGACAAGTTCCTTTGTAGAGAGAACATGTTCAAGCAGAAAGTCATAGTTGACCTAGATGATATCTCTTGTGCCTTGTGTGGAGGCATAATTCAATATGCCGATCACTTATCTATTATTGGTGATTTAGATTTTAGTATCTGATATATGATATTTAAGTGGTTGGAGGTGCACTCGACTCTTCCTACTATTTATTTTTATTTTTCTTCACTTTAGGAGTTATGGTTAAGTCTACGGGAGATTTTGATATGATTTGGCATATTTAGTGATTTAATCCATTTGGTGCAGTAAGGAGGAGTTATTTTGTGGTCAACAAACATTAACGAGATAGAGGGTAAGAGTTTTTCTTGTTGCGTTGGCAATGGTTTCTCAATAGGTCAACCTTAAACTCATTATCTTTCTGTGACTCCCCTATGAACCATATCTTGTGCATAAATCTCTAATGGATCAAGAGTTCAGATCGACCTAAAGGGGTTCAATAATTTTGTTGTTATTGTGACTCCTTTGGTCTATTGATGGTAGGTATGACGATCGAGTTCTAGTCGGGTCATTGCCTGAGTGGTGCTACATAGAGTAACTTTTTGTGCAGTATACTTGTTTTAGTAGTTCCTAGCCGCAGGCTTGATGGTTATTTTGTGTTTATTTTCTTTTATTTTTGTGTTTGACTAGGTTTTTCTTTAGATTTATTGGCACATCTTGGGTTTGCTGTCAGGTTAATTCATTTTCTCTTATATTTGTTGTTTGGAACTTGATCCTCTTATCATTATCACAAATTTCTTTACATGATAAGCATAAGTAATACTTAAAATGCTTAGTAAACAACCAAGAGTGCATGCAAAGCTATCATAAAATGTATGACCACTCACATCCTTCTCCAGGTTCCAAGACTAACACCATCAATATTACACTTTATCCAATAGATCTTACGAGGGTGACAACACTTATTTGATCAATAGAGCTTTGGAAGGGTGAATCTTGAAAAAAAACTATAGGATCTGAAACTACTATATAGAACTTGAAGTAGAGGCCCTAGTGCGTTATAACAACACTAGCACAAAATATGATTCACGGCTATTTGGAACTTGATCCTCTTATCATTAAATCGATCTTGATTCATATAATACCAAATGGAATCAATAATATTAATGATGCATGCAAGTATAACATCATAAACCAAAAGTTCATGGAATTAGTTCCAGAATCATCTTCAGGTATCACATATCCTGTCTCGAATTTTATAAAATATGATAAGTTTTCACAAAAACATAAAGCTTTTCTTGCATCTATCAATAATGACGAAGAACCTCAATCATATACCCAAGTAGTGAACAAACTGTTTGGAAGGAGGTCATGACTCAATAAATCAAGGATCTAGAAGACAATGAGACATGGAAACTAAATCATTTACCGCGAGGAAGAAAAATGATAGGATGCATATGGGTGTACAAAATCAAACATAAAGCTACATGTGAGATTGAAAATTACAAGGCCAAATTAGTTGTAAAATGTTATACACAAATAAAAGGATGCATATGGGTGTACGAAATCAAACATAAAGCTACATGTGAGATTGAAAATTACAAGGCCAAATTAGTTGTAAAAGGTGACACACAAATAAAAGGTGAAGACTTCAATGAAAATTTTGCACTAGTGGCCAAAATGACCACAGTCATATGTTTGTTAACAATTGTAGTGGATAAATAATGGAATTATACCAAGTGGATGTTAGCAATGCCTTCTTACACAGAGAATTATCAGAACAAGTATATATGAGTCATCCACAAGGATATAAAGTTTAAAACAAAGATTTGGTATGCATATTGAAAAATTTATTGTATGGCTTGAAACATGCATCTAGAAATTGGTATAGCAAACTATCTCAATCATTGACAAACATATGATTTCCAAGATAACCAGTCTGATCATAGTCTATTTACTTATCACATGGATGAATTTTATTGTTCTTTTGATCTATGTTGATGACTTGATCATTGCTAGTAATGACATTGAGGCTTGTGATTAATTCAAGCAATATTTCACTCTTTCCACATGAAGGATATTCGTTCACTTAAATACTTCCTATGCCTGGAACTAGCACAAGGGTCAGAAGGGATATTTATTTTTAAAAGAAAAATCACCTTAGACATTCTACAAGAATGTGGAATGCTTGGTTGTAAGTCTTCTTTGTTTTCCATGGAACAAAATTACAAACTTGTTTTGGCCAAGGGACCTCCACTCTTAGAACCATCAAGGTATATGTGATTAATTGGTCACCTGATTTACTTAACTAGCACTAGTCCTAAATTAATATACTTAGTTCACATTCTAATTCAATTCATAACACCACTTCAAGACCACTGGGATGCTGCTATGCGAGTCTTACAATATCTAAAACCTTCTTCTGGCCAATGTATCATTCTTCCACAATATAATAATCTACAAATAGTTGGCTACTGTGCCTCAGATTGGGCATTGTGTCCCATCACCAGAAAAATCATCTCATGTTACCTAATGAAACTTGACAATGCTACAATATCATGGAAAACAAAGAAACAAGCCACAGTCTCTCGATCCTCAAGTGAGGTTGAATATCGTGTAATGGCACATGCCACGAGTGAAATACTATGGTTAAGTAACATGTTAAAGACTATGTAAGTTCTATGCATCAAACCCACACTTTTTCATTGTGACAATCAAGCAACTCTTCTTTTAGTGCAAACTGGTCTTCCATGAAAGAACAAAGCACGCTAAAATTGATCGTTATTTTATCGGAAAGATACAATCAGTGCCATAAGCATAACTTACCTATCCACCAAACAACAAAATGCGACATTTTTATTAAGTCCTTAGGCGTGAAAGCTTTTCAATACCTCATGTTCAAATTGTGTGTTCATAATCCTCACCCTTCAACTTGAGGGGGATCATTAGAGATATTTAAATTACTTGTATTAATTTGTTAGTTTGTTATTAGTTTGTTATGGTTTCTCTTATTTTCTAGGTTTCTTATTAGTTTGTTAGGGTTTATCCTATTTTCTAGCATATGAAGGATAAATCATTAGCCTATAAATAAAGGTACACAATATATCATTTTTTATTGTTTATCAACACAAAATACAAAATATTTTCAAGTTAACTTCCTATTAAACACCCTTGACCTTTCTATTCCCTAGCTCTCATTTATATTTTCTGAACTATGTTTAAGGTTTAAGATTTTTACTGATAGATACAACTAACTCAATTCTACTTACTATTGCAATTGGGTTATAGGTTCCAAAATTGTTCAGTTAAACGATATGTTTTTAACTTCTAATTAAAGAGATTTAGTGTACAACACATGGCATCTATTTTATAAAGGCTTAGAACTAATTAGTAACCATCATATAGTTCAAATATTCAACTTAGGAGCATCGTCATGTTTAAAATTAAAATATTCTTCGTAGGAGTACATGATATTCATTAAGAATAATGAAGTGTGTTAGAAACATATGATACAATTAATGTATATCAAGTAAAAAATTCAATTGTATCTCTTTATATAGAAATTGATATCAATTGTATTAATAGGTTTTTTTATTATAGGCTAAATTTGATATTGATATCTAAGTTTTATTATTATATGTCAAATATAGGTTAAGCTTTTAATGCATATATTTTTCTTTTTTTGTTTTGTTTATACACTACGTAAAATATATAATGGAAATCACATGAAATAAAACACAACATTCTATTATCTTATATGGTATCAGTTATTTTCTATGGTTAATATCCATCACTTTGCTTCTTTTCTTCTTCTTCGACACATTTGTTTTCACTGTCACCATGTCTGATATCTCACCCCCAACAATTTTTATTCCTTCTTTTGAAAATCCGCCCATCACTAATCAATCCACGACAAACTCAAACCCAGATCCTTTTGTTATTCACCATTCAAATAATCCTTCAACTGTCCTTATTACCCCTTTACTTAGTGGTGAGAACTATGGCTCATGGAGTCGGGTCGTAACAATGGCACTTCGTGCCAAAAATAAATTAGGTTTTGTTGACGGGTCACTTACCAGTCTGAAGAAGAAAGAAGACATTTCTAAATGGCAACGTTGCAACTATCTAGTTGCAAGTTTGGATTCTTAACTCGGTTTCAACCGAGATTCATCTTAGTATTTTGTATGCGGAAACTGCAGCACAAATTTGGTATGATCTAAAAGATCGATTCTCTCAATCAAATTCTCCCAAAATATATCAATTGAAACAGACAATTTCTCCCCTCAAATAAGAAGGCATGTCAGTCTCTCTTCATTTCAATCAATTGAAATTTCTTTGAGATGAACTCAATTCTATTGCACTTGTCAATCCTTGTATTTGTGGTAATGCTAAAAGTATTCTTGATCAGCAGAATCAAGATCGTGCCAAGGAATTCCTTCAAGGAGTTCATGGCCGTTTTTCAGCTGTCCGTAGTCAAATTCTTTTGAAGGACCCATTTGCATCAATTCAATGTATCTATAATCTAGTTCGCCGGGAAGAAAAACAACAAGAGATCATTAGAATTCGGAAGACTAAAGACTAACAATTATTTACTAAATTTCACGGTAAACAGTTAGATAATAAGATTGTTGTCTTATGTTATCATAAAAAAAAAAGTCAAAAATCATTGTCATCAAACTATTATTGATTTAAAGCAAGGAACAACTTGCCACTGAAGAGAGAATATTCATCCATTTTCGATAGAAAATAGCTCTACTTTTTAGTAAGACATAGAAAATCAACCTTTCATAAATACATACGGCAAAGATGATTCAAAATAGGAAAGTATGGAAGCAAATTTTTATAGGCAAAAACAGTAAAATGGATCCTGAGAATGCATTGAAATTATACTGGCCAGTGGTAAATTTTGTTAGACATGCTTTATTCTATAGTAAATTAAATTCATTTGTAATAGTTTTACCTATATTGAGTTTATAAGGCGAGAAGAAATGATAGAAGTTTGTGAAATATATTGTTGATGTCCACTTTACAAACAGATGCAATATTACACCAAAAAAGTATCATGGAGGAATCAAAAACCAGCCACAATGGCCATAACAATTTATTTTGAAAGAAAACAAACTCAATAACAGAACATCAACAGTTCAAGTATTCATCAACTTTCATCAATCTGCCTTCCAAAATTGATGCTTCTTTCGCCGAAGAGCCTGAAATGTCATTACCGTCTTTATTTTATAACTTACTACTGCAAAATCTTAAACTAACTGTCAATCGCCAGCTGCACCATGATTTTCGCCATAGACCCGTCATTTGTGGTGAAGGTTCTCAGCTGAATCGTAACGGACACTGGTGCTGCATAGCTTCTATCAATCTAATAGCCAAGAGCTGGATAACCGTGTGGTGGACCAGCAGGTTGAGAATGATTTAGGACATCGTACAAAGCGAGCATATTGATAATGCCGGGTCGTCTCAGCCAAGTAGCGACCGCGTCTCCAGGAGATGTAAGTCTTCCCATATTACGCTCAGCGAATCTAAAAGGCGATCCCATTCCGTTAAGAAGTGCTTCAATAGCTCTTTTCAAAGTTCCATCTCCCATCACTTTGCTGTGTTTTCCCCATCCAGTTAAAATGCTGCAAAATAATATCAAAATTATGATCAACATTCAACACATTAATCGTCTCGTTAATCTAATCGAATGCAAACAGTAAAAATGGTAGGTGAAAAAGATCCGTACTTCACAATCTTCGGCAGCTCAGAGCCTTGAAATAAAGTCCTATGCATATTGAGCAACCAATCATGAACCATAGCAGAGCCAGCACCACAAGACATCAGATGCAGATCCAAGCAAGAAAACGACCATTCGCCTTTCCACACATTTCGGTTCTTCCCTTCGATTACAACCATTTGAGCCCCACGCCTCTGATGTCAAAATCAATTTTATTATCATGAGAATAAAAAGACCAATTTTCTTACAAAACTAGCAAAATTTTAGTGGCAGAACTTTACCTGGCCAAAGTGCCACAGCATATCTGTGAGGGCATTATAAAACGCGGACGCAGTTGAAGAATCCATACGCATGAGTTCATTGAATAGAGTCTGAGCACTAAACCATACTTGCTCCCTATAACCCATCAACAGTCCATGAGTTACACCATACACCTGACTATCAAACAAGCGCAGCGTGTCTAACAGCTTTGCAGCATCATCATATGAATTGCAGCGGCTGCATCACAATCGATCAAATTATATGGTTTCAGATTGGTTATATATAATTTGAGATAACAGAAAGAATAAATTGCAAAGTATTTACCTGCAGGCATTCAAAATGGCTGAAAATGTGACAACATTAGGCTTAATGTGCAGCTCATGCATTTTCTGGAAGAGCCAAAATATGCAGTGTAGGTCTTGTCGTCCCCTCCTAAGTTTCCTTATATGACCAGCTTTTTCAGAAGCAAGCTGCTGAAACATGTTCAAGATCCTGTCTTCCCCCGGCTTAGTCTGAAAAGCACCATCAATAAGCATAGCAGATGATTCTTCATTTGGATATTCAATGGCTTGCGTAGAACCATGAACTCCATACTCCAAAGGTGGCGATTGTTGACATGCATAGATAATGGAGTTGAAGGTAACCACATTCGGCTTGATACCCTTTTCAATCATTGCAATAAGCAACATAATCGAAGACTCCACTAAACCGTTTTTGCATAGTGCATCAACGATTGCAGTATAAAAGACAACATCAACCTCCAATCTTGCCATCTTGAACTCTACATAAACACTCATGGCTTCCTGAAACATTTCAGCTTTAGTGTACACATCGATCATTGTAGAGTATGTTAGTGTGTTGGGATATATGTTCCGAGACTTCATCTCTTCAAACAGTCTTTTAACTTCAGCGTACATGCCATGCCTGCCATACCCGGCCAAGAGAGCATTGTATGTTACCACGTCCGTTTTAATTCCACATCGGTCCATCTCTCTGCATATATTGACAGCTTCATCAAACCTGTCAAGCTTCGCATACACTCCAACCACTGTGTTATAGCACACTCTGTCAAGACAAACAGATCGAAGCTTCATTTCGTCATATAGATGAATGGCATCTTCCAAGAGGTTAGCCTTGGCATAGCCATCCATCAGTGTACTATACGTCACAATAGTTGGCCAAACGCACTTGAAAGACATCTCTTCGAATACCCTTCTCGCCAAATCAATCTTTCCGCCCTTACATAGCGTGTCCAAGTACGTGTTATAAGTAAACACATCGCGGACAATACGCCTACCGTCCATTTCAGCCAATAACTTTTGAGCCATTTCCCACATGCCCTTTGACGCGCAAACAGAAAGAAGTGAATTATAAGTAAGACGATCCGGCCTTACGCCAGCAGCTAGCATTTCATCATAATACTTAACAACCACATCAAAACTCACCTCCCCTTTCGCCCCCGCATCTATTATCGAATTGTACGTAACCAAGTTGGGCACGAGGCCCAAGCCACGCATAGACATGAACAATTCTACAGCATCAGGGAAGCGCCCGTTTCGGCCATACGCGCTAATCATAGCCGAAAACGTATACACAGTCATTCCATAACCTTCAGTCCTAGATTCTTCAAACAATTCTATAGCACGATTAATCTCCCCTAACCTACCAAGAGTGCCAATCATAGCACTCGTTAACTTGCCTTTCGCAACCCTCCCATTCGGGCTTACACATAATAAATTCATAACACTTCTCAGCTAACAATAACTGACCAGTATAACCAAAATCTTTAAGCATATAAATATAATCCTCAACCTCCCAAAGCCTATGTTCATTCGAAATCAAAATATTATCAATATTAGAAACAATGTTACCAGCATTGTATAGATAAGTAAGAACCTCATTGGCAGCTTCGCTGTGAGGCAGTGTATTAAGTGCAGCCCTTGGCAATCCAGAATGCTTCTTTGCAGCATACCTGGTGGACTTCCTGCCGGAAAACTCCGGCGCCAGCTTTGATCCCCTGTCATCCAATAACGATCCCGGCGCAGACAAATACACACCTCTGCCACCACCATTGCCACCACCAAGAGTAGCTATATCAGTAGCAGCAGCAGCTATAGGTGCAGCAGACCTTGAGTTGGAGTACTTCCCAGAGGAGGAAGACCAATCATTTCTGTGGCGCTTATGGCTATTTTGATGTTTGTTATTATGCTTATGATTATGATTTTCAACCGGGACTGAAGAGTAGTTTGGTGGTGGAGTTGGAGTAGAAGCCATTATTGAAGAAAATAAAAACTATAAAGGGTTATCTAAAGTCAACACAAAGGTGAAAGCTTTAGGCTAAAGGGTATCTGAAAACAACAAAAAGAACAAAGCTTTCAACCTCATTACACAAGAATCAATGCTAGTGTTTGTTGAAGTGAAAAAGCTTTGAAAATGGAAAAATGGATAACTAAATTGAAGAGAAAAGAGAGAGGTTTTGGGTTGAGTTGGTGTGAATGAAGTGTTGAGAACATGCATTGAATAATTCTGTTATAGTTTCCTTTCATGGCTTTGTGTACTTTTCTTTGTTGTTCATTTCTGGGTTGTGAAACATTCTATCTACTTCCTTGGATTTTCAGATTAAACTAATTGGATAAGGGAATTACAACATTTTAAAATATTATAAAAAAATTATTTACTAAAAAGTGATTAAGAGCATTGATCAAAATATTAAGGATATGTTTTACTTTTCTATAAATATCAATTATTATAAAAATTACAAATTAGGGAATAAAATAATCAGATATGTAATTAAATTGATTTTCGATGGAAACCGTTAGAAAATATTGTGAAATAAAAGTTTAATAATATGTTATGCACCCATCATTTGATCTTTCCCAGAATATCCAATATCATGAAGAATTTAAGGTTTGCAAGAGTGTTTTTTATGAATAGTTTGCTACGATGGATTGAAAGAGAGGGAAATTATTTGGGATTAACGTTTGTATTCTTAACTATTTATTCGAGCAGAAAACTATTTATTTATTTAACTTTTTTTTTGTCTAACCCTTTTTTTTATCTAACCCTTTTTTGTCTAATCTTTTTTTTTTCATATAAAAAACAAATGCAAGAAAATGTCATAGAGAATACCCATTTTTTGGTTAGGAGAAAAGAGTTTCTCATGCATTTGATTTTCCCCATAATATCAAAGAGTTGAAGATCCAACAAATTATTTACATGGACAATTAATTTTTTTTCTGTGTAAAAAGTGTAATATTCTAGATAAACACTGTAGTTTGTCAACAAATTATTTTATTAATGTTCTGTGTAAAAAACGTAATGACTTTTATTTATAAAAAAAACTAATAACCCCTCGGTTATTTTGATAAATCGGGATAAAAGATATGATAGTTTTGAAAATAATAAAAGTTGTTGTTGGGTTTCAAGACAAACACAATAATTCAAAATCAATATCGAGATAAAGCTATCTTCTGCGCCTCCATGCATTAATCATTGCAATCCTTTTTAGAGATCTGCTTTGGAAACGTGTATCTACATTAAAAGCTATATCTAACAACACCATTACTCAAGGGCTATAAAAGGGTCAATCAATAGTATGAAAAACACTCAACACCTTCCGTTTCAACTCTAAGCATCATATCTTCAAATAGAAAAAGTTGATTAGCTATAAAGAGGTTGTACTGTTCAAACAGTGTCATTAGTGTGTTGATTTAAAAATAGTGTTCATCTGCTTAGTAGAAGCATGATTACAAACACAAAAGTCGTACACCACTTGAATTGAGAAAAAATTCCTCAAGTGACTTTCTAGTTAGAATACTTGAGAGGGCTAAGAGGTCTTTCTAGACTTTTAGAGGTTTGTTGTAATCTTTTGAGATTATTGGATTAAGTCCTTTTTAAAGGTAAAATCACTTTGGAGGGTGAACAAGACGTAACCTTAGTTTTAAGGTGAACTTGTATAAAAATAATTGTGTTAATAATTTTTTTATTCTTTCTAAATTAATCTTTTGTGTGCTAGTTAGAAAAACAATTTTATTTTTCATAAAACCCAATTCAAATCCCTTTCTTATGTTTTCTCTACCTTTAATTGGTATCAGAGCTTAGACTCAGTTATTGATTTTCAAATCAAACACTTAACCGTGTAGAGAGATTTAGGGAAGTAGATAATTTTTCTTTATGGCAACAACTACTACAAGTGAGAAGGATAGTTATAATGCAAAACCACCTATTTTTTATGGCGAAAAATTTGATTCTTGGAAAGGTAGGCTAGAAAGTTTCTTCCTAGCCTATTATGTTGATCTTTGGGATCTTGTCATAGATGGGTACACACCACCAACAATAGCAGAAGGAAAACTCATTCCCAGAAGTGAAATGAAAGATGATCAGAAGCAAATACTTAAGAAATACCACAAATCCAGAACCATTCTACTTAATGCCATTTCATATAATGAGTATGAAAAGATCACAAACAGAGAAACAAAAAAGGATATCTTTGATTCTCTCAAAATGACGCACGAAGGAAATTTAAAAGTAAAAGAGACAAAGGATTTGGAATTAATCCAGAAGTATAAAGCTTTCAAGATGAAAGATGATGAAAACATAGAAACCATGTTTTCCAAATTTCAAACTCTTGTAGCAAGATCAAAGGTTCTAAACAAGGGATACACAACTGCATATCACGATAAGAAAATTGTCATAAGTCTTCCAAAGAAATGTAGACCTATGGTCACATCACTGAAACTAGCTAAAGATCTGAACAATATCAGTCTTGAATAATTAACCAGTTTCCTCATAAGCCATAAAATCGAGCTAGAGGAACATGAGCCTCAGAGGGAAGGAAAAACAATTGTGCTCAAGTCTAGATTAGAAAGAACAAAATCATCTAAGAACAAAGCATATCAAGTTGAAGAATAATTTACAGAAGAATCAAATGATGAGGATTCTGATGATGAAAGTGAACTCTCCCTAATATCCAGAAGAATCAAACAAATATAAAGAAAGAGAAAAAATAACTCTAGAAGATTAAGAAAGTTTGATGATCGTCCAAATTCATTCTCCAGAAACAAAAGCAGCAAAAAAGTAACATGCTTTGAATGCAATGAGCCACTACAGAAACACCTGTCCAAAATTAAACAAAGAAAACTCCAAAAGAGAGTTTTTCAAAAAGAGTTCATTCAAAAGAAAAAGGAAAGGTCTTATGGCAACGTGGGATGATTCCGACTCATCAGATTCCAAGTCAGAAGATGAACATGCAAATCTGGCACTTATGGCCATCACTTTTGGAGAACTATCATCAGAAACAGAGTCTGACTCTGAAGAGGTATTCTCTGACTTCTCTCGTTTTGAACTAGAATCTTGTTTGTCTGAAACACTAAGAAAATGTCAAAAACTTCAAAACAAACTAAAAAACCTTCAAAAAGTTCATGAAACTAGCATCATAGAATACAGTAACTTAGAAAAAGAAAACTCTATCTATAAATAAGACAACTTAAAACTAAAGGAAGAAATTAGCTTACTTACTAATAAGGTTCCAAGTCTTGAAGAAAATATAATCCCATAAACTTCCTCTCTAGAGACTACTATAAGTAAATATGATGATGCATTCCAAACTTTTTGAAAAACAACATAGATAGAATTAAAATGGCCTCTTTAATTTATGGTATTGGTTAAAATGGAAAAAAGAGGAATTGGATACACTTCTGATGATAACCAAGATCCTTCAAATATAACCAAACTAATACCTCCTTTCACATATCATCATACTAAAGCACAAACACAGAAATTCAATAATGCTCGAAAACCAAGGTTTATTAAGAACTATGACAAAAATAATATTAAAGGACCCAAACGCATCTGGGTACCAAAAGATAAGATTATTGATGTTGTAGATATGCTACACAACAACCAAACACCAATCATGGTTCCTGGATTCTGGATTCGGGATGCTTGCGTCACATGATGGAAAAAAGTATATGTTCCAAGATCTAGAACATAAAGATGTTGGCTTTGTTGGTTTTGGAGGAAACTAGAAAGGGAAAATTACGGGCTCAGGAACTATTGGTAACGAGTCTCTTCCCTCTATTTCAAATGTTTTGTATGTTGAAGGACTAATGCAAAATCTGTTATCTATAAGTCAATTAAGTGATAACGGTTATGACATTATCTTTAATCAAAAAACATGTAAAGTTGTTAGTCAATCAGATGGTTCAGTTCTGTTCTCTAGTAAAAGGAAAAACAACATTTATAAAATTAAACTCTATGAGTTAAAAAATCAAAATGTTAAATGTATTATGTTTGTAAATGAAAAGCAGTGGGTATGGCACAAACGCTTAGGTCACGTTAGCCTGAGAAAAATCTCCCAGCTCAACAAACTTGAGTTAGTCAGAGGTTTACCAAAACTGAAGTTTACATCAAATGCTCTTTGTGAAGCATGTTAGAAAGGAAAGTTTTCCAAAACATGTTCTAAAATAAAAAATATTGTTTCAACCTCCAAACCTTTAGAGCTTCTGCACATTGACCTATTTGGACCAATTAAAACTGCACCCGTCAATGGCAAGAAATATGGACTTGTCATTGCAAATGACTATAGTCCCTGAACATGGGTTAATTTCCTAAGGCACAAGAATGAGTCTCATTCTGGGTTCTCTAGCTTCTGTGCAAAAGTACAAAATGAGTTTAACTGTAAAATTATTAAAGTAAGAAGCCATCATGGTGGAGAATTTGAAAATAAAGACTTTGAAAACTTATTTGACACACATGGCATTTCTCATGATTTCTCTTATCCTAGAACTCCTCAACAAAATAGAGTTGTAGAAAGGAAAAATCGAACACTACAAGAAATGGCTAGAACCATGATAAATGAAACAAATGTTGCTAAGCACTTTTGGGCCGAAACTATAAACACATCATGTTGTATTCAAAATAGAATATCTATCAGACCTATTCTGAATAAGACTCCTTATGAACTGTGTAATGGAAGAAAATCAAATATTTCTTACTTTCATCCTTTTGGATGTGTATGCTTTATTTTAAATACTAAAGAAAATCTTAATAAGTTTGACTCCAAAGCTCAGAAATGTATTATGCTTGGATACTTTGAACGTTCTAAGGGATACAAAGTATACAATACAGAAACACGTATATTGGAGGAATCAATCCATATAATATTTTATGATAAGCTTGACCTTAAAAAGTCAAAGCAAATTAAAAATACTGCAGATGTGGAAGTAAGACTTGCAGGTTCAGAAGATGGTGCAGATACAAAAACCAAGAATGATGACTCACTAGAGGCAACTGAAAGCTCGAGAGAAGTATACTAGGCAGATTTTGGACAACACCAGCAACCCTACACCTTCTAATAACGCCCTAGTTCTGCGTCAGCTTCTCAGCTTTATAGATGAACTTAAGTCTGATCAGAAGGAAGTTAAAGAAATATTAAACAAGCAGGAAGAAATCAATTATAACATCCAGAATCTACTTGCCCAGCTTATTAAGTGTTACTTAGAACACGCTTCTTAAGTTTTTCTTGTTGTCTTTTCTACATGCTTATTCTTCAGTTCTGTATTTTCTCAACTTTTATAAATATATTTTGGTTTTAACTTTTTTTTATTATGACAAAAAGGGGGAGTAAGTGATATTTTTTGATATATATACCTATTCTCGTAACACTCTGCACTTATATTTTATTAACTAACAACAAACAAAGATTTTTTTAGAATAATGCAGGAAAAGCTCTCTAGAAAAAGAAATTATCAAACTCAGGGGTAGTTCGTCTACAATCATAAAAGTTTTGTCATCATCAAAAAGGGGGAGATTGTTAGAGCAAGAAAGCTTTTGAACAATTATGTGTTTTGATGATAACAAAAATAAATGAAATATTATATATGTGCCCGAGTTTTACAACATGCAGAAATGAAGAACCAAAAATAGAGAAACACATTTCAAAGAACACCGCTAATACTTATTGAGAGTTTCTGATTAAAGTCTTCTGCCTGGATAACTTTACAAGTTAAAGCGAGGTCAAAATAAACCAAAAGTATGTTGGACACTCCATCATGAGCATAAGCAAAAATCGTTGTTTTCAAGATAAACACAATGATCCAAAACCAATATTGAGATAAACCTATCTTTTGTGCCTTCACGCATTAATCATTGCAATCCTTTTTAGAGATCTTCTTTGGAAACATGTATTTACATTACAAAATAGATCTAACAACACTATTACTCAAGGGCTATAAAAAGGATCAATCAACAGTATGAAAAACACTCAACACCCTCTGTTTCACTCTAAGAACCATATCTTGAAATAGAAAAAGTTGATTAGCTATAAAGAGATTGTACTGTTCAAACAGTGTCATTAGTGTATTGATTTAAAAATACTATTCATTTGCTTAGTAGAAGCATTCTTACAAACACAAAAGTTGTACCCCACTTGAATTGAGAAAAACTTCCTCAAGTGACTTTCTAGTCAGAATACTTGAGAGGGGTAAGAGGTCTTTCTAGACTCTTAGAGGTTTGTTGTAATCTTTTGAGATTATTAGATTAAGTCCTTTTTGAAGGCAAAATCACCTTGGTGGATAGACAAGATGTAACCTTAGTTTTAAGGTGAACTTGCATAAAAATAATTGCGTTAATAATTTTTTTATTCTTTCTAAATTAATCTTCTGTGTGTTAGTTAGAAAAACAATTTTTATTTTTCATAAAAAACCCAATTCAAACCCCCCTTTCTTGTGTTTTCTCTACCTTCAAAGGACACCTGTTGAGGGGAGAGAGCTTCAGTTTCCAGACCCGGAAAGGATGCATCTGACCCTGATTGGGGAGCCGTCCCCGCTTTAGTTGGGGAGGATTTTGCATTCTTCGCCTTCTCCTCCTTGGAAAGGTACGTCATCTCTATGCGCTTCTGATTGGGGTTCATCTTATCTATAAAAAGGAAAACAAAGGTTAGAAAATAGGTCGACGAAACGGGCATACAAATAAAATAAATGAATAACTACCCAAGTACGCTTTGGGATTCCTGCAAGTAAGGTGTTCCTTATTATTTATCAAACAAGCCTCATAGACATACTCTCCATCATCATTCACAAGCGGCTTTCCCCCATTTCCCATACGCTGGACACGGGGGCCCTCCGACGAAGGAAGACGGACTCTCATGGCTGGCTAAATCTCCTTCACTGAGCTGCTCCTTATTCTATATGTAATAGTCAGGACCTTGATTGTAGTGTCTCTTCGACTAGTGGAAGCAAAAATTAGGCGACAACCTATACATCTTCTCCCCCTTTTCATTTAGCATAAGAGACCCATCCTCGACATGCACAGGAACCATCCAAAAAACGTTGAAGAGTGCCCAATCCGACATAGGCTGCACGAGCATATACTTATCCTAAAAAAAGTGAACAGGCTCCAGATAAGCCTTAAACAACTTCCCATTCTGCTGCTTCAAGGAGACCCATCCCCATCGGGTACTAGTCGGGGTGGTGAATGCACTCCTCTAGAGGTGAAAATAGTAGAAGAACAAAGAGAGGGTAGCTCTCACCTTCAAGTTCTCGCGAACAATCTCAAATGCATGCAGAAAAGAAATTGCATTAGGGTGCAGTTAGGAGGGAGCTAGGCATAGATGCCGGAAGATGGCCACCTGCAGGTCCAGGCAAAAACCCATCTCCCTAAAGAGAATTTTGTACGTAGGGATCCGACGAGAGTTTTACCTCGAGCAAATCCTATATTCTTAACCAGGGATATATATGGCCCACTCCTCCTCGATCTAATCTCCTTCATCAACATCCTCAACCTCCACCTTCGAGTCCACTATCATGAAGATGTTGTTCGGGTACTCGATGAAGTGAGATGCATGTTCCTAAGGACTAGGTGCAACTCAAGCTCGGGGGTCCTCTTGATTAGCGGTTGCATCTTGTACGAAGGGAACATCTTGACCCACCTCGGCGGCCAAAACCGCTTGCTCTCCATCAACTTCCGCCAGCTGCTCAAGAATAACTTAAACATTCCCCGACGCACTCCCCTCAGTGGAAGAATACTCCGAGGAATTTTGGCCGGAGCTACTAGACTCGTCTCGAAAGTCTTATTCTACATTTTTCATTGTACCTAAAAAGCATCAAAACCACCCCTCCACTGCTAATCAAGTGAAAGCGCGCAAAGGAATGAGGACCATGTCTCCGACCAGAGCCCCCACTCAACGACAAGGATTAACCCAGATAGCAAGTTAAAAATTCTTTGACCAACATCTCCCCAAAAACGGGCAGATACTCCCCATAAAAAGAACGTACACGAACGCTAGTCAGAAACAACGCGAGGAGCCGAGAAAAGTTGCTTAACTTCGGCAAAAAATTTATACTGATCATCTGTCACATCCATAGCCCTAAAAACTAATGGAAAGCTCACGGGGGAGTGCAACACTAAAAAATAGCGAAACTATCATCAACCACTAACAAACCCAGCCAGAACTTTCTGCCCTAAGTCCTAACCACTTGCTTTTTTAGAAAAGCAGAGAAAGTCTAGCCTATAAACATATACCAAATGGAGGAGATCAAAGGATTAACCGATTAAGGCAGAGAAATTGAAAGGCTACGACGATGGAAACTTCTCCTAGTTCTGTAGAAAAAAGCATCGGACAGGAGCGAGCTTCATTGAGCAGAATGGAAGAAAGCGAAAAGTGTGAATGAAGTTGTTTCTCCCCTTTTTATAGAGCGCACATCGGCACGTGAGCGAGCATGCACCTATGGGAACCTAAGGGTCTTCATCATTACACCCTGGTCCCTAGGCCTGACATCATTATTGCGCACGGTTCGAGGTTCACATGGCAGAAACTCTTCAAATTCCATTATTTTAAATTTCAACAAACTCTCACTCTCCCCGCGATACGAACATAACAAGCAACGATCTATCTCCTCGGAAGAATAGTCCCCGAATAAATCCCCAAGCACAAGCCATTTCCTCTCTGCCCAGACGCAATGACTTGGGGGTCTACTATTTTGGACTGGCCCAATGGCCAAATGGGCCTTATCCATGTATACTCCATGTACAGCCCAAGTGACGTCGTCCAATCACACTCTAGCTCGGCGTCGGGCAAAAGTGGTTGAATTCCCCCAAAGGCATCCACGTCATAACGATCCCGAAACAGACTTCTGTCACCTTCGACAGCTTCATCCTATCTGCTCGACACAAGTCAAGCAGGCAACTAAGATTCATCTCAAACGCTTCTGCCCATTAACCCATTTTGTCCAACATAACGACTACTTACGGGAAAGACTGCCCGTTTTGACCTAGTCCTAGCAGTTACTTATTTTTGCTGACTAGAATATCTAGATCCAAAAATAGGAACCAATAGCTATGTGCCGGTGGAAAACTATATAAACCATCACACTTGTGAGGGCTATGTATCCACTTTTCACTCTAAAAACTCTAATACATCATTGTACCTCTTTGTGTTCTTTCTTCCTTTAGCATCGGAGTGCCTTGCAGGTACACCCCCTGATGATACTTCCTTTAGCATCGTAGCCTTTCAATTTCTCTGCCTTAATCGGTTAATCCTTTGATCTCCTCCGTTTGGTATATGTTTATAGGCTAGACTTTCTCTGCTTTTCTAAAAAAGCAAGTGGTTAGGACTTAGGGCAGAAAGTTCTGGCTGGGTTTGTTAGTGGTTGATGATAGTTTCGCTATTTTTTAGTGTTGCACTCCCCCGTGAGCTTTCCATTAGTTTTTAGGGCTATGGATGTGACAGATGATCAGTATAAATTTTTTGCCGAAGTTAAGCAACTTTTCTCGGCTCCTCGCGTTGTTTCTGACTAGCGTTCGTGTACGTTCTTTTTATGGGGAGTATCTGCCCGTTTTTGGGGAGATGTTGGTCAAAGAATTTTTAACTTGCTATCTGGGTTAATCCTTGTCGTTGAGTGGGGGCTCTGGTCGGAGACATGGTCCTCATTCCTTTGCGCGCTTTCACTTGATTAGCAGTGGAGGGGTGGTTTTGATGCTTTTTAGGTACAATGAAAAATGTAGAATAAGACTTTCGAGATGAGTCCAGTAGCTCCGGCCAAAATTCCTCGGAGTATTCTTCCACTGAGGGGAGTGCGTCGGGGAATGTTTAAGTTATTCTTGAGCAGCTGGCGGAAGTTGATGGAGAGCAAGCGGTTTTGGCCGCCGAGGTGGGTCAAGATGTGCCCTTCGTACAAGATGCAACCGCTAATCAAGAGGACCCCCGAGCTTGAGTTGCACCTAGTCCTTAGGAACATGCATCTCACTTCATCGAGTACCCGAACAACATCTTCATGATAGTGGACTCGAAGGTGGAGGTTGAGGATGTTGATGAAGGAGATTAGATCGAGGAGGAGTGGGCCATATATATCCCTGGTTAAGAATATAGGATTTGCTCGAGGTAAAACTCTCGTCGGATCCCTACGTACAAAATTCTCTTTAGGGAGATGGGTTTTGCCGACTGCGGTGGCCATCTTAAGCATCTATGCCTAGCTCCTCCTAACTGCACCCTAATGCAATTTCTTTTCTGCATGCATTTGAGATTGTTCGCGAGAACTTGAAGGTGAGAGCTACCCTCTCTTTGTTCTTCTACTATTTTCACCTCTAGAGGAGTGCATTCACCACCCGACTAGTACCCGATGGGATGGGTCTCCTTGAAGCAGAATGGGAAGTTGTTTAAGGCTTATCTGGAGCCTGTTCACTTTTTTTAGGATAAGTATATGCTCGTGCAGCCTATGTCGGATTGGGCACTCTTCAACGTTTTTTGGATGGTTCCTGTGCATGTCGAGGATGGGTCTCTTATGCTAAATGAAAAGGGGGAGAAGATGTATAGGTTGTCGCCTAATTTTTGCTTCCACTAGTCGAAGAGACACTACAATCAAGGTCCTGACTATTACATATAGAATAAGGAGCAGCTCAGTGAAGGAGATTTAGCCAGCCATGAGAGTCCGTCTTCCTTCGGAGGCCCCGTGTCAGCGTATGGAAATGGGGAAAGCCGTGAATGATGATGGAGAGTATGTCTATGAGGCTTGTTTGATAAATAATAAGGAACACCTTACTTGCAGGAATCCCAAAGCGTACTTGGGTAGTTATTCATTTATTTTATTTGTATGCCCGTTTCGTCGACCTATTTTCTAACCTTTGTTTTCCTTTTTATAGATAAGATGAACCCCAATCAGAAGCGCATAGAGATGACGTACCTTTCCAAGGAGGAGAAGGCGAAGAATGCAAAATCCTCCCCAACTAAAGCGGGGACGGCTCCCCAATCAGGGTCAGATGCATCCTTTCCGGGTCTGGAAACTGAAGCTCTCTCCCCTCAACAGGTGTCCTTTGAAGGTAGAGAAAACACAAGAAAGGGGGGTTTGAATTGGGTTTTTTATGAAAAATAAAAATTGTTTTTCTAACTAACACCCAGAAGATTAATTTAGAAAGAATAAAAAAATTATTAACACAATTATTTTTATGCAAGTTCACCTTAAAACTAAGGTTACATCTTGTCTATCCACCAAGGTGATTTTGCCTTCAAAAAGGACTTAATCTAATAATCTCAAAAGATTACAACAAACCTCTAAGAGTCTAGAAAGACCACTTACCCCTCTCAAGTATTCTGACTAGAAAGTCACTTGAGGAAGTTTTTCTCAATTCAAGTGGGGTACAACTTTTGTGTTTGTAAGAATGCTTCTACTAAGCAAATGAATAGTATTTTTAAATCAATACACACTGAGAATCTCTTTATAGCTAATCAACTTTTTCTATTTCAAGATATGGTTCTTAGAGTGAACAGAGGGTGTTGAGTGATCTGTTGATTGATCCTTTTTATAGCCCTTGAGTAATAGTGTTGTTAGATCTATTTTGTAATGTAAATACATGTTTCCAAAGAAGATCTCTAAAAAGGATTGCAATGATTAATGCGTGAAGGCACAAAAGATAGGTTTATCTCAATATTGGTTTTGGATCATTGTGTTTATCTTGAAAACAACGATTTTTGCTTATGCTCATGATGGAGTGTCCAACATACTTTTGGTTTATTTTGACCTCGCTTTAACTTGTAAAGTTATCCAGGCAGAAGACTTTAATCAGAAACTCTCAATAAGTATTAGCGGTGTTCTTTGAAATGTGTTTCTCTATTTTTGGTTCTTCATTTCTGCATGTTGTAAAACTCGGGCACATATATAATATTTCATTTATTTTTGTTATCATCAAAACACATAATTGTTCAAAAGCTTTCTTGCTCTAACAATCTCCCCCTTTTTGATGATGACAAAACTTTTATGATTGTAGACGAACTACCCCTGAGTTTGATAATTTCTTTTTCTGGAGAGCTTTTCCTGCATTATTCTAAAAAAATCTTTGTTTGTTGTTAGTTAATAAAATATAAGTGCAGAGTGTTACGAGAATAGGTATATATATCAAAAAATATCACTTACTCCCCCTTTTTGTCATAATAAAAAAAAGTTAAAACCAAAATATATTTATAAAAGTTGAGAAAATACAGAACTGAAGAATAAGCATGTAGAAAAGACAACAAGAAAAACTTAAGAAGCGTGTTCTAAGTAACACTTAATAAGCTGGGCAAGTAGATTCTGGATGTTATAATTGATTTCTTCCTGCTTGTTTAATCGTTCTTTAACTTCCTTCTGATCAGACTTAAGTTCATCTATAAAGCTGAGAAGCTGACGCAGAACTAGGGCGTTATTAGAAGGTGTAGGGTTGCTGGTGTTGTCCAAAATCTGCCTAGTATACTTCTCTCGAGCTTTCAGTTGCCTCTAGTGAGTCATCATTCTTGGTTTTATATCTGCACCATCTTCTGAACCTGCAAGTCTTACTTCCACATCTGCAGTATTTTTAATTTGCTTTGACTTTTTAAGGTCAAGCTTATCATAAAATATTATATGGATTGATTCCTCCAATATACGTGTTTCTGTATTGTATACTTTGTATCCCTTAGAACGTTCAAAGTATCCAAGCATAATACATTTCTGAGCTTTGGAGTCAAACTTATTAAGATTTTCTTTAGTATTTAAAATAAAGCATACACATCCAAAAGGATGAAAGTAAGAAATATTTGATTTTCTTCCATTACACAGTTCATAAGGAGTCTTATTCAGAATAGGTCTGATAGATATTCTATTTTGAATACAACATGATGTGTTTATAGTTTCGGCCCAAAAGTGCTTAGCAACATTTGTTTCATTTATCATGGTTCTAGCCATTTCTTGTAGTGTTCGATTTTTCCTTTCTACAACTCTATTTTGTTGAGGAGTTCTAGGATAAGAGAAATCATGAGAAATGCCATGTGTGTCAAATAAGTTTTCAAAGTCTTTATTTTCAAATTCTCCACCATGATGGCTTCTTACTTTAATAATTTTACAGTTAAACTCATTTTGTACTTTTGCACAGAAGCTAGAGAACCCAGAATGAGACTCATTCTTGTGCCTTAGGAAATTAACCCATGTTCAGGGACTATAGTCATTTGCAATGACAAGTCCATATTTCTTGCCATTGACGGGTGCAGTTTTAATTGGTCCAAATAGGTCAATGTGCAGAAGCTCTAAAGGTTTGGAGGTTGAAACAATATTTTTTATTTTAGAACATGTTTTGGAAAACTTTCCTTTCTAACATGCTTCACAAAGAGCATTTGATGTAAACTTGATTTTGGTAAACCTCGACTAACTCAAGTTTGTTGGTGGGAGATTTTTCTCGGCTAACGTGACCTAAGCGTTTGTGCCATACCCATCTTTTCATTTACAAACATAATACATTTAACATTTTGATTTTTAACTCATAGAGTTTAATTTTATAAATGTTGTTTTCCTTTTACTAGAGAATGTGAACCATCGATTGACTAACAACTTTACATGTTTTTGATTAAAGATAATGTCATAACCGTTATCACTTAATTGACTTATAGATAACAGATTTTGCATTAGTCCTTCAACATACAAAACATTTGAAATAGAGGGAAGAGACTCGTTACCAATAGTTCCTGAGCCCGTAATTTTCCCTTTCTAGTTTCCTCCAAAACCAACAAAGCCAACATCTTTATGTTCTAGATCTTGGAACATATACTTTTTTCCATCATGTGACGCAAGCATCCCGAATCCAGAATCCAGGAACCATGATTGGTGTTTGGTTGTTGTGTAGCATATCTACAACATCAATAATCTTATCTTTTGGTACCCAGATGCGTTTGGGTCCTTTAATATTATTTTTGTCATAGTTCTTAATAAACCTTGGTTTTCGAGCATTATTGAATTTCTGTGTTTGTGCTTTAGTATGATGATATGTGAAAGGAGGTATTAGTTTGGTTATATTTGAAGGATCTTGGTTATCATCAGAAGTGTATCCAATTCCTCTTTTTTCCATTTTAACCAATACCATAAATTAAAGAGGCCATTTTAATTCTATCTATGTTGTTTTTCAAAAAGTTTGGAATGCATCATCATATTTACTTATAGTAGTCTCTAGAGAGGAAGTTTATGGGATTATATTTTCTTCAAGACTTGGAACCTTATTAGTAAGTAAGCTAATTTCTTCCTTTAGTTTTAAGTTGTCTTATTTATAGATAGAGTTTTCTTTTTCTAAGTTACTGTATTCTATGATGCTAGTTTCATGAACTTTTTGAAGGTTTTTTAGTTTGTTTTGAAGTTTTTGACATTTTCTTAGTGTTTCAGACAAACAAGATTCTAGTTCAAAACGAGAGAAGTCAGAGAATACCTCTAGTCAGACTCTGTTTCTGATGATAGTTCTCCAAAAGTGATGGCCATAAGTGCCAGATTTGCATGTTCATCTTCTGACTTGGAATCTGATGAGTCGGAATCATCCCACGTTGCCATAAGACCTTTCCTTTTTCTTTTGAATGAACTCTTTTTGAAAAACTCTCTTTTGGAGTTTTCTTTGTTTAATTTTGGACAGGTGTTTCTGTAGTGGCTCATTGCATTCAAAGCATGTTACTTTTTTGCTGCTTTTGTTTCTGGAGAATGAATTTGGACGATCATCAAACTTTCTTAATCTTCTAGAGTTATTTTTTCTCTTTCTTTATATTTGTTTGATTCTTCTGGATATTAGGGAGAGTTCACTTTCATCATCAGAATCCTCATCATTTGATTCTTCTGTAAATTATTCTTCAACTTGATATGCTTTGTTCTTAGATGATTTTGTTCTTTCTAATCTAGACTTGAGCACAATTGTTTTTCCTTCCCTCTGAGGCTCATGTTCCTCTAGCTCGATTTTATGGCTTATGAGGAAACTGGTTAATTATTCAAGACTGATATTGTTCAGATCTTTAGTTAGTTTCAGTGATGTGACCATAGGTCTACATTTCTTTGGAAGACTTATGACAATTTTCTTATCGTGATATGCAGTTGTGTATCCCTTGTTTAGAACCTTTGATCTTGCTACAAGAGTTTGAAATTTGGAAAACATGGTTTCTATGTTTTCATCATCTTTCATCTTGAAAGCTTTATACTTCTGGATTAATTCCAAATCCTTTGTCTCTTTTACTTTTAAATTTCCTTCGTGCGTCATTTTGAGAGAATCAAAGATATCCTTTTTTGTTTCTCTGTTTGTGATCTTTTCATACTCATTATATGAAATGGCATTAAGTAGAATGGTTCTGGATTTGTGGTATTTCTTAAGTATTTGCTTCTGATCATCTTTCATTTCACTTCTGGGAATGAGTTTTCCTTCTGCTATTGTTGGTGGTGTGTACCCATCTATGACAAGATCCCAAAGATCAACATAATAGGCTAGGAAGAAACTTTCTAGCCTACCTTTCCAAGAATCAAATTTTTCGCCATAAAAAATAGGTGGTTTTGCATTATAACTATCCTTCTCACTTGTAGTAGTTGTTGCCATAAAGAAAAATTATCTACTTCCCTAAATCTCTCTACACGGTTAAGTGTTTGATTTGAAAATCAATAACAGAGTCTAAGCTCTGATACCAATTAAAGGTAGAGAAAACATAAGAAAGGGGATTTGAATTGGGTTTTTATGAAAAATAAAAATTGTTTTTCTAACTAGCACACAAAAGATTAATTTAGAAAGAATAAAAAAATTATTAACACAATTATTTTTATACAAGTTCACCTTAAAACTAAGGTTACGTCTTGTTCACCCTCCAAAGTGATTTTACCTTTAAAAAGGACTTAATCCAATAATCTCAAAAGATTACAACAAACCTCTAAAAGTCTAGAAAGACCTCTTAGCCCTCTCAAGTATTCTAACTAGAAAGTCACTTGAGGAATTTTTTCTCAATTCAAGTGGTGTACGACTTTTGTGTTTGTAATCATGCTTCTACTAAGCAGATGAACACTATTTTTAAATCAACACACTAATGACACTGTTTGAACAGTACAACCTCTTTATAGCTAATCAACTTTTTCTATTTGAAGATATGATGCTTAGAGTTGAAACGGAAGGTGTTGAGTGTTTTTCATACTATTGATTGACCCTTTTATAGCCCTTGAGTAATGGTGTTGTTAGATATAGCTTTTAATGTAGATACACGTTTCCAAAGCAGATCTCTAAAAAGGATTGCAATGATTAATGCATGGAGGCGCAGAAGATAGCTTTATCTCGATATTGATTTTGAATTATTGTGTTTGTCTTGAAACCCAACAACAACTTTTATTATTTTCAAAACTATCATATCTTTTATCCCGATTTATCAAAATAACCGAGGGGTTATTAGTTTTTTTTATAAATAAAAGTCATTACGTTTTTTACACAGAACATTAATAAAATAATTTGTTGACAAACTACAGTGTTTATCTAGAATATTACACTTTTTACACAGAAAAAAAATTAATTGTCCATGTAAATAATTTGTTGGATCTTCAACTCTTTGATATTATGGGGAAAATCAAATGCATGAGAAACTCTTTTCTCCTAACCAAAAAATGGGTATTCTCTATGACATTTTCTTGCATTTGTTTTTTATATGAAAAAAAAAAGATTAGACAAAAAAGGGTTAGATAAAAAAAAGGGTTAGACAAAAAAAAAGTTAAATAAATAAATAGTTTTCTGCTCGAATAAATAGTTAAGAATACAAACGTTAATCCCAAATAATTTCCCTCTCTTTCAATCCATCGTAGCAAACTATTCATAAAAAACACTCTTGCAAACCTTAAATTCTTCATGATATTGGATATTCTGGGAAAGATCAAATGATGGGTGCATAACATATTATTAAACTTTTATTTCACAATATTTTCTAACGGTTTCCATCGAAAATCAATTTAATTACATATCTGATTATTTTATTCCCTAATTTGTAATTTTTATAATAATTGATATTTATAGAAAAGTAAAACATATCCTTAATATTTTGATCAATGCTCTTAATCACTTTTTAGTAAATAATTTTTTTTATAATATTTTAAAATGTTGTAATTCCCTTATCCAATTAGTTTAATCTGAAAATCCAAGGAAGTAGATAGAATGTTTCACAACCCAGAAATGAACAACAAAGAAAAGTACACAAAGCCATGAAAGGAAACTATAACAGAATTATTCAATGCATGTTCTCAACACTTCATTCACACCAACTCAACCCAAAACCTCTCTCTTTTCTCTTCAATTTAGTTATCCATTTTTCCATTTTCAAAGCTTTTTCACTTCAACAAACACTAGCATTGATTCTTGTGTAATGAGGTTGAAAGCTTTGTTCTTTTTGTTGTTTTCAGATACCCTTTAGCCTAAAGCTTTCACCTTTGTGTTGACTTTAGATAACCCTTTATAGTTTTATTTTCTTCAATAATGGCTTCTACTCCAACTCCACCACCAAACTACTCTTCAGTCCCGGTTGAAAATCATAATCATAAGCATAATAACAAACATCAAAATAGCCATAAGCGCCACAGAAATGATTGGTCTTCCTCCTCTGGGAAGTACTCCAACTCAAGGTCTGCTGCACCTATAGCTGCTGCTGCTACTGATATAGCTACTCTTGGTGGTGGCAATGGTGGTGGCAGAGGTGTGTATTTGTCTGCGCCGGGATCGTTATTGGATGACAGGGGATCAAAGCTGGCGCCGGAGTTTTCCGGCAGGAAGTCCACCAGGTATGCTGCAAAGAAGCATTCTGGATTGCCAAGGGCTGCACTTAATACACTGCCTCACAGCGAAGCTGCCAATGAGGTTCTTACTTATCTATACAATGCTGGTAACATTGTTTCTAATATTGATAATATTTTGATTTCGAATGAACATAGGCTTTGGGAGGTTGAGGATTATATTTATATGCTTAAAGATTTTGGTTATACTGGTCAGTTATTGTTAGCTGAGAAGTGTTATGAATTTATTATGTGTAAGCCGAATGGGAGGGTTGCGAAAGGCAAGTTAACGAGTGCTATGATTGGCACTCTTGGTAGGTTAGGGGAGATTAATCGTGCTATAGAATTGTTTGAAGAATCTAGGACTGAAGGTTATGGAATGACTGTGTATACGTTTTCGGCTATGATTAGCGCGTATGGCCGAAACGGGCGCTTCCCTGATGCTGTAGAATTGTTCATGTCTATGCGTGGCTTGGGCCTCGTGCCCAACTTGGTTACGTACAATTCGATAATAGATGCGGGGGCGAAAGGGGAGGTGAGTTTTGATGTGGTTGTTAAGTATTATGATGAAATGCTAGCTGCTGGCGTAAGGCCGGATCGTCTTACTTATAATTCACTTCTTTCTGTTTGCGCGTCAAAGGGCATGTGGGAAATGGCTCAAAAGTTATTGGCTGAAATGGACGGTAGGCGTATTGTCCGCGATGTGTTTACTTATAACACGTACTTGGACACGCTATGTAAGGGCGGAAAGATTGATTTGGCGAGAAGGGTATTCGAAGAGATGTCTTTCAAGTGCGTTTGGCCAACTATTGTGACGTATAGTACACTGATGGATGGCTATGCCAAGGCTAACCTCTTGGAAGATGCCATTCATCTATATGACGAAATGAAGCTTCGATCTGTTTGTCTTGACAGAGTGTGCTATAACACAGTGGTTGGAGTGTATGCGAAGCTTGACAGGTTTGATGAAGCTGTCAATATATGCAGAGAGATGGACCGATGTGGAATTAAAACGGACGTGGTAACATACAATGCTCTCTTGGCCGGGTATGGCAGGCATGGCATGTACGCTGAAGTTAAAAGACTGTTTGAAGAGATGAAGTCTCGGAACATATATCCCAACACACTAACATACTCTACAATGATCGATGTGTACACTAAAGCTGAAATGTTTCAGGAAGCCATGAGTGTTTATGTAGAGTTCAAGATGGCAAGATTGGAGGTTGATGTTGTCTTTTATACTGCAATCGTTGATGCACTATGCAAAAACGGTTTAGTGGAGTCTTCGATTATGTTGCTTATTGCAATGATTGAAAAGGGTATCAAGCCGAATGTGGTTACCTTCAACTCCATTATCTATGCATGTCAACAATCGCCACCTTTGGAGTATGGAGTTCATGGTTCTACGCAAGCCATTGAATATCCAAATGAAGAATCATCTGCTATGCTTATTGATGGTGCTTTTCAGACTAAGCCGGGGGAAGACAGGATCTTGAACATGTTTCAGCAGCTTGCTTCTGAAAAAGCTGGTCATATAAGGAAACTTAGGAGGGGACGACAAGACCTACACTGCATATTTTGGCTCTTCCAGAAAATGCATGAGCTGCACATTAAGCCTAATGTTGTCACATTTTCAGCCATTTTGAATGCCTGCAGGTAAATACTTTGCAATTTATTCTTTCTGTTATCTCAAATTATATATAACCAATCTGAAACCATATAATTTGATCGATTGTGATGCAGCCGCTGCAATTCATATGATGATGCTGCAAAGCTGTTAGACACGCTGCGCTTGTTTGATAGTCAGGTGTATGGTGTAACTCATGGACTGTTGATGGGTTATAGGGAGCAAGTATGGTTTAGTGCTCAGACTCTATTCAATGAACTCATGCGTATGGATTCTTCAACTGCGTCCGCGTTTTATAATGCCCTCACAGATATGCTGTGGCACTTTGGCCAGGTAAAGTTCTGCCACTAAAATTTTGCTAGTTTTGTAAGAAAATTGGTCTTTTTATTCTCATGATAATAAAATTGATTTTGACATCAGAGGCGTGGGGCTCAAATGGTTGTAATCGAAGGGAAGAACCGAAATGTGTGGAAAGGCGAATGGTCGTTTTCTTGCTTGGATCTGCATCTGATGTCTTGTGGTGCTGGCTCTGCTATGGTTCATGATTGGTTGCTCAATATGCATAGGACTTTATTTCAAGGCTCTGAGCTGCCGAAGATTGTGAAGTACGGATCTTTTTCACCTACCATTTTTACTGTTTGCATTCGATTAGATTAACGAGACGATTAATGTGTTGAATGTTGATCATAATTTTGATATTATTTTGCAGCATTTTAACTGGATGGGGAAAACACAGCAAAGTGATGGGAGATGGAACTTTGAAAAGAGCTATTGAAGCACTTCTTAACGGAATGGGATCGCCTTTTAGATTCGCTGAGCGTAATATGGGAAGACTTACATCTCCTGGAGACGCGGTCGCTACTTGGCTGAGACGACCCGGCATTATCAATATGCTCGCTTTGTACGATGTCCTAAATCATTCTCAACCTGCTGGTCCACCACACGGTTATCCAGCTCTTGGCTATTAGATTGATAGAAGCTATGCAGCACCAGTGTCCGTTACGATTCAGCTGAGAACCTTCACCACAAATGACGGGTCTATGGCGAAAATCATGGTGCAGCTGGCGATTGACAGTTAGTTTAAGATTTTGCAGTAGTAAGTTATAAAATAAAGACGGTAATGACATTTCAGGCTCTTCGGCGAAAGAAGCATCAATTTTGGAAGGCAGATTGATGAAAGTTGATGAATACTTGAACTGTTGATGTTCTGTTATTGAGTTTGTTTTCTTTCAAAATAAATTGTTATGGCCATTGTGGCTGGTTTTTGATTCCTCCATGATACTTTTTTTGGTGTAATATTGCATCTGTTTGTAAAGTGGACATCAACAATATATTTCACAAACTTCTATCATTTCTTCTCGCCTTATAAACTCAATATAGGTAAAACTATTACAAATGAATTTAATTTACTATAGAATAAAGCATGTCTAACAAAATTTACCACTGGCCAGTATAATTTCAATGCATTCTCAGGATCCATTTTACTGTTTTTGCCTATAAAAATTTGCTTCCATACTTTCCTATTTTGAATCATCTTTGCCGTATGTATTTATGAAAGGTTGATTTTCTATGTCTTACTAAAAAGTAGAGCTATTTTCTATCGAAAATGGATGAATATTCTCTCTTCAGTGGCAAGTTGTTCCTTGCTTTAAATCAATAATAGTTTGATGACAATGATTTTTGACTTTTTTTTTTATGATAACATAAGACAACAATCTTATTAAATAACCTAATTTTAAAATTTTAAAAAATTCTAAAATTCTAAAATTTTAAAATTCTAAAATTTTTTGTCAACACTTGTTGAACTCCGTTTGACCTTAGGCAATTTTCTTAGAATTTTATTATGATGAAAAATACTATTTATGTATTTCGTCAATAAAATCTAATTAAATAACCTAATTTCAATTTATGTTTTATCCATTAAATAAATTACGTTTGATTCCTTTTTTATTTTGCTGATTTTTTAATTTTATTTGGAGTCATAAATTTTCTCAACATCAATGAAAGTTGGGTGTTGATAGGACTCTTGACCAAATCCACCAAGAGAGTTGATTGATTTTGACGAAGTTAGACCGAATAAATTCATTTGATGCAAAATAAATTTGGAACTTATTTCTTCTTCTCCATCTTATTTTTCTTTCGCCCCGATTAAAAAAAAGTTATCAATTGGTGGCATGAGCTTTAATATTCAAACATAAGCCCCAAAAGATGACTTGAGCTTTGATCTTGGTTCAACACCTATGGCGTTTGTCGTGTGGTCGCGTTGATTTCTAATCAAACTTCTGGAAAGTTTCCACTAACCTTGTCCGTTTGAAATTCTCAATCATCTTTGATCAAGTGATGTGATAATTCAAAAACTGGTGATATACTTGACAAAAAGAAATTGAAATTTGTCGTGTTGTCGCATTGATTCTATCAAGCTTCCGACAAGTCTTCAGGCACAAGGTTCAAGATGGTCACCTTGTTGATGACTAATTACTAATAATTTGATGATATAATTGACAAGTTTCAAGATGGTCATCTTGCTAACCTTTATTAATTGCTTTTTACTTTCCGCTCTTTACTTTCCGCTTTTATTTTTATGCTCTTTATTTTTACGCACTTTATTTTTAGCATTTACATTTCATGCCATTTTTTTCTTTGCTCACTTGAGCATTTATTTTCTATGTCATTTTTCCTTTGCTCACTTGAGCATTTTATTTTCTTGTCATTTTTCCTTTGCTCACTTGAGCATTTTATTTTCTTGTTATTTTGAATTTGATCACTTGAGCTTTATTTTTCCTTAAACATAATTTTTTTTAATTGGACTTGGTTACTATCCTTGTGCTCAGAGTTTGACTTTTGGACTTAGGATTAGGACCCTTACCTCAGCTTGGAGATATTTGTGCCCTTGGTGTTATTATGTCTTGTCCGGCTATTATCTTTGTATGCAGGTTATTCCGTTATACTCGATTAAGAGTGGATTTCCTCCAAATACAACCGTTACTCTGTTCGTTTCTTTTCTTGAGACGTGAATTCATCCGAGACATTGACTTATCTGAAACTTGGTTTTTTTGTTTGGTTATTGGCTGTTTATGTGGTAATCCAAAGGATGAGATATGGTATTGACTCTTGATGTCAATTACTAGTCTTCCTATCCGGTTAGATCTTTCTTTACCCTTACCTTTTACTTTATGCACTTAGGTTAGCCTCTTCAACTCCTCCCCATTATTTAATTTTCAAAATCTTCCCTCTTTTTCAAAGGATTCTTGTTTTCAAAACTCGAACCGCTTTCATAAAAAACTTGGACTTTGGTCCATGCATTTTTCAAAATTCTTTTTCTTAATAAACTTTTCAATCCATTTAATAAAACTTTGACTATTTTGATAAGACTAATAAAACACCTAACCTCATTCAAATTTTATGAGCTCTTTGTAGCTTTTCTAACAAACATTTTCTTAAAATCGACCAACACACAACTTTAATTTTCTTTACCTGAAATACTAGGTTTTGATTTCAACATTGCACATTGTTGGTATGTAAGCCTGAAACTCATTGGAAGAAAGGGATAAATTGAAGATATTTAGGTTTGGTTTTTTTCCCTTTGTTCATTTCTTTCACATGAGATTTCTGAAGTTTGATTTGAAGGTACTGTTGAATTTTTTGGATTTGTTTAAAGGATGTTTAAAACCCTCGCAATTTCAAGCGTATTCAGATTTTTGCCAAACTGTCTTCTATGTGGCGTGTCATGCCAGCTTCTATTAATGAAAGTTGGCGCAAGGACCAAAATTATGGATGGTAAACTTTATCATGTAATATTTGTATGACTTGAATAGTCTTTTGGTCCTCGTAAGTTAACATGCTTTTTTATTTTTGTCCTTGTATATTTTTTTAAATGATCCCTCAATGTTAAAATCCTTTTGATTTTAATCTTTAAAGTAAAAATTTGCAAGAAACCTGCAAATTTTTATGTGAATTTTAACTTTAGGACTGAATCCAAATGAAATTTTAATTTTAGAGATTAAAAACAAATGAAATTCAATATTTTAAAGATTTTTTGAAACCAAATAAAAAATAAAAACATACCAACTTACAGGATTCAAAAGACTATTTACGCCAATTTGTATTTATATGATTTAAAAATAAATAAATTTCCAATATTTAAATATATTATTTAAATATCCAATAAATTGTACAAACATTATTTTATTGATAAATTTAATCTTTCACATAAATAATAGTATATTTTGTCCTTTATAATTATTACAAAACTTTGATAAATTAGTTTTGTTTTAAAAACTTTGATAATTTAACATTTTTAATGAATAAGTTAAATATAATATATTTAAACTATTTTTTATTTTCATTTATTTTCATAATTAAAAAAGGATTTTGTTTTGACTAGCTCTATGTCTAAATATATGACTAATGACCATCTTTCATAAAATAACCGAAATTAACAATCTTTATAATAGTTTTAAATTTATATATAACTTTATAATTAAAGACAAAAGGTATTATTAATATAAAGTTTAATTTAGTAATGCATATATATGTGTTCGATTCCTCTTACATTTTCCCAACAGTTTCAAACTTTTTTTCTTTACCATTTTCAAATTTCTATTGATAATACTGTGTTTGTTAATATCATCATGAAGCTAGAAAGCATTATCCTACTTGTGGTTGCTTTGATTGCTCTTTTCAACCTCAGCAGCATATCTGGTACATTTTACTCCCTCTCGTCCTTATTATTATTACTATTTATAAAAAAATTTAATTTATTTTTTTCTAATAATGTTGTACATGTAGGTGAAGTACCCAATATCAAATATTGCCGTAAAGTTCTTACAGGATTGAGTGGTGGTTGTCTAGATGCTAAACGTGATTGCTATACTGAATTCAATACAAGGTTTCCAGGTGCTCAGTCTCGTCGTTGCAGATGTGACACTACTGGTAATACACACACATGCACAGGTTGTATAGTTTGTGGACTAATGGAACATGAGAAAAATGAGCTTTTTGTAAGCAAAGATGATGATCTTTATTGCGCATAATTAAGAAAATTTATTTGATAATAATATCCTCACATCTTAGTGTATGAGGTTTTATATTTTGGATGTCAGATCTTACATTTTTTTTTTTTTAAGTACATTTTAAAATTTGATTTTAGATTGAATAATGTCAAACTCTTAGCTGATTTAAGAAGCGCAAAATAAATCTTTTAAACAAAATGTATCAAAAAAATACAGTTACCACTAATAAAATATTTAATTACTACTATTATATCATATTATATGTTAATTCTTTTATATATATATATATATATATATATATATTATAAAAACCAAGTTGTAAAGAAAAGAGTAAATGCCAAAATTGATGGAAAAAAAAAGTAGAAAAGCCAAAGAGTAAAGAGATTAAAAAACAAGTGCGTTTCGCCGCTGCCTAAACTTGAAGACTAAGTGCGTTTCGCCGCTGCCTAAACAAGTTTTTTAATTCAAATATAATAATAATAATAACAAAATAAAATTATAGTATTATACTAATTATAATCATGATAAAATTGTTTATATTTATTTATATTTTGTGAGATATTTGGTCGAACTCTATTGTGTCGAAGGATGCTAGAATTGTTAGCATCGAATTGGGACTGATTGTTATGTCCAATTGGTTAAGTTAACTTGTACCCTAAGTTAGTTTGTAATGGATATTTGTGATAAAAGCCCATTAGTTTACTATGTTAGGTTTATTATAAATAGCATACTAGTCTCTCATCATTGTATACTGCAAATCCTAATTTAGGGTGAGAGGGTTATTTGTTATTCTTATATACTTGTAATCTTGTTTTGAAGATAAAGGAAAGAATAACCGTTAATAACCAATCCTTGTGTTCATCGTGTTCTTCATTCTTTTCCCTACCTTGAGCAACAAACTTATATATATTTGTTTAAAGGCATCCAATTCACAACAAATTGGTGCGGTGAGCGTGGAGAAGATGCCTTCGACAAAGTATGAGATTGAAAAGTTCACCAGAGTGAACGATTTCGGTCTGTGGCGCTTGAAGATGAAAGCCCTATTGGTTCAGCAGGGTTGTTTGGAAGCGTTGAAGGGAGAGTCAGCCATGAATGAAGCGTTAACGCGAGAAGGCATGATAGAGAAGGCCCACAACGCAATTTTGTTGAGCCTTGGTGATAAGGTTCTTCGACGTATCAAAGGAGACGGCGGTAGGGTTATGGGTGAAACTTGAAAGCTTGTACATGACTAAATCGTTGGTGAATCGACACTCAAGCAAGCTTTGTATTCATTCAAGATGATTGAAGACAAAGTGTTGGTAAGATTGGATATGTTCAACAAGTCGATTCTTGATCTTGAAAATATTGATGTGAAGATCGATGATGAAGATCAAGCTGTTGTCTGCGCGCTGCCCGGATCACATGCCCACTTCAAAGAAACTCTTGTATGGAAGGAGTCTCGACCTTTGAAGAGGTTCAATCACCTTGTATTCAAGGACTTGAATGAACGAAAGGAGCATAAACCTTCGACGGTTGGTGAAGGTTTGGCGTTAAGGAAAATTCTTGCGAAAGGATAATAAGTTCGACAAGAAGAAAGGTAAAAGTCGCCAAGTTTTACGGTGGTGAAGCATCCGTATTCGATGCTATCATTGTAGAAGGAGGGTCACACAAGAAAAGTGTGCCCCGAACGCTGAAAGATCATGGAGGAAAGGATAATGGCAATGCAGCTATTGTTCAAGATGATTTGAATCATCCGATGTTCTTGTGGTTTCGAGCAAAGAACTCGTCGAAGGAATGGATTATGGATTCGGGTGCACTTGGCACATGACTCCAAACAAAGACTTGTTCGAGGAATTATGTGATCAAGATGGTGTATCCGTATTGGAAACAACAAAGCTTGCAAGATGCGGTGGGATCTGTGAGATTCAAACTCCATGATGAGTCAATAAGGTTATTGACTGAAGTCAGGTATGTACCTGATTTGAAGAGAAATTTGATTTCTCTTGGTGAATTCGACAAGAAAGGATATGTTTTTCAAGGAGAGAAAAGTATCCTAAGAGTCATGAAGGGGTCGAAGGAAGTCTTGAGAGGCGTGAAGAAACAAGGCTTGTATACCCTTGTGGCTGAAGTTGTAAGTGGTTCGACAAATGTTGCATCCACGAAACCTTTGTCGAAGATAGAAATCTGGCACATGAGATTAGGCCATGTCAGTGAAAGGGGTCAGTCGAATTGGGGAAACAAAATTTGCTTGGTGGAGACAAAGTCGAAAAGTCAAGTTTTGTGAACCCTGTACTTGAAAATCTTGTAGAGTGAAGTTCAACAAAGGCAAACAAAGAACACATGATTCCCTTGATTACATCCATGCCGATCTTTGGGGCCTGCAAGGTGTCCATCACATTCAGGAGCAAGGTATTTTCTATCCATAGTAGATGACTATTCCAAAGTTATGGGTATTCATTCGAAGACTAAGGATGAAACTTTTGAGAATTTCAAAGGTTGGAAGACTCGTCGAAAACCAAACCGCGAAAGGTCAAGAGGTTGAGAAAGACAATGGTCTTGAATTTTGCAATGAGGCATTCGATAGTTTTGTGCGCCCGGTATTGCAAGGCACGAATCATCGCAGCACTCCACAACAAAATGGTTTGGCCGAAAGGTTTAATCGAACCATCTTGGAGAGAGTTAGATGCATGTTGACTAGTGTTGGCTTAAAGAAGGTGTTTTGAGGTTTTCGACAAAGAACATATCTGATAAACAGATGTCCTTCGACTGCGTTAGATATGAAGACACCTGAAGAAGTTTGGTCGGGACATCTACCAAATCTCGACAAACTGAGAGTATTTGGCTGCGTAGCCTATGCTCACATTAGGTAAGACAAGGTCGAACCTAGAGCTCTTAAATGCATGTTCCTGGGACACCCTGAGGGAGTCAAAGCTTATAGGCTATGGTGCCTAGAGTCAGGTCACAGAAGGATTATCACCAGTCGAGATATTGTTTTCAATGAAGCTGAAATGGCTTTCAAGAAAACAGATGATGTTGGTCGAAGTGCAGAAGTATCTGACGAAGAGTTGGAACAAGTAGAGATTCCTGTTGAGGTGGAGCATGTTGATGCTGAATTGCATATCCCAGATAAAGTTGAAGAAGCAGATGATGTTGATGAAGTTGAGGAAAATGTTGATGACTATCTATTGGCAAGAGATAGGACATGAAGAGTCATCAAACCACCTCAAAGGTTTGGGTATGCAGATCTTATAGCTTATGCCTTAATCTCTGCAAGTGAGGTTCTATAGGAAGAACCAAGAGACTATAAGGAAGTTATGAGGAGTCAAAATAAAACTGAATGGCTGAAGGACATGGATAATGAGATGAAGTCTCTTCATGATAACAACACTTGGGAATTGATCAAGAAACCTGCTAGAGCCGTTAGTCACCGTAAATGGATTTTCAAAGTTAAGGAAGGAATCAAGGAGTGGCGCCGAAAGATACAAGGCAAGGTTGGTTGCAAGGGGTTTCACTCAGAAAGAAGGTATAGATTTCAATGATGTGTTTTCTCCTGTTGTGAAGCATAGGTCCACTCGAATGTTGCTTGCCATGGTGGCACAGTTCGATCTTGAACTGGAACAGATGAATGTGAAGAATGCGTTCTTGTATGGTGATCTAGATGAAACAATCCTGATGAGGCAACCTGAAGGGTATGTCGAAAAGGGAAAGGAAGATTATGTGTGCAAGTTGAATAGATCTTTATATGGGCTGAAACAATCTCCTCGACAGTGGAATAGGAGATTCGACAAATTCATGACACACATAAGTTTCAGAAGTCGTTCGACCATCGTGTTTACTTGATTTCGTCCGGTAATTCATTTGTTATTTTATTGCTTTATGTTGATGATATTCTCATAGCAAGTAACAATGTCGAAGAGGTAATGAGGGAAGGCGAACTCAATAAGGAGTTCGAAATGAAGGATCTAGGAGCAGCTTCAGATTCTTGGAATTGACATTCAAGAGATAGAAAGCATCAAAATTATGCTTATCTCAAGAGGCATATTTACGAAAGGTTCTCGAAAAGTTTGGTATGTCGATTCAAGCCTGTTGTGACTCCAACAAACCCTCAATTCAAGTTGAGTATTGATCAATGTCCCAGTACTGAGGTCGAAAGAACTTATATGAATAGCATCCTATATGCTAATGTAGTAGGTTCTTTGATGTATGCTATGGTTTGTACTAGACCCGACATAGCATATGCAGTAAGTCTTGTAAGCAGGTACATGGCGAATCCTGAAAAGGCTCACTGGCAAGCATTGAAGTGGATTCTAAGGTACATAAATGGGTCTCTAAACAGAGTCTTAATTTATGGTGGAGCCTTTGGTGAAGATAGTAAAGCAGCAATCGAAGGATATGTCGACTCTGATTATGCAGGTTGTATGGATTCCAGAAAATCTATTTCTGGATATGTTTTCACTATGTTTGGTACAACTAGTTGAAAGCAACACTTGAAGGTTGTTGCATTATCAACCACTGAAGCGAAATATATTGCTTTAACTGAAGTTGTGAAAGAAGCATTGTGGCTTGAAGGTTTTGCTAAGGAGCTGAAAATTCAAGGGGAAGTTATCACTGTTAAATGTGATAGTCAAAGTGCAATACACCTGTCGAAGAATTCAGCCTATCATGAGCGAACCAAGCACATTGATGTGAGGTTGCATTTCGTCAGAGGGGTAATCGAGCGTGAGAAGTCCAAATCAAGGTTTCGACAGATCATAATGTCACGATATGATCACCAAGACATTGCCTAGTTGCAAGTTTTTCCACCGTATTGATAAAGTGCATGAAGAAAACTAATTCGTTATTTGATAATAGAGTTTGTTCCAAGGTGGAAATTTGTGAGATATTGGGTCGAACTCTATTGTGTCGAAGGATGCTAGAATTGTTAGCATCGAATTGGGCCTGTTTGTTATGTCCAATTGGTTAAGTTAGCTTGTACCCTAAGTTAGCTTGTAATGAGTATTTGTGATAAAAGCCCATTAGTTTAGTATGTTAGGTTTATTATTAATAGCATACTAGTCTCTCATCATTGTATACTGCAAATCCTAATTTAGGGTGAGAGGGTTATTTGTTATTCTTGTATACTTGTAATCTTGTTTTGAAGATAAAGGAAAGAATAACCGTTAATAACCAATCCTTGTGTTCATCGTGTTCTTCATTCTTTTCCCTACCTTGAGCAACAAGCTTATATATATTTGTTTCAAGGCATCCAATTCATAACATATTTGAAATAAATAAATAAATACTACTTATGCACCAATTGTTTGCACCTATTTAGCCTAATTAATAATTACCAGAACTACCTACTCAGTCCATTCTCAATATCAATATGGAAATTAAAATATATAAGTGTAAATATCTGAGGATGGTGCTCAGCGCGCCCTCGCCGATGAGCGCGATCGTCTGTGTTTTGTTTTATAACTTTATTTTTTTTCATTTTTTAGGTTATGGTTTTGAGGTGAATTTTGATCCTCATTTTCATCAACCTTTATTTTTGGTAGATTAGCTTAGAAAACAACATTAGGGCTTGCCCATGTATGATTGGAGGTAGATTGCTCTTCGATAGACGTTGATAAACCAGTGTAAATGAGTGGTTTATCTCTTCTCTTCTCTTTGTATTTCTCTATTTGTTCGTTATGTATGTATATATACTCTTACTCATGTATATTTGTCGTTCTTGGCGTTTGTAATACGGTGAACTGACTTTGAGATTTTTGTATCGCAAATGTGCGGATAGCAAGAGTCGCCACCGAATTTTCTTTTATCCAATTAAGGGAAGGTGAAAAGAACAGGAAAAGACCTTCGTTAGATTCTGAGTAAGGGAGAAGGTTATGAAAAGGGAAGGTATTAGCACCCATTTCCATCCGTAGTTATCTACGGGCTCTTAGTTGCTCTTAGATCACTTAAAATTTGTGCTTTCTTTGCGTTTGACAAAAATGTTTTGAAAAGGCATTTCGCTTTGACTTTGTAATGATTCATGTAGAAATGTATACAAAGTGTTCGGAAATGTTTCGTTTTGAAAAAAGAGTTTGAACTTTGACAAAAGTGTGAGGTGTGAAAAGTATTTTGATAGAGAAAGCAACTAAAAGTCTTATTACCTACTCAGAATGGTCGTTTTCGTGTTATTTTACGTTCCTTTAGAATAGCGCTATCCATACCATTAGTTGGTAGGTAACTCCATTCGTTGGAAGTAAGCGGGACATTCGAAGGGACATCGGATGGTCATAGAAAGCAACTTGTAGGAAGTATCCTAGCACATTCAAGGGACTATCATCATTTTTCGTAGGCGACAATCGAGGGTCAAGATCATGTATTCGTAAGCGACATCGTGGGTCTATGATCTTTGTATCGAAGGGACTATGATCATTTGTTTGAAGGCAACGGTGCTAGAATACCTCTACGTTCGAGGGACATGACCATTTGAATCAAAGGCAACGAGAGAATTACCCTAAGGGTGCATGTGAAAGAGAGTGTGTCAATTTCTGTATTTTATCTTGGCATTATGAGTGATCTATGTCCAATTTTAATCTTGCCATACACGTCTAATTACTAACAGTTTATAAGATGCGGAAAGTAAATTGCGGAAATATAAAGTGCGGAAAGATAAATCCTACGCTATTACATGGCTTTGAGGCAGATACATAATTGAAAGTACGGAAAATAAAAGTCCTAATTAAACTATTACATCCCATAGGCAGTTACATAATTTGAAAAGAAAAGCAATAAAAATTGTCCGAAACGGTATAACTCGTGAATGATGCAAAATCTAAAACGGAAGAAAATTGCATAAGAGGAAAATGTTAGTAAAAATAAGTATTTTTGAATGAGAAAAAGTTTTTATGCTAATGATGACATTAATGTGATAAAATAATTTTTTTGGGATTTTTTAGAGTTAATTTGATAATTTAAAAACAATTAAAAGACATTTAATCAATTAATTAGCAATTAAATTAAATATGCATGCAAAAATAATATTTTTAATTTTAAAAATTAAATAAGTATTTTTCTGATGATTATGCAAAAAATAAATATTTTTGGTATTTTTTAAATGCATGATAAAAATATTAGAAGATAAATTAAATTGAATGAAAAATATTAAAAGAAAATAAGAAAATATGAAAAAGTGTTAGTTTTGTAAAAGGGAAAAAGAATTGGTCTTGCCAGGGATTGAACCTGTGACCTTGGAGAGAATCTTCCACAGCCAGCGCCTTAACCACTACGCCACAGTGCACTTCGTGTCATGGAAACCGAAATCAATTGTTTATAAGTGATAACGTGTCATGGATGTATTTCAAACACAGTCAGCAAGCCGGGCCCACTCACTTATGAATGAACGAATCAGATCGCTCCAAAGTGCCACACCTTCAGTCAGCCGGTCTTCGCCTGAGTCACCGCTGGAGCTAGGGCTCCGGTCATCTTCTCCGGCTAGCCCGATCTTCAATCCTGCAAAATACGTAGAATCAAAGCAAAAGAAAGACCTATTTCACCTAATTCGATGGCTGCGAGTTCAATGGTGCCATTAGTTTCAATTAAAAACGCCTGTAGCCTTCAGTTCGAAGCTTCTCAGTTCCTAAACCCTAAACATGGCAACACGTGATTCTGACGTTCAAGCTTTCAAACGATTGCCCAGATCCATCCCTTAGCATCTCATGAACTCATTAAAACGGTTAGAATCGATTAAAATAAGCAGATAATAAAAATGCAATTTCAAGAAAAGTTTGAATATGTATGAATGTATGTAGCTCGATCCAGCGCTTAATGAACAATGATGCATACTCACTCTAAATTACCTCAGGAACACATTTGGATGGTTGAGAGAGGCTGAAAGTGGCTGCAAAGTAAAACTCGAATTTCACAACTTTGAGAAAATTTTTGGCAAAATAAGGGTTGTGTATGGGGCTAGGGTTTCGTCCCTTGTCTTGTGCAGTTTGCTTGTTATTTATAGAGTGAAATATGAGAGCAAAGAGAGTGAAAAAAGATTGGATATTGAATGCAAAAATTTTCTCTTTCAAATCAAATTTCTTGAAAATTTGATTTTCCTTCAATGTGAGAGGCTAGCACGAATTTGGTATGTTTCATGGGCTATCTTGGACCTCAAGCTTGATAAAAATCCACTCCTTTTAAAAATATATCTTATTTTCATATTTTATATAATTTAAATTTGAATTAAATGATTTTAAATTCAAAAATAAATCAATAAAATAAAATATGGTCATGGAAAGGCATCAATAAGTCACAAATAATATTATGATCAAGTTTGGATCATAAAATTATAGGCCCATTTGGAAAAAATTGTATTTTGACAAATATCTCCTTTTGTGCAATTGTTCAAAAATGCCCAACTTCTGAATGGTGTATTTTGCTCAATTTTCCACATTTTTGAATGTTCTTGGACTTTTTAGAAAGCTCTAAGTGTCCTCTAAACAACCTCTTTGATTTCATCTCAATTGGAGTTTCTATGCTCAATAAATCTTCAAAACAAAAAGTTGACTTTTTGTTGACTTTGAAAAGGACCTGTAATGTTTTGATCCATACCTTCCAAATGAAGCAGTTTTTGAACATTCTTGTGAGACATGAAGTTGTAGAGAATTGAATTTCCTTCAAAACAAGAGGTGGTGGAAAACTTTCTGAGAAAGTATGAAGAAGTTATGCTCAGTCAAAGTTTGGTTGACTTTTCACTAAAAAACCCTAATTTGGAAAGTTTGACTTTTGAGCAAATCTTGAGTTTTCTTGATGAATCATGATAAACCCTTAATCAAATGATGAATGTAACTTCAAAATGAGGATGTTGACCAAAAATCATGAAGTTTGACTGTATGTTGACCACAGTTGACTTTTTGTCCAATACAACTGATTTTCAACCATCTGAGCAATTGTCTGAGGAAACTTGACTTGTGAGGCTTGAAACTTGACATGGAGAGTCTTTGAAGCATATGAGGAGGCATGATGACCATTGGAGATGTTGGAAGTCCATTTTGATATGAGAATTGCCAAACCCTAGTTTGAGTTGATTGTCTAGGAGAGAGTTTGTCTGACCAACTCTTGAGGAATCCTTGAGTATGGATGTATGCTTTCTTTTGAACTAAATCTCTTCAAAGATGTATTATTTTAGCTCAATATTTATGTAGTCAAAATTTTTAGTTAACAACTTGTAAACACCATTTTTCTTCTAGGATGTTGAGTGCAGAACCTAATGATGTCACACGCCTTTTTTTCGGAGTTAGAACCTATTTAACAAAAACTATACAATAGACACGTCTTATTAGAATACAAAATTATTCTCTAAAAAAACATGTAAAATTATCATCAAAATTTAAGTTCAGATACATGACCAAATCTTATTCTTACAAATTTATTATTGAAACAATAAATTTCTAATATTTTAAATATATTATTTAAATATCCAGTACAATCATTATTTTATTGATAACTATAATCTTTTAAGTAAACAATAATATATTTTCCATTATAATTATACCAAACTTTGATAACTTAGTTTTTTAAAAAAACATTAATAATTTAATATTTTTAATGAATAAGTTAAATATAATATATTTAAACTATTTTTTATATTAAATTTCTTTTTCATAATTAAAAAAGGATTTTGTTTTGACTACCTCTATGTTTAAATATATGGTCATCTGCATAAAACCACCGAAATTAACAATCTTTAAAATAGTTTTAAATTTATATATACCTTTATAAATAAAGGCAAAGGGTATTATTAATATCAAGTTTACAATATATATATATATATATATATATATATATATATATATATATATATATATATATATATATATATATATATATATATATATATATATATATATATATATATATATATATATATATATATATATATATATATATATATATATATATATATATATATATATATATATATATATATATATATATATATATATATATATATATATATATATATATATATCATCATGAAGCTATTCTTACATTTCCCAACACTTTCAAACTATTTTATTTAACATTTTCAAAGTTCTATTTGATATTACTGAGTGTGTTAATATCATCATGAAGCTAGGAAGGATTCTTCTACTTGTGGTTGCTTTGTTTGTTCTCTTCAACCTTAGATATGGATATGGTACATCATCATCTTTTTATTATTATTATTATTATTATTATTATTATTATTATTATTATTAATGACTTCATTAAATTATATTATAATTGATTGATAATATACAAAATAAAAGAGTAAAATAGATCAGGTTAATAAAGTAATAGAAAACAAACGGACAATAAATTGAGCCACTGTTTTTTCTGCAGACAATAAACTGAGCCACTGTTTTTTCTTAATCACAATATTAATTTTTTAAATATTATACTAAAGATACAATATTACTATTCATAAATTTTTGAATTCTCTTTGGAAGTTTTTATTAAATTTTTTCTTATAATGTTGTATATGTAGGTGAAGAACCCAATGTCAAATATTGCCCAAGAATTCTCAAAGGATTGAGTGGTGATTGTCTACATGCTCAACGTGACTGCAATGAAGAATTCGATACAAGGTTTCCAGGAGCTCAGTCTCGTCGTTGTAGATGTGATACTACTGGAAATACACATACATGTTCATGTTGTATAGTTTGTGGATTGATGGAACATGAGAATCAATTTCCTTTTATAAGCCAAGATGATTTTCTCCCCCAATGCTAAAAGTTTAGGGAGTTAAATAAATAATAACCCTCACATCTGAATTTATGAGGTTTTATATGTTGGGTCTCATATCTTAGATTTTATTTTTTCAGTCCATTTTGAAAATTTTAATTTGATTGAATAATGACAAACTTTGAAGTGATTTATGAAGCACTAAATAAACCATTTTCAAAAATTTTGGAAAATGGAGATATTAGTATAAACGACTGCTTTACATACAACTCCGTTAATTCATTAATCAATTGTAATTTGTTTTTAACAAAATCATTTAATCTAGTCAATATCAAAGTGGGAATCAAATTTATAATTAATGATACTTAGTTATTTGATTAATTAAATAAAAATGAGACTATTACTTTCCATAAGATCAATATTCTCATACTTATTTTTCTAAAGTTGAATAATAAATATGACCCACAATTGTTGACCCTTCGTATACACACTATTCACAATCAGACAATTAACCCATTTTCCTTTAGTTAAACAACATTCAAGATATAGTAACTTAGTTTGACTAATCAATTTCAGTCTACGAAATTGTGGCAGTCAATGAACATGTTAATTTATATTTAAAAATTGTCTTCTCTATATTCATTTAGAAAAAACTTATGAAATTTTTTTGGTATTATTTGCTAGCTTGATTCGACTTTTGTGAGAGATATCTAGAATTCCCTTGGTTAGGCAGTCTGAAGATTTTAGAATAGCTTTTGATCAATTGTGCATATAGTTGTTTTAAGGTTTAATTATTTTTAATTAATTTCATTTTCGAGACAATTTTTTTCATATATATAAACGAAGATTCTCCTTATTTTATTTAATACCCAAATTCTAATTAGAAAACTTTATATTCATCTTCAAATCTTAGTCTTTTTTTTCTTTCTTTTCACGAAGATTATTTTCAGTGTGTCAAAAGAGTGAAAAGTTCTTGTGAGAGATTTGATATACACCGGTTGTGTCTGTTGGTGCACAAGAATAAAAAATGATTGGAATAATGGGAGAATAATGAGAATGACGGCTACAAAAGGTATGAAAGAAATAAAGATTGTTGTTAATATGTTATAAATGACATCTTCTAATATTCTATTTAATCAAGGATAAAATTACCACATAGACCCTAATAAAGCGAACTTAATAACTAAGCAAACAGTACAAATTAGGAAATACTAAAGTACCCCTAAAACTAAACTTAACAGTTACGCTAAAGAACCCAGAAGTTAAACCTACTTCTGGACACAACATCTAAAGCTTCTGCTTCTGACTAACAACAACTTCTACCTAATCGACCTCAGAAGCTCTACTACTTCTGAACAACAACATCTTCTGAATAACAACATCAGAGCATCAGAACTTCTAATTAACAACAACTTTTGAATATTGAATTACTCTTCAATACCATCCCTTAATTCATATTCAGCTAGCCAAAATCTACAACACCAATTTCATCCCTCAAACGGATAAGGTGTTCAGTCTTGACATCCTTCATCAGATCATCTACAAGTTTCTTCTGGTTGCTACAGTGTGCAACTTCACATACTCCATTTAGAAATGTAGATTTCTCCTTGAAAACCCATCTGACGCTGATGGTTTTCTTCTCCTTTGGAAGCTCAGTTAACTTCCAAGTCTCGTTTCCTTCGAAAGCCTCAAGTTCTTCTTTCATGGTCTTCAACCACACTTTCTTCTTGAGAACTTCTTCAATATTCATCGGTTCAAAATCTCCTTCTGATTTTGGAACCATATCTCATTCTGGTCTTTCTTCGAAAGTTTGACTACCACCAGAAATTCCACCTTTGTTAACTTGTGGACCTTGTCCAGAACCATCACCTTCAAAAGTTGGATCGCCTACAGAAGCCCTGCCTTAAGAAGTTCCACCTTTAGAATCATGGCCACCATTAGAGGCTGGACTACCTTTAGAAGCTACTCCTTTAGAAGTTCCACCTTCATAGTCATGATTACCACTAGAAATTTGATCACCTCCAGAAGCTTTTCCTCTAGAACCTACGTCTTCAGAGTTTTCCCATCCAGAAGCATGACCACCACCGGATTCTTGGTCATCATCAAAATCTAGATCATAATTAGATTCACCATCTGACTCATCTTTAGAGTCTACAAAAGATTCTTTATCTTCTGACTCTAACTCTTCTTCATAACTTTTAAGTCCTGATTCATCTTCAGAAGTAGATTCTAACTCATCTTCTGATTCTTCTTCAAACTCAGAATCACCTTTGATTCTGACTTGTCTTCAGCTTCAGGGTCATCTTCTAACTCTAACTCTTCTTCTGAAACCTCATATTCTGACTTATCTTTAGAATCTTCAATGTCATTTTCTGACTCTGACTCATAAAGAAACACTCCTTCAGAATCAGAATATTCAGAGTCATCTTCATCCCCTTCAGAATCAGAAAATGACAACTTCACAGGTTCCTCGTCAGATTCATAAGCCATCAGTAGCACAGGTTCATCACCTGAATCACCTCTGGCTATTTTCGCTTCTTCTTTGTTTGACCAACAATCTCTAGAAAAGTGGCCAAACTTCTTACAACAGTAACATTGAACCATTCTTTTGTCATACTTCTCCTTTCCCTTCTGATGTTTCTCATCAGAATAGAAGACTTCTGACTTCTGCGACCTACCATGTTTTTTTAGCTTCTAGTCCTTATTGACAAAAGTAGCCTTCAGAGCCTGCACAACTTCCCTCTCAGAAGTTCTTTCAATCAGACGCAACTCATGCGCTTTTAGACTACTTTGCAGCTCTTATATTCTCATGGTTTCCAGATCTTTAGAATGTTCTATTTCTACAACAATGTAATCAAATTGAGTAGTAAGAGACCTCAATACCTTCTATATCATTACTTGTTCAGAAAGATTTTCTCCACAAGCCTTCATCTCATTAGTGATTAGAATCACTCTAGAGATATACTCTGAAACCTTCTCACTGTTCTTCACGTTGAGATTCTCATATTGCTTTCTCAGGGACTGAAGCTTCACCTTCTTCACTGATACGTCACCACCGCAACATTTGACTAGTGTGTCCCACGCCTCCTTTGACGTCGTCGAATCTGCAATCTTCTCAAACACGTTCACATCCACACACTGATGGATGAAGAACAACGCCTTCTGATCTTTCTTCCTCTTATTTCTCTGCGCCTTTCTCTTCTTCTATTGCATCTGCTGAAACTGGAATATACCCATCACTAACAAGCTCCAAAACATCTTGAGCCCCAAATAACACGCACATCTGAATCATCCATCTGTTCCAGTTCTTACCATTAAAAACTGGAAGTTTGGTACTCATATTTTCGTTTTCGTTCATCTTCTATCTTGTACAGTACACTCAAATCTTCACTCACACAGTGTTTCCCAAACCACAAAATCAGAAAATGTGATTTTGTTACAATTTTGTTCAAAGATTCAACGTGAACCCAGAAACAAAATCAATCACACAACACTCACGTTTCACTCGTGTTTCCATGTGTTTCTAACCGGAGCTCTATATACCAATTTGTTGGTGCACAAAAATCAAAGATGATTTGAATAATGGGAGAATAATGAGAATGACGGCTACAAAAGGTATGGAAGAAATAAGGATTTTTCATATATATAACATCTTCTACTAGTCTATTTATACAAGGATAAAATTGTCACATAAGCCCTAATAAAGTGAACTTAATAACTAAGCAAATAGTACAAACTAGGAAATTCTAAAGTACCCTTAAAACTAAACTTAACAACTACGCTAAAGAACCCAGAAGTTAAACATACTTCTGGATACAACCTTTGAAGCTTCTGCTTCTGAGTAACAACAACTTCTAGCTAATTAACCTCATAAGCTCTACTACTTCTGAACAACAACATCTTTTGAATAACAAGATCAGAGCATCAGAACTTCTGATTAACAACAACTTCTGAATATTGAATTACTCTTCAATAGTTCCTTATTACCATTATTCATTTGTGAAATTTTCTTTGAACTGTAACTTGTATAAAACTTAGATGTTGCAAGCTAAATTTATTAAAAAACTTGTACTACTACAAAAAGTATATACAACAATGCCTACGTTACCACAATTCTTTGAATGATCGTGGTGATATTTCTAAGCTCATATGTCAATAGTTTTTGTATTTCTTAATTAATTTTTTTTATCATATTACCACGGTTGTTTAGAACAATCGTGGTGATATCTTTAATCTTTTATGGGTTCAAATCTCAGCGCTTGTAAATTTCTTAATTTTTCATATTTTAGTTGCGTCTTTCGTATTTTAGTTGCGTCTTTCATTTTTAGTCTTTTTTGGGTAAAAAGTAAAAGTGATATCACAAAATTTTCAACCAACTCTATCGTTCTTAGCTTACGTAGCGTCAAGGCGGAATACGAAAACAACTTCATCATTCTTGGCTTAACAAATGCTGAGGAGGAAGACAAAGATTTTAACAATTTTTTTTACTTATTCATCACGTTTCCAATATCACCGCCCGACGAAGCTAGTCTTCCTCGCCCAGCAAGCTGCTGGCGAGCCAAAGTCAGGAGCTATTGGATTTTCTCAATGTTGCACCACTCCTGCACCACCCGACAAAGCTTCTAGTGCTCATAGCACCCTATCATCGCCACCTCACCGCCCGACGGTGGACACCAGAAAAGAAACTTTTGTTGCTTTCTATGCACAACTTGGAATGACTTCTATTTTTTCCTTATTCCATTATTGATCAACAATGCACTTGGAACTTTTATTCCTCTTGCTCCAATAATGCAAAAAATACCTACACAATATATAAAAAACTAATCAAATGGTACAATATGTACACAAAACACAATAAAACATATTTACTACAAAAAGCGGGGTTATTCAACGATTATTCACAAACAAGAACGGATAAGTACGCTAGAAAACATATATACAAAATAAGTATATTTCGGAACTTATCACTGAGCAAGTAGTTTTTAAGTATAAATAGAACAATTGTGTAAGGTAGGATTGAACTTAGATAGGCGCATGAGGTTCTTGGTCATGATAGAATGAACCCTGAGATCTTAGAGAAAGTTAAAAAGTGCGCTGAATCTCTTATCCATTGGTAGGAGCTGCATGATCAGATGTGGAGGCAGAAAATAAAAGTCAAATGGATGAGGATAGGTGATAGCAATTCTTCTTATGTCTAAACTTTCCTTAGATCTAAGCATATTGCAAACATCATAAGTGTGTTGCCTAAAGATGATGGAACAACTATCTAGAACTCTGATGATATAGCTCAAGAGGTAAGTGAGAATTACAGAAGTCTCATGGGGGCAAGAGAAACAAGCTTGAAGATGTTTGATATCAAAGCAACGAGGGAGGGTCCTCAACTGTCTATGGTGCAGAGAGAGAGAGAGAGAGAGTCTTAATACCCATATGACTGTTTTTGAAATTAAATAAGCTCTTAAAGACATAGGAGATCTTAAAATCCTTGACATTGAAGGCTATGGTGCCAATTTTTTCAAGTGCAGTTGGGAGGTCATTGAGAAAGATGTGATTGAAGTTATCAAAGAGTTTTTTTTGAAAATAATGTTCTATACAAAGCTTTTAATGAAACTGTTGTCATCCTGATTCCCAAACTCCTTGAAACCAAGACCATAAGGGACTATAGGCCTATAACTGGTTTTTCCATAATTTATAAGATTATATCCAAGATCCTCACCACTAGACATGACAAGGATTTAGGTAGAATCATCAACAAGACACATGATGTCTTTGTTCCTAGGCAAAAACTCATAATCATACCTTGTTGGCAATGGATTTAATGAAGGGGTATAACAAAAAGACGGGATCTCCTAGATGCATGATTCAGATAGATCTCCATAAATCCTATGACATGCTAGATCTTTAGGTGTTTATTGAGTCCACAGGAATGAAGATGAATTCTCGAAAAGCATAATTTATTTTGGTGGAGTTCCGAATAATATTAAGCTGGATATTCCGGAATTGAGCTCTTACCGTGAAGGCTCGCTTCCATTTAGGTATCTTGGGGTGCTTGTGACCAGAAAGAACCTTTTGTGATCCACTACATGCCTCTTGTGGACAAACTATTGTGCAGAATTACTCAATGGAGTGCCAGATTACTGTGTTATGCAGGTAGGTTTCAATTCATAAAAAATGTGTTGTATGCCATAACTTCCTACGGGATGCAATGCTTTTTGTTTCCTAAAATCGTGCTGCAGAAAATCAATGTTGTGTGTAGGACTTATCTTTGGATAGGTGGTAGTATCATCTATAGGAATAGATCTATAGTGTGGGAGAAAGTTTGAAAGCCAAAAACGAAAGGTGGTCTCAACATAATGGATATGGAGGTTTGGAATAAGATGTTCATGCTCAAGCTGTTATGGAATATATGTGTCAAGGTCGATAATCTGTGGTTGCGATGGATTCATGCTTACTATGTAAAAAATAAAGATGCGATTAATAGAAGTATGAAGCAGTCTGATTCTAGGATTTTTAAAGCAATTATGCAGTAGAGAGATGCTATAGGTGAAGTCCAAAATTTGTGGACTTATATGCTGCAGAATGAAAAATTCAATAGCAGAAAAATCTACCATGGATTTCTTCCCAAAATCCCTAATGTGAACTGGTGTAATCTGATTTTGCATAATAGAGCCAGGCCTAAATATAATATGACTCTGTGGATGATTTGCCATGGGAATTTGCAACTATATCAAAACTTCATCATTTTGGTATAGTCAAATACGATCAATGTTTGCTATGTCATAAAGTGGAAACTATTGCCCATTTGTTTTTTGGTTGCTTGAAGCTTAAGCGTATTTGGAGTGTTGTTCTTAATTGGCTTCTTATTACGCATGATCCAGAGAATGTGATGAGGAACTAAAACAGGTTATTGTGAATTATCGGGGGAAAGGTTTGAAGGCAGAGCTTTATGGAATTTCGCTTGCTGAAACCCTTCATGAAATCTGGTGGTTTCAAAATGATATTGTTTTTCAAATAGTAAGGATGATAGGAACATTAACGTAATTGTTTATAGAGGGTGGACTAGTCCTAATCTTAGACCACATATAACTATTTTGTTAATGCCTTATGTTTAATTTTACTATCATTGGGGACTGGATCCTAGCGATCGCCTTGTTTAATCCATTTTTTTTGAGTTAATTCCATTTTTTATTAAAAAAAACTTTATTTTATCAAATAAAAAATATCAACTTTAGTTGTAAATAAAAAAAATAATTTTATTATTTTAAATAAGTCGTTTATATCATTATAATACTGAAAGCATTTTATTAATTTTTCTGGTTGACTATAAATAAAATTTAAAAGTCTATTATTATTATTATTATTATTATTATTATTATTATTATTATTATTATTATTATTATTATTATTATTATTATAAAATTTGTTGTACTAATCGTTGATTTTATATCATAAATAAATTTTTATTAATATTTAACTGTCAATTACTTGGACAACATAATCTTTATTTTTAAATTATTATACATTTATATAATAATTTTTAGTTATTTTTTTATTTAATTTAACCCTTATTACTTAATATAAATTCAATGTTGTCATGATGATAACCCTAACCCGAACCTAATCTCTTTGTTGTCGTGTAATCTTGATAATAATTTTTGTCCAATCCTAATTTAATTTTCTTATTTTTTTTGGAAAAATTACCTCAAGGTCTATATTTCAAATTTAAATTTAAATAAAAAGTAAAATAACTAATTTAAATTATAAGTTAAATATTAAACTCAATATAGTTCAAGTAGTCATATTTTTATACTCATAATATTTAAAAAATAACTTACTTATTTTAATATATAAATAAAACCATTATAAATCTTCTAATAACCTAAAAAAGAATAATATAAAACACTATCTGTATTATTGTTTCACATTAAAAATTTAATAGTATATATGCAAACATAATTTAAATAGCCTACAAGATAATTTTATATACAAATAAAAAATTAAATATCAACTATTATAAAAATATATTTTGATTTCTAATATACTCGTGCGGTCAATCTAGTAAAATAAAACTGCACTCTCTTCAAAGTAAAGACTAAAATATAAAAACTTATATATTGGAATGTGATGTAATTATTGATTATAACATTACAATTTAGATTTTATTACATTTAAGTTGACCATCCACAAAAATGCTTGAAAGAAAAAGAGTCTTTCTATCCTTCACAATTGGACATTTGCAGCAACATGTGCAACGGTGCATATTGTTGGGAAGATCTTCACAAATACAGTCTTGAACCATGGCGCCTGCTCCAAATGCAGCATTCGCATCTAGACCGCAACTGCGAGAAGTGCTACATTTGCCTGGCAAGTCCAATTGGCGCGGACAAAATGATAGATTCACTTCTGTGCTTGCTACATAAACAATTAAATAAACATCAAAATTGATAAAATTGATAATATTCATTCATACATAAATATTTTTATGAGAGCATATACTCTCTCATGTTGAAATATTTATCTAGGAATGAAGGATAATAGTAATATATTTACCTGATCCGAGCGTGAGGCTGCAGAAGGTGGAAAACATACATACAAATACGAGAATGCTTCCTAGCTTCATGATGGTATTTTGCTAACAAAATATATTTTCAAATGACACTCTTAAAATGTTGAGCAATGTCAACAAAGAAGACAAATATATATAAACAAAATATACATGAACTACTATTTATTTTACAATTAAAGATAATGTTAAGTCATTATATTTTATAAATATCTTTTTATGGTCAAATAAAATTACGTTAAGTCATAAAGATAAATAAAAAAAAGAAAAAGAATTAATTTAAAGAGAGAAATTTTGAAGAAATTTTTTAATCTTATCTTAATTTTAATTTTAATCTTAGTAACAATGCTAAGTCACATGTCATCTTGATAACAATTCTAAGTACAAATCTTAATTGTATTTTTAATTATTTGTCCTTACAATAAAACAAATACTAACAATAATAATAATAATTTAATATTCAACAACAACTATTATAAATAATAATAATAAAAATAATAATAATAATAATAATTATTATAATTATAATAATATGATACTCAATTACTAATTAAATAATAATAATTCAATATCCAACTACCACCATTTTAAATAATAATATAATATTCAATAATTAAATAATAATAATTCAATATCCAACTACCACCATTTTAAATAATAATATAATATTCAATAAGCACTGTTAAAACTTCCAAATAAAAATTATTATGAAAAAAAACCCCAAAACCTATAAAATCTAGAAATCTAGCCTAAATTATACATTAACATGTATATTTTCTCGTTTAATTTTTCATATATATTGACATTTTTGTGAATATAATATAATATTTACATGCTTCTATTTAAATAATATATTAATTTTACTCAACTTTATCTTATCATATACTACGATATTAATTTGTAACATATTTTAATATTAAAAAATAAAAATATATTTTTTATAAACTTTTATACGTAATAATAATAATACTATAAAATATTAAAAAATTAATTTTTAAAATACTATTTATTAAAAATGAACAAAGTGTCCATTTAAAAAACTTCTTACAATAATAGGAAATGATTCTCTTTTAAGTATTTTATATTAATAGTTTTATATAATATTTTCTAGACTAATATTGAATAGCATATACTTAATTAACTTCACATATACTACATAATTTACATAAATAATATGATTTATAGAAATTATTACGCGATTAGAATAATAAAATATTTATTATTAATAATATATAAAATAGTGATGCTCAAAATTCATTAATAAGTTCACACTAATAGAACATATGGATAACGAATAGTAAGGACGGTGAAAAGTAAAAGAGAAAAGTAGATAAAATATAATAAAAATAATAATGTAAAAATGTTAAAAATTGAATAAATATAGAAATATATTCCTAAATATCTGATTTTTTTTTTTTTTAATTTTGTAACGGTTATTGTTTTAGTATGACCATTCACATGTTTATTGTGTTGATATAACTTTTACTTAATAAATTATTATTTTTATTATTTTCATTATTTTCATTGTTCTATCCATATCCATAACCATCATGTATATAAATATGTTATATAAAGGTGTATAATCAATTTTTACAAAATAAATCTTTGGTGGTGGTCTTCTATTTTATAATAATTTACGTTTCTTTTTACATGTATGCCTGCTCTTGGTTCGTGACACATCATAGTATTCTAATAAAATATTTAAATCTTTTTTTACTAATATTATTGCTATGTGGTTTAAAAATTTAATAGAATCCATATATTTATTTTAATATGAATCTCAAATAAATTTTGTTTAAAAAATTGTCAAATAAATATGTCATTTATAACAATTAACATTCTTTAAAATATTTTATTGCTTTCATGACTCTTGTTACCATTATATATTATAAACTCTTAAACTACTTTTTTCCATTTTACAAATTAGTAGTCACTTTGATTAATTAAAACTAAAAATCTAACTAAATAAGTTTAGTTAAAAATTAAGTTAAAAATTAAGATGAATATTTTATCATTTAAATTTTCATATAAATTTCACATTTTTATGAATATAATAAATTTATTACATGCTTCTATTTAAATAATATATTTACTTTACTCAAATTTATCATATCAAATAGTTATATATTATTTTAGAATATGTTTTAATATAAAAAATAAAACATTATTTTTTATAAATTTTATACATAATAATTATGATATAAATTGTAAAAATAAATAACTTTCATAATTCTATTTAATAAAAATGAGCAAAATTTCCAAATAAAAAGACTTCTTTAGGAAAAATAATTATCTTTAAATTATCTGAATTTTGTCCCTATAAATCTGAATTTTGATTTTTAGTCCCTATAAAAAAAACATCGAGCACGTAGTTTTAGTCTCTGTAGAGGGACTAAAATTGCACGCAAAAGTAATTTTATATGGATTAAAACTCAAAAAAAATTTATAGGAACTAAAAGTCATTTTTTGTTATTTTATAGGGATTAACATCATATTTAACCCTATTTTAAATCAAAATATTTGTATAATATTATCTAGACAAAAATTACACGATTAAATTAAATAAAAGAGTAAAGTAGCTAAAATATTATAACAATAACAATGTAAAAATATTTTATTTTTCAATAATTATAGAAATGTTTCAGTTAAATATTTGAACGTTTTTCTTTTTGTTTCAATTCTGTAACCGCCATTGTTTAGTTAGAATCATTCCCTCATTTGTTATATTATATAAATTATTATTAATAAATTATTATTTTTATTATTTATTATTGTTCTATCTATATCCATATTCACCATACATATAAATATGTGATAATAATTTATTATTATTTTCTACAAAATAAATCTTTGATGGTCATCTTCTATTTTTTTAGGGTTAAATATATTTTTGATCCTTCTAAATATTTCACACTTTATTTTTAGTCCCTCTAAAATTTTATTTCAAAGAACGGTCTTCCTAAAAATTTAAATTAAAATTTTGGTCCCTCCTGCAATTTAGTGACGGTTCTTTCAACTTAGCGACGATTTTAGCGACCGTTTTTATAACTTAGCGACGATTTTAGCGACGGTTTTTTATTTAGCGACGACATTAAATACCATTTTAACTACGATTTTGTCATGAGTGACCAAAAGTTAAAATTCAAATTTTTAGAAGGACCATTCTTTAAAGGAAAATTTAGAGGGACTTAAAACGAAATTTGAGATCTTTAGAGGGACTTAAAACGAAATTTGAGATTTTTTAACAATTTTTGTTTCTCTTACATATATGTCTTGTTCTGAGTTATTCTATTACAAATATTTAAAATCTTATTTTTATTGATATATTTTTTTCTATTTAAATCAAGAGAATATGACAAGTTTGTGTTGGATCATTGATGCTTGAAAAGTTTGTGAAATGATTACTTATGTATATTTTTATTGATGTAAATCTTATTATAATTTATAAATAGTTGTTCACGTAAATAAATATATCATATATCTTTATCCCTAATATCATATAAAATAATAAATATAAGAAAAATTATAATACTATTTAGAAAATATATGGTATAAAAAATTATTTAAATCTAACATTGTAAAATGTTTTAATTAATAGACCAGATAAATTTTAATTTTGTAAAATTTTCTTAAATTAAACAAAAATTGTATATTGGAGTATAGTATACTCATTATATCATATATTATATAACGAAGAGATAATGAAAATACAAATTTTATAAAAATCGTCATTAGTAATAAAGTTATAAGATAAACATAATAGTTTAGACTAATAGATTAAATATATTAAAATATTATAAAATTTCTCTATAACGTTAAAATTTGATATATCTTTTAAAATTTATTAAAATTCATTAGTAACTACAAAAATAATATATATTTTAATTTTTTAATTAAATTTCTATATGAAATTTTGTTTTGGTTTTAAACAGAGTCCATCCTAGTTGACAGTGGAATTGATCCCTCTTAGATTCGTCGGTCATAAGGTCGGATATCAATATTTCAAAAGTTAAAACAATAAAATTCTTATACTTTTAAATAATACTCTTATTTTAAATAAAAAATAAACAGTATACGTAATGTTCTTATATTTTGAAAAGTCATCTTGATAAAAAAAAATTTATGTCTCAAGGTTATATTGACTCCTTCTAATAAAAAGTCTTTTATATTTTAACGACTCCAATTTCTTTTTGTTATTTCATTTGCAATGTCAATTAATAAAAATCAAAGGCAATCACTCATATATGTTAGAATATATCAACCATAATCAATTTTCTCTCATGGACAGCTAACATTGTCATATCAATTGTTACTTCAAAGAAAAAGTTGAAGATATTGGTAACTATGACAAATTTGAAGATTAAGATAGAACATAAAATATAGTTTAGAAAGAAGTATTTAATAAAAAAATTTAGTTAATTAATATTTTTTCTTTAAATTTAAAATTTAAAATTATTATAATAATTTTTTTTAATTTATTGTCTTGCACATTAAAAAATTAATAGTATAATTTCAAATATAATTTAAATGGTCTACAAGATAATTTTATATTCAAATAAAAAATCAAATATCAATTATTATAAAAATATATAAAATTTTAGATCTAATATACCCATGCGAAGCACATGTGAACGATCCAGTATATATCATCTTAATAGCAATTCTAGGCACAAAATATAATTTAATTTTTTACTATTTTGTCAATACATTATTAATAAATAATAATAATAATTTTTTAATATTCAACCATCATTATTAATAATAATAATATAAACATATATAATAATATAATATTTAGCTAATAATATTAATAATAATGATATAATATTCAGCTATAACTACTATAAATAATAATGATAATAATAGTAATAATTATAAAATTAATAAAGTGTCTTGATAAGTCTTATTTATAAAATAGTGTTCATATAATGAACAAAGTATCCCTTAGATAAATAAATTAACCTATAAAATATATTATATTTACTAATATAAAAAATGAACAGGTAACATTTTAACACCATAATTAATTGTTTTTAAAATATTCATATAAAAAGTTATTTTATATTTATATATAGAAATTTCATAAATATCCTTATATCACATTCGCTATAAAAAGTGTTCAATTAAGAAATTACTTTTCTTATTCACAACATAAATACTACTATGTCGATCACTTTAATATATATATATATATATATATATATATATATATATATATATATATATATATATATATATATATATATATATATATATATATATATATATATATATATATATATATATATATATATATATATATATTGTCCGCTAGGAGTGTCGAGATGAGCCTAATAATGAATCGAGCAACTCTTCAATGAGACCTCTAGAAGAATGAGTGCTTAGGATATATATATTCATACATAAATATATTTCCCGGGCTAGGAGTGTCAGATTGGGGCCGAGATGGGCCTAATAGTCGGTAATCGAGCAACTCTTCGGCGAGACCTCTAGGGCGGAGCCGAGTGCTTAGGTCGGACGTGAGTTATCATATATTCGCGGTCGACCTGTGATGGCCGAGTAGTATAAGACCGAATTGGTTTCCGTTACGCTACTTATGGATCGGTTACGGACGTTACGAATCATTAAGTAGCGGTTTCAAGTATTAATGGACGGTGACATCATTATGAGCATTAGTGATGGCTATGCTATATAAAGAGGCCTTAGGGCCATAAGAAAGATCATTATCTCATTCCCTCTCTTAGCTACACGCGCAAGAGGGGTCTTACACCATATCTAAGGGCTCCCATATGCGGGGTAAGCTAGACCCCTAGCTTGGAGGTCATGCATCCCTTGTATGAGCCTCCGAATCCTTAAGATCATATATGAGATTTTTCCTGCAAGAACAATATATATATATATATATATATATATATATATATATATATATATATATATATATATATATATATATATATAATTTAATATGAATAAAAAATTTACAATTTTTTTATTCTATTTCTATACAATAAATAATTAATTTTTCTTTGATTTAAAGCACTATTACTCAATAATTTAATATGTAACATTTTTACATTATTAGATCTTACAAATAACTTACTCTAATTCTGTATTTTTCATGTTATATTTCCTTTAAAAATCTTAGCTAGAAGCAATTGTATCTATATAAAATTATTTTATTTGTTTATATTTATAAAAATATAAAATATCCTTAAAAAAATTTGCTAGAAAAAAAAAATTCTTACAAAAAATATTTTTGGTATTTAACATCACAAATACCACATGGATCACTTAAAAATTAATATAATATCTTTTGTATAAATCTTTTATGTTAGAGAAGAAATCATAAATATTAATAATTTTTTAATATGGATAAAAAATTACAATATGAATAAAACCTTTGTTTAGTTTTCAGTTTGTCCTGTACTACATTCCTATAACAGAGAAATGGGGACATTGGGTCCCATTGTCTTAGGTCTCTCTTGCCTTCGAAGTAACCATGATTTGATGGAGTACTTGGGGTTTTAACACAGTTCATGACGAGGTTTATGAATGTTTTGGGAAACTTAAGGGCCTCCATCATTTCTTCAATGAAATCCCACTCGATAGGATCATACGCCTTCCTAAGGTCTAGCTTTATCATGCAATTAGGTTTGGAATTTTTCCTCCCATAATGCCTAACAAGGTCCTGGAAGATCATTATATGATGAGCAATAAATCTTCCTTTTACAAAACCTCCTTGGTTCTGACTAATCAGGCTTAGCAGTACCTCTCCCAGTCTTGAACATATAATCTTTGTTGTTGTTTTGTAAATGACATTACAACAGGCTATAGGCCTGTAATCACCAACTTCTTTGGGACATACACTCTTGGGAATTAGCATAAGAGTTGTGGTGTTAATCTTTTTCAACAAATTCCCAGAGTTGAGGAAAGAAATCAATGCCTTTCTTACATCCTCCCCCATAATTTACTAGTTATCTTGATAAAAAACATTACTATATCCATTGGGGCCAGAGGCTTTGGTTCATATGACTCCCTAGCAACTCTTTGTAGTACACCAGAAAAGCATCAATATCCTCCTCAGGTTTGGTTATCCATTTACCATCAGTAGAAGTAATAGAATAAATTCTATTAGTATTCCTCCTTTGCATTATGCAAGTATGGAAAACTGTAGTGCTCTCATCACCATCTTTTAGCCAGTTGATCTATCTTTTTGACCTAAAAAAAATACTATAAGCTTTAGATCTAGCTTTATCAATTCCGTCTTTTGTCCCCATTAATATTTTGTTAAAAGCCTTCATGATAGGTTGCATCCTGAGCAATTTTCTCCAAAGCACAAACATAGGATCACCATTCATTAGTTATCTCAACAACTACTTGAAATCCCTCCAGCTTAGAAGTTTCATTCAAGAATTTCAACTTGTCACTTCTAGGTTTCTCGTACACCTATTTAGTCACACATATCATGGAATGGTCATACACAGTAGGTGTCTGAAGCAACTAGAGATATCATCCGAACAATGAAGTCGTCATCAAACATTTTTTATCCTGCTGAGGGAAAGGTGAACATCGAATAAACCTAAAAGGGGTAAAATAACAGTCTTACGACCAAGAGATTGGGTAAAGGAGTCGATTACGTAAGAGGAAGATGTTAGCACCCCACACGTCAGTTGTACTCCACGAGATCCACTCTTGTTGTCTAATCTAAAGGGTGTGTTTGAATCTAAAGCTAAGTTGCAAAAGGATATGCATGAATGCAAAGTATTATGTATCAAAAAAGGTTTTATTAGACGTGTTTTCCGCGGCTACGAACCTTTGTGCCTACATACCACCTGTCGTGCAATAGAGATCAAAGCACTACATAGTTCTCCTAAAAATTTTTGGTGTGCTGTATGTTTTTATGAATAATGCCATGTTTGCATCCTTGCGATTAAGATTGCAACTTGTGCTTGGCGTTGAAAATTATAATAAGACTCATGCTAGGCCACTCGCACACTTAGCATTTCCAACTTCCTCAAATTTGAATTGACATATCCTTATCAAAAACGTTTTTAAAGAAAAGGTCCGAAGACAAAATGGTTTGTGTTGGTTGGTTGTTTTTACCTTGAAAAAGAGTTTGAGTATTGTTATAGTGCTTTATGAATTTGATAAAGAAAAAGAGTTTTAGTCTAAAGAGGATGCCAAAAGAAAAATCTATTGGGAAACTAGCAAAATATCCTAGCGTTGACATGCAAAGTTGATCATATAGTTGGGTTAAGAGGGACGCCTACCTAATGTTATCATGCATGGATAACAGTCCTAAGGTTTACTTAGTTCAATTATAACCAATAATGAACTAAAGCTCCTATGGGGAGCATGTGATCACACACTAGCAAGCACACAAATCTTGAAGCGTATCCACTCACTCAAGTAGCACATGTCACCAAGGTAGGAAAGGTGAGAGGGATAAACACCTAACCACGATATCGTGTCATCAAGTAGGATAAGGGAATTGGGACACCTACCCATTATATCGAGTCATCAAGGTAGGATAAATGGGGTCTTAACCAATATATCAAGTCATCGAGGTAAGCAAAACTGGGGGGGTAACATATTCTTAACCATAATATCATGTTATTAGGGTAAGAAAGAAAGGGGCATCGACTCTTAACCAAGATATCGTTTCATCTAGGCAAGAGAAGAACGAAAGTCAAATCGGCATAAGCGTCTAAACACCTAACCATGATATCGTGTCATCAAGGTAGGCGATAAAAGCCAATAATGAGATCACGAAACATCAATGTTGAACAACGCGAGCTAATGACAAAGCGTGTGAGATTAGTTATGTATGAATTCCACTTGACCAACTAGATAATAAGATTAGCATGGTTCATTAGCATTGACATACGACGTGAGCTAAGTATGTCCTGTGGACTTGAAATGGTGAGGGTCGATTGTAGACTCTTGCTCCACCTTGCCTTCTCTGAGGACTTTATCATAATAGGGAATGGGAATGAGAATGCCTTCTCTAAGGTCTTTAGAAATTCCCTATTTGGGATATTTGGCACAAATATAAACACACAAAATTGCCAACATCGAGGAATTTAAACAAATACACATAGGAATTTCCTGCTACACGTCTTTTAAAACAACATTTCCCAACTAACGCAAGGACTCGCAGTCATGCATCTCAAGTCCTACTTATCATGGCAAAGAAACGTGATAAATAATTCCAGATAAAATAGACACGAGAAAATACCAACAACAATTCTCCGGGAATCCTGAAAAGACACTGGCTTGCAGCAGATTCTTCTTGACAGTCATCAGAGGAATAGTCAAGTTGGTCACATCGTAAACATAAGAGTTCTTGTCAATAGTATTGGATCTTTTGAAGTGGTTAGGCATTGGTGCGTTGATCACATTCAGAGTTTCGACAGGAGGATCAAACTCAATTTCTTTGGCTTCAATCATGTCTTGAATCTTGTTCTTCAGAGCCCAACAGTCGTCGGTGTCGTGCCCTGGGCTGTTGGAGTGGTATGCACACTTGGCATTAGGATTGTACTTTGGAGAGGAAGTGTTGATGTGTTGAGGAGGATTCCTCAAGGTAATCAGCTATGCTTTCAACATGTGTTGCGATGCTTGCGACAACGACATGTTGATCTTTGTAAACTTTCTTCGTGGCGCGTTCTGGTTACGCGCATTGTCTCGTTGAGGTTGCGCTGGTGTAGGATTGGAGATCACCACTTCCCCCACAGATTGAGTACGATCAGTTTTGGCACGGATTTTCTGACCATACACAGCATTGACTTCTTTCTTACCAAAAGATCTCTTCGCAACATTTGATGATAACTCTACCTGAATCTTTCCGCTCTTGATTCTAGCTTCAATGTGTTCTCCTGTCAATATCAGCTCGGTGAATCCGGCTGAAGAGTTTCCAATCAGATGATTGAAGAATGGGCCTGTCAGTGTTCCCATAAACATATCAACCAACTCCCTATTAGACAAGGGTGGTTAAACTCTTCCTACTAGATCTCTCCATTTCTGAGCATATTCTTTGACTTTTTCACTCACGACCCATAGACACGCTCTGTAGCTGCATGCGAGTGGGTGCCAATTTAGCGTTGTACTGGTACTGCTTGTAGAAAGCATCTGCTAAGTCATTCCAGGTATGGATGTGGGTACTCTCTAGCTGATAATACCACTCTAACTGAGCTCCGGATAAACTCTCTTGGAAGTAATGGATCCACAACTTCCTGTCATCAATGTAAGGATGGATCTTCTGGACATATGATTTCAAATGCAGCTCCGGACAAGAAATGCCATCATACTTGGCAAAAGTAGGAACCTTGAACTTGCGGGGAATCACCACACCAGGAACTAGACTCAAATCATCAAAATTCAGCCCAGTCATCTTCAGATTTTCCACAGCATTCGGACGATCTTCAAGTTGTTTGTATTTGTCAACTTCGAGAGAGTACTGCTCATTCTCATAGTCTTCTTCTCTGTTTTCAGATTCATGCTGGCTTTCTTCGTTGTTCTTGACACTTTCATCAGTTTCAACACTCTTGTCTGAGAGTTCCAACCGACTGACCACCCTAGATCCACCCTTATGACGTCTTCCCATGTTGAGGACACCGATGACTTTCTTCTTTCTGGTGATGAGCTTCTTCAAGTATTTCTAGCCTTGGACCAAGTTGGTGAACATTTTCTGGAGCTGAGCATTCTGAGCCTAGAGATCTTTGACAGTCTGTTCAAGAGCCATTTCTGCTAAAATAAATAGCGAGAAAATAAGAAAACCGGTCTTCAATGTACCTGTTATGAAATATCATGCCATGATATGCAATGTTTATGCAATGCAATGCAATGTTTTCAAGGACCTTAGGAATTTAAATTTGTAAAACAAGCATGAACAAACTTTTTAATAACTTTTCTTTTTCTTTTCTCAAGTACAAAAAATAGTTTTGGAAAAACAAAAGAAGAAATTCCTAAATCTCTAAGTCTCCTATGGGCGCTTCCTCTTGGTGTTGAAGTAGGTGTTTATGTTTCGCTCCTCGTGAAGTAGCTTGGTCAACTCTAGTACCTTCTTCTTGCTTGCATAACACTGAGCTTCAAACGTATCCCTTTCTTCTTTAAGCTGAATCCAGGATCTCTTCAAGTCTTCAAAATCAGTAGGCATGTCTGGATGGAGAGCGGTATAGGGTTCGTCACCTATAGCAACAGGTTCCATAATCACTGGTAGAACAGGCGTAAATGGCATCATGAGGTTTTGAGCTCGAGCTCGCACCCATTTGAGGTAAGGTTCCCAAGGAATGGAATTTCTTTGTCCCAAAGTCTTAGTATCAGTCTTCTTTACCATGCCCCAAGCGTGTACAAATCTTCGACGGTAGTTATGGAGATCGTAGTTGTAGTCGAACACAATGTCTTGGAGAAGCATATCATGAGGACCATCTCTTCGAGCATAACCAAACTGACGTAGAGCTAGAGAAGGGATGTAAGTGATACCTCCCCTTATGCCAAGGAGTGGTACGTTAGGGAATTCTCCGCAATGCCTAATAAATGTGAAGTCCTTTTGAGAGAAAAGACACCAACGAATATCTGAATGAGAGTGTGACATCAGCCTTTGAGACCACTTCAATCTTTGCTCGTTCTTCATTACTGATTGAGGAAGGTGCGAAATAAACCACCTGGAAAGTAACGGTATGCAACACATGAGAGTTCCTTGTCGTTTGATGGTACGAGTGTGGAGAGAATGTAGGGTGTCACCAAGTACGATGGGCATAAGATTATGAGTGAGGAATATCTTGATGGCGTTCACGTCTATGAACTAATCTGGATTTGGGAATAGAACCAAGCCATAGATTAGCAAGGCCACAATGTCTTCGAATGCATGGAAACTCATAGCTTTGTGGAACTCTCGTGCTTTCTTTATCAGAAACTTAGCAAGCAAGCCCTTAACTCCGCTTCTTGTCTCCCAATTAGCTTCAATGTCTGATCGCTTTAGATGTAACGCTGATGCGATGTCTTCGTATCTCGGAGCTTTTTCTAAATCGGTGAATGGCATCTGATCAAGGATAGGTATCCCAAGTAGCTTAGAGAACTCTTCTAAGTTAGGAACCAATTGATAATCTGAGAACATAAAGCAATGGTGTTTCGGATTGAAGAACTGGAATAAAACGTGCATCATATCTTCTTCAAAACCGGAGATAACCAAATCAAGCAGATAACCATGTATTTTGATGAACTGAGCATGATCGGGAATTTCTGAAACCAATTCTTTGAGTTGAGAAGGTACACCCATGAAGTTGATTCAGATAGTCTTTCTGGAAGCCATAATTCCTACAAAACAAAGCAAAGATAAATCCCTAGGTCCTTGAAATGGTTAGAAATGATATGCAATGTTATGATGTCATGATGTCATGTTCAAACAGATAACAAGCACAAACAATTCACACAATAGCCCTAGGTTTAAGGCTTGCATGAGGTATAGGTGACTACCCTACCAAAATTTGAGTGGGTTCATCTTGTCCTATGATAGTAATCGGGTTCTAAGAATCTCATATCATTGATCTTTCTCGTAGGCATTATTTCAATACGACTACCAAGTGGTCGACCGAAACATCCCGAAAGTCGGATCTTAATGAGTATAGCATCGAGTATCAACCAACCTTAGTCTACACCAAACCCGGCCATCTCACTACCTTTTAATGGCCAAGAGGGGTCAATAAGGGTTCTAAAAGTTGAGTTAGTGCTGATGACACCACGCAGACGCCAAATACTTTCCTCAACTTGAGCATGAGGAGCATCAGGACATCCAAAGTGTCGCACTAACGTACCATCATGTTGACCGTTTCGGTATACGCCTAATGGTCACAACGATTTATTGCTACTTACCTAAGGAAACCTGGATCCGGGTGTAGGATCCCCCATAAGTATAATACCCAAGCAACCCTTAAGATAAAGCATACAAGTCAAACAGAAAGCAGTAAAGTGATTAAAAAATCCCTAAGGTATTCTCTCTTTAGGGTGTATTCCCCAGCAGAGTCGCCAGTTCTGTAATACGGTGGGAGAACTGACTTTGGATTATTTTGCTTTTTATCGCAAATGTTGCGGATAGTAAGAGTCGCCACCGACTTTTCTTTTATCCAATTAAGGGAAGGTGAAAAGAACAGGAAAAGACCTTCGTTATATTCTGAGTAAGGGAGAAGGTTATGAAAAGGGAAGGTATTAGCGTCCTTTCCATCCGTAGTTATCTACGGGCTCTTAGTTGCTTTAGCTCACTTTAAAAAATTGCTTTCTGTGTGTGTATTTGAAAAATGTTTTGAAAAGGCATTTCGCTTTGACTTTGTAATGATTCACGCTGGAATGTATACGAAGTGTTCGGAAATGTTTTGTTTTGAAAAGTGTTTTAACTTTGTAAAAGTGTGAGGTGTGAAAAGTATTTTGTTAGAGCAAGCAACTAAAAGTCTTATTACCTACTCAGAACGGTCGTTTCCGTGTTATTTCACGTTCCTTTAGAATAGCGTTATCCATACCATTAGTTGGTAGGTAACCCTATTCGTTGGATGTAAAGGGACATTCAAAGAGACATCGGATGGTCATAGAAGGCAACTTGTAGGAGTATCCTAGCACATTCGAAGGGACGATCATCACTTTTCGTAGGCAACCATCGAGGGACGAGATCATGTATTCGTAGGCAACATCGAGGGACTATGATCTTTGTATCGAATGGACTATGATGATATGTTTGTAGGCAACAGTGCTAGGATACCTCTACGTTCGAGGGACTTGACCATTTATTCGATAGGCAACGAGAGAGAATACTCTAGGGGGTGCATGTGTGAAAAGAGTGTGTTAAATTCAGGTATGTTATCTTGCAATTAGAAGTGATCTACGTTCGTTTTTATCTTTCCATACACGCCTAATTACTAGCAGTTTATATGGGTGCAGAAAGTAAATTGCGGAAAGTAAAGTGCGGAAAGTAAATCCTACGCTATTACATGGCTTTGGGGCAGTTACATAATATAGGAGTGCGGAAAGTAAACCCTAATTAAGCTATTACATCCACTACAAGAAAATTGCCATATACCAACCGACACCTTTAGTGACCATAAAAATAAGCGTTGGTATAGATAACATTTACTAACCGAAATTATATACTAACGGTTGGTATAGGGTTATCCATTACTCCTGTAAGAAAGCCACTTCTTTTTTCACTAAACTTTTAGAAAATAAACATCCTACTAGAATCGAACCATGGACATGAGTCTCTATTTATTATTATTTTCTTTAAACACCTTTAATAATAAATAAATTCCCTTTATTATTATTTTTTCCTCAATTTTGTTTCATCGCTCTACATCCCCTGTGAAAAAAGTTTGTTTCCCTCTTCTCTTGTGAAATTATCCCGTTTTTATTCACTCTTCCTGTAGTCATTCTTTTTCCTCACCTTTTTCCTTATTCATAAAAACCCTTGACAAATTCATAAAAAACCCCTTTTTTCTTCAGACCTAAAACCCCTTCTTCCTGTAGCCACTGCTTTCTCGTGTGAAAACCTAAACCCCCTGCTTCTCCCGTGAAAATCACCCATGCCTACGATTAAGGATTCTCCATAATTTTCTTCAAGGTTCAACGATTCCTAATCAGAGTTTGAGGAAGAACAGAAAACTTCCCAAGTTCTCGCAGAAATCTAAACACCTCACCCTTCAACTTGCGCCTCCGATTAGGGTTTTTCTCACCCTTCAACTCTTTCTGCGAATAGGATTTACGAAGATCAAGTCGGTCTCATGGATTGGTGAGTTCAATCACTCTTAATCACTTGCATCTGCAATTAGGTTTTTATCTTTGAGCTGAATTAAAAACTGATAACTCTGGTTCTGGTTCTGAATTTCCTTTGGTTGACAAATAGAATTTAGTTCTCATATAATCATATGGAATACTCGTGATAACTCTGGTTCTGGTTCTGAATTTCCTCTGGTTCTGGAAATATACATAGAAACTTAAGATTTTTATTTGGCAGTGACTTCCTTGACTGCAAATATACTGACCAGAAACTTAAGATTTTTATTAATTAAAATACTTTTTTTAACGAGATATCATGACAAATAATTAGAACAGTTGAATTGCTTTGCTACAATTAATGTTATTTTTACTCGTGTCACAAGATAAATAATAAGGATGTTTATTTTTTCAATACTTTTGATTAATTAAATGCATTTGATGATATGGTTTTCAATTATGAGCATAATGAATCTTTCAGGGAGGACTTTCCTGTGAGTACATTCCATCCTCGAGCTCTACAACTCTTCCAATATCGTTGTTACAGGTATATATAAAGAAATCCCTCATAAAATATATATAACAATTATTGAACATACCAATTTGTTTAATAGTTGTGATTTGATTTGCAGTTTCTTTTTATGCTTTAGTATGAATCTCTTATGTTTACTGTTAATGTATATTAAATTTGAGTTTCATATTAACAAATAAGTATATAACAAATATGAAGAAAAAAATAGGTATACAAAATTTAATGTACATGAAAGAAGTTCTACTAACATGAAAGAGTTTCATTGTTAAACTTAGTTTCGTCCCTAATGTCACCTATAAATCATTCAAGCAGAAACCTTCCATGACCATGACTCAATGTCTATTAACTATTTTTCATAGTTAAAATGTTTCAATTAAGTTTTATAGATAGGTTCTTACTCTTTCCTTTATTCTAGATATGTTGAAGAAACTCATCCAACCTCATCTCATACCCAAGGAAGTAATGCTGAAGAAACAAGGCCTATTCCAAGTCATGTGGAAGTTGGCGTACACGAGTCTGAAGATTCCTACTCTATTCCTTCTGATGTAGAAGCAGAAGAAGAATTACATATTAATGAAGGTTTGAATTATATATAGATGTTGTTATGCTCTTATGTAGAAGTAGAAAAGACATACAAAATATTAGAGATTTGAATTTTATCTTAATGTCTTATGTTTTACTTGTAGATGTTCACCCTAAAAAGAAGAGAGGCCCAACAAGAATGTTAGACGTATGGGAAATAGACACTGAGAGTTGCATAACTGTTAATTTGGACAAGTATGGTCGACCAATTGGTCCTGAAGGCACGACTCTTACTCGTTTCATAGGAAGTTTGGTTCGAAGGAAACAATATGCTTCCATTAAATACAAATCTTGGAAAGATATGTCTGATGAGGAAAAAGATGCAATGTTGGCACAAATAAAGGTATTATATATACAACTTTATTTTTAAATCACGATGGACCAAATTTTGTATCACTAATATTGAATTTACTTAACACGTCTCTTTTTGTTTAGACCATATTTGAGTTCGTTCCTCCTATGAATGACACTACAAGACAAATGTTGAAATTTGAGATGAATATTAAGTGGAAACAATGGAAGTGTGATTTAAAAGCAAATGCATTTGACCCTAGTAAAACGGAAGAAGAAGTTGCATCCTCTATACCAGATTGTTGAGTTGACCCAGATCAATATCGTGAATTGGTTCATCATTGGTTTTCTGAAGAAGCACAAGTAAGTCATATTGAAAAGAGATTTTGTCATATTATAAAAATGTTTGAATTTGGTTTCTTTTTTCGAGTTTTGACTAATAATATGTTGTATCAATTGTAGAAAGAAAGTAAGATTAATAGTCAGAATCGTGCTAAATATGAAGATATTCATTGTATGGGTACTAAAAGTCTCCCAAAATTGATCAATGAAAAGGTTTGTTAAGATTTGAGATTTTACTTGAGTAAATTGTATTTATAACACAAATCGCTTATAAATTTTTTGTTTGGTATTAGAAAAAAAGAGGCTAAAGGAGTGTCTCCCACACGCAAAGAGATTTACATTGATACTCGTACTCGTAAAGATGGTTCGGTTGTTAATGAAAAGGCTGCAAGATTGATTGTAAGATTTCCTTTCATTCATGCCTTTTTGATTCTTTGACTTGTTATATTTACTTCATAGCATGTGTAAAAGTGAAATTGAATCTGTGACTTGTTATATTTACTTCATAGCATATGTAAAAGTAAAATTGAACTGATCGGCGACTTGTTATATTTACTGCTATTTTCTTTGTTGTTTGACAAAATATGGTGTTATAATAAAGTTATATCTATGTTATATTTTTTTGCTACAATTTCCATGTGACATTTTGTCTTATCACAACTATTATAATATTTCAGGAAGAACTAAATAAACATAATAATGAGGCTGAAACTTCTCATTCGGTCCAAAAGACACAAAATCATATGCCTTGGAAGGATGACATTTATTCCCAAGTAAAAGGACCTGAAAATAGAGGACGTGTGCATTGTTTAGGTAATATTCCCAAGCCTAAAAAGTCAAAAGCTTCTTTGTCGAAAATCAAGAGTTGAGGGATGAACTTAAGAAAATGCGAGAAAGTCAAGAAAGGACAAATGTCTTTATGGCAAATATGATGTCAGTGATACAAAATCGACTATCCCAAGAAGATTTGAATGTTATTTTACAAGCTGCAAGACAGGTATATTATATTTTACTCTTCGGCTTCATATTTCGAATATTATGAAAATATTTATAAATTAGAGTTTGTAATTTATTTTATTTTATTTTCAATAGGCTACAGATGCTTCTAGTGTTCAAAACCAGACAAACTCTCAAAATATATGCACTGACGAAGATGGAAGAGAGGAAAATTAGAAATAATTTTTTTTATCTTAGATATGTTATTTTGATTTTTTTTTTGTGGTAGCATCTATTTTGGGAGTTGTTATTATATAGATGACATTATTTATTTATTTTGATATGTTTGTAAGACTTATATTTTTAGAATATAATTGAAATTTTCTTTAAAGCTCCTTTAAATTGTGTGTAGTGCATGTAGAAAGTATAGTTAAAATTTGATTATTATAAAAAATTAATTATGAAAAAAAAAATAAGTACAAAAAAAATATTTAAAAAAAGGAACATATACCAACGACTAAATTTATCTATACCAACGGAAATATATTATTGGTAAACATATTAAATAATAAAATTAGTGGTTGCTATAGCCCTGAAATTTTTACCAACGTTCAAAATTATCGTTGGTAAAAGATATAGGGTCGGAATATTTCCGTTGGTATAAGCTATTATACTTGACGGAAGCATATGACCGTTGGTATAGGTATTTTGACTTTTACCAACGGTTTTTGGAGTTTTTCCAACGGATTTTTGCCGTTGGTAAATGACAAATTTCTTGTAGTGATCCCATGAGCAGTTACATAATATTGGAAAAAAGAAATGTGAGAAAATTAATCCTAACTATTACAACGTGGAAGCAGATACATAATAATCGGAAAAGAAAAGAATTTCACATAAGAGAAAATGTGTTAGTAAAAAAAAGATTTTTGAGTTAGGAAAAAGTTTTTAGGTTAGTAGTCCTAATTTGATGATAAAAGCAATTTTTTTGGGAATTTTCTGGATTGGTTTTAGTAAAGAAAAATAATTAAAAGTCAATTTTATGATTAATTAACAATTAATTAAAATATGCATGCAAAAATATAATTTTTTATGTCAAAAATTAAATAAGTATTTTTCTGACCTAAATGCAAAAAGAAAATAATTTTTGGTGGTTTTTTGATGTGTTAGAAAATTATTGGAAAAGAAATTAAATGAAATAAGAAAATATGAAAAAAGAAATAATGTTAGAGAGGAGGGTCAGAATGCTTCTAGATGAAACTCTCCTGTCGGGCTTCGGGGAGCCTCGACCATGCCCGTAAACACTCGGGATTCTTCAAGGTGCCCAAAATTCTGGAATTTATAGGGCTTTTGGCGAGACGCACGTATATGCACTGGGCTTTCTAGAGAGATACGAATGGAGCTTGGGTGTAGCGTCAGATGGAGGCCGGTCGGAGCTTCGCGATCTTCGAAAACACGAAATTTCGAAAAATGTTAAGTAAAAAGGACAAGGTTCGAACCCATGTCCTTTTGAACAAACACGCGCTGCCTTGCCATCTGAGCTGAGTGGACCATCTGTTAACAATATGACACAAAAAGAATGTAAAGGGAATGGACTTCTGGGAAAACATTGAGCCAGAAAACATTGGTCCAATTTTTCTTATTCTGGGAATCCCTAATTCGAGCTTAAGAACCCTAACAATGGTGAAACTCGGTTCTTGCATCAAAACTCAAATCAAACCATCCAGATAGCTTGCAAACATCATTCTAAACACAAACAAACAATCAAAACGGATTAAATATGCATGTATGATTAAAATCGATTTTGAAATAAGAGTGTGCAAACCGTGATGGTGAATTCACGTTTTTGGATGTCTGGCTGCGTGAGAATGGTCTGGTTAGCTTCAGAAAACACCAAGGAATTGATTAGAAACCTTTGTTTGGCTTGAATCGATCCACAACTAGGGCTGCTAGTTGCTTGGAACACACGGATTTTTGAAGCTTACTAGGGTTCTTTTTGGCCAGAATTTTCATCCTTTGTGCTTGTAGTAACATCATGTATTTATAATAGAATGAATTAGGTCAAGAATTGTGAGCAAAAATCAAGCCAATCAATGAGAAATTATTTGATTTGGAATCAAACCAAATATTTCCTTTTTGAGCCAATTTCAATCAAATCTCATTACCAATCATGATTATTTCGAAATAATCAGATTAATGGCTTTCTTGGACCTCAAGGATGAGAGAAAATTCATCTTGCAATTAATTTTTGATTTTCTATCTTTTATTTTAATTAAATTGGATTTAAATGATTAAAAATCCAAAATAACTAAAAAATAAAAGATAAATTCGTGGCCTTGGGCTTGGAGGTTGCAATTCAGCTAAGGAACATGTTTGAATCAAGAAAAGTTAGGCCCATTTGCAAAAATTTTGGTTTTGTCAAGTATTTCTCTTTGTGCACCTCCTCAAAAATGCTCAACTTGGACAAGGTGTATCTTGCTTAATTTTTAATATTTTTGGGTGTTCTTGGACTTTTTAGAAAGCTCAATATGTCTTCTAAATAGCCTTTTTGGTTTCATCTTCATTGAATTTTCCATGCTCATGAACCCTTCTTTACAAAAAGTTGACTTTTGTTGACTTTTAAAATGACCTGTAATGTTTTGATCCATAACTTTCGAATGAAGCATTTTCTGCCCAAGCTTGTGAGACATGAAGTTGTAGAGAATTGAATTCTCTTAAAAATGAGTTGTGGTGGAAAAATTTATGATAAAGTATGTGAAAGTTATGTCTGGTCAAAGTTTTGTTGACTTTTGTCTAAGAAAACCCAATTTAGAAACTTTGACTTTTGATCAATTCTTGACTTTTCTTGATGAATCATGATCAACCCTTGATAAAATGATGAATATCACTTCAAAATGTTGATGTTGACCAAAAATTATGAAGTTTGACTGTATGTTGACCACAGTTGACTTTTTGTCCAATATAACTGATTTACAACCATCTGAACAATTGTCTGAGAAAAATTGACTTGTAAGGCTTGAAACTTGACATAGAGATTCTTTGAAGCATATGGTGAGGCATGATGACCACTTGAAATGTTGGAGGCCCACCTTGACTTGAGAATGGCCAAACCCTAATTTGGATTGATTGCTTAGGAGAGGGTTTGTGTGGCCAACCCTTGTGAAATCCTTGAGCATGAATATGTGAAATGTCTTGAGAAGTAAGAGGACAAATTTTGGGGTATAACAGTCTCAACATAATGAATATGAAGGTTTGGAATAAGATGTTCATGCTCAAGCTGTTATGGAATATATGTGCCAAGGTCGATAATCTGTGGGTGCGATGGATTCATGCTTACTATGTAAAAAATGAAGATGTGATGAGTAGAAGTACAAAGCAGTCTGATTCTAAGATTTTTAAAGCAATTATGCAGTAGAGAGATGTTATAGGTGATGTCCAAAATTTGTGGAATTATATGCTGCAGAATGAAAAATTCAATAGTAGAAAAGTCTACCATGGATTTCTTCCCGAAATCCCTAATTTGAACTGGTGTAATCTGCTTTTGCATAATAGAGCCAGACCTAAATCTAATATGACTTTGTGGCTGATTTGCCATGGGAAGTTGGCAACTATATCAAGACCTCATCATTTTGGTAAGGTTAGCTGCGATCAATGTGTGCTCTGTGATAAAGTGGAAACTATTGCCCATTTGTTTTTTGGTTGCTTGAAGCTTAAGCGTATTTGGAGTGTTGTTCTAAATTGGCTTCTTATTACGCATGATCTAGAGAATGTGATGAGGAGCTAAAATAGGTTATTATGAATTATTGGGGGAAAGGTTTGAAGGCGGAGCTTTATGGAATTTTTCTTGTTGAAACCCTTCATGAAATCTAGTGGTTTCAGAATGAATTTATTTTTCACAATAGTAAGGGTGATAGGAACATTAATGTGATTGTTTATAGAGGGTGGACTAGTCCTAATCTTAGACCAGCTATAACTATTTTGTTAATGCCTTAAGTTTAGGTTTACTATATCATTGGGGACTGGATCCTAGCGATCGCCTTGTTTTATCCGTTTTTTGAGTTAATTCCATTTTTTATTAAAAAATACTTTATTTTATCAAATAAAATATATCAACTTTAGTTGTAAATAAAAAAATAATTTTTTTTTATTTTAAATAAGTCGTTTATATCATTATAATACTGAAAGCATTTTATTATTTTTTCTGGTCGACTATAAATAAAATTTAAAAGTCTATTATTATTATTTTAAAACACGTTGTACTAATCGTTGATTTTATATCATAAATAAAATTTTATTAATATTTAACTGTCAATTACTTGGACAACATGGTGTTTATCTTTAAATTATTATACATTTATATAATAATTTTTAGTTATATTTTAATTTAATTTAACCCTTATCTACTTAATATAAATTTAATGTTGTCATGATGATAACCCTAACCCAAATCTAATATCTTTGTTGTCGTCTCATCTTGATAATAATTTTTGTCCAATCCTAATTTAATCTTCTTATTTTTTTTGGAAAAATTACCCCCAGAAACTATATTTCAAATTTAAATTTAAATAATAAGTAAAAAAATTAATTTAAATTTTGAGTTAAATATTAAATGAAATATAATTCAAGTAGTCATATTTTTATATTCATAATATTTAAAAAATGATTTACTTATTTTAATATATAAATGAAACCATTATAAATTTTCTAATAACCTAAAAAAGAATAATTTAAATAGCCTACAAGATATTTTATATGCAAATATAAAATTAAATATCAACTATTATAAAAAATATATTTTGATTTATTTATATGCTTGACAAACATAAGAAATATCAGATACTAACGCAGAAAAGAATAACATATAAGAACAAAGAAAAAGAACACATAAAAGAAGAACATATAAGAACGAAGCTATAAGTATAAGAATGAATTTTAGATTGTTAAAAACACCCCTACCCGAAATCGAGGTGAAATTGATCAATTTGTTTCCATTGATACATCACAAGAATTCTGTGAATTCATATCTGTAATATTCCAAGATTTGTCTATCATCGACATAAAAGGAATTATACTTTCATTTGTTTTATGAACTCGTTGTTCTTTTTTTTTATATCAATTACAATTTTCTCTGTTAATTCAATTCCAGGGCGTCCACATTTTTTCTTGATTTCATCTAAATCTGTTCTATTTGTAGTGGTTCCAATCAATGTGAAATAATTCAAAAGCAACGCAATTTGAATTCTTGTTATTCTCATTTTTCGATTTCAGATTCTTTTCAGAATCCCGATCAAACCAATAGCGGTTCATGCAAGCTAGATCTTCGAATCGATAATTTGGCCAAAGAAAGAATTTTAAATTCATTAGTTTTTTTGTATCGTTATCAAGATCTTTATTTATATGAAGAAATAGAATATAATATGCCTAGATACTTTTTTCTATGGATAAAAGATCTAATTGATAGAGGAAGCACCGTAAAGATCAATTTACAAGGTTTTTGGCCAACTTGTGTTTTCTGAATTATATGAGGCCAGTAAAGAAACATCGAATCCATGGATATTTGAACCCAAGTATCCGGGAAAGAGCATAATATTTGATGGAAGAACAGGGAGTCCTTTTGAACAGCCCGTTATAATAGGAAAGCCTTATATTTTGAAATTAATTCATCAAGTTGATGATAAAATACATGGACGTTCCGTTGGACCCTTTGATAAATGGATTCTATCATGTCCCTCAACTCAATTCTTATTCTTATTGATCTTCATCCCTTTTTACTAAATTTCCAGATTCATTCGCATTTTTTTATTTCCCAACTTAGTGTTAAATACAAATATACCTAATTGAATCTTCTTAACACTGAATGAAAGTGAAAGAAATAAGTGAGGGTTATTTGGGTCGTGTTGTAGATGCCCTAGCTAAAACTATTGACGGTCGAGGAGAAATTTCAGCTTCGAAAACTCAGTTAATTGAATCTCCCGCTCCCGGTATTATTTCCAGACGTTCCGTGTATGAGGCCCTTCAAACAGGACTTATTGCTATTGATTCTATAATCCCTATAGGGCGTGGCCAGCGAGAATTGATTGGGCGGAAAAATATGAACCGAAGCCTGAATATTGATATACATGAGAATAATACATTTTTGTTACCCCGAGATGAATTGACAGTTGTGGATCATTTGATTGGAATGAAATTTGGAATGAGTACACTTGACGATATGAATCATTTGAAAAATAAATGTATTCGTTCCGTAGCAGATCTCGGGTCGGGTGAATTCCATAATAGCCGCCTATGCCAACCTTCTTTTTCCTTTCAGGACAGGACCTATCCGAAAAGAAAGAAAATTCTGTACTTATTGGCCGTGAATATTTGAATATCTAAATAGTTTACTTCTTTACTCTGTTTTTGTGGTGTGACGCAGTGTAACACACTAATTACAAATTACTAAAGCATTAACAATGAAAAAGAAAAAAAGATGGAATTCAATAAAGAATAGAATCAAATGTTACATATTACATTTAATTCCAATGAAAAAAAGAAAAATGATAATAAAAAATGATAGACGACTTCTTTAGTACAGTACTACAGTACTGTAGTTATTTGTCTAATTATGAAACCCTTGGAAAAAGAGAATGAATTGAAATATAGCTGCTACACCAAAACTAGGTGCAAAGAACCAACCAGACTGGCCCAGTGGATAAATAAGGAATACAGAAACAAAAACAGCAATTGGACCAGCGAATGTGATTGCATTATAAGGCCGCAATTGAACAGATCGAGCAAGTTCAAATTGACGTAACATAAAACCTATTAATCCGAAAGCACCGTGAAGAGCAACAAAAGTCCACAAATTCTATTCCTATTTTTATGACCTCAAGTGCGAACGGGGGTATCTATTTGGGATTGAATAGCGGAGTGTACTTCCTATTTAAATTCATAATATCCAAACTATGGACAAGGGCGTTAAAAGATTTTGTAGATCTAGATATACAACTTTTTATCCCGATTATGATTATGGGAATGTATGTAGGATCGGTACTTGTAGCTCTTTTTGTTTGAGCCTTGGGATTCTAATTGTTAATCTATAATTATTCTCTATCATATACGGATACACCTCTATGAGCTTTGGCAATGTTATTGATCAATTCCATAATGAGAACTGTTTTACCTATCCCAGCTCCACCGAAAAGTCCTATTTTTCCGCCATCGACTACTTTAATTCCTGTTTCAAAAATGGATAATTGTGTATCTAACTATAATGACGATGACGACCTGTTTGATAAAATAGAGGGTACCATTTACAGTCTTTTACCTAATAACGAGGGTAGTTGCTATAATTTCGAGAATTTTGAAAGGGATGATAGTGACGATCTCGACCGTAAGCTTGATAGCCTGTTGAAGTTTCTGTGTATGGAGGATCCGGTATCTAGCAACGATTTGATGGAAATAGACCGATTTTATCTCACGCTTCAATTCGATTTGAACCTACGACCAATCGGTTAACAGCCGACCGCTCTACCACTAAGCTACTGAGTAACAACGACAAATTTTATCCCATCTATATTCTAATATAATAAGATATCTAATAATAGATTATACGAAGACATAGAAAGAATAATATCACATAATAGGACGTGCTATTTGACTATAAATAAAATTTAAAAGTCTATTATTATTATTATTATAAAACACGTTGAACTAATCGTTGATTTTATATCATAAATAAATGTTTATTAATATTTAACTGTCAATTACTTGGACAACATGATGTTTATCTTTAAATTATTATACATTTATATAATAATTTTTAGTTATATTTTAATTTAATTTAACCCTTATCTACTTAATATAAATTTAATGCTGTCATGATGATAACCCTAACCCAAATCTAATATCTTTGTTGTCGTCTCATCTTGATAATAATTCTTGTCCAATCCTAATTTAATCTTCTTATTTTTTTGGAAAAATTACCCCCAAAAACTATATTTCAAATTTAAATTTAAATAATAAGTAAAAAAATTAATTTAAATTTTGAGTTAAATATTAAACGAAATATAATTCAAGTAGTGATATTTTTATATTCATAATATTTAAAAAATAACTTACTTATTTTAATATATAAATGAAACCATTATAAATTTTCTAATAACCTAAAAAGAATAATTTAAATAGCCTACAAGATATTTTATATGCAAATATAAAATTAAATATCAACTATTATAAAAAATATATTTTGATTTATTTATATGCTTGACAAACATAAGAAATATCAGATACTAACGCAGAAAAGAAGAACATATAAGAACAAAGAAAAAGAACACATAAAAGAAGAACATATAAGAACGAAGCTATAAGTATAAGAACAAATTTTAGATTGTTAAAAATACCCCTACCCGAAATCGAGGTGAAATTGATCAATTTGTTTCCATTGACACATCACAAGAATTCTGTGAATTCATATCTGCAATATTCCAAGATTTGTCTATCATCGACATAAAAGGAATTAGACTTTCATTTGTTTTATGAACTCTTTGTTATTTTTTTTATATCAATTACAATTTTCTCTATTAATTCAATTCCAGGGCATCCACATTTTTTCTTGATTTCATCTAAATCTGTTCTATTTGTAGTGGTTCCCATCAATGTGAAATAATTCAAAAGCAACGCAATTTGAATTCTTGTTATTCTCATTTTTCGATTTCAGATTCTTTTCAGAATGCTGATCAAAACCAATAGCGGTTCATACAAGCTAGATCTTTGATTCGATAATTTGGCCAAAGAAAGAATTTTAAATTGATTAGTTTTTTTGTATCGTTATCAAGATCTTTATTTATATGAAGAAATAGAATATAATATGCCTAGATACTTTTTTCTATGGATAAAAGATCTAATTGATAGAGGAAGCACCGTAAAGATCAATTTAAAAGGTTTTTGGCCAACTTGTGTTTTCTGAATTATATGAGGCCAGTAAAGAAACATCGAATCCATGGATATTTGAACCTGAGTATCCGGGAAAGAGCATAATATTTGATGGAAGAACAGGGAATCCTTTTGAACCGCCCATTATAATAGGAAATCCTTATATTTTGAAATTAATTCATCAAGTTGATGATAAAATACATGAACGTTCCGTTGGACCCTTTGATAAGTGGATTCTATCATGTCCCTCAACTCAATTCTTATTGATCTTCATCCCTTTTTACTAAATTTCCAGATTCATTCGCATTTTTTTATTTCCCAACTTAGTGTTAAATACAAATATACCTAATTGAATGTTCTTAACACTGAATGAAAGTGAAAGAAATAAGTGAGGGTTATTTGGGTTGTGTTGTAAATGCCCTAGCTAAACCTATTGACGATCGAGGAGAAATTTCAGCTTCGAAAACTCAGTTAATTGAATCTCCCGCTCCCGCTATTATTTCCAGACGTTCCGTGTATGAGCCCTTTCAAACAGGACTTATTGCTATTGGTTCTATAATCCCTATAGGGCGTGGCCAGCGAGAATTAATTGGGCGGCAAAATATGAACCGAAGGCTGAATATTGATATACGTGAGAATAATACATTTTTGTTACCCCGAGATGAATTGACAGTTGCGGATCATTTGATTGGAATGAAATTTGGAATGGGTACACTTGACGATATGAATCATTTGAAAAATAAAGGTATTCATTCCATAGAAGATCTCGGGTCGGGTGAATTCCATAATAGCCGCCTATGCCAACCTTCTTTCTCCTTTCAGGACAATACCTATCCTTAAAGAAAGAAAATTCTGTACTTATTGGACGTGAATATCTGAATATCTAAATAGTTTACTTCTTTATTCTATTTTTGTGGTGTGACGCAGTGTAACACACTAATTACAAATTACTAAAGCATTAGCAATAAAAAAGAAAAAAAGATGGAATTCAATAAAGAATAGAATCAAATGTTACATATTACATTTAATTCCAATGAAAAAAAGAAACAAATGATAATAAAAAATGATAGACGACTTCTTTAGTACAGTACTACAGTACTGTAGTTATTTGTCTAATTATGAAACCCTTGGAAAAAGAGAATGAATCGAAATATAGCTGCTACACCAAAACTGGGTGCAAAGAACCAACCAGACTGGCCCAGTGGATAAATAAGGAATACAGAAACAAAAACGAGAATTGGACCAGAGAGTGCGATTGCATTATAAGGCCTCAATTGAACAGATCGAGCAAGTTCAAATTGACGTAACATAAAACCTATTAATCCGAAAGCACCGTGAAGAGCAACAAAAGTCCACAAACTTTATTCATATTTTTATGACCTCAAGTGTGAACGGGGGTATCTATTTGGGACTGAATAGCAGAGTGTACTTCCTATTTAAATTCATAATATCCAAACTATGGACAAGGGCGTTAAAAGATTTTGTAGATCTAGATATACAACTTTTTATCCCGATTATGATTATGGGAATGTATGTAGGATCGGTACTTGTAGCTCTTTTTGTTTGAGCCTTGGGATTCTAATTGTTAATCTATAATTATTCTCTATCATATACGGATACACATCCATGAGCTTTGGCAATGTTATTGATCAATTCCATAATGAGAACTGTTTTACCTACCCCAGCTCCATCGAAAAGTCCTATTTTTCCGCCATCGACTACTTTAATTCCTGTTTCAAAAATGGATAATTGTGTATCTAACTATAATGATGACGACGACCTGTTTGATAAAATAGAGGGTACCATTTACAGTCTTTTACCTAATAACGAGGGTAGTTGCTATAATTTCGAGAATTTTGAAAGGGATGATAGTGACGATCTCGATCGTAAGCTTGATAGCCAGTTGAAGTTTCTGTGTATGGAGGATCCGGTATCTAGCGACGATTTGATGGAAATAGATCGATTTTATCTCACGCTTCAATTCGATTTGAACCTACGGCCAATCGGTTAACAGCCGACCGCTCTACCACTAAGCTACTGAGTAACAACGACAAATTCTATCCCATCTATATTCTAATATAATAAGATATCTAATAATAGATTATACGAAGACATAGAAAGAATAATATCACATAATAGGACGTGCTATTTGTTTACATCCATTGGTGTGTAAGGGATTCAATGCAGACTTAGATGGGGATCAAATGATTTATCTTTGGAGGCTCAAGCAGAAGCTCATTTACTTATGTTTTCTCATACGAATCTCTTGTCTCCGATATACCCGTGCGGTCAATGTTGTAAAATAAAACTGCACACTCTTGATGCTTTTAGATTGATACTATACTATAAAATCCATTATTATGTTTGACCAAAGAAATATATTCTAAAATATATTAAAAATAAAAATTCAAAGTAAAGACTAAACTATAAAAACTTATATATTGGAATGTGATGTAATTATTGATTATAACATTACAATTTAGATTTTATTACATTTAAGTTGACCATCCACAAAAATGCTTGAAAGAAAAAGAGTCTTTCTATCCTTCACAATTGGACATTTGCAGCAACATGTGCAACGGTGCATATTGTTGGGAAGATCTTCACAAATACAGTCTTGAACCATGGCGCCTGCTCCAAATGCAGCATTCGCATCTAGACCGCAACTGCGAGAAGTGCTACATTTGCCTGGCAAGTCCAATTGGCGCGGACAAAATGATAGATTCACTTCTGTGCTTGCTACATAAACAATTAAATAAACATCAAAATTGATAAAATTGATAATATTCATTCATACATAAATATTTTTATGAGAGCATATACTCTCTCATGTTGAAATATTTATCTAGGAATGAAGGATAATAGTAATATATTTACCTGATCCGAGCGTGAGGCTGCAGAAGGTGGAAAACATACATACAAATACGAGAATGCTTCCTAGCTTCATGATGGTATTTTGCTAACAAAATATATTTTCAAATGACACTCTTAAAATGTTGAGCAATGTCAACAAAGAAGACAAATATATATAAACAAAATATACATGAACTACTATTTATTTTACAATTAAAGATAATGTTAAGTCATTATATTTTATAAATATCTTTTTATGGTCAAATAAAATTACGTTAAGTCATAAAGATAAATAAAAAAAAGAAAAAGAATTAATTTAAAGAGAGAAATTTTGAAGAAACTTTTTAATCTTATCTTAATTTTAATTTTAATCTTAGTAACAATGCTAAGTCACATGTCATCTTGATAACAATTCTAAGTACAAATCTTAATTGTATTTTTAATTATTTGTCCTTACAATAAAACAAATACTAACAATAATAATAATAATTTAATATTCAACAACAACTATTATAAATAATAATAATAAAAATAATAATAATAATAATAATTATTATAATTATAATAATATGATACTCAATTACTAATTAAATAATAATAATTCAATATCCAACTACCACCATTTTAAATAATAATATAATATTCAATAATTAAATAATAATAATTCAATATCCAACTACCACCATTTTAAATAATAATATAATATTCAATAAGCACTGTTAAAAACTTCCAAATAAAAATTATTATGAAAAAAAACCCCAAAACCTATAAAATCTAGAAATCTAGCCTAAATTATACATTAACATGTATATTTTCTCGTTTAATTTTTCATATATATTGACATTTTTGTGAATATAATATAATATTTACATGCTTCTATTTAAATAATATATTAATTTTACTCAACTTTATCTTATCATATACTACGATATTAATTTGTAACATATTTTAATATTAAAAAATAAAAATATATTTTTTATAAACTTTTATACGTAATAATAATAATACTATAAAATATTAAAAAATTAATTTTTAAAATACTATTTATTAAAAATGAACAAAGTGTCCATTTAAAAAACTTCTTACAATAATAGGAAATGATTCTCTTTTAAGTATTTTATATTAATAGTTTTATATAATATTTTCTAGACTAATATTGAATAACATATACTTAATTAACTTCACATATACTACATAATTTGCATAAATAATATGATTTATAGAAATTATTACGCGATTAGAATAATAAAATATTTATTATTAATAATATATAAAATAGTGATGCTCAAAATTCATTAATAAGTTCACACTAATAGAACATATGGATAACGAATAGTAAGGACGGTGAAAAGTAAAAGAGAAAAGTAGATAAAATATAATAAAAATAATAATGTAAAAATGTTAAAAATTGAATAAATATAGAAATATATTCCTAAATATCTGATTTTTTTTTTTTAATTTTGTAACGGTTATTGTTTTAGCATGACCATTCACATGTTTATTGTGTTGATATAACTTTTACTTAATAAATTATTATTTTTATTATTTTCATTATTTTCATTGTTCTATCCATATCCATAACCATCATGTATATAAATATGTTATATAAAGGTGTATAATCAATTTTTACAAAATAAATCTTTGGTGGTGGTCTTCTATTTTATAATAATTTACGTTTCTTTTTACATGTATGCCTGCTCTTGGTTCGTGACACATCATAGTATTCTAATAAAATATTTAAATCTTTTTTTACTAATATTATTGCTATGTGGTTTAAAAATTTAATAGAATCCATATATTTATTTTAATATGAATCCATAAATTGTGTTGACAAACCAAGAAATGTTTGGTTCCTCTTCTTCTCTTCTCTTTGTAATCTATTTTGTTGGGTTTTGTATGTATATCTACTCTAACTCATGTATATTTTTCGCCCTTCGCGTTGTATAAAGTTTGCTTTACGAATTTGTGTCGGTGATTATCTTTGGTTTTTACTTTATGTTAGGGATTTGAGCTTTGCTAGAGATAGATCGCTTAGATTCTTACCTAGGATGATTATCTGTTAGTTTCTGAATGCTAGGAATAGGTTTAGATCTAACATTCACTATAGAGTACCCGAACTTAATGCCTCTGCGTTGGTGAAGTATGCTAGGAATAGGTATGGAGGTGACGCAGTTGACTCCTGTGTTGTCGAGGTATGCCAGGAATGGATATTGAGATGATTTAGGAGGATTCTCAATTTGGGTTAGAAATAGCTTAGATTGTGAGAGGTATGTGATGACACGGATGAGTAACATAGGCCGAGTATGACATGAGTGGTAGATTTAAGTCTGTGACGGGTAGTTTACATTCGTTTCGGACAAGCTGTCTATCCTTTATACTTTTTGTTCATTTACTTTTTGTCTTTTATTTTCATTTCTTTTAATCTCAAACTCATTAACGGTAGAATTATCGAACGACGAATCAATAACCAATCTCTGTGGACACGATACGATAAAACCTAATCGGTATATATCACCCGGTAAAAATAATACCAACTCTTTGCTTGCCGCTATACCGCAGCAACAAAATGGCGCCGTTGCCGGGGATTGGTTTTATTGGTTTTGTATTGCGATAATTCCGTTGTTTTTGAGTTTTGTAATTAATGTATATGTTGTATAGACTTTGTATATGAATTTGTATATGTTACTTGTACATGTTGTGTTAACTTTCCATACTTGTACATATGTGTGTTTTTCCTTGTTTTCAAGTATTGTTGTAAATTGTCTCGTACTCGTAACGTTTGTTGTGTGTTTGTTAGGATACTTTCTTTAGGTTTGCGCGGTGTGGCAATACCATGGCATGACGAGAGGAGGTTACTAGTGCTCGCACAATAAAGGCGTCGAGCTTACGACGTAAAACAAACATGTTTGTTTATGTTGTTTATGTGTGTGGTGACTTATGTTTTAACAAGTTGAAATAGGACTTGCTCTTAATTTCAAACTTTCACTTTTCAACTTGTTAATTCGTTTTCACCAAGTTTATGTATTGTTATTTGCGTTAGTTTTGTTATGTCAATTTGTTATTTTTCACAAGTTTGTAGTGTTTTAGCTTGTGGAAGTGTGTATGTATTGTAAATATTGTTTAGATGTGTAAATGAGATTGTAAAGGTGTGTAAGTGGAGCTTGCATAGCAGTTTCACCTGTTGCTGTCATTTTTCTGCAACTGGTGTAGCGCGCTTAGCGCGCTCTGCTATGCAGGGCCAGTGAATTCTTTTAAAATTTCACTTGGTTTTCCTTTTTCCAACTTTCACCAAGGCTTTTTGTATTGAATAAAATTAGTATTGTTTTTCTAATTCTTTTGTTGTTGTTTGGACTCAAATTTTGGTTCGGTAACTTGAAGACTTTTGAGGTGATTTTCCGAGTTTGATCATTTCAACTCGCGGATGTATGGTAATGATAGTTTCAAAGTTGGTACACGTCAGGTGCTCGTTTATCGCTTTCTATAGCATAACATGTTTAGAAAATTTATCATTTGCATAATTACTATGCCATTCATTCTTTTTGCATTACTTGCTCATGAATTGAATCACTTTAGTCCCCTTTTTACCCATAAATGTGAGGAAGCTTTCCATTGTTTACATATGAGAGTCCACATTCTTGTTTTAACTAGATTTTATTATGCTTAATCTTTAGTTTTGTGTTGATTGTATGATTGCAAGAAAATGATCAAGGCATTTTGTTTGATTTTGAGCATAACTACCTTGGCCAAATATTCAATTCACCTTGTGAGTGTGTGATCATTTGTTAGCCCCTTTGAACTTTTATCAACATCCATTTTTATTTGAACTTGATGCTTGTCTATGAGTGTCAATTCACTTTTTTTGTATGGATGTTGATTTCTTTGTTTCTTGAACCCTCAACTATATGTTGTTGTATGGATTTTTACCTTGCCTTAGAAAGTAGAGAGTATTCACACATTAATGTTGGTTGAATTCAAGTTGGGGAGAGGAATGTTTATGTGCTTATGTTGTGATTGATATGATGTTGAGAAAAGAAAAAGAAAAAAAAAGAAAAAAAAATTAGAAAAAGAAAGAAAAAAGAGAAAAGCTTTGAAAAAGAAAAACAAAAAGAGTAGGAATAATGTTATGTTAATAAGTGAGGTGTGTTTGGTGTGAAATTTGAGATGAAGAATAAGTTTGATTGAGATTATATTGTTTGGAACTTTGTGAGTTGATCACTCCCATAGGTTTAGGCAAGTTTTTGTTTCGATTAGCTTTAGGACTTACCACTTGTTTGTTAACCAAGCCACATTACAACCTTGAAAAGCCCTTGTGATTCTTGCATTTGTATTTTAAATACGTTTTTGGATGAATGCATAATTTAGTCTATTGTTTGCAAGATTGTGGAGGAGTGTTTTTTATCCCTCATCTTTGTGTGTTCTTCATCTACCGATGAATTTTTGCTAGGGGTGATTCATGATTGAGCTTGTTTTGTTTTAGAATGTTTTGTATGATTTTTGTACTTAGGATTTGTTTCGTTTATATGTTATTGTTGTAGTATAGTGGTAAGTTTGTATTTGTCGTGTACATTTTTCGTTTGAACCATACATTTGTTTTCCGTTTTCAAAACTTGTTGATTCGTGATTCTTTGATTATCATCTTTTGTTTCTTTGAGTTATTTGACTTTGTTTGAGGATAAACAATGTGTCAAGTTGGGGAGAGTTGATAAGTGCCAAAATGTAGTTATTTTGTATATACATTTTGTGGCACTTATCCGTTCTTTTGTTGATATTCTTCGAATAAATCCCCCGCTTTTGGTATAAATGTGTACATAATAGAATAATTGAGTTTTTGTGTAAATATTGTATCATTTGATAGTTTTTCATCTCTTTTATAGGTATTCATTCATAATTGAAGCATTGAGTAATAAAGTGTCGATTTGGGCAATTGATCAACGAATAAAGCTCAAAATCAAAGAATAAAAATCATTAATAAAGCTTGATATTTCTCCATGGTTAGATAGAGCATTGAATAAGCTTTCCAACGCTTCAAAACGGGCGCAATTCCGAGTTACGGTTCTCAAGATATGGCAAAAATAAAATGCTGAAAATAGCAGACCGCGCTTTGCGCGCCCTACGACATCAGAATTCTTTAAAAGGGGCTAAAAACACATTTTTAGGTTATGGGTTGGGTATTTTTGAGTCCCAACACCATCAACATCATATTTTTGATAGATTAGCTTGGAAAACAACATTGGAGCTTGCATTTTGATGATCCGGAGTCGAATCCCTCGTCGATTGGTGTTGACAAACCAAGAAATGTTTGGTTCCTCTTCTTCTCTTCTCTTTGTAATCTCTTTTGTTGGGTTTTGTATGTATATCTACTGTAACTCATGTATATTTGTCGCCCTTGGCATTATATAAAGTTTGCTTTACGAATTTGTGTCGGTGATTATCTTAGGTTTTTACTTTATGTTAGGGATTTGAGCTTTGCTAGAGATAGATCGCTTAGATTCTTACCTAGGATGATTATCTGTTAGTTTCTGAATGCTAGGAATAGGTTTATATCTAACATTCACTATAGAGTACCCGAACTTAATGCCTCTGCGTTGGTGAAGTATGCTAGGAATAGGTATGGAGGTGACGCAGTTGACTCCTGTGTTGTCGAGGTATGCCAGGAATGGATATTGAGATGATTTAGGAGGATTCTCAATTTGGGTTAGAAATAGCTTAGATTGTGAGAGGTATGTGATGACACGGACGAGTAACGTAGGCCGGGTATGACATGGGTGATAGATTTAAGTCTGTGACGGGTAGTTTACATTCGTTCCGGACAAGTTGTCTATCCTTTATACTTTTTGTTCATTTACTTTTTGTCTTTTATTTTCATTTCTTTTAATCTCAAACTCATTAACGGTAGAATTATCGAACGACGAATCAATAACCAATCTCTGTGGACACGATACGATATAACCTAACCGGTATATATCACCCGGTAAAAATAATACCAACTCTTTGCTTGCCGCTATACCGCATCAACACCTACGAGTCTTCCTTTGTGTTTAAAACTCTTTTTCATAAGTAAAAAAAATATAACCCACCAAAACATATGAGCCGAACTACGGCGCTCTGACTTTCCCATTGCACGAGGGAATACGTAGGCATCTTGTCACGGGGCTCGATCGAGCAAACTTTGTAAATACTTCCTTCTTTTCCCCGTGTTTTCTTTATTTTATTTTCTTTCACGTGCATTTTATTTTAGCATACAAATATAGCAATTAAGAAGTAAATAGACATAAACACACCCATTAGATTGAAAATAGAAGTGGATACCGTAGAGTACTACGGGCGTGTGGGGTGCTAATACCTTCCCTTCGCGTAATAGATTCCCTTACCCTATCTCTCGGTCGCAAGACCGTGTCTTATCCCTTTTAGGTTTTCGCGATGCGTTTACCTTTCTCTTTTTGCGAGATAAAAAACGTTCGATGGCGAAACCTATACAAGGACTTATGGCCAAACCTATACAAGCTTAGGTCAGACAATACATTTTCATAAATAGAAAAAGCCTAAGATTTTTTATAAGAATATTTAGTTAAAAAAGTTAAGCCACATGACATAAAAAATTTTAACGGAAGACTATTTCGTTAACTATCATCTTGAGGATCATCTTCGTTTCTAACCTGTAAATATGAAGAATTTTTTGTATAAATTAATATAAACATCTAAAAAATATCACCTTTTTAAAGCCAAAACAACAAAGACACAAAATTTATTTCTATTCAAAGTGCAGTAATTTCCTAAGCATGCATTAAACATAATTAACTACACTTTTAAGCATCATTAAACACAAATTTTTTATAAGTATTTCAAAGAAAGTATAGACATCATGTCCATTATATCCATTATAAGTTTTCAATATATATATATATATATATATATATATATATATATATATATATATATATATATATATATATATATATATATATATATATATATATATATATATATATATATATATCCATTATGTTTATTGTATCAGAATAATATAACTGTTATAAATATAATTAATCTATAAGGGGTCTTAACTATGTTATAAGCTTGTCATACGTATCATGCAAGAAGATTCTGTTGAGCCAACTCATGATAAACAGGATTTTGAGGAAACTTTCTTGTTTCAAAATCGCAATTGAACTTAAATTTTTATGAAATTTAGACATAAATCTTACCAATCAAAATACTAAATAAATAGTAACTCAACACTTAATAAAATAAATTTTGATTTTGATTAATATCAATTATAGTACCTTTTGATGAACATGAGCATAGGTTGATGTCGATGAGCGTGGTGTTGGAATATTATCAGCTTCTCTCATCTTATCATCTACTTCCTCTTAACTTAAATGTGGATAAGCCACCAATGTCACCAAGTGAGTTCTCTTGCTCTTTTGTGTCCTTGTCAATTTTCATAGGCGATAGTATATCTTCTTCATGGTTTACCCAAATATCATTCCCTTCTATAAAACCTACAACTATTAAATGCTCGTAAACCACATATCATCTTTCCCATTTACAATTCACACAATTAGCACAATGACAAGAAATTTCACTTCCATGATGTCTTCCTTTGGTATAGGCAAAGTCTAAAAAAGACCTAACACCTTTTCTATAGTTCTTCCAATGTCTTGGGAGTTTTGTCCATGCTTTGTCCATATCTTTAATCTAATTTAATTACGATATTTTAACCATCCATCAATAAATATATTAATATATAAGGATAATAATATAAGATATAATACACTATTATTTACCAACTAACACAATATTAACACATAAAATAAATTAACCACCAACTAACATAGTATTAACATATTATATATAACTAACAATTTAATATCAATATTTACACATAAAATAAATTATTTATCAATTAACACGGAGAAGCATATTAAATCTTTGATAAAATAGTAAGTGAAGGTTGGGTGAGAGAGGCTCCAACACAAACACTAATTGTGCCTAAAAGTGACATCAAAAGGAGAAACATCAATTCTCTAAATAAATTATTTACCAAAGTAGCAGACTGAATATTTGCTAAGACACTAACTTAATATATAAAAAATCAACATTTAAAAAAAATAGGACAACATGTAAAATTGTAGAAACATATCATGGTCCAATTCTTTGTTCAACACTCATTATTAATTCTAGAAAAAACAGGACAACATGTACACAAAAGTGATACATTTGCATTCCATTAAAAATTACAAAAATAAAGTGAACAGAATATTAGTTTTAGAGTGTTTGTCTCAATGAGTCCATAACATCCTTGACTCCCACTCTAATGCCTTTTAACTTTGAGTCATACCTATGGTCTGCAATGACAAAGATATCCCGTCCTTCTAACTCCATACTCGTCCGGTCCTTTCTACTTTCAAATATTTAGCAAGGGTTTTTTACTTGTATTCTTTTCTCTATATTTTTTTCCTCACTCACATGAAATGCAAATAATAAATTGAGTTCAAACAGATACTTCATTGGCAAATCTTAGCAAGGACAGAGGAGAATTACAAATTCCCTGATGTTGGGAACTTAACTCACCTAAACTTTATGTATACTAATATATAATGTCAAGTACAAGACTATGTCATCAAACTAAGTCTAAAGTTATACACTAATTTCAACTATCAAAACATATAAAACTAAGAAACCAAATCCATGGAAACAAAAATTATATTTAAAAAATTGAATTTATTATAAGTTATGAATTGAAAATTAGTGGTTACATGCATTTGGATTAGGTAATGATTAGGAAAATATCTTACCAAACTTTGGTTATCTAAAGGGTGAGGTCATGATTCATTGCTTTCTCATTGAATTTGTAATCCAAATTGAGTGCCATTTTCAATCATAAAGGGTGAGAAGTGAACTTCATGATTTGTTATATAGTATTTTTAAATTATTAAATAAATATGTAGATTTATTATGTGTTTACAAATCTTAAAAGGAAAGTACACCTCATGAGCATTTATCATTTGTTATAAATTATTGTACTTTTATCGTTTATTTCGCTTTTAAATTCTTTTGAATATTGTAGTAAGTGCTCCATCCCTCCAAGGTAGGAAAGTGTACCTCCTTCTCCATGAACAATGTAATAGCATAAGATGTGTGTTTTGAATGCTTGTATGAGATGCATGGTAAACAAGATAAATTCAAACAAATAGAGAACAATTTCAAAAGCAAAGACAAACAAAAGCTTTATTCAACGTCAAGTTATTTTTAAAACAAGTAATTAAATTCTTCTCTTCCACCATCCTCCTTAGGTTTTCTTTCTATATGCCTCATATTACCCATAAGTCGATGTGTTTAGGCATGTCGCAACCAACCTCTAACAATTCTTTATCACTATTCCACAATCATAAGCCAACTAACCAAGCCTCGTATGTCTTTGTCCATAAGTCGATGTGCTTAGCCGTGTCATAATCGAACTACCTTTATCTAATTCACCTCCCTTCACTAATCTTAACGCATTTCATTCAATTTCATTCATTCTTCAATAAAACTAAAACTTCTTTCTTAATAAAAAATTAAAAATACTTAATCGAACTTAAACACTTTCTAAACTAACAAAAACACTTCAACAAATCCAAACCTTTTTTCCTCATGGCTTTTTCTCTTTAAACCTTTCAAAAAGTATATGTTAAGTTCATTATGCATAATACAATAACGTGTGAGTCTCCAAAGGTCGAGCAAACATGTTAACTTCTAGAATGGAAACTTAACATCGTCGATAAAAAAACATCCAACAAACAAATAACCATTTCGGAATAGAACTACGGAGTTCTGATTCCTTTTGGGGATACGTAGGCATTGGGTTGCAAAATTTGAATGAACTCTGTAACACCCTTCTAAATCCACAAATAACTAGCATGAATTTTTTCAAAAAATAAAGACATTTAGAGACCATAGAAGGGGGTCCAAGCTTCATAAAACATCAAATACCATATAATCCTGCTCTGTAACACAGGTTGCCAAAACACTTGAATTATGTCATGCTTTGGTCTCATCATACAAACACTTCAACAACGCAGCAGACTCATAATCTCAAAACAATTCTTATTATCAAGATACTTCACTGAATTCCTCATCATAATTCAACAATTAAACTTCATAACTCAAATGGTTCGGAATTCCAAGAAGGCGGTTTGTAAATCTCAAAATAAACTAAAGACATAAAGTTCGCAATCAAACAATCCCAACCTCAATGTTACATATCATAGAAAGACTCTTTTTAGTTTACGGACAACAAATGAATGCACTCTAAAGTTCTCCTTTAAGCTTTTGCATTAAGCTAAATTACTTGCAAGTTACCCACATTTCGAGGCAAAATTTCCAAGCAAAAAGGGTGAATAAATCACAATCATTATAAAATACATAAGGAATAAACCTAGTAGATATGCACATATGTAAGGCATCACACATCAATAAAACATCATGTTATACTTACGCCTCCACAATTTCATCACTGCATAACAACATATCATTATACACTATTTATCATCAAGTTAAATCATTATGCAATGTCACATATAATGTAATGCAACATCATAGACTAATGCATATATGGTACCAATACTTCACTAATGACTTAGACATCGTTATCTCCAAAGATCCCCACCAATAGGATCGATTCCTGCTTGAAACTAGAGAATTTCATAAGTTGCACTCAATCCACACCATGGGATTGATCCCATTACTGGACTATATCATCCTATAAACATCACTGGACTCAATATCTTGCAAAATGTTACTGAACCAATGTCCTATCATATGCCATGAGCGCATGATGCAAAAAACCTCAATAGCAACATGACCACTGCTAGTCAAAATGCATTATCATTCATTGAATTCATCATAACATCTATTTATTATCAAAATAAATAAAGAATCATCATATCATCATCATATACACAAAAACTTATCATCATATAAAGAAAATAACATCAAAATGCCATCATGAATAAAACATCATTTCAATCCAACACGGGGAACCTAACTTCATTCTAATTTAGGTATTATGAATATTCTCCTTACATCTCATTTTATTCCACCAAACTGTAGTTGATCAGTTTTACTACCTAATGCTTTGAACGACACCTCAAAATGAATCCTGAAACTCAAGTTATGGCACTTTTAAGAAAATCTGACACAACCATTCAAAACTATGTTCCATCTCCTGGAGATGCTTGCAGAAAAGCACTCCAGTAGCTTCCACCTTTCCACTCTCGCCCGGCGACACAACCCTTCGCCTGGCGATCCACACAAAGTCACCATCTCCCAGCGACACCTCCTCGTTGGTTGGCGACTCTTCGCAAACAAGGTTTTCCTACTGCGAATATCTGCATAAAAATCAGTCTCAGCTCTACAACTTTTGAATGTTATAGGTCCTAAAACATCATCTAATCATAGGGTTTTCATCAAAAATCAACAATCTATTGTATTCTACATTATGGGTACAAATTAATTACAATCCAACACCACAAAACATCATATATTTTATCAAATCATTTCATGTTCATCACCACCAAATCCCACTACAATCTACAATTATTTAAGTCTTAAATCAATTATAATAATCAAGATAAAAACCCTTTACCTTACAAATATTGCTAGCTTCTGATTCATATTTGTGTTCTATAAATTCATATTTACCTCTCTGTGCCCTAGCTCTGCCTCTGCCTCTTCTCCCAAGAAAAATCGTATAGAATGAGCGTTTCTAAAATCTCAAATATATTTTGTCTCTCTTAACCCTTAGACCCTTAATTGATCTTCCTATCTTACCCTCACTTTCTTCACTTTATTACCACCTTGCCCTTATGGCATCTATCTTAAAATAACTTTCAATAATGTCATTTTCATATCATGCCACCAAAATAACTTCTTCAAATCTTGATACATCTTTGTAGCACCTGAATGAATACTCAATCCACTTCTATGTCCTTCCTCAATAATAATCTTCTTAAGTTTTGGAACATCTGGAATGCAAACTCTACCGCTAAACGTTATCACACCATTCTCATCAATTCTAAACTTGTCTCCTTTACCTTGGTTAATCAAAGTAAATTGATCAACTAACAGACTTCTAGCCTTCTTAGATATTCTATTATACCACTAGTCAGCTTCAACATTCCTAACCTCATATTATAACGAGTTTCTACGCACACCAAGCTCATATCTCTAAATTGTTCGATCATCTCTAACTCTCGAACTATAAGCATCAATATTTGCATCGAATTTCTACTCAATGCATCTGCAGCTATATTTTGCTTTACCGCGATGGTAACTCATATTAAAGTCATAGTCTTTCAAAGATTCAAGCCACCTTATTTGTCTCATATTTAATTCTTTCTAGTCAAACAAATACTTCAAACTTTTGTGATCACTAAACACTTTGATTTAGAACCAAAAAAGATAACGTCGCCAAATCTTCAACACAAACACTGTCGTTGCTAACTCTAAGTCATGCGTAGGATAATTCCTTTCATAAAATATGTGTTGTCTTGAAGCATAAGCAACAACTTGTATGTTCTGCATCAGTACACATCTAAGTCCCATCTTAGACGTATTGCAATACATTATAAAAGACTCACTTAGATTAGGAAAAATCAACACCGGAGTAGTCGTCAACCTCTTCTTTAATTTTATAAAGCTTTCTTCACACGTAATCTCCCATAGATAAGCTTGACCCTTTCGAGTTAACTAAGTCAATGATGACGCCAACTTATAAAATACTTCAATGAACCTTCAATAATAACCTGCCAAACCAAAAAAACATTGAATCTGACTTGCAGACTTCGAAGCCTCCCATTGCAACACTGCATCAACTTTAGAAGGATCCACAATAATCCCACCACTATAAATCACATGTCCAAGGAAACTAACTTATTTTAGCCACAATTAACACTTTTAAAACTTTGCATATAACTTCTTTTCCTTCAGCACTTACAATACTAATCGCAAATGCTTAGCATGTTCTTCTTCTGACTTAGAATAAATTAGAATATCATCAATAAAAACAACTACAAACTCATCCAAGTAGGAATTAAACGTTCTATTCATATACTCCATGAAAACACCTAGCATATTAGATACACCAAATGGCATCATTGTGTAATCATAATGGCCATACCTCATTCGCAAAGTCGTCTTTGGAATATCATCTGGTTTAACTTGAATCTGATGATAACTGATCGCGGTAAAAAGTGAAGAATGAGGAAATCGAATTGGAATTTGAATCTCCGGTTCAAAATGATTTACTCTTTGATTTTTTTTATTTAAAAGATGTCGCGAGCACCAAGATTTATTGTTTCTAAACAAGAAAGAAAAGGAATAGGGGAAAACAGAAATACTCTAAAATTGATATCCAATGCGATTAGTGTGAGCTAAATGCAATCCATGGGGGAGTGACCTGGGTAAGAGGGCTGATTATATAAAGGGAAGGTATTAGCACCCTATATATCTATAGTATTCTATAGGAACCTTTTTGTGCGTTTGTGTTTTTTTTGCTATGCTATTTTGGGAAAGTTTCTCCTTTGGGATTTAAGAAGGTAGGTTAGGCAGGAACCTAAGTTTATTGATTATGATTATGCTCGCAGAGATCATTGGGATCCTCTGCATACATATCCCCCAGAGGGAATTAGAGCATCTGTATCTCGGATCTAAGGGAACTAAGGTTTGTTTGGTTTGAGGGAGAAAGAAGTATGCTCGCCAAGGGTGAGACCTTGTGCCTATGTATTCTCAAACGGAGGTTGAGAGATTCAGAGCAACTGTTGTTCCCATTTATGTGCTAGTGGAAGCAAAACATTTAAGAGGCAATGACAAGTGTCATCTTAATGAAAAATGTATCTAATCTATTTCATCATATACATGTTTGAAAATTTGATTGTTTGAATCTATCATTATAAGCAATGAGCGTTTTGCTTGAGTGTACAAGCGTTGCCACTTACAAGTTAAGAAAGATGTTTGGAAAAAAACATTGAATTTTTCATTGTAAGCATTAGGTGTTTCTCTTGAGTGTACAAGTGTTACCACTTACAGTTAAGAAAGATGTTTTGTTTGAAAAGTGTTTATTTTGAAAAAGTGTTTATTTTGAAAAATGTTTGATTTGAAAAAATGTTTGATTTTTATGTGATGCTATAGATGAGATACTTCTTCCATAGAGATGATTCATGTATTATCTCTTAGGAGAATGTTTTTTTATTGATTAGGGAGATGCTTTTAAGAAGCCTGTGGGTCATTGTATTGTAAGCCCAAGAGGAGCCTATCTGAGGGACATCGAGGGTCCTTGTATTGTGAGCCCAAGAGGAGGCTTTTTTGAGGAACATCGAGGGTCCTGGTATGAAGCCCAAGAGAAGGCTATAGGATATGGATGACTTGGCATTAAGAGTTATTTCGCCGGGAAACCATACTCTTAGGATTCTATTCTATCGAAGGTGATTCTTTGTATTGGAATCCCAATACGAGGCTGTTAGAGATTTCCAGGTTTCTTTTTTGTATGAGGCCCAAGAGAAGGCTAAACTCAATGAGGGAGTTCTTTTGTAAGAAGCCTAAGAGGAGGCTAACTCAATGAGGGAGTTCTTTTGTACGAATTCCAAGAGGAGGCTATGGGGAACCTAGTTGTTATACTAGTTGTAATTGCATAAATAAACATGAACAAGTATATATGACAAAGTGTGCTTGTGCATTCATATGAGTTTATGAAGGAGATATATAAACAAATGTATAAAACAAGCAAATAAAACTAGTGTACTTGGATATATACAAAGGAGTGTGAAAGAAATATATAAACAAGTGGTTAAAACAAACGGATAAGCTAGTATACTTGGATATATACAAAGGAGTGGGACTTACACCTTAAGGGAGGCCCACTGGAATAAAAGCAGTTTCACCGAGAATAATGCTCCTCTTAATACCAGTGGAATTGGTGTATAAACAAGCAAATAAAACTAGCAAACGATACTAGTTATCCTTGAATATTTGCAAAAAAAAAGTTGGATATGTACAAGGAAATTAAATATGTACACAAAAGGGTGGATATGTACAAGGAAACTAAATATGTACATAGGAGGGTTGAGACTTACAACGTAAGGGAGGCCCATGATCAATTTGATTTTGAATTCGAAATATTTTCGAGGAAAAAACCTAGTTCGGTTTGTATTTTCAAAGAGTTAATCGAATCGATCATGGAAAAGAGATGTGTAAGTTAATTAAAACATTATTGAAAGTTTTGAAAAGGTTTGAAAAGTGAAAATTATTCACAAGAGATTTTGAAAAAGATTAGGTTGAAAATCAAGAAGAAAACATTTTTTGAAAGTATTTAAAAATACTTAAAAACGTCTATTTTTAACCTAATAAAAATATATCAAGAGAAAATATTTTTTGGAATTTTTTGACATAATCATAAAATAGGTATATTAAATGACAAGTGTGAAAAAAATCATCTCAAATATTTACCACTGAGCCATGTGCGTAGCTTTCATTCATACATGTTCAATTAAATATATTTGAAAATCAGTATGTGAAATCAGTTTGAAAAATAGTTGAAAATGGAAGAAAAGCGAAAATTGGAAAAGAAAAGGTCTCAGGGGGATTCGAACCCTGGACCAAAGGCAAGGAATGACATGAAAGGCGCCCACTCTACCACTAGGGTCGCTATTTCAACCAGTTATGAAACAACAACCAATATATATATATATATATATATATATATATATATATATATATATATATATATATATATATATATATATATATATATATATATATATATGTTAAACTGAAAATTTGAATTTTGGAAAAATTAGAAAAAAGCGCAAAGAACAATCATCTTCTTCCTCAAGATTTTATTTCGCATCTCCCTCATTTCTCAATGAAATTGAATGATGTAAACATCAAACTTGCTCGAAATTTTCCCAGGAACACGATGGTGGCGATTAATTTCATTAATTTTAAGTGTAAGGTGATTAATTTTCGCATGAACACGAAGAATCCTAATTATATTTTTTGATCATGAAATCTTGTATGTGCACCAATTCAAGCAATTGATTGAGGGTTTATGATCCTCACACATGCAGAAACACAATAGCATAACAATTTTTAAACTGGAATACAGAAATTGAAGAATTCGAAGTTGAGCAACTTGCCTCTATGAGCAGAAATCGAATTCCTCAAGGGAGTTGTTTCAGAAGTGTTTTGATGATTTGTATAGCTTCACTAGACCTTATGGAAGGTGTAGAAGTGCTCAACTTGCTTTAAGATAGCCTGGAACAATATTCCCAAGTCCAACTGCCATAGCTTGAAGTGTAATTTGATTTTGATGTTGGAGATTTTACGAATGCGATCTAAGGGTTTGGATCACTTCTATAGAGTGTATGGATTATGTTTGAAGTGAATGCTTGAATAATGCACAAGTGGATTGAGAGGTAGCAAGTGAAGGCTCAATTTGCGAGTTTATGGAGTTTGAAAAGCAATTTTTAGTTTGGCTAATTTTGGTGATGGATTGATGGTTCTAACAACTTCCTAATGGTATTTAGAGAGTGTTTGAAGCTTGATATTGATAAGAACTTGCAAGATTTGGAGATTTGCAATTCTCACATTTTGGAACTTTGAAATTTGCAACTTAAGAAAAGAAAGAGAACAAGCTTATGGTTGTTTTGGTGTGATTTTGAAATGATAAAAGACCTCTATTTATAGGCCAAGATGTTTCTCAAGCAAGGCAAGATAGGATTGAAGGATTTTTGCAAGTTGGCTTAAGAGGTAAGAATGGAATCTTTGCATTTAATGCGCATGGTTTACTTTGCAAACCATGGTTAAAAACTCAAGTGTTCTTATCTCTTCTTAAATCATGATCACAAGATTTTTTTTTTAGTAAAAGCTTATCCATTGGTGATGACAAGGATTCTAGAAGAGAAAGAGATGAGTTCTTGGCAAGATCACTTGAAAACTTGGTGAAAAATGACCAATTCATGTTCTTGAACCTATAATGTCAAATTTTAAAACCATAGCTCCACAAAATATTTTTTATATTCTTGGACATTTGGTTAAGCTTGGAACAAGATCTAAAACTTTCATGTTGAAAGTGTTTCTTGAATTAAAATGGATCTAGGTGAAAACTGGCCATGAAAATGATGAAAAAAGTGATAAAAACACTTGAAATTTTTTCTAAGTGTTAAAAAAAATCAAGTTTTGACTTTTTGTTGACTTTTTTACACATTTTTGATGATCATGGTGGATAATTTTAAATACTTTGATGATTGAAAAAAATCTGAATTTCAAAAGTTGACCAAAAAGTCAAAGTTTGACAGATCTAGACAGTTGACTTTTTATTAGATGATTCAGAATTTCACTAATGATCAACCATGGAATTGGAGATGTTTTGAATCAAGAAATTAGGTCAAGATATTGAATTGGTGATTTTTAAATCATGCTCCAAGTAACTAGGTTATTCATTGAGAAAAAAGTCAATGATACACCATCCTCGATCAAAATCCTAATTTGGTCGATTCAAGATTGATCTTGAGGAAATGATTGGAATTTGAAGTTCAAATGTTGATGATTGATGAAGATAGATCATAAGTGGTGAGTGGTGACTCAACCCCTAATTGATCATATCTTAAACAGATGAAAGATTTGATTCAAAATCTAATTTGGCTCAAGGAGCACACACACAAGGTAACTTGTTCTGAAATTTGTTAGTGATGCAATGATGCATAGGTGAATGATATGAGATGGTATCTTAGGTAAAAAATTGGGGTATGACAATAACCTGAGCTCAAATAAATTTTTCTTAAAACAAACGCGTCCACTAATTGATCCATCAAATCGCCAATCCTCGATAGTGTCAATAATAGCAATCTTGCTGATAACTGGACCTCGTCAGTTTCAATAATAGCAACCAATTCAACATCGTTGATAAAGAAACTACCTTGAATAAAGTTATCCTTCTTTGAATCCTCAAATTTGCTCACAGCAAAAACTCTACCATTAGTCTAGGAAGCAACATCCCTCTTCGGCTTTTAACACTGGATACTGATATGACCTTGCTACCCATAATTGAAACAAGTCGGATCATCGTTCTTGTAATTAGTAGTACAGTGACCCGTCTCACCGCACTTGTAACATCTCAGGAGCGGGAGATCCTCCCCCTCTTCTTTGTTTCCCATCATAAGCCTTCAGTTTCCCTTCAATTTTCTTATCAATCTTCGTCTAATCTCTTATTCATGGAGGCTTCTTTGTTATTCCCTCAAACCAACAATGCTCTTTGTAGTGGTAAAATTTTTAAAGACTAAGCCATTGATTGACTCAACTCGTAATCAGTGAAAGTCGCCACCACACTTTATTGTTTCCAAAAGAAATGGTAAAAGAACAAATAAAACCCAAATAATTTTTTAAAGCAAAAAAATAAATAATAAAATAGAGATCTATATACTAGGATTAGTTATTCAAACAGAAGATATCAGCACGATAAACATCTACATTACTACGCATGAACCTCTTTGAAAATTTTTGTATGGCTATAAAAGATTACTTACAAAATAGAGAGTGGAGATGAGAAAAGAAGTATTTGTTTTACAATTTTTTATTTGATAGAACTTCCAATGAGTTCTAGGCCTACATTCTAATAATGTGCAATGTTAAAATCAAAACCTATGGTAGTTCGGGTAAAAAAGACCGAAATTTGTGTATTAGTTAATTTTAAAAAGAAAATCTTCTAACATCCGAAAATTATTTAATTATTTAAATAAAATTATTAAGGATTTATTTATCGGAATTTAGTCGAAGTTGGATTTATAAGTTGATCTAAGATGATTATGTGAATTAACGGAATTTGGAATTAATTAGTGATGAATTAATTTTTTGTTGTAGAATATTATTGAAAATAATATTAAAATTAAGTGTGGAATTAATAGAGTTATTAAATTGGTGTTAGAAGCAGTAGAAATGAGGTGTGAAAAGTAAGCCAAGAAAAATAATAGCAATATTATTACTATTACTATTATTATTATTGGTAAGTGGATTATATATATATATATATATATATATATATATATATATATATATATATATATATATATATATATATATATATATATATATATATATTAAGAAGGTTAGGGTTAGAACAGACGAAGGCAAAAAGAGATAGTACGTGAGAAGAGAATAGGTTTGAGGAAACTAGTTGTCGGAGGAAATTACAAACAGGAAAGTCAAATCGGAGCTCGATCAGAAATTAGGAGTTGAATTTCCATTAAATCCAGGTAAGGGGTGGGGTTCTTGCTCTATAATTAGAAATGTGATGAATGATAGGTAGTTTGGGGTTTATGAAATTCTAATTTGTGTCATGTTGTTGTTGATTGGAATTCTAATTGATGCTTGATAATCCGTTGGATTGGTTGATGAAAGTGATAAAGGTTTTTTTGATTTATTCTCCATGTTGTTAGAACCTTAAAGTTGAACCGTTCTGGTTTAAAGATGTGTCGGATGTCAAAAAGTTAGGGATTTAGGTTGAGGAAGACGCTCTTCGCGCAGGAAAAACTCATTATGTTTCATTCAGTTCGTGGCGCCAACGGGTGGATGTGACGCGAACTGAAACCTGCTAAACTCGCGACACGAAGTGAGGACGTGGCGCGTACTGTGCAAATTCTGACAATAAATTCTGATTTTGAATTCTTTCCAAATTAAGTAGTTAAAGTAGATAACTTTTAGTAGGCTTTTATGAGTAAGATAAAGATAATAATTAATAGGTAATGATACCGGAACTGTGTAGAATTAGTATCGATTATAGAGTTAGTAATAGAAGCTATTTAAGAATTGGTAGTTCGTATATGTTAGTAGGTAAGTTGTAATTTGGTTGTTTAGGTGAATTAGGTTGAATGCATTGTGTTGTTGATTTGTTTGTGATTTATTGGCGAGGAATATGTTATTGTATATTGTTGTTCTGTATGCGAAGTTGCGGGGTGTTTTAAGTGACGATAATTACCTCTAATTATTGGTAATAACAGTGATATAGGCGTATGCCTCGTGAAGTGGATTTATCTTGTTGTTGTATGTTGTTAGTGTTGCATTACATTTGCACACTTGTGAAGGCTTGTATTGGCGAAATTGTGAAGAAGGCTTATGCCTTGTGCCTCTATTAATTGGAAATTAATGAAGAGGGTTAAAGCCCCGTTGGTACCACATGCATATGCACAATTGTGTCACATCCGAATTGCATTTTTAATCGTGATGATAATTGTGAATGTTTATTGATTGTTGTGTCTTATTTTAAATTGGCATAAATGTGGATGTCATGAAGGGAATTGATTGATGATGTTGCAACTATGAAGTGATAATTTTCTATGATTCTAACTATATATTATTTATCATAATCTTAATTATATAGTTTGATATCTCACCCTTTCTATTTGTTCGTCGTTGCCTTTATACTGGTAACATGCAGGTAACGAAGAGTAAAGACTTAGTATCTTGTTGGTCTCGTCGCTCTGATACGTAGCACTCAGGGGGATGAACGCTTAATTGATTTTATGATGTTTTCAATTTAATCATAGTTGTTATTTTAAGAAGTTGTTTTCTTTGAATTAAGTTGTTTAAAAGATGCTATGTTTCTTTTGAAGTTTTGAAAGATATGAATCCGCTGCGTAGTTATTAAATAAAGTTCAAGTATTTTTGAAGACTAATAAATTGTTATAAGTGTTATGTATCTGTTCTGTGAAGATATTATGTTGATGGTTTTCAAGTTGATAATGTAATGCCTCATGTTTGTGAAATTTTTGGCACTCTGATTTTAATATAATTGTTGGATAGATTTGGGGTGTTACATTAGTGGTATTAGAGCTGGTCGGTCTGTCCAGTCAAAGTTGTTGAGTCTTTAACAATCGAGTATTGTTAATTATTTTCTGACCATTATTTGTTTTGTAGTTATAAGTTGAGATGGCTGGAAGGAACAATGCTGCGACTGCTGTTGCTTTGGAAGCAATGGCTCATGCTATGGAGAATCAACCAAATGATGGCAGGGATGCTGGATCCCGTAGCTTGGCGACCTTCCAGTGAGAGAATCCACCGGTGTTCAAGGGTAAGTATGATCCCGATGGAGCTTTGGATTGGTTGAAGGAGATGGAAATAATCTTTCGTGTGATTGACTACACCCAAGCGCAAAAGGTTCGTTATGGGACACATATGTTAGCAGGCCAGGATGACGACTGGTGGTTAGAAATGCATCAGAGGTTGAAAGCTGCAAGTGAGGAGATCACTTGGGTTGTGTTTCGTAGGGAGTTCCTGAGGAAGTATTCTCCTGAAGATGTTCGGGGTAAGAAGGAAATTGAATTCCTTGAGTTGAAGTAGGGAAAAATGTCGGTTACGGAGCATGCTGCAAAGTTTGTGGAGTTGACTAAGTTATATCTGCACTATAGCACAGAAACTGCTGAATTTTTGAAGTGTATCAAGTTTGAGAACGAGTTGCGCTCGAAGATCAAGAAGGCAATTGGATACCAGAAGATTCGTGTTTTCTCTAACTTGGTGGATAGTTGTAGAATTTTTGAAGAGGATAACAATGCTCATTACAAGATAGTTAATGAGAAGCGGAGCAAGAATCAGAATCGTGGTAAGTCGTATGATGCTCCAGCTGGTAAGGGAAAACAGGAAGTTGTTGAGGGCCAGAGAATAAGTGGGCTCCTGCTAGTGTGACTTATTTCAAGTGTGGGAAACCTGGTCACAAGAGTAATGTGTGCACTGCTACCGATGTGAAGAGGTGTTTTCGTTATGGAAAGGTTGGACATGCAACTACTGAGTGTAGGCATAAGGCGAATGTCTGTTTCAATTGTGGTGAAGAAGGCCATATTAGTACTAAGTGTCAGAAGTCGAAGAAAGCGCCTGGTGCAAAGGTGTTTGCGTTGGTTGAAACTCCAACAGACAGAGATACTATAGGTATGTATTTCGTGGATCTAGATTCGATGATTATTATGATTGCTGATAATTTAGTTGAAATGGAATTGTGTGTGTAGATTGGATTTTAATTGTAATAGGTTGTGGTTAGGAGTAGAGTTAGAGTTAAGGATGGATGTGTCAGACGAATTTTTGAGGACGAAAATATCCTAAGTGGGGGAGAGTTGTAACACCTGAAAACTATTTAATTATTTAAATAAAATTATTAAGGATTTATTTATCGAAATTTAGTCGAAGTTGGATTTATAAGTTGATTTAAGATGATTAAGTGAATTATCGAAAGTTGGAATTAATTAGTGATGAATTAATTTTGGTGTAGAATATTATTGAAAATAATATTAGAAATAAGTGTGGAATTAATAGAGTTATTTAATTGGTGTTAGAATCAGTAGAAAAGAGGTGTGAAAAGTAAGCCAAGAAAAATAATAGCAATAATATTACTATTATTATTATTATTATTAGGTAAGTGGAATTAATATATATATATATATATATATATATATATAAATAAGAAGGTTAGGGTTAGAACAGACGAAGACAAAAAGAGACAGTACGTGAGAAGAGAATAGGTTTTGGGAAACTAGCCCCCCAGAGGAGAATTACAAACCGGAAAGTCAAATCGGAGCTCGATCAGAAATTAGGAGTTGAACTGCCATTGAATTCAGGTAAAGGGTGAGGTTCTTTCTCTATAATTGGGAATATGATGAATGATAGGTAGTTTGGGGTTTATGAAATTCTGAATTGTGTCTTGTTTTTGTTGATTGGAATTCGAATTGATGCTTGATAATCCGTTGGTTTGGTTGATGAAAGTGATAAAGGTTGTTTTGATTTATTCCCTGTGTTGTTAGAACCTTAAAGTCGAATTGTTCTTGTTTATAGATGTGTCAGATATCAAAAAGTTAGGGATTTAGGTTGAGGAAGAAGTTGTTTGCACATGAAAAACCCATTTTGTTTCGTTCAGTTCGCGGCGCCAACAGGTGGACGTGGCTGTCATACCCCAAAATTTACCCTCCTACTTCTCAAGATATTTCATACATTCATACTCAAGGATTCCACAAGGGTTGACTAGACAAACCCTCTCCTAGACAATCAACCCTAACTAGGGTTTGGCAATTCTCAGATCAAGGTGGTTCCCAACATCTCCTGTGGTCATCACGCCTCCTCGTATGCTTCAAAGAATCTCCCTGACAAGTTTCAAGCCTTACAAGTCAAGTTTCCTCAGACAATTGCTTAGATGGTTGAAAATCAGTTGTATTGGACAAAAAGTCAACTGTGGTCAACATACAGCCAAACTTCATGATCTTTGGTCAACATCCATATTTTGAAGTGACATTCATCATTTGATCAAGGGTTGATCATGATTCATCAAGAAAACTCAAGATATGTTCAAAAGTCAAACTTTCCAAATTAGGGTTTTCTAGGAAAAGTCAACTGAACTTTGACTGAGCATAACTTCCTCATACTTTATCAAATTTTTTTCCACCACCTCTCATTTTGAAGAGAATTCAATTCTCTATAACTTCATGTCTCACAAGCATGGTCTGAAAATGCTTCATTTGGAAGATATGGATCAAAACATTACAGGTCTTTTTCAAAGTCAACAAAAAGTCAACTTTTTGTAAAGAAGTGTTATTGAGTATGGAAACTCCAATTGAGATGAAACCAATAAGGTTGTTTAGAGGACATCTAGAGCTTTCCAAAAAGTCAAAGAACACTCAAAAATGTTAAAAATTGAGCAAGATACACCTTTCACAAGTTGGGCATTTTTGAAGAATTGCACAAAGGAAAATATTTGACAAAACCCAATTTTTTCCAAATGGGCCTATAATTTTATGATCCAAACGTGATCATAATATTATTCAAGACCTCTTGACTCCTTGCCACGACCACTTTCTATTTTTTTGATTTATTCTTGAATTTAAAAGCATTTAATTCAAATTTAAACTAAATAAAATATGAAAACAAGTTATAAAACAAGTTGGGTTGGATTTTTATCAAACTTGAGGACCAATGAAGCCCACAAGACATGCCAAATTCGTGCTAGATCATGCAAGGAAGAGAAAATCAAATTTTGGAAAGATTTGATGAAAATTGAAAGGGAAAATATTTTGCATTCAAGAGCATATCTTTTTTCATTCTTTTTGCTCCAACCTCTTGCTCTATAAATACCTATTGCATTCACAAAGACCAAGGACGAAGCCCTAGCCTCTTGAAGCAACCCTAAAAACGACAAAGTTTTCACAAAGTTGTCAATTTCGATTTTGATTTTCCAGCAGGTTTCAAGGTGTTTCAAGCCCTCCATCGTGATCCTGAACATCCCAGCAATCATTCCCAACCCTTACACGAAGCCAAATCATCCTAGATCGTGCCATCTAGCTCTCACCGGTTTGGTATTTTCTTGATTTCGATTTTCCTATTTCATGCATTGTTAACTATTTTTGATTGATTGTATACACTCAGGGCATTCATTAGATCATGATTGATGCATTACATGTGAGGTTTTACGCATAAAACACAAACTTCCATTGTTAGGGCTCCAAGAACTGTTGGATTCGAAACTCATAATCCAGGAACTTTCAGGACAAACGGACACCACCATCGTGTTCGCAGCCCTCGATTTAGGGGGGTAGGGTCCCTCTTTGCTTTTTATTTGGCTTATTTTGCAGGTTTGAAGATCGGAGTCGTCGGAGAAGACGACTGGAGCTAGGCTCGCGCCGCTGACCGCCGGCCTCATGCGGTGGCGTGGCGTAATGTTGGCTTCTGATTCGTTCACGCGTTACACCTGGACCCCACATGTTGACTGTGTTTGAAAAATCAAATATGACACGTTGCATCCCTTATAAACCATTGATTGCAGATACCAAACACCAAGACACCTTGGCTCAGATGGCAACGCGTTGGTTGATTTCTCCAGGAGGGCACGAGTTCGATCCTTGGCCCTGTAAATTTCTTTTTTACCACTTTGCAAACTAACTTTTCTTTTTTCTTATTTTTCTTAATATTTTCATTCCATTTAATTAATCTTTAAATATTTTTCTCATGCATTTAAAAATCACCAAAAATAGTTTCCTTTTACATTTTAATCAGAAAAATGTTTATTTAATTTTTGACACTAAAATTAATATTTTTGCATGCATATTTTAATTAATTGTTAATTAACCATTAAATTGACTTTTAATTGCTTTTAATTATCAAAATCGATCTAGAAAATTCCCAAAAAATTTCTATATCATATAATCAACATGGCTAACCTAAAGTCTTTTTCCTGATTCAAAAACTTTATTTTTACTAACCTTTTTCTCTTATGCGAACTTTCTTATATTTTCCGATTATGTATCTGTTTACAGGTTGTAACGTTTCAGACTATTTTTCTCGCTTTTCTTTTCAATATTATATAACTGCTCATGGGATGTAATAGTTTAATTATGACTTTTACTTTCCGCACTCCTATTATGTAACTGCCCCAAAGCCATGTAATAGCCTAGGACTTTATTTTTCCGCACTTTACTTTCCGCAATTTATTTTCCGCACCCTATAAACTGCTAGTAACTAGGCGTGTATGGCAAGATAAAAACGAACGTAGATCACTTCTAATTCCAAGATAATATATCTGAATTTAACACACTCTTTTCACACATGCACCCCTTAGGGTAATTCTCTTTCATTGCCTTTCGATTAAATGGTCAAGTCCCTCGAACGTAGAGGTATCCTAGCACCGTTGCCTACAAACATATCATCATAGTCCCTTCGAATAAAAGATCATGAGTCCCTTGATGTGGCCTACGAAAACATGATCTCGTCCCTCGATTGTTGCCTACGAAAAGTGAAATTCCTGGCAGCAGATACGTGATGTCACAGAGAATGTTATGACACGGTATCTGACACTCTGTTAACAATTCACACAATAAATTCAAACAGCAGTAAAGAACACAATAAATTGTTTACCCAGTTCAGTGTCTAACTACACCTACATCTGGGGGCTACCAAGCCAAGGAGGAAATTCACTATTAGTGTAAGTCTAAGAGTGCGCCTAAGAGGGGGGGGGGTGAATTAGGTGTTTTAAGATTTTATCCGGTTTAATGAAAACTTGTACTAATTTTTCTGGTTTGGTATATGAAGTTTTAAACAAGTGTTTCTTTCCTTTTGGTTATGGTGAGATGAAAGCAATAAAAGCAGAAAGGTAAAGAACACAAGGATATATCCTGGTTCCTCTCACAATCCGAGAGTACTCCAGTCCCCTTTCCAACACGAAAGAGATTTCACTATAGTCGAATTATCGACAACCTATTCACACCAAAAGGTGAAGCCTACTATCTAACCTATAGGGAGACCAAAGGTTCTTAAAACCTTTAAGATCTAACAACACTATGTGCAAGAAGAACAATCCTCTTCAATGCACAACTTGTTTCCAACAATCCTGGACAACAAGAATACAACTAGTATATTTGAATTTATAGGAGATTTTGAAGTTTGTAGTACACTATATCAATCTTGGATTGATCTTCTTCTTCAAGAAATAAACAATTCTTAACAATGATTATAAGTGTTCACAATGCATATATGAAACTTGTAATGATTGAAAATGTGTAATGCAAGTTTCACAAAATTATGACTTTGTATGAACACTTGAAAGTTTGCAAGAGAATATGAAAATGAATAATGAAAATTGTTAGTTGAAGAAGGTTAATTTGAATTTAAAAATTCTGCACAATTTATAATGTCACAAATACCTTTCCATTCATGCCTTTTGATATGAAAAGATGCAATGCAACCATGAATGAATCCCATTTGAAATATGTTCAAAACACAAAATAAAATCTGAACTGGTTAGCTGGGAACCGATTCCGACAAGAACCCGGTTCCTAGTGAACGTTACAACTAGAATTCAAAATTTACACGCAGAACCGGTTCCCTATAGGTACAACCCGTTCTGGTACAAAACCGTGAAGGTGATTTTTGAATAAGTTTGGAACCCGGTTCCCTGTATGGTAGGAACCGGTTCCTGAAAGTTTGTTTTGAGAAAATCTTTTTGAAAATTATTTCAAACATAATTTTTTCTTTTATTAAACATATGGGATATGTATATGATTATGAATGCATTTTTGTGAACATCTATATTCAAGTTGAAGAATTATTTATACCTTTAGACATTGTTGATTCTTTAAAAATTCTTCTTCTAATCTTCAAGACTTTTTCCATTCTTTTGTCATGATCATTTGCTTCTAAAAGATGTCGTCATCAAAACTAATATTTGGAGAGGCTTGATTTCACAATTAGTAGAATTAATTCAGGAATAAACCAACCAGTTTATCTCCTTCACTTAAAACCTACCCAATGCAACTTCAATCTAAGTCTTACTTAGACCGAGTTCTACTCACTCCCCTCAATCACGTATGATATCAACCTATTAATTAATTGAATTGTGAAGACACACTTCAATAAACTATCTTGATTTTGCTTCAAAGCTTTAATCAAGAGACAAAACACTCGTGCTTCAAAGCTTTGAGTGATAAACTACCCTTACAAACAAATCCTAGTCCAAAGCACTTATCAATTGATAATTGCTTGGCTCACAAGAGTAACTAGAATTACACAAAATACAACCTGCTAAATCTTCAAATACAGCTCAAAGGCGCAATGAGTAAGGGTTCTATTCCTATTATAGAAGTCCTGAAACTTCAGTTTTGGGCTTCCATAATAATAGCTAGGGTTCACTTAATTAATCCTAAAAACTTGGTCTTTTCAACAACCAATTTAGGTCTAACTAAGATTTAACTAACATCCACGTGAGCATGCAATCTAATAGCAGAAAGACATAATACAACAACTCAACAAACTTCCTGAAAAATCTTAGGGAAAACAGAGAGAATGTCACATCGAATGTCATAACATCATTATGACATCGATATTTTCTAGAATTCCAAAGACAGCCTTTTAGCTTCCGCCTGAAAGACTTTAAACATCCTTGCCAAGTAGGATTTATCTTCAATCTCTGAATGTCATGACTTTTAACAAGACATTGCTATAGTCTAGTTTTACCAAAAAGTGATGCCAACTTAAAACACTAACAAACTCCCCCTTTGGCACATGTTTGGCTAAAACAACTTAAGTCATCAGAGTACCTTTGCAGCAGAAGAAAAACAGACTAGTTCTAAGCTATCCTAAGCTTAAAAGAAACAGAACCTAGAGAAGATAAATTCTACCCATACAAATTTCCCAATTTCCCACAATTGCCCACATAAAAATTTCCATACAGTTTCCCCAAATGTCACACAGTTCTTCTCCCCCTTTTTAGCCACAAAGGGGCCAAAGGAATCAATACAAGTACCCCAACATTCAATCATATATTAAGGAAGGTACCATCACAATTAAAGTTACAACTTGTCAAAAAGATTACAATTATCCAAAATAATAAGAGAAAAAGCAGAATAGGATTTAACAATAAGGCAATAAAACAGTAAATGACAGGCTTCCAGCTTCAAGTGCTCTCTTCTCCAGAAGCAACACTATGAAAGGAAGCATCTTCTAAGCTCCCTTCAGTTCCAGCCATCTGAACATCATCATTTTCAGCATCACCAACAACATCATTACCACCTATCCCTTCATCCTCAACCTCTGTGTCCTGCTCTAGTTGAGAGATCAGCTCTTCAAGGCTTTGCTTCCTTGCTTCAAGCTCTTTGCAGGTAGCTTTTAGCACAACTAAGACTATTGCCTTTTGAGAAGTTTCCTTGACATTGGATGTCTCACCAGATGTCATGACAATGTCTGGGACATGTCTGCCTTGAAAAAGTTTGTAGTGAAATCCAAGCGTAGACTCTTTGCGATCGCATCTCTTTCAACTAGAATATCAGGAAATTGATCAATGATAATTCCACACAGCAGGGAGGGAAAGGCTATTGGTCCTTTGATTGCATATCTTTCAGCATGCTTGAGGGTCTGCTCAAATATATAGGATCCATAGTCAAATTTAGCTCGAGTGCTCATCGATATATAAATCGCCAAATCAATAGAAATAGTTGACTTGTGATTGGTTGAGACCCAGTTAGAAGCACCTATTTTGTGCAGGATGGAAAATTTGACACTCAGCTTGCTTGCTAAGAGTTTTCCCTTCAGAGGCCATTGCTTCACTTGTTTGGCAGTGATGGTTTGATAGATTTTGTTGTCAGTTTCCTCCACCGGCCGAGCATCATCTCGATCTCCCTAGGAATCATGACCACACTTGAGAAAACCTTACTTTCCTCCCCTCACATACGCCTTGTAGTCAGACCTCCCATCACCACGCCCACTTGACAAATTGACTATAAACTCTTTTACAAAACATCATTACGCTTGAGAAACTCACAACTGCTTTCATTAGACCACCTCCTTAATCAAATCAACAATCTCCTTGCACTCAAGTGCACTCTTATTCAACTCTCTTCCGAGCCACCCTCTTTAAGAAACATACTTCCATCTTCCAAAGATTCTCGGATGATGGAATGAGATGTTATCAATGGCCACTTCAGGCACCTTGGACAGTTTCCCAAGAGTTGGCTTCTTTCTTGGATGAATGTCTGTGACATTCTCCTCAACATCAAAATCAGAGTCTTGATCTGACTCTGAAGGTTCAGGTTCCTTCCTCTTTTTCACAATTGGTGTTCTCTTTGGTCTAGAGCCACCACCAACAGTTTTTACTCTACACTTCTTTGTAGAGGGTCCAGCCTTGGTGTTCTTCTCAGCCTTATACACATCTTCAACACCCTTTTCTTTAGCAGGGCTCTGTGGGGCAGCTTGTTTTCCCTTCCTTCTCATCACCCTCTTTGCAATGCTTGAGTTTACATTGGCAATGAGGTCATTGTCTAAGAACTCTTCATCCAAATCAATGACAGGGGGTGCAGCTAAATTTTCAGAATCTTGACCTGGAGACTTTTCAAGATTATCACCACTTGGTTTTTCTGGAGTCTCTTCTAAGATACTATCAGAAATATAATCAACAGGGGTTTTATCAGAAGCACACTTTGCTGGGGATTCCTCAAGAATACCATCAGAAATCACATCTTTATTAACAGCAGGGGTTTCATTACAAGCATCATCAATACTCACTTCAGGATCAACAACATTCTTGACCGGAGAATCAACAGGAGTTTCACTATCAAGATCCATAGGGGTTTTCTTGACATGATCATCAAGATGTCTTGACATTCTCAGTGACATCTGGATCAGCTGCTAAACTAGGGCTAGCAGACTTTTGGTTAAGAGGGACAGAAACCCCAGGTACAAATTGGTTCTCATTTAGGATCCTAGTCACTATCCTAGCAATGGCTTCGTGCACAGACCTAGACCCCTCTCTGTTTGCTATTTCTGAGGGTACAGAGAAGAAGATGGTTCAGAGGTCTTACCAAAAGGTGATGCTTGAGACCTTCGTGCATTCCTTGTACGCAATTTCTTGACCTTTTCTGGGTTAGTAGCCAATGCGCGCAGTGGAGTAACCCTCAGAGCTTCAACATGCATGGCTTCAGCATTTGCCCTAACTTCAGCCATGGCAGGAGATGAAGAACCAGATTCTTGAGATGATGAAGAGGATGAAGACATATTTTGATGTAGAAATTGAGGGAATGAGAACGAGAATGGCAGAGGGTTTGAGAGTATCTTTTGGCTGAAGAAAATAGGATACTTTCAAATGAAGAAACTATTATATGGAGAAGTCTCTTCCTATTCTTGGACCTTTTAAAAATATGAAGAAAATAATTAAATGACCCACTTATAATTAATTTAAATAAAAGGTCTCTTCCATTCTTTGTTGTAAGCAAGGTTAATTGCTACAATTCCTCATATTGACAAATACCCAACTTGCCCCTTAAGATCTCAAACTGACTAGCCTCAAGAGCTTTAGTAAACATGTCAGCCAGTTGAAGTTCAGTGACTACATGTTCCAATTTAATCACTTTCTCTTCCACAAGGTCTCTGATGAAGTGATGTCTAATGACAATGTGCTTAGTCCTACTGTGTTGTATAGGATTCTTTGAAATATTAATAGCCCTCAGTTGTCACAAAGACAATGTCATGACATCCTCGTGACATTGTACTCATCAAGATATGCTTCATCCGCACTATTTGAGAACAATCGCTACAATGCTATGTATTCACCTCGGTGGATAAGGACACACAGTTTTGCTTCTTGCTGAACCAAGAAACAAGATTGTTTCCCAAGAAGAAACATCCTCCAGAAGTGTGTTTATACAAGCTTAGATCAACATTTTCTCCACTTGTGTCCTTGGACAACTTCAAATGTGTAGGAGCAGGAGTCCTTCTATGGCTGGCATTCTTCATTCTAAACTTCTTGACAAAATTCCTTTCATACTTGCTCTGTGAAAGGAATGTTGATTCTTCCATCTGTGTGACTTGCAGTCCAAGGAAATAAATCAACTCTCCCATGAGGCTCATTCCAGATTCATCTTGCATTTGGTTGGCAAGATGTCTCACCATTGTGTCTGACATTCCTCCAAATACTATGTCATTAACATAAAATTTGAGCCACCATTATCTTTCCTCCTTCATTCTTGACAAAGAGAGTTTTATCCAAGGCTCCCTTCCTATATCCTTTGTCAGTAAGGAGCTTGGTCAGCCTTTCATACCAGGCCCTAGGAGCTTGCTTCAGCATTTTAGAAATGGTCAGATGTCTAGACATAGAGTGTGACAATCTGGTTTGCTTTCCAACCTTACACTCACCACAGACTCTCCCTTCATCAATGTGAAATCTTGGTATCCTTCTGACTGCCTTCATGGGAATGATCTTTTTCATTCCTCTGAGATGTAAATGACCAAGATTTTGGTGCCACAATTTTACCTCCTTTTCATCTTTGTTTGTAGAGCACATGTAGATGTTGGTGTTCTCGATTCCACATGTAGCAGTTGTCCTTTGATCCGACTCTCTCATAACCACTTCTTGTTTATCATTGACTACAAGACATTCGGACTTAGTGAAGTTGAATTTGAATCCCATATCACATAGTGACTTATGCTTATGAGATTAGCAACAAACCTTTACCAAAGAACACTCCATTTAGGTTTGGAACTCCGCAGTTTGAGTTTCCAACACCTTTGATTTCTCCTTTAGCTCCATCTCCAAAAGTAACAAACCGGTAGAATGAGGTTTAACATCATTCGTAAGATTTCGATTCGCCATATGCTTAGAACACCCACTGTCAAAGTATAAATCTTCCTTGGCAGACACTCTAAGAGAAGTGTGAGCTATTAGAGCTGCAGTCTTCTTCTTCCACTGTTGAGTGTATGATACCTTGTTGGTCTTAGGCTTCACATAAGAAACTTGATTAGGATATCCATGTAGTCTAAAGCAAAAAGGCTTTATGTGACCAAACCTTCCACAATAATGACATCTCCATCTTTGAAACTTTTTGTTCATGTTTCTTTGATGTTGATGTTGAACCCAATGTTGTGACATCTGCTTTGACATTGGTTTATTAGGTCTGTTCTTCTTTTTGTTATCAACAAATTTCTTTGCCTCCATATATCCTGAGCCAGACCTATTTCCTGTCTTATGGTGTGACATCTTCTTTGACACTGACTTGCCAGGTTTGTTCTTCTTCTTGTCACCAACGTGTTTCTTTGCGACTTCATATCCTGCACCATGCTTATTTCCACTCTGTCCAAGCTGCAGGATTTCTTCCAACTTATCACATTGATGTCAACATTTTGATGACTTAGACATCCGATCAAGTTTGGAGTTCAACATTATAATGTCATTATTGAGGTGATTTATAGTGGGTGTTTTCCTTCTTCTCACCTCCAACTTCACATTCTCGCTTCCAACTTCACAATCGCCTTTTTCTTTCTCATTTTGGACATACTTCACCACTCCTTACACTTCTTGTAGGTCTCAAAGAAGTTCTTCAAATGTCACTTCCTCATCACTAGAGTCCATATCGAATTGCACACCCAGAGAGCAGTGACAAGTTTGGCTTCTTCCTCGATTCACTTCCGAGACACCATCGACCAAGTGATGATCATCCCTTTCCTTTGTTTCTTTAGAAAGGTGGGACATTCACTCTAATATGCCCATATCCTTCACAACCATGACAATGGATTTCTGCTTTGACTTCCTTTTATTCGACTTGGATCTTCCTGGAGTCATAAGATCCGCTAGTGTCGATGAAATGTCCTTGACATTGAACCTTGACTTTGGATCAATTCTCTTGATGAGTGTTGAATCGCCTTCCAAGCATAGCTATAGCTTGGATATCTTCTCTTCATCATCCTCCTTGCATCCTTCATCAGTATTGGATACAAGTGCTATGCTCTTGTTCTTCCTGTCAACAGTTTCACTGATTCCCATCTCAAAAGTCTGGAGAGATCCAACAAGTTCTTCCACCTTCAAGATGCTTATGTCCTGAGCTTCTTCTATAGCAGTCACTTTCATTACAAACCTTTTAGGCAATGATCTGAGAATCTTTTTCACCAACTTTTCTTCTGACATATTTTCACCAAGTGCTCCTGAGGTGTTGGCAATCTCCAAGATATTCATGTGAAACTCATGAATGGTCTCATCTTCTTTCATCTTCAAGTTCTCAAATTTGGTAGTGAGCATCTGAAGTCTTGACATCTTTACCTTGGATGTCCCCTCATGAGTAGTTTTGAGAGTGTCCCAAACATCCTTGGCCAGCACATTGATGAACTAGTCTCAAGATATTTCATCAATACCATTGAATAAGGCATTCAATGCTTTAGAGTTCCCCAGTGCTAGCTCCTCTTCTTCTTTGTTCCATTCTTCCTCAGGTTTCAAGACAGTGGTTCCATCCTTCTCAAGCTTGGTGGAATGTTTCCATTCTTTGTCAGCAGCTCTCCAAGTTTTAATATCCAGTGACCTCAAAAGGCAACCATACGAGGTTTCCAAGAATCATAATTGGATCCATCCAAAGATAGGTGGTCTACCTCCAAATCCTCCTTCCTTATCCATTATGCCGTAAACTATTATCCCTAGATCTCACCCGAAATAACAGTGGTGCCCGCCTAATGCCAATTGAAATTCCGGCGCAGACACGTGATGTCACGAGAATGTTATGACACGATTCGACACTCTAACAATTCACATAATAAATTCAAACAGAAAGAACACAATAAATTGTTTACCCAAAGGTCTAACTACACCTACATCCGGGGCTACCAAGCCGTGGAGGAAATTCACTATTAGTAGAATTAATTCAGAATAAACTAACCAGTTTATCTCCTTCACTTAAACCTACCCAATGCAACTTCAATCTAAGTCCTACTTAGACCGAGTTCCTACTACTCCCCTCAATCACAGCAGTGATATCAACCTATTGATTAATTGAATTGTGAAGACACACTTCAATAAACTATCTTGATTTTGCTTCAAAGCTTTAATCAAGAGACAAAACACTCGTGCTTCAAAGCTTTGAGTGATAAACTACCCTTACAAACAAATCCTAGTCCAAAGCACTTATCAATTGATAATTGCTTGGCTCACAAGAGTAACTAGAATTACACAAAATACAACCTGCTAAATCTTCAAATACAGTTCAAAGGCGCAGCAGCAGAGTAAGGGTTCTATTCCTATTATAGAAGCAGTCATGAAACTTCAGTTTTGGGCTTCCATAATAATAGCTAGGGTTCGCTTAATTAATCCTAAAAACTTGGTCTTTTCAACAACCAATTTAGGTCTAACTAAGATTTAACCTAACATCCACGTGAGCATGCAATCTAATAGCAGAAAGACATAATACAACAACTCAACAAACTTCTTGAAAAATCTCAGGAAAAACAGATTCTGCAGAACAGAATGTCACACTGAATGTCATAACATCTGTTATGACATCGATATATTCTGCCAATTCAAAGACGCCTTTTAGCTTCCAGCTTAAATGTACTTTAAACATCCTTGCCAAGTAGGATTTATCTTCAATCTCTCAATGTCATGACTTTTAACAAGACATTGCTATAGTCTAATTTTACCAAAAAGTGATGCCAACTTAAAACACTAACAAAAAGTGATGATCGTCCCTTCGAATGTGCTAGGATACTCCTACAAGTTGCCTTCTATGACCATCCGATGTCCCTTCGAATGTCCCTTCTTACATCCAACGAATAGGGTTACCTACCAACTAATGGTATGGATATCGTTATTCTAAAGGAACGTAAAACAACACGAAAACGGCCATTTTGAGTAGGTAATAAGACTATTAGTTGCTTGCTCAAACAAAATACTTTTCACACCACACACTTTTGTCAAAGTTCAAACTCTTTTCAAAATGAAACATTTCCGAACACTTTGTATACATTCCTACATGAATCATTACAAAGTCAAAGCGAAATGCCTTTTCAAAACATTTTTTGTCAAACACACATAAAGCATTTTTTTAAAGTGAGCTAAAAAGCAACTAAGAGCCCTTAGATAACTACGGATTGAAATGGGTGCTAATAGCTTCCCTTTTCATAACCTTCTCACTTACTCAGAATCTAACGAAGGTCTTTTCCTATTCTTTTCACCTTCTCTTAATTGGATAAAAGAAAATTCGGTGGCGACTCTTGCTATCCGCACATTTGCGATAAAAAGCAAAACAAAATTCTCAAAGTCAGTTCACCGTATTACAACGGCGCGAACTGAAACCTGCTAAAATTGCGACGCGAAGTGATGACGCTGCATTATAATTCGATAATAAATTCTTATTTTGAATTCTGTCCAAATTAAGTAGTTAAACCAGATAACTTTTAGTAGGCTTTTATGAGTAAGATAACGATAATAATTAATAGTTAATGATACCGGAATTGAGTAGAATTAGTATCAATTATAGAATAGGAGCTATTTAAGAATTGGTAGTTTTTATATGTTAGTAGGTAAGTTGTAATTTGGTTGTTTAGGTGAATTATGTTGAATGTATTGTGTTGTTGATTTGTTTGTGATTTTTTGGCGAGAAATATGTTATTGTATGTTGTTGTTCTTCATGCGAAGTTGCAGGGTGTTTTAAGTGACGATAATTACCTCTAATTATTCGTAATAACAGTGATATAGGCATATGCCTCGTGAAGTGGATTTATCTTATTGTTGTATATTGTTAGTGTTGCATTACATTTGCACACTTGTGAAAGCCTGTATTGGCGGAATTGTGAAGAAGGCTTATGCCTTGTGCCTCTATTAATTGACAATTAATGAAGAGGGTTGAATCCCTGTTGGTACCCCATGCATATACACAGTTGTGTTGCATCCGAATTGCATTTTTAATTGGTGATGATAATTGTGAATGTTTATTGATTATTGTGTCTTATTTTAAATTGGCATAAATGTGGATGTCGTGTAGGGAATTGATTGATGATGTTGCAACTGTGAAGTGATAGTTTTGTATGAATATAACTATATATTATTTATCATAATCTTAATTATATAGTTTGATATCTCACCCTTTCTATTTGTTCGTCGTTGCCTTTATACTGGTAACATGTAGGTAACGAGGAGTAAAGATTTAGTAGCTTGTTGGTGTCTTCGCTCTGATACGTAGTACTCAGGGGAATGAATGCTTATTTGATTTTATGATATCTTCAGTTTAATCCCAGTTGTTATTTTAATAAGTTGTTTTCTTTGAATTAAGTTGTTTAAAAGATGCTATGTTTCGTTTTAAGTTTTGAAAGTTATGAATCCGCTACATAGTTATTAAATAAAGTTGAAGTACTTTTGAAGACTAATAAATTGTTATAAGTGCTATGTATCTTTTCTGTGAATATATTATGTTGTTGGTTTTCAAGTTGATAATGTAATGCCTCATGTTTGTGAAATTTTTGGCACTCTGATTTTAATATAACTGTTTGGTAGTTTTGGGGTGTTACACATCTCATCATATATGAGTGAATAACATACTTACTACCCATAATTATGAGAAAGGAGAATTTGCATCATCTCAAAGTGGAGTACATAGCTTGAATTTTCATTTATAAGACATCACTCTACATCAAGTGCAAAATGTATCACTTCACTATATATTGTAGAAGTATAGTAGTTTGCATCACTACAAGAATTGATAAGAGTCTAATCTTTTGAGAATAAATTTAAAGTATAAATCCAAAATGGAAAAAATGGTTTGAATGAAGTTAATATGATTTGGTCTTGTAATAACAGATGTCAAAGTATGATTAAATTAATTATTAGTTTATTAAAAGAATTTTGAAAATGCATGGACCTAAGTCCAAGATTATTGTGAAAGCGGTTCAAGTTTGAAAATAAGAAGAGTTTTGAAAAATGAGGGAGAATATTTTGAAATTAAAGAAAATGGGAGGAGATGAAGGGACTATCCTATGTGCAAAAAGTAAAAGCTAGAGAAAAGAGCGGTCTAACCAAACAAGAAGCCAACACTCGACATAAAGAAGTCAGTGTAGAATCCTCATTCCTTTGGATAAAAAACCAAGCCAAATAAAGTAACTTAGACAAATACCAAGCCTTGGATGAACTAATGCCTTAGATGAAATTAAGTCTTCACAAAATTTAGGCAGAGTAACGACTATATATAGATGAATTTCCACTTATAAATGAGCACATCAGAATAACTTGTAGAGAAAGAAAATAATAACCCAATGCTCTAGAGTAAACCCCATGGACTTCAGAAAAAATATCCACAGAGTAACAAAGTCTCCAAACCAAGGTTAAGATCCTAATCCTAAATTCAAGATTCAATCTCCAAGCATAGGAAAGGTAACCAAGACCAAATTAACAAATTTTAGGGTTTAATACTTTATTAGTGTTTTAAGCACAACAAAATAAAATGTCGAAGTGGACAAAGAGAAAAATGTCATAAATATAAATAAGCGTCCAAATGGACAAAAAGTAAATTGTATAATCATAAACATGATAATAGATACTAAAAGGTAAAGTAAAGCAATAAAATGCATAAAAGTAGAGTTAGAAGTTAATTGTTAGTAATTAGTTGTTAGTTGATATAGGTTTCACATGAATGATCTATAATGATTTGAACATTGAGCCTATGTCAAAAGTTATGAGAACCCATTAGAGGATAGATAGAATCAAAGCCTCCACACAGTGAATTGTCAAGGTTATTGGTCATATCTCAACATTTAATCATTCTTGGGCTTGAAAGTCTAAATCTAGGGCCACTAAGAGTAAATCAAGTAAAAGAGAGAGGAGGAATCCACATGATATGTTTCATGAAGATTTGGGCCCCGAGCCTAGGTCAAAGTTTATGAAAACTCATTAGGTGATTGATAGAATCAAAGCCTCCACACAATGAGCATTCAAGGTTATTGGCCATCGCTCAACACCTAATCATACTTCAACAATTTCAAGCATAAAGCTTGGGCCACTAAGAACCAATAAATAGGAAGGGAAGAAGGGGAATGAGATGAAGAGGGATGGAGAAATTATAGTGTAACCAATGCATCAGATGAAACTCCACTAAGTCTAACTTCATTAAAATCAATCAACTATCTTGATGGATTTGGTCTTTTAACCTATCAACACCCAAGTTACATTGATGTTAATGATTTTTTTATGAATTTTTAAAGTTTAAAACAATTAAAAATAAAATAAATAAACTCCTAAATAATTTGGACCATTTGAATAATGTCAAAACGTGTTATTAAGCATATCTGATGGATCTGAGATGCTTTACATGCTATGTACCTCCTTGAATTTCGCACTGGATTAGTTATTTAAAAAATAATGTAAAATGTTAGAAAATGAGGAGCATTGGATCAAGGTCAATCAACGAAGTAATCAAATCCAATGGCCATCATTGAGAGCGTATAACATCCCGATTTTTCATTATAGATTTTATTTATTTATTTATTATATGGTACGATAATTATTTAATTATTTAATTTGGTGATTTGGTGAATGTTTGAATTATTTAAATATGTGTATATTTGGATAATTGGATTTATGAATAAGAATATGAAATAATTAGAATTGGACCTTATGTTATATTTAGAACGGGTATAGGAATTAGGACCATTAAGAAGAATTATGTAGTAAGAAGAGGAATTAGAGTTCTTATTGTCATAACACAAAAAGAAGAGAAGATGAGAAAAGGAGAGCAAGAGGAAAAGAGGAAGAAGAAATCCTAGAAGTGGAATCTTCAAGAGGTAAGGGGAGAATCCTCACTATTATTGTCTTCTATGTTGTAAGTTCCTTAAGTTTGAGGATTGGCTAAATTTTTGTAAAACAAATAATAGCAGCAGTAATGTAATGTACAATAGGATGTATGAACTTGCTAAGAAAAATAGGTACAAGAAAAATTTATATGGAATGTCATGACATGTTGTGTTGAACTTATTCAACATCTAGAATAACATGTTGAAGCAGATGTCCCATGAAGGGGCATTCAACATCACACCTACTAAACTAAATAATGAGATTTGGTTATGATTTAATTATGCAGAATATTTGGAGAATAATAGGCATACTATATAGAGCATATTTACATGCATAGTTAAAGGTCTAAAAGATTCAAGGAGACTCAATCTCAAATCATGGAGAACATTTAGGAAACTAAATGTTGAAGACCTTTCTTATAGCAGAAGTTTTCTACATTTTATTATAGCTAACATGATGTTGTTTGAAGGCCCAAATCAAGTTGGGAAGATGTTATAAAATAAGGCTTTGTAACCTAGTTTTAGAAGCTAGCCGAAATTAGAGAAGATGTAATCATTAGGGATAGATGTGGTGAACCACCCGATGTGTGGGATGGTCACCATGCTCCTCGAAACCCGTAGATGAGAGGTAGCATGTATTTTTCTTGGAGGAAGCTGAGAAGCAACTCCAAGGTGTGTCCTATGTTAGAAGCAAATAGCTTTAAGTCTTAGGTGATTTGTGATAGAAGTGAGTCTTATCTCTTATGTTATTGTTATTGTTTTATCACGGTGAATGATTGATGGGGAGTGAGAGGGGTTTATCATATCTAAGATGTTCTTAGGTAGAAATTTAATTGGATAGCGATTAATTGAGGAGTTGTAAATGAGCCATTTTAGATCTGAATTGATACTGCTGATAGTGAATTTCATCCCTAGCTTGAAAGCCTCCAGATGTATGTGTGTTGCATCGAACTGGGTAAACAATTTACTATGTTATTTATATTTCCTGCATTGTTATACCTTGCCTATATGTTAATGTCAGATCAGATGTCTCAACATCTCTATAAGACATCTGAGTCTGCTATACCAGAATTTCATATGTAATTGGGTAGAGGGTAGTGACATGTGTAACACCCCATTTCTACCTGGCGGATAATAACAAAATCAGAGTTATAAAATTTCTAACACAACATGGGATGGTACATTTTCAACTTAAAACAACAACAATTAATCACATACAACACACAGATATATAGCACAACATATTTGGATGAACCTCAATTAACCTATACTAATCTTCTTGAAAACAAAACAACTTATTATCGCTACACAGTAGAATCACAATTTCAACTTATATGATAATATCATGTTCATCTTCAATTCACTAAACTTCATTTATTCAGCAAAAACAACTTCAGCTTAGTATAAGACAACAACAAGTACTTTCATAAACTTCAACTTTTAATTCAACATCTAAAGCAATAACAACAAATGAAACAACTATCATTCATCCCCCAACTTGTACTCAAGTCACCTAAAGCTCTATCTCTAATTCTGCTTTGACACCATTCATAACTTTGGCATTATAACCACGACTTCAGTTCCTCTTAAAAGCATTTTCCCTTAGAAGGACACCTTCATTCTTATCCTTGTCAATCATCATAAACTGCACCTTTGTGTGCTACTCCAATACTTCCATAAGATATAATATATTCTTATCTCCTCATAGGCTCAAACAAAACATCAATCTAACACTCGAAACACAAGATATAAATTTTCAAAGTTATCCAAAAACGCGAACACCGACATCTTGTAGCGACTTACTGATACATACCTTACGATAACATCATAAAAAAATTCTTTGTACCAGTACCAACACTTACCATTCTTGAAATCGTACTCGTCTACTCGCATTTTCGAATCGACTCTTGATTCCAAATAATCCAACAAATTCTACAATCTCTCACAAGGATCCCATGACATGGTCTACCACAATCCGTCACTTTATCACTGTTCAACACCGTCATCTTATGCAAGGATACTCAACTGACAACTTCTCAATCCATTGGTAGCGCCGAACCGTCGTAACTTTCTAAATTCCATCTTCTAGAAATCATCCTTGTTACTTACTAATCACCTTCAAAACATCGTGGATTTATACTCTACTCTTATATCAACAATCGTTATACTACTCTTCATAATTCGAGAAGTGGCCACCGATAATGTATGATCATTCTCCTCCAGACGCTTCAACTTGACTAACAACCAAATTTTTGAATGCATGACATCTTCGGATTCGGAAAACAACAAACCTCAGTAATACTTCCATTGTCTCCATCCGCAACTTACTGAACCAACATCTTACCACTACAATAAATCCGAGAAGCAACGCTTCTCCCGCACTTAGCTTCACACACTTATCGCGTACTGAGGAATATACAACATTAGATAACACTGGTCGGACAGACCAACCTTCTCTGATACCACTAATGTAACACCCCAAATCTACCCATAAATTATAAAAAAAATCAGAGTATTTAAAAACTTCCAACACATTTGGAATATCACATTTCAACATAAAACAAAACCTGTAATTGTATTTATCATAGTTACATAGCATTCAGATGAACAATTAACAACATACTTTATTCCATATGAAAACAAAATAACCCTTTTATTAATTACGCAGCAGAATCACAACTTTCAACTTTAAATCATTTAACTACTTTATTAAACTAAAACAACTGTAAAAAAACATGTATCCAATAATCGCAACTTAACCGTTAACAACTAAAGTAATAACATCATTGAAACAACAATATAGACATCCCCCGAGTGCTACGTATCAGAGCAACTAAACCGACTTGGACTAACAACAATAAATTCTTCATTCTTCATTACCTGCACGTTCCCCACGTTGAGGCAACATCACAACAGAAAGGGTGAGATATCTAACAATCTAATAAATCTTATGATAAATAATATATTAGAATTCAGAAAATGTAAATCACCGCTTCACAAATTATTCACACAACAAACAATCACAACATAATCATCAACGTAATATAACGAAAATAATTTATCAACACAACAACTCAAATATGCAACAATGAGATGCAACAACTTATTGAAATGCACATGCATGTGGTACCAATGGAGCATAACTCCTAACTTAAAAATTGTCAATTAATAGAGGCATCAACAAGGCATAAGCCATCATCGCAGTTTTCCATCAAGGCCAAGGCATAAGCCTTCATCACAAATTGCCATCAAGGCCAAGGCATAAGCCTTCGTCGCAGATAGCCAATTCAGGCCGTTGCAAAGTATCCAATGTATGTGACTCAATGAATGCAACATCACATACAACAACAACAATTAACATCACAAGGCATAAACCTATATCACCATCGTTACCAATAAATAGAGGTAACTCATCGTCACTAACCTTCCATGCAACATCACATTATCAACAAAATTTATCACAACATCACAGCACACCACAAGGAAAAACAACAACACAAAGTAACACAACCAATTTCATCTGAACCTGCGACTTCGCAGTTATTAATAACATCATCACAAGCAAACAATAACATTTACTTCACAAATTAACAGTTACGATTCTACGGCTAAAAAAATTTATTTATCGCTAATGCAATTTAATTATTAAGCATTACCTACTAAATTAATTAACTTGACTCTTATTTTTCTATTAATCGTTCCTACTACCAAAAATACATACTATTATTCCCGTATACTAACATATCTATTATATATATATATATATATATATATATATATATATATATATATATATATATATATATATATATATATATATATATATATATATATATATATATAACATGACAAATGGATATATTAATTTATATCATCCTATAAAATTATCAAGCAAATATTTTCTCATTAATTTTACATTAAATACGATTACTTTAAATAAAAATCGTTAAAAGTTATAAAAATTCAATTTTGCCTGTGGTTTTATATTGATTCTTCTTTAATTCACAATTAATATATTAGTTTCGTACAAAAATCATCACCTTCATTTCAAATTAAATTACCACAAATATTTATTAAGAAACTCAATATTTGCGACAGATTTAATTGTGATTTAATTTTTTAGATCTATTGTTTACGTAAAAATACATAAAGGTACTTCACACACTATACCCTCGTTATCACAATAAGAGTCGATTGCAATGAATCACACACGTCAAAATACACCACCTCAAGATGTTGTTTGGTCCTATGACCCGCATCCCTTCTGAAACTATTCTTGTGTTTCTTCCCTTGCACACACTCTTCACAAATCTCAGTTGGAAAATTGATCTTGGGTAGTCTGGTCTCCATACCATACCTTTGTAATGTGTCGAGGTCTCTAAAATCAAGGGGTCAAAGACGGTAGTGCCAAAACCACTAATCACGACTTACGGTTGTAGCAAGACACTTGTGCTCTATTACCTTTAACCTTATCTTGAAGATACGTTTACAACCATGGGTGCTCTAAGGATTAAGACTATGTTTCACTCAAAAACGCGCAAAATCTTGTTTTCCATATGAATTGTGTAATGATTCTCAAGTAATTGGCCAACGCTAAAGAGTTACACAAACCAATCCTTTATTTCCATCATTTGAGTTGAACAAACAGAATCCCAGTACCACTCATCACTGCATTGGACTTCATCTCGAATGATTACCATTGTATATCGCTCCGAACGCGTTTGTGCAGAAAATACTACAATGTCAGCACTACTTCCCAACCTTCGGTAGTCTCTAATATCATTGTCCATCAACTCTCTAATGTCATGGTTCTCCTTCGTGATCATGAAAAGAAGTGTATCATCATCTACTACCTCTTTCCTTGCAACTTTGGCTTCATCCCTTTGATTTTCCTTCGATTTTGCATTGCATTCTTTTGCGAAATGACCAAATTTCTGACAACTAAAGCACTTTACATTGCATTTTCCATACCTTTTGTTATTTTTTCCTTGACCACCACTTTTGAAGCTTCCCTATCATCTTTGTTCCATAGATGTATTTGAATTTTTTGGATCTTTTCCACAAATATTCTGGAAATTCGCCTTGCTCTTGAAAGACCACTTTCCCTTTGATCTCATGTTCTTGTCATTGAACAGTGTTAGCACCGCTATTTCCTCTTTGGCCTTGTCGTTTCCATTTTCATCCATCCTTTGTTCATGTGCCGCCAATGAGCTTTGAAACTTCTCCTTTCTCATTGTGAGAAGACTATTTGACTCTTCTATTGTCACCACTATGTGGTCAAATCTTGATGTTAAAGAATGCCAGATTTTAGCCACTATATTTTGCATCAAAATGGTTTCACCATAAGCCTTCATTTGATTCACCAAACGCGTTATATGCGTAATGTTGTTGTTGATCGATTCTTTTTCTTCCATTTTCACCGACTCGAACTACCTTTTGTGAGCTTGCAACCTCACAACATTCGCTTTTTCAACTCCTTCATAGGCTTTCTTCAAAATCTCCCAAGCTTGCTTTGCCGACATTGAATCACCAACTTTCTCAAAGTTGTAATTATCGACTCAAAAATGCATCAAGAAGAGAGCTTTTATAGTCTTTCTACTTCTCTTCCTTGAAGGTAGATTGTTGGGTTGTTGTAGCTTCTTCAACAAGTGGTAAAACTCTATCATTCACCACTTCAAGGACTTCTAGATACCCAAACACAATGTTCATTTGTTTGCACCATTTGTCATAGTTCTTAGAATCAAGACTAGGGAGGTAGGTAGGGATTCGATCGGTGGTTGGCAAGTTTGTAGCGAATCAACAGATCAGAACCAAGTGTCTTGATGTTAGATGTTGGAACATACACAATGCTATCTTGGTGATTCATTGGTGAAATTTAGTGAACTGGTTAATTGGTTAAAATTATTGTGAAAATTATTTTTAGGAATTTAATATTTAATTACTTTTGTGAATAATTTACATTAATTTCAAATAATTATATGCTTGATACCGGAGATTGGAGTACCTTTATGTATTTTTATGTGGACTGGAGATCTGAAAGATTAAATTACAATTAAATCAATCGCAAATCGAATGGATTGCCTATAATTTGATAGGAAAGTTGTGTCAATTTGGAGTGGAATTGACATATGCCTGTAACACGGATATTTCAATCTGCAAAAATGCAGTTGCACAAAAATATGGGGTCAAGCCTCAAAATTGCGTTTGTCAATGGCAACCAAACCAAATTATTAGATTTTGCACATGTTTTGCTGAGTGTCAGGGACCCCCTGTGAAAGAAAAGAAGATTTTGTCTCTTTAATTTTATGTTACACTAATTATTAGATTGAGGATTAAGTATAAATGAGTTGAGGATTATATGAGTCTCATGTATTAGTATTTAATATAATTTTGTCTCTTAATAATATATGTTTTGGTTCTTTTATTTTGTATTTATTATTTCATTTGTTTGAATTCTTTGTTGAGGTTTTAATATAATTTTGTGACATAACTTCTAAATACAAAGACACATTTATACAAATACATAAAATAAATCAAAAATAAAAATAGTTATTCAATAATAGGATATTCACAATCCAATTTTCTTTACAAAATCTCATTTCTAATATTTTTGAATGCAAAGACACATTCAAGCAAAGATATAAATTATCAAGAAAAAGAAGATTGAGACATAAACTTTTAGGCTAATATAGATAGGTTTGAGGGGAAGGGAGGAGAGGATTTTGAAAAATAGGAAAGATTTGGTTTTCTTGATGATTTCGTAATTTGAGGAAATTCAAGATTTATATTGGAGAAGGATTTTGGAGAACTTTATTTATTTGTTCAAATATAATTTTTGTTGTTATTGTATTTTAAAAATTGAAAACTTTTTTAATGAAATATATTATTTTGTCATTCTAGACAAAGTGTTTTTTAAAAAAAATTAAAATTTCTTTATATTTTTAAAAAAAAATTATTTTTAGAAGTCATCGTTTTCCCTCCCCTCAAAACTCTCAAACATATCCTTAAACAACACTTTAAATTATAAGTTAAAAGATGGAATTCCTCAATATCTCAAACAATAACTTCAAATCTTTGATTGTTTTGGGTAGATTAATAAAATAAAATGGAAAAAAAATGTATCTAAACTTCATGCATTCCTTTAGTTTCAGTTTTTTTGTAAGCAATGATTGCATTCAAGAAAATAGTAGAAGGGGGTTCTCTAGCCAAAGAAAACAAAGTCAACTCGGTTACCTCCTAATACAATTTAAAGGATAGGTAAGCCAATTATAGAAATTACACTTAATAATACTTTTGCTATCTAAAATCGACCACTTCCAAGACATGAATTTTATGACACATACAAAGTTGACGAAACTATCTTGATTCATAGTTGAATTCTTCATTAACCATAGATTTCAATCTCTTGATAACTAGATCAAGATAACAATGTCTTTTCCTTCCATTTTCTTCCACTTATGATTATGTTAAGTGAATCTTGGTAAACTCCTTTATAATTAAGTGGTGATTGTCTTCATCCTCTTGAAAACAAAATGCACAACAATTGCAATTATTTCTTTCCCTGTCTATGATGCCTCTATTCAGTATTGGTCTTTGGTTGGAAGTTTGTTGATGATTATCCTTCACTCGAAAATAAAGACTTTTGGAGGAGCTTTAATCTTTTACAGGTTTCAAAATCCAACTTTCAGTTTTTCATGAAAGTAAAGTTTTAGTGTTTCTTCTCTCTAATGCTGCATAATAAGATTTGTCTGAGTATAAAATCTTAAGTATAGAGTCTAGGTGCATTCAACTTGTCTTACGCCCCCAGTTCTTATATGACTTTATTGACTACTACCGTCATATTCTATACAACTTCTTTATGTTTTTCAATGTTTTTTCTTTTGGTAAATCATTTATGAAAAATATTTTAGTGTGTTTGTACTTATAGCCACGTATTTCTATGAAAAGTTCATTTGTTGTTACTCAATTTCATCCACTTAATAATTTAGGATATTTTCTTTGGCCTATGCTGGTTGTTATCTTTTGTGTTGACACTTGCATGAAATCTCTTGAGGCTTTTGATAAATTTTAGTTTGTTATCTTTTATCTAATAATCAATATTATCAAATATTTATATTCATGGCTTACATCTTTAATGGCTGAAGTGCATTGTTTGACTTATCATGATGGACATCTCTGTGTTTTTCTTTATAATTGTCATCATTAAATAATGATGTCTTGATTAAAGGTCAGTAAAACGAGGTTCCACATGGACTACTCCTAATTTGTAGGAGGAATTATGATAAACAGATTGTGTGTTGTCGTGCTCTATTCTTAATTTCTGTTCAATATTGTAACGATGCTATTAATCCGATTCTGATCATTAAAATTGAAAACTGACAACAAATTTTAAGGTGTTATAAAAGAAAAAATAACATAATTGAATTCCCCTTCTTTTTTTTTTCTCACCTTCAATTTTTTCTTTTTCTTTTGTAGAGAAACAATTAGTATTTTAGATTCTAATTTTGTGAAAGATATATTTTCTTTTCTGTAAGTGAGTTGTGTAGTGATTAGAAGATTGTGAGAAATTGTGTGAGGTAAGAGTGTAAGCATTCACAAGAGAGAAAATGGGACACGAAGAAAAGAGATTAACTAATAGTACGTTTCTTTTAACTATTTGGATAAAAATCAAGAGTGTAGTACATTTAATTAATTAAAAGGATATATAATTAACTAGACAAGCTAAAACAAGTTAATTTTAGCATCACTAATAGCATGTTTGTTTTAACTATTTGGATAAAAATCAATAAAAGGACTAAATCGGGTAAACATGAACACGCACAAATGCAAAAAAAGAAACAAATGCATTAAAGTAACCTATGTGTATTGTAGTTCGGTAAAACAAACACATGCCATTCAATTATTCTAGTTGAAAACACCCTGATGAAAATTCTCATATTGAATAAAATGCGGGCGAGCACGGATGCAAAAAAGTAAAATGACTCCATCAATCTAACCTATGTGAACTGTATTTATATGAAATATGAAGTTACTTAGATGAACTTAAAATTTTTCGATTGTTAATTTTACGCGCGATTGAAAACTATTTCTACAGATCTGTCTGTCAAATTGTACCATTATTTTGGGGAAAATAAAATAAAGCTAATGGAACAAAAAGATTGAAACGCCAGAATAAAATTAGGGTACAATAGTATGTAGGCATGTTAACAAAATCCGTACTCGCAGATACCTATATAAATCTACCTTGAAGTTGACTGGGAAAACCCACTTTGACTGGGTCTGAGTTTGGATTTGGATTTTTTCCGATTATCAAATATGGAACAGGCGGGTAATAAGGACACTAGTACCTACCACAAACCCGTTCTCGGACCAGCCCCATTTATTTCATTATGTACAACATCATCATAAGCAAACAACAATATTTACTACACAAATTAATAGTTAGGATCCTACGCCTAAAAAAATTTATTTACCGCTGATGCTATTTAATTATTAACCATTACCTACTAAATTAATTAACTCGACTATTATTTTTCCATTAATTGTTCCTGCTACCAAAAATACATACTATTATTCGTGTATACTAACATATACGGCTATCAATATATATATATAATGGCAAATGGACATATTAATTTATATCATCCTATTAAATCATGAACAAAATATTTTCTCATTAATTTTACATTAAATACGATTAGTTTAAATACAAATCATTAAAAGTCATTAAACTTCAATTTTGTCTGTGGTTTTATATTGATTCTTTTTTAATTCACAATTAATATATTTTTTCGTACAAAAATCATCACCTTCATTTAAAATTTCATTACCACACATTTTTTTTAAAAACTCAATATTTGCAACAGATTTAATTGTGATTTAATTGTTTAGATCTATCGTTTACGTAAAAAATACATAAAGGTACTCCAGTATCATGCACACAATATAATTATTTGTAATTAACGTAAATCATTCACAAAAATAATTTCACAATAAAAAAATAATCAAACCTAAAATCTAAATACGAATTTTTTTTCTATAATTTCATTGTAATTCTCGTTTCTCTTTTACCAAGGTTTGAATCTCTTTGACAGAGGTCACAAACTAAATTTAATCCTGAATATTAAAGAATGAGCTAAAATAATCTATTATCAATCTACAATAAAAAAATATTAAAATTTATTTAAGTCATATTTGCTGATTTTTTTTATTTTGAAAAAAAAAAGCTAATTTTTTTAAAAATAGATTTTGTAAAAAATATTTCAAAATTAATTTTTACATTGTATAACATAAATAAACACATTATTAAAGTTTACATCGTAGGGAAAACCATAATTTCTTTTTATAAAAGATGTCTCAAAGTATTTGAAATAACTTCAAGTCACAGTGCTTTTTGATAAAATAAAATAAAATAAAATAAAATATCTAAAATAATATATTAAAAAATTATTTAAAAAATTATTATTATTATTATTATTATTATTATTATTATTATTATTAGTATGGTTCAATAGTATTTATATTGCAAACTTCTGCTTAATGAAAATATAGTTACAATTGAACAACATTGACATTGCAGCCATTTCTTTCTTTTGAGGTAAACCAGTTTCTTTTTATTGAGTAACCGATTTCTACTACTTTCATCTGCATTTTTCTACTGTCAAACAACCTTAGCTCGTCCACTACCACGTCTCGACTAATCACGATCTTCTTGTTACTTATATTAAACAGTTTGTAACCTCCGGTAGAATGATAACCAACAAGCAACATTACCTCTCTTTTGTCATCCAACTTCTTTCAAAATTGACCCGAAATATGTCGAAATTCTATCGAGCAGAAAACCTTCAAATGACTCAAGCTCGATTTATGACCAGACCATACCTATTCCGTTGTCACTTTGTCCAGCTTCTTAGTAGGGAACCTATTCAACAAATAGGCAGTTGTAGAAACAGCTTCAACCCATAGTTCCTTCGGCAAGTTCTTCCCTTTTAAGATGCTACAAACCATATTCATAATTAAGCGATTTCTTCTCTCGGAGATACCATTTTGCTGAGGCGTATAAGGTGGAACAACTTCAAGCACTATACCCTCGTCATCACAATAATAATCGACTTGTATTGGACCACACACGTCAAAATACACCACCTCAAGATGTTGTTTGGTCCTATGACCCGCATCCCTTCTGAAACTATTAATTCTTGTGTTTCTTCCCTTGCACACACTCTTCACAAATCTCAGTTGGAAAATTGATCTTGGGTAGTCCGGTCACCATACCATACCTTTGTAATCTATCGAGGTCTCTAAAATCAAGGGGTCAAAGACGGTAGTGCCACAACCACTCATCACGACTTACGGTTGAGGAAGGACACTTGTGCTCCATTACCTTTAACCTTATCTCGAAGGTATGATTCACAACCATGGGTGCTTTAAGGATTAAGATTATGTTTCACTCAAAAATGCGCAAAATCTTGTTTTCCATATGAATTTTGTAATTCTTCTCAAGTAATTGGCCAACACTCAAGAGATTACATTTAATTCTTGAAATTTACAACACATCTTTGATCAAGAAATGACTCTCATCCCTCTTCATGACCAAAACTTCACCCACACCGTCGGCCGTAAAAGTGGTTTCTTCCGTGAATTTTACTCTATTCTTCGTGGCGTGATTGATTTTCACAAACCAATATTTTATATCCATCATATGAGTTGAACAAACAGAATTCAAGTACCACTCATCACTGCCTTGAACTTCATCTCGAACGATTACCATTGTATATCGCTCCGAACGTGTTTGTGCAGAAATTTCTGCAATGTCACCACTACTTCCCAGCCTTCGGTAGTCTCTAATATCGTTGTCCATCAACTCTCTAATGCCATGGTTCTCCTCCGTGATCATGAAAAGAAGTGTATCATCATCTACTACCTCTTTCCTTGCAACTTTGGCTTCATCCCTTTGATTTTCCTTCTATTTTGCATTGCATTCTTTTGCGAAATGACCAAATTTATGACAACTAAAGCACTTTACGTTGCATTTTCCATATCTTTTGTTATTTTTTCCTTGACCACCACTTTTTGAGCTTCCCTATCATCTTTGTTCCATAGATGTATTTGAACTTTTTGGATCTTTTCCATAAATATTTTGGAAATTCGCCTTGCTCTTGGAAGACCACTTTACCTTTGATCTCTTGTTCTTGTTATTGAACAGTGCTTGCACCGCTATTTCCTCTTTGGCCTTGTCGTTTCCATTTTCATCCATCCTTTGCTCATGTGCCGCCAATGAGCTTTGAAGCTCCTCCTTTCTCATTGTGAGAAGATTATTTGACTCCACCACTATGTGGTCAAATCTTGACGTTAAAGAATGCCAGATTTTAGCCACTATATTTTGCATCAAAATGGTTTCACCATAAGCCTTCATTTGATTCACCAAACGCGTTATATGTGTAATGTTGTCGTTGATCGATTCTTTTTCTTCCATTTTCACCGACTTGAACTACCTCTTGTGAGCTTGCAACCTCACAACATTCTCTTTTTCAGCTCCTTCATAGGCTTTCTTCAAAATCTCCCAAGCTTGCTTTGCCGACATTGAATCACCAACTTTCTCAAAGTTGTAATTATCGACGCAAAAATGCATCAAGAAGAGAGCTTTATAGTCTTTCTACTTCTCTTCCTTGAAGGTAGATTGTTGGGCTGTTGTAGCTTCTTCAACAAGTGGTAAAACTCTATCATTCACCACTTCGAGGACTTCTAGATACCCAAACACAATGTTCATTTGTTTGCACCATTTGTCATAGTTCTTAGAATCAAGACTAGGGAGGTAGGTAGGGATTCGATCGGTGGTTGGCAAGTTTGTAGCGAATCAACGGATCAGAACCAAGTGTCTTGATGTGAGATGTTGGAACATACACAATGCTATCTTGGTGATTCATTGGTGAAATTTAGTGAATTGGTTAATTGGAGAAGATAAAGTTTAGAGGGTATTTGAGATTAGAGAGAGTAATTGAGGAGAAAAATGTTATTATTCAAAATGGTATTACTAAACATATCAAAGGAGGGGGTATTTATAATTAGCCATAACGCAATACAAAAACAAACAAACACACAACGACACCAATTGTCAAGACAACATAGAAAAATCTAAATTTCGCACTAGAAACGGGTCCTCCCTACTAAATGCCAATTTTTGAAACCAAAACAAGATATAGAAACCAATTTCCTCAAACATGAAGATCGATTTCTTCTTCAAAACACCAAATTTCAGAATTGCATAAAAATGATTTTTCAAAATAAGCTGTTTTATAAAAAGCTTTCATAATTTTCAAATGGCACTTGACTTAAACTTAAATGTAATATTTAATGGTTTAAAATAAGTTTTAATACTTTTTTTTAGATTATTGATTGATAATAGATTACTTTAGCTAATTTTTTAATATTTAGTATCAAATTTACTTTGTCACATCTGTCAAACAGTTTCACGGACTCACAAAAAAGAACAAGATTTACAAAATTTTATATTAGGATTTTAGGTTTCATTATTTATGTTAATGTAAAATTGTTTTTCATAATATTCCTTAATTAGAAATAATTACATTTAATTTAAAATTATTGTGAAAATTATTTTTAGGAATTTAATATTTAATTACTTTTGTGAATAATTTACATTAATTTCAAATAATTATATGCTTGATACTGGAGACTGGAGTACCTTTATGTATTTTTATGTGGACTGGAGATCTGAAAGATTAAATTACAATTAAATCAATCGCAAATCGAATGGATTGCCTATAATTTGATAGGAAAGTTGTGTCAATTTGGAGTGGAATTGACATATGCCTGTAACACGGATATTTCAATCTGCAAAAATGCAGTTGCACAAAAATATGGGGTCAAGCCTCAAAATTGCGTTTGTCAAATGGCAACCAAACCAAATTATTAGATTTTGCACATGTTTTGCTGAGTGTCAGGGACCCCCTGTGAAAGAAAAGAAGATTTTGTCTCTTTAATTTTATGTTACACTAATTATTAGATTGAGGATTAAGTATAAATGAGTTGAGGATTATATGAGTCTCATGTATTAGTATTTAATATAATTTTGTCTCTTAATAATATATGTTTTGGTTCTTTTATTTTGTATTTATTATTTCATTTGTTTGAATTCTTTGTTGAGGTTTTAATATAATTTTGTGACACAACTTCTAAATACAAAGACACATTTATACAAATACATAAATTAAATCAAAAATAAAAATAGTTATTCAATAATGGGATATTCACAATCCAATTTTCTTTACAAAATCTCATTTCTAATATTTTTGAATGCAAAGACACATTCAAGCAAAGATATAAATTATCAAGAAAAAGAAGATTGAGACATAAACTTTTAGGCTATATTAGATAGGTTTGAGGGGAAGGGAGGAGAGGATTTTGAAAAATAGGAAAGATTTGGTTTTCTTGATGATTTCGTAATTTGAGGAAATTCAAGATTTATATTGGAGAAGGATTTTGGAGAACTTTATTTATTTGTTCAAATATAATTTTTGTTGTTATTGTATTTTAAAAATTGAAAACTTTTTTAATGAAATATATTATTTTGTCATTCTAGACAAAGTGTTTTTTTAAAAAAATTAAAATTTCTTTATGTTTTTTTAAAAAAATTATTTTTAGAAGTCATCGTTTTCCCTCCCCTCAAAACTCTCAAACATATCCTTAAACAACACTTTAAATTATAAGTTAAAAGATGGAATTCCTCAATATCTCAAACAATAACTTCAAATCTTTGATTGTTTTGGGTAGATTAATAAAATAAAATGGAAAAAAAATGTATCTAAACTTCATGCATTCCTTTAGTTTCAGTTTTTTTGTAAGCAATGATTGCATTCAAGAAAATAGTAGAAGGGGGTTCTCTAGCCAAAGAAAACAAAGTCAACTCGGTTACCTCCTAATACAATTTAAAGGATAGGTAAGCCAATTATAGAAATTACACTTAATAATACTTTTGCTATCTAAAATCGACCACTTCCAAGACATGAATTTTATGGCACATACAAAGTTGACGAAACTATCTTGATTCATAGTTGAATTCTTCATTAACCATAGATTTCAATCTCTTGATAACTAGATCAAGATAACAATGTCTTTTCCTTCCATTTTCTTCCACTTATGATTATGTTAAGTGAATCTTGGTAAACTCCTTTATAATTAAGTGGTGATTGTCTTCATCCTCTTGAAAACAAAATGCACAACAATTGCAATTATTTCTTTCCCTGTCTATGATGCCTCTATTCAGTATTGGTCTTTGGTTGGAAGTTTGTTGATGATTATCCTTCACTCGAAAATAAAGACTTTTGGAGGAGCTTTAATCTTTTACAGGTTTCAAAATCCAACTTTCAGTTTTTCATGAAAGTAAAGTTTTAGTGTTTCTTCTCTCTAATGCTGCATAATAAGATTTGTCTGAGTATAAAATCTTAAGTATAGAGTCTAGGTGCATTCAACTTGTCTTACGCCCCCAGTTCTTATATGACTTTATTGACTACTACCGTCATATTCTATACAACTTCTTTATGTTTTTCAATGTTTTTTCTTTTGGTAAATCATTTATGAAAAATATTTTAGTGTGTTTGTACTTATAGCCACGTATTTCTATGAAAAGTTCATTTGTTGTTACTCAATTTCATCCACTTAATAATTTAGGATATTTTCTTTGGCCTATGCTGGTTGTTATCTTTTGTGTTGACACTTGCATGAAATCTCTTGAGGCTTTTGATAAATTTTAGTTTGTTATCTTTTATCTAATAATCAATATTATCAAATATTTATATTCATGGCTTACATCTTTAATGGCTGAAGTGCATTGTTTGACTTATCATGATGGACGTCTCTGTGTTTTTCTTTATAATTGTCATCATTAAATAATGATGTCTTGATTAAAGGTCAGTAAAACGAGGTTCCACATGGACTACTCCTAATTTGTAGGAGGAATTATGATAAACAGATTGTGTGTTGTCGTGCTCTATTCTTAATTTCTGTTCAATATTGTTACGATGCTATTAATCCGATTCTGATCATTAAAATTGAAAACTGACAACAAATTTTAAGGTGTTATAAAAGAAAAAATAACATAATTGAATTCCCCTTCTTTTTTTTTTCTCACCTTCAATTTTTTCTTTTTCTTTTGTAGAGAAACAATTAGTATTTTAGATTCTAATTTTGTGAAAGATATATTTTCTTTTCTGTAAGTGAGTTGTGTAGTGATTAGAAGATTGTGAGAAATTGTGTGAGGTAAGAGTGTAAGCATTCACAAGAGAGAAAATGGGACACGAAGAAAAGAGATTAACTAATAGTACGTTTCTTTTAACTATTTGGATAAAAATCAAGAGTGTAGTACATTTAATTAATTAAAAGGATATATAATTAACTAGACAAGCTAAAACAAGTTAATTTTAGCATCACTAATAGCATGTTTGTTTTAACTATTTGGATAAAAATCTGAATAAAAAGGACTAAATCGGGTAAACATGAACACGCACAAATGCAAAAAAAGAAACAAATGCATTAAAGTAACCTATGTGTATTGTAGTTCGGTAAAACAAACACATGCCATTCAATTATTCTAGTTGAAAACACCCTGATGAAAATTCTCATATTGAATAAAATGCGGGCGAGCACGGATGCAAAAAAGTAAAATGACTCCATCAATCTAACCTATGTGAACTGTATTTATATGAAACATGAAGTTACTTAGATGAACTTAGAATTTTTCGATTGTTAATTTTACGCGCGATTGAAAACTATTTCTACAGATCTGTCTGTCAAATTGTACCATTATTAAAGCTAATGGAACAAAAAGATTGAAACGCCAGAATAAAATTAGGGTACAATAGTATGTAGGCATGTTAACAAAATCCGTACTCGCAGATACCTATATAAATCTACCTTGAAGTTGACTGGGAAAACCCACTTTGACTGGGTCTGAGTTTGGATTGGATTTTTCCGATTATCAAATATGGAACAGTGGTAATAAGGACACTAGTACCTACCAAACCCGTTCTCGGCCCATTTATTTCATTATGTACAACATTATCATAAGCAAACAACAATATTTACTACACAAATTAATAGTTAGGATCCTACGCCTAAAAAAATTTATTTACCGCTGATGCTATTTAATTATTAACCATTACCTACTAAATTAATTAACTCGACTATTATTTTTCCATTAATTGTTCCTGCTACCAAAAATACATACTATTATTCGTGTATGCTAACATATACGGCTATCAATATATATATATATATATATATATATATATATATATATATATATATATATATAATGGCAAATGGACATATTAATTTATATCATCTTATAAAATCATGAAAAAAATATTTTCTCATTAATTTTACATTAAATACGATTAGTTTAAATACAAATCATCCAAAGTCATTAAACTTCAATTTTGTCTGTGGTTTTATATTGATTCTTTTTTAATTCACAATTAATATATTTTTTCGTACAAAAATCATCACCTTCATTTAAAATTTCATTACCACACATTTTTTTAAAAAACTCAATATTTGCAACATATTTTATTATGATTTAATTGTTTAGATCTATCGTTTACGTAAAAGATACATAAAGGTACTCCAGTATCATGCACACAATATAATTATTTGTAATTAACGTAAATCATTCACAAAAATAATTTCACAATAAAAAAATAATCAAACCTAAAATCTAAATACGAATTTTTTTTCTATAATTTCATTGTAATTCTCGTTTCTCTTTTACCAAGGCTTGAATCTCTTTGACAGAGGTCACAAACTAAATTTAATCCTGAATATTAAAGAATGAGCTAAAATAATCTATTATTAATCTACAATAAAAAAAATATTAAAATTTATATAAGTCATATTTGCTGATTTTTTTTATTTTGGAAAAAAAAAGCTAATTTTTTTAAAAATAGATTTTGTAAAAAATATTTCAAAATTAATTTTTACATTGTATAACATAAATAAACACATTATAAAAGTTTACATCATAGGGAAAACCATAATTTCTTTTTATAAAAGATGTCTCAAAGTATTTGAAATAACTTCAAGTCACAGTGCTTTTTGATAAAATAAAATAAAATAAAATAAAATATCTAAAATAATATATTAAAAAATTATTAAAATTTTTTTTATTATTATTATTATTATTAGTATGGTTCAATAGTATTTATATTGCAAACTTCTGCTTAATACAAATATAGTAACAATTGAACAACATTGACATTGCAGCCATTTTTTTCTATTGAGGTAAACCACTTTGTCCAGGCGGGTAATAACGACACTAGTACCTACCACAAACCCGTTCTCGGATCAGCCCCATTTATTTCATTATGTACAACATCATCATAAGCAAACAACAATATTTACTACACAAATTAATAGTTAGGATCCTACGCCTAAAAAAATTTATTTACCGCTGATGCTATTTAATTATTAACCATTACCTACTAAATTAATTAACTCGACTATTATTATTCCATTAATCGTTCCTGCTACCAAAAATACATACTATTATTCGTGTTTACTAACATATATATATATATATATATATATATATATATATATATATATATATATATATATATATATATATATATATATATATATATATAATGGCAAATGGACATATTAATTTATATCATCCTATAAAATCATGAACAAAATATTTTCTCATTAATTTTACATTAAATACAATTAGTTTAAATACAAATCATTAAAAGTCATTAAACTTCAATTTTGTCTGTTTTTTTATATTGATTTTTTTTAATTCACAATTAATATATTTTTTCGTACAAAAATCATCACCTTCATTTAAAATTTCATTACCACACATTTTTTTAAAAAACTCAATATTTGCAACAGATTTAATTGTGATTTAATTTTTTAGATCTATCGTTTACGTTTAAGATACATAAAGGTACTCCAGTATCATGCACACAATATAATTATTTGTAATTAACGTAAATCATTCACAAAAATAATTTCACAATAAAAAAATAATCAAACCTAAAATCTAAATATGAATTTTTTTCTATAATTTCATTGTATTTCTCGTTTCTCTTTTACCAGGGCGTGAATCTCTTTGACAGAGGTCACAAACTAAATTTAATCCTCAATATTAAAGAGTGAGCTAAAATAATCTATTATCAATCTACAATAAAAAAATATTAAAATTTATTTAAGTCATATTTGCTGATTTTTTTTATTTTGAAAAAAAAAGCTAATTTTTTTAAAAATAGATTTAGTAAAAAATATTTCAAAATTAATTTTTACATTGTATAACATAAATAAACACATTATTAAAGTTTACATCATAGAGAAAACCATAATTTCTTTTTATAAAAGATGTCTCAAAGTATTTGAAATAACTTCAAGTCACAGTGCTTTTTGAGAAAATAAAATAAAATATCTAAAATATTATTTTAAAAATAACAATTTAAATGAATTTCTTATTAAAAAATTATTTGAAATATTATTATTATTATTATATTATTATTAGTATGGTTCAATAGTATTTATATTGCCAACTTCTGCTTAATGAAAATATAGTAACAATTGAATAACATTGACATTGCACCTATTTCTTTCTATTGAGGTAAACCAGTTTCTGTCTATTGAGAAACCGATTTCTACTACTTTCATCTGCATTTTTCTACTGTCAAACAACCTTAGCTCGTCCACTACCACGTCTCGACTAATCACGATCTTCTTGTTACTTATATTAAACAGTTTGTAACCTCCGGTAGAATGATAACCAACAAGCAACATTACCTCTCTTTTGTCATCCAACTTCTTTCAAAGTTGACCCGAAATATGTCGAAATTCTATCGAGCAGAAAACCTTCAAATGACTCAAGCTCGATTTATGACCAGACCATACCCATTCCGGTGTCACTTTGTCCAGCTTCTTAGTAGGGAACATATTTAACAAATAGGCAGTTGTAGAAACAGCTTCAACCCATAGTTCCTTCGGCAAGTTCTTCCCTTTTAACATGCTACAAACCATATTCATAATTAAGCGATTTCTTCTCTCGGAGATACCATTTTGCTGAGGCGTATAAGGTGGAACAACTTCACGTACTATACCCTCGTCATCGCAATAAGAGTCGACTTGCATTGGACCACACACGTCAAAATACACCACCTCAAGATGTTGTTTTGTCCTATGACCCGCATCCCTTCTGAAACTATTAATTCTTGTGTTTCTTCCCTTGCACACACTCTTCACAAATCTCAGTTGGAAAATTGATCTTGGGTAGTCCGGTCACCATACCATACCTTTGTAATCTATCGAGGTCTCTAAAATCAAGGGGTCAAAGACGGTAGTGCCACAACCACTCATCACGACTTACGGTTGAGGAAGGACACTTGTGCTCCATTACCTTTAACCTTATCTCGAAGGTATGATTCACAACCATGGGTGCTTTAAGGATTAAGATTATGTTTCACTCAAAAATGCGCAAAATCTTGTTTTCCATATGAATTTTGTAATTCTTCTCAAGTAATTGGCCAACACTCAAGAGATTACATTTAATTCTTGAAATTTACAACACATCTTTGATCAAGAAATGACTCTCATCCCTCTTCATGACCAAAACTTCACCCACACCGTCGGCCGTAAAAGTGGTTTCTTCCGTGAATTTTACTCTATTCTTCGTGGTGTGATTGATTTTCACAAACCAATATTTTCTATCCATCATATGAGTTGAACAAACAGAATTCAAGTACCACTCATCACTGCCTTGAACTTCATCTCGAACGATTACCATTGTATATCGCTCCGAACGTGTTTGTGCAGAAATTTCTGCAATGTCACCACTACTTCCCAGCCTTTGGTAGTCTCTAATATCGTTGTCCATCAACTCTCTAATGCCATGGTTCTCCTCCGTGATCATGAAAAGAAGTGTATCATCATCTACTACCTCTTTCCTTGCAACTTTGGCTTCATCCCTTTGATTTTCCTTCGATTTTGCATTGCATTCTTTTGCGAAATGACCAAATTTCTGACAACTAAAGCACTTTACATTGCATTTTCCATACCTTTTGTTATTTTTTCCTTGACCACCACTTTTGAAGCTTCCCTATCATCTTTGTTCCATAGATGTATTTGAATTTTTTGGATCTTTTCCACAAATATTCTGGAAATTCGCCTTGCTCTTGAAAGACCACTTTCCCTTTGATCTCATGTTCTTGTCATTGAACAGTGTTAGCACCGCTATTTCCTCTTTGGCCTTGTCGTTTCCATTTTCATCCATCCTTTGCTCATGTGCCGCCAATGAGCTTTGAAGCTCCTCCTTTCTCATTGTGAGAAGATTATTTGACTCCACCACTATGTGGTCAAATCTTGACGTTAAAGAATGCCAGATTTTAGCCACTATATTTTGCATCAAAATGGTTTCACCATAAGCCTTCATTTGATTCACCAAACGCGTTATATGTGTAATGTTGTCGTTGATCGATTCTTTTTCTTCCATTTTCACCGACTTGAACTACCTCTTGTGAGCTTGCAACCTCACAACATTCTCTTTTTCAGCTCCTTCATAGGCTTTCTTCAAAATCTCCCAAGCTTGCTTTGCCGACATTGAATCACCAACTTTCTCAAAGTTGTAATTATCGACGCAAAAATGCATCAAGAAGAGAGCTTTATAGTCTTTCTACTTCTCTTCCTTGAAGGTAGATTGTTGGGCTGTTGTAACTTCTTCAACAAGTGGTAAAACTCTATCGTTCACCACTTCAAGGACTTGTAGATACCCAAACACAATGTTCATTTGTTTGCACCATTTGTCATAGTTCTTAGAATCAAGACTAGGGAGGTAGGTAGGGATTCGATCGGTGGTTGGCAAGTTTGTAGCGAATCAACGGATCAGAACCAAGTGTCTTGATGCTAGATGTTGGAACATACACAATGCTATCTTGGTGATTCATTGGTGAAATTTAGTGAATTGGTTAATTGGAGAAGATAAAGTTTAGAGGGTATTTGAGATTAGAGAGAGTAATTGAGGAGAAAAATGTTATTATTCAAAATGGTATTACTAAACATATCAAAGGAGGGGGTATTTAGAATTAGCCATAACGCAACACAAAAACAAACAAACACACAACAACACCAATTGTCAAGACAACATAGAAAAATCTAAATTTCGCACTAGAAACGGGTCCTCCCTACTAAATGCCAATTTTTGAAACCAAAACAAGATATAGAAACCAATTTCCTCAAACATGAAGATCGATTTCTTCTTCAAAACACCAAATTTCAGAATTGCATAAAAATGATTTTTCAAAATAAGCTGTTTTATAAAAAGCTTTCATAATTTTCAAATGGCACTTGACTTAAACTTAAATGTAATATTTAATGGTTTAAAATAAGTTTTAATACTTTTTTTTAGATTATTGATTGATAATAGATTACTTTAGCTAATTTTTTAATATTTAGTATCAAATTTACTTTGTCACATCTGTCAAACAGTTTCACGGACTCACAAAAAAGAACAAGATTTACAAAATTTTATATTAGGATTTTAGGTTTCATTATTTATGTTAATGTAAAATTGTTTATCATAATATTCCTTAATTAGAAATAATTATATTTAATTTAAAATCGTTGTGAAAATTATTTTTAGAAATTTAATATTTAATTACTTTTGTGAATAATTTACATTAATTTCAAATAATTATATGCTTGATACTGGAGTATCTTTATGTATTTTACCTGGACTGGAGATCTGAAAGATTAAATTACAATAAAATCAATCGCAAATATTGAGTTTTAAATAAATATTTGTGGTAATGAAATTTGAAATGAAGGTGAATCATTTTGTAGGAATCAAATATATTAATTGTGAATTAAAGAAGAATTAATATAAAAACACAGACAAAACTGAATTTTTATGACTTTTAATGATTTATATTTAAAGTAATTGTATTTAATGCAAAATTAATGAGGAAATATTTTCTTAATGATTTTATAGGATGATATAAATTAATATGTCCATTTCTCATTGAAAAATCTAATATATATACACTTGTATTTTGTTATTTGAAATTGTCTAAACAGTTTAAGAAAATCATGATGAAACGAGGAATATTTCTTCTAATGATAGTGGCTTTGTTTGCTCTCTTTAACCAGAGCGATGGTAATATTTAATTACTGTAAATTTATTTTTCATTGGTTATATTTTTCAAAGTTTATATTTTATTACGTTGTTGATTTAACACTGCTAATCGAATGGATTGCCTATAATTTGATAGGAAAGTTGTGTCAATTTGGAGTGGAATTGACATATGCCTGTAACACGGATATTTCAATCTGCAAAATGCAGTTGCACAAAAATATGGGGTCAAGCCTCAAAATTGCGTTTGTCAATGGCAACCAAACCAAATTATCAGATTTTGCACATGTTTTGCTGAGTGTCAGGGACCCCCTGTGAAAGAAAAGAAGATTTTGTCTCTTTAATTTTATGTTACACTAATTACTAGATTGAGGATTAAGTATAAATGAGTTGAGGATTATATGAGTCTCATGTATTAGTATTTAATATAATTTTGTCTCTTAATAATATATGTTTTGGTTCTTTTATTTTGTATTTAATATTTTATTTGTTTGAATTCTTTGTTGAGGTTTTAATATAATTTTGTGACACAACTTCTAAATACAAAGACACATTTAAACAAATACATAAATTAAATCAAAAATAAAAATAGTTATTCAATAATGGGATATTCACAATCCAATTTTCTTTACAAAATCTCATTTCTAATTTTTTTGAATGCAAAGACACATTCAAGCAATGATATAAATTACCAAGAAAAAGAAGTTTGAGACATATACTTTTAGGGGAAGGGAGGAGAGAATTTTGAAAAATTGGAAAGATTTGGTTTTCTTGATGATTTCGTAATTTGAGGAAATTCAAGATTTATATTGGAGAAGGATTTTGGAGAACTTTATTTATTTGTTTAAATATAATTTTTGTTGTTATTGTATTTTAAAAATTGAAAACTTTTTTAATGAAAAATATTATTTTGTCATTCTAGACAAAGTGTTTTTTTAAAAAAATTAAAATTTCTTTATATTTTTTTAAAAAAGTTATTTTTAAAAGTCATCGTTTGCCCTCCCCTCAAAACTCTCAAACATATCCTTAAACAACACTTTAAATTATAATTTGAAAGATGAAATTCCTCAATATCTCAAACAATAACTTCAAATCTTTGATTGTTTTGGGTAGATTAATAAAATAAAATGGAAAAAAATGTATCTAAACTTCATGCATTCCTTTAGTTTCGGTTTTTTTATAAGCAATGATTGCATTCAAGAAAATAGTAGAACGGGATTCTCTAGCCAAAGAAAACAAAGTCAACTCGGTTACCTCCTAATACAATTTAAAGGATAGGTAAGCCAATTATAGAAATTACACTTAATAATACTTTTGCTATCTAAAATCGACCACTTTCAAGACATGAATTTTATGGCACATACAAAGTTGAAGAAACTATCTTGATTCATAGTTGAATTCTTCATTAACCATAAATTTCAATCTCTTGATAACTAGATCAAGCTAACAATGTCTTTTCCTTCCTTTTCTTCCACTTATGATTATGTTAAGTGAATCTTGGTAAACTCCTTTATAATTAAGTGGTGATTGTCTTCATCCTCTTGAAAACAAAATGCACAACAATTGCAATTATTTCTTTCTCTGTCTATGATGCCTCTATTCAAGATTGGTCTTTGGTTAGAAGTTTGTTGATGATTATCCTCCACTCGAAAATAAAGACTTTTGGAGGAGCTTTAATCTTTTGAGTTTCAAAATCCAACTTTCAGTTCTTCATGAAAGTAAAGTTTTAGTGTTTCTTCTCTCTAATGCATAACAAAACTTGGTGAGTATAAAATCTTAAGTATAGAGTCTAGGTGCATTCAACTTGTCTTACGCCCCAGTTCTTATATGACTTTATTGACTACTACCGTCATATTCTATACAACTTCTTTATGTTTTTCAATGTTTTTTCTTTTGGCAAATCATTTATGAAAAATATTTTAGTGTGTTTGTACTTATAGCCACATATTTCTATGAAAAGTCCATTTGTTGTTACATAATTTCATCCACTTAATAATTTAGGATATTTTCTTTGGCCTATGCTGATTGTTATCTTTTGTGTTGACACTTGCATGAAATCTCTTGAGGCTTTTGATAAATTTTAGTTTGTTATCTTTTATCTAATAATCAATTTTATCAAATCTTTATATTCATGGCTTACATCTTTAATGGCTGAAGTGCATTGTTTGACTTATCATGATGGACGTCTCTGTGTTTTTCAATATAATTGTCATCATTAAATAATGATGTCTTGATTAAAGGTCAGTAAAACGAGGTTCCACATGGACTACTCCTAATTTGTAGGAGGAATTATGATAAACAGATTGTGTGTTGACGTGCTCTATTCTTAATTTCTGTTCAATATTGTTACGATGCTATTAATCCGATTCTGATCATTAAAATTGAAAGCTGACAACAAATTTTAAGGTGATATAAAAGAAAAAATAACATAATTCAATTCCCCTTCTTTTTTTTTCTCACCTTCAATTTTTTTCTTTTTCTTTTGTAGAGAAACAATTAGTATTTTAGATTCTAATTTTGTGAAAGATATATTTTCTTTTCTGTAAGTGAGTTGTGTAGTGATTAGAAGATTGTGAGAAATTGTGTGAGGTAAGAGTGTATGCATTCTAAAAGAGAGAAAATGGGACACGAAGAAAAGAGATTAACTAATAGTACGTTTCTTTTAACTATTTGGATAAAAATCAAGAGTGTAGTACATTTAATTAATTAAAAGGATATAATATTAACTAGACAAGCTAAAACAAGTTAATTTTAGCATCACTAATAGCATTTTGTTTTAACTATTTGGATTAAAATCTGAATAAAAAGGACTAAATCGGGTAAACATGAACACGCACAAATGCAAAAAAAGAAACAAATGCATTAAAGTAACCTATGTGTATTGTAGTTCGGTAAAACAAACAGATGCCATTCAATTATTCTTGTTGAAAACACCCTGATGAAAATTCTCATATTGAATAAAATATGGGCGAGCACGGATGCAAAAAAGTAAAATGACTCCATCAATCTAACCTATGTGAACTGTATTTATATGAAACATGAAGTTACTTAGATGAACTTAGAATTTTTCGATTGTTAATTTTACGCGCGATTGAAAACTATTTCTAAATCATCTTAAATTGTACCATTATTTTGGGGAAAATAAAATAAAGCTAATCGACTAAAAAGATTGAAACGCCAGAATAAAATTAGGGTGCAATAGTATGTAGGCATGTTAACAAAATCCGTACACGCAGATACCTATATAAATCTACCTTGCAGTTGATTGGGAAAACCCACTTTGACTGGGTCTGAGTTTGGATTCGGATTTTTTCCGATTATCAAATATGGAACAGGCGGGTAATAACGACACTAGTACCTACCACAAACCCGTTCTCGGACCAGCCCCATTTATTTCATTATGTACAACATCATCATAAGCAAACAACAATATTTACTACACAAATTAATAGTTAGGATCCTATGCCTAAAAAAATTTATTTACCGCTGATGCTATTTAATTATTAACCATTACCTACTAACACTACGCCAAAAATGATTTTTTGTATCACCTAATTTAATAGCACTTTTTAAAAAAATGCTATTAAAATGGAAAAAACACATTTATAATAGCACTTTTTAATCGGACGCTATTATATAATACAGACTATGTAATTTTGATAGCACTTTGTACCAGAACGATATTATTAAACTTCTTTAAGATAGCATTTTGTATAAAACGCTATTATTTGACTACCTATATAATAGCATTTATTAAAAAGCGCTATGTTATATATAATAATGAATTAATTAATTAATTGATAAAAAAAAAAACAAAACACATTTTCAGAAAATTGGGTTTCCCGCATCCACTCACCGCCAAAAACAAAAACACTACCATTGATTCTCCCAAAAACATTATCTTCCTCTGCTTCCTTCTTAGCCATTGATTCTCCCAACTGATTCACCGCCGTCAAATCTTCCTCTGCTTCCTTCGGTTTTCATTGATTCACCGCCGTTAGTCATTGATTTACCACCGTCATCCCTTCCTTCGGTTTTCACCCGGATCCATTCTTCAGCCATCGGATTCACCATCGATTCAGATTCAGATTCACTTCTCAAACGACACTCAAACAGAAGGAGGAAACACCGAAAAGAAAGAACAACCAAATCTCATTCTCCGTCGAACTCAACCCTTTGTCATCTCACCTACGTCGTCGTCATCCCTCTCTTCATTTGTATCCGGTAATCTTTCTTTTTTTCTGCTATCCGTTGATTCTGTGTTGTTTGTGAGCGTTATGATGTCTTTGTGTTGACGGATATTCGTGATTTTGAGTAGTGTAATGAGGGTTTGTGAGGTTAAGTTGCGTTGTGAGGGTTCGTGAGATTTGAAAGCTTGTGATTGATGTGTGTGTGAATGGTGAGAGATGATGGTTATTGATGTGAGCAGTTGTGAGTAGTGGCATGAAGTGTAAGGTATTTGGCCATTGAATTAGTTTTAACTAAGGTCTATGTGTTGAAGTTGTGTGCAATTTTCAATTTCTAGTCCTAGTTAACCGTAAATATCAATGTTGAGAGAGATTACGGTGGAAAGAGTTGTATTTGAGACCAGCCCATGAGTATGGTTTTGAATGAGAAGGAACTCATGTTGAGTTTATGAGAGGAGGAAGTGATATCTAGTGGGAATTGAATGATATAAGTGCTATGCCATCCGAGTTGAGTGCGTAAGAAAGAATGTAGACATGGAAGAAGGAAGAGAAGAGAGGAATGAAGTTTTATGGAGAGCAAAAAGTCAAGACATTGGTTGAAGATGAGTTGAAAAGTTTGTTCTAGTTTGAGTGATAAGGCTTCGTTGTTTTGGTGTGATTTAGTCACAATTAATCGATTCTTCTTTTCATTCCAAGCAAAATTGGCATTTCGTTAATGTTGGATGTTTTTTGATTTCGGAAAAACTTGATCGGTGGCTCAGAGATGCAAGAGGGTGGATCAAGACTTGCAAACTTTGATATAATTAACTACATTCAGGTTGGTTTCATCACTGTTCTATGTTTTTCATACAATGTTGAGGTTTTATTATTGTTCTCTGTTTTATCATTGTCTTTTGACATTTATTCCTAAAGTTAAAGAACATAGCTGACACAATAAGAAGTATAACACATGACAGTTTTTCTTTTTCTGTTAACTTTAATTGACACATTGTCCTATTTTCTTTTGTTTTCTTATGCATTTATATATTCAATATTTTTCCATTCTCGTCACTGTTTTCACCAGAACACACAGTAATTATATATTTCCTTTTCCCTTTCCTTTTGAACAAAAATAAAACACATTGGGACTCAGAATGTGATTTAATACTATCATGTTCCAAAGTTTTCTATAACTAGTTGATCTGTGACTTCTTTGGAAGATGAGAGTGTTTTGGTTTGTCTTGTAGCTTTCTTTGTTCTTGATGTATATATATCCGCAGTTTGAGTTCATGATTTCTCTTCCTATGATTGGTCATGGGGGTAATAGGTATCAACTTCAAAATATAATATGCTTGCGATTTGGGTATTGAGATATTGTTCTATAAAATTTATTTCATTATCATAAAATGGTGATATTGTAGTATTTATTACAACAAGTCAAATTAATTATTATTATAATAATGTCTTGAAATAAATTTGGCATGTGAGTATAAAATATGAAGACCCTTTTGTTTGAACCTTAGAACGTAATCATGACTTGGTCCTGTTTTATGTGGTTTAATAAAAATAAGTGGGTTTGAGAATATAGAGCTTTACAAATATAGTGAGACTGTTGATTCTTTATTTGCACTTTAATTTTGTTATAGGTTCAATGGAATTCCAGAGGTCAACCAATCAAGCATAATAGCAAGACTTTTGCTAGTTTCATTGGTGTCACAGTCATCGGTTAGTTCCAATAAGCTTGGACAATTGAGTGCGAAAAAAATAAAGAGGCCGTGGGGTTTATAAACAAAACATTTGGGATGAAATTGAAGTAACACACTAACTTAAGCTAGTTGTAAAATTTTAATTTCGTTAATCTATCCATTGGGATGTTTAAATAAACTGAACTATGTTTTAATAAACTGAATTATTTGCAGAAAGCTTTTATAATTGGCGAGGAACATCGTGCCTTTGTATATAGAGAAGCTGGAAAGTTGCACAGGCATTCGAACAAAATGGCGAGGTCATATCTAAAAGATAGTAAGGGTGGTTTTGTTAAACATCGTCCGGCCAAATATTCTTTTTGTATAAAACAAGATGATTGGGATAAATTTGTAGCCCAACATATGACTGCAAAGTTTCAGGTAATACTTTTATCACTTGGATATGGATCCTTAAAGTTTTGCATGATTATATTATTAGTGATAGTGTTGTGGGATGCATTTTTTATAATAAATGCAAAAAGTTAGTGATCAGAATCGAGAAAGAGCGTTAAATCCTCAACATCCCTATAGAAAGTCACGTTTAGGGTGTGCTCGTCTTGAAGCTGATATGGTAAGTATGTGTATAAATGTACTATACAATATTATAAAAAAATTTAATTGCTATGTTAATTTGTAAAAATGTATATACAGGTAGAAGAGTCAGAAGTTGGTGAGATAAACCGTAGTCAAGTGTGGAAGGCTGCCCGCGTCAATAAGAGCGGGGTGATTGATAATGAGAATGTTCAAAGAGTTGTGGATCAATGTGTAAGTCGAATTTTAGATGTGACACTATAGATGTTATTTCCAAAATGCTCACATTATAGATGTGACACTTTTTCTATACTCATCATTGTTACCGAATTTGTATTTTGTTAGTTAGTTTGAAGTCATTAAACTCGATTTTCCTTAATTAATTGAGTCTTTGTGTCTTATTTTGATAGAATAGCCATTAATTGCAACTTGTATCTAACTATTGGTTATTTCTTTTATACTTATCAATGTCAGGAGAAGTTAACAGAAGCTCTATCTGAAGAAGAGAGACAAGACCTTGGTCCCACAAATATATTATTTGAGGCTCTTAATCTCCCAAACTACTCTGGACGTGTTAGGACTTATGGTTTTGGGGTATGTTCTAGGGACATATTACCACGCCAAAATCGCCCCACACAAATGGATTTTGAAAAATTGTATGGCTTTTGTAATTCACTCAAAAGTAGATTGGAGGTGCTAGAGAGAGAAAAGATTGAGAGAGATAAGTTGGATAGAGAGAAGCTAGAGAGGCAACAAACTGAAGAAGTGGAAGAAAGGCAACAACCTAAACAAGTGTCAGAGAGGTTGCAACAACCTGAAAAAGTGGCACAGAGGCAACACCTTGAACAAGTGGTAGAAAGGAAACAACCAGAAAAAGTAGCTGAGAGTCGACTACCTAGTGATAAAGGTTCTTGCAACCCTGGATCATTTGGCAACATTCCCGAGGTAATTGGTTTCTTTATTATCTCTCAAATTCGATATGTTTGTTCTTTCAATAATGATGTTAATCTTTTTATTCATATCTTATTGGTTTAGGGTCTCTTTCCTGTTAATATATATTTATCCTCCCCGAGTCGTTGTTTGGTTGCTCGTGGAAAACTATATAACACCAAAGGTAACACGGTACATGGCATGACGTTACCACCTGGATATGTCAAGGTTAATATCGAAGTTGCTATTGTGCCAAATGCCCCATTGCCTATATCTGTTGAAGATGGAGATGTATCCATGGTTAGTCAAGCAATAGGAACAATTGTGCCATGGCCAACGAAACTTCTTGAATTTGTTGCTGAATGTGAAAAGGTAAATTACTTATAATCAAGTTGCTTGATCGCTACTTGTTTTATTATTTGATCACTAATATTAATTAATACAACTTTTTAGATTCCTGGTCAATCCCAAAACAAAGGTAACAATATTCAACATGTTGAATATTCGTTTCATCACCAACAAAAGTAACAAAAATTCAAAATCGAAGAGTCTCCTAGAGTTGGCGGTTCATTGGTATTGCAAATTTACCTTTCCTTGATATGTATGTGAAAAGATGATGAGGTTGGATCATTAATTCAAATAAAAATGGAGGAAAGTATATTTGGTGAGGAGTTTTAGAGCAACTACGTGTAGAGAGTATAAAGGAGATTCTTGATCGCAATTGGTTAAGTGCATCTATTATCACTGTATTTTCCAGTACCTCTATTATTACAAATATTCTCTTATTTGACAAATATATTATTAATATTAATGTTATTTGTATTGTTGACTAATATTCACATTGGTGACAAATATATTAATATCAATTGTTGTTCATTTCTAGGTATTTGTATGACAAGTTTATTAGTCCAAATGGATTAATAAATAAGTTCTCTTCATATCTCCACATGTATCACGGAGGATAATCTAGGAAATGGTATAGCAAAAATACTTTTGAAAGATGAGGAGTTCAAGGATAAGATGATTCTTGCACCTTGTAATCTAGGGTGAGATTTATATTCAAAAAGTTATTAAATTAACGAGAAAAAACTCTAATGAATGTGAATCTTTAATGCAATATTTAAATGTTGGGTGGAAACATTGGGTGTTGCTTGTCATCAATCTCAATGCTGAGGTGATATATTACATGGATCCGTTGAATGGTGAGCCAACAAAACATCAAAATTTTAAAACAAAGTTTGAGAAGTGAGTATAGACTCTTTTAATTTAAAATTTATGTACGTATTATTATTTATATAATTACTCATTTGAAGTTAATTTCATTTTGTTAGTGCTTTGCAAATTTATCGTGCTAATAGTAGTTCTAAAGTGCCTAAAGTGTCAAAGTCAAAGAAAATCTCATGGCAAAAAATAAAGGTATGTGTCTAAATTAATGTTATTTTAAAACAATTATGTGGAGTAAAATTAATCGATATAAATTTTTTTTTTGTAGTGTCCTCGTCAAATTAATGGCGTTGATTGTGGATACTTTGTAATGCGATTTATGAAAGAGGTCATCATGGAAAATGAATTTATGATCCCCACAAATGTACGTGATTTTAATTATTATTATTATTCTTTTGTAAATTAAATTAATATAATTTAATTCTAACACGATTAATTGTTGATGTTTTCATATTTGAAGTACTTTTTTGACCACAAATGTCGTACCTACTCTCATGATAAGTTAACTGAGGTTAAGGAGGATTGGGCTACTTATGTGGTGGATGATGTTTTCGGTGAGTTTTTCCTTGACTTGATACTTGATAAACAAGACAAATATTACTCATGGATTTAGAGTAGTTCAAATGTTTTGACTTAGATGTTTAATTTTAATTTTTGAGTTGGATTTAGAGTTGTCGTATAAATGATTTTAGTATTTTATTGGTTTAGAAGATATGGCACAGAGGTACTGAGTGTTCTTTCTTGGTCTCGAATTTAAATTTTGAAATAGGAAAATACGGAAAAATGACTTATATCTTATTGTATGATTGATTTATAGTTTTCCGTTTCTACTTGAAATTTTTAGATATTCGTAGTAACAATTGTAAGGTGTTTGATATCTAGTTCTGGATCATGAAAAGAAAGTTACACACAATTAAGTGTTTATGTATATTTTGAGAATTTGAATTATATTCTGTTTAGTGTTTATATGCATCTAATAATGGAAATTGTGGTCTATATATTTACAAGTCATGTTCTTGTTAGACTTAATTAGTTCAATTATTGCATTAGTTATATCGATTTATTGTTATTAGTTTATAATAATCATTCCTTATTTTATGCGCTTCTTGTTAGACCCATATTAAATGTTTGATTATTCTTTATATGTTGAATTAGTTTTATTGTACAATACATAATCAATATTCCTTCTATGATACAGGAAAACAAGAAGCAATTATTTTGCCTAATTAGTGATTGTATCTATGAGTTCAACGCTTTTGGATCATGAAGGTGGTTACTACATGGGATTGTTTTGTTATCCTTTCTTATTTTTTTGGTGTTTTGTTTAGAGAATTTGATTGTATGTTTTTGGATTTGGATTGAAGTACTCATAGATGGGCATCTACAAATTTGGCTATGCAAACGCCCTCTTAATATTCTATATGTTATGATATTTGGAAACAATAGGATTTGGTAATTTAAAATGTTGTTTGGTATTTGATGGATCATAATATATATGCAATGAGTAACTTAAAGTGTTATTTGTGTTGAATTGAATATAGTTATTTTATATTTACACCAAAAAAAATGATTGTGTAAGAAAAAATATTGTACTGTACTTATTAAAAATATTGTACCAAATATGTACCATTTATTAGCACTTTATTTGAAAGCGCTATCAAACATATGTTATATATTAGCGCTTTTTGTTTAGAGTGCTATAAAAAAACAAACAAAAAACATGCAAAATGCTGACTTTGATAGCACTTTAATTAAAACGCTATTATAAATTGGTACTTTAATAGCGCTTTTAAAGTGCTATTAAATAAGAAATATTTACAATAGTGGCACGGTTAATAGCACTTTTAAGCGCTATCAAAAACAAAAAAAGCGCTATTAAATAGCTTATTTGGCGTAGTGTAAATTAATTAACTCGACTATTATTTTTCCATTAATCGTTCCTGCTACCAAAAATACATACTATTATTCGTGTTTACTAACATATACAAATATATATATATATATATATATATATATATATATATATATATATATATATATATATATATATATATATAATGGCAAATGGACATATTAATTTATATCATCCTATAAAATCATGAACAAAATATTTTCTCATTAATTTTACATTAAATACAATTAGTTTAAATACAAATCATTAAAAGTCATTAAACTTCAATTTTGTCTGTGGTTTTATATTGATTTTTTTTAATTCACAATTAATATATTTTTTCGTAAAAATCATCACCTTCATTTAAAATTTCATTACCACACATTTTTTAAAAACTCAATATTTGCAATGATTTAATTGTGATGTAATTTTTAGATCTATCGTTTACGTTTAAGATACATAAAGGTACTCCATATCATGCACACAATATAATTATTTGTAATTAACGTAAATCATTCAAAAAAATAATTTCACAATAAAAAAAATAATCAAACCTAAAATCTAAATATGAATTTTTTTCTATAATTTCATTGTATTTCTCGTTTCTCTTTTACCAGGGCGTGAATCTCTTTGACAGAGGTCACAAACTAAATTTAATCCTCAATATTAAAGAGTGAGCTAAAATAATCTATTATCAATCTACAATAAAAAAATATTAAAATTTATTTAAGTCATATTTGCTTATTTTTTTTATTTTGAAAAAAAAAAAAGCTAATTTTTTTAAAAATAGATTTAGTAAAAAATATTTCAAAATTAATTTTTACATTGTATAACATAAATAAACACATTATTAAAGTTTACATCATAGAGAAAACCATAATTTCTTTTTATAAAAGATGTCTCAAAGTATTTGAAATAACTTCAAGTCACAGTGCTTTTTGATAAAATAAAATAAAATATCTAAAATATTATTTTAAAAATAACAATTTAAATGAATTTCTTATTAAAAAATTATTTGAAATATTATTATTATTATTATTAGTATGGTTCAATAGTATTTATATTGCAAACTTCTGCTTAATGAAAATATAGTAACAATTGAACAACATTGACATTGCACCTATTTCTTTCTATTGAGGTAAACCAGTTTCTTTCTATTGAGAAACCGATTTCTACTACTTTCATCTGCATTTTTCTACTGTCAAACAACCTTAGCTCGTCCACTACCACGTCTCGACTAATCACGATCTTCTTGTTACTTATATTAAACAGTTTGTAACCTCCGGTAGAATGATAACCAACAAGCAACATTACCTCTCTTTTGTCATCCAACTTCTTTCAAAGTTGACCCGAAATATGTCGAAATTTTATCGAGCAGAAAACCTTCAAATGACTCAAGCTCGATTTATGACCAGACCATACCCATTCCGGTGTCACTTTGTCCAGCTTCTTAGTAGGGAACATATTTAACAAATAGGCAGTTGTAGAAACAGCTTCAACCCATAGTTCCTTCGGCAAGTTCTTCCCTTTTAACATGCTACAAACCATATTCATAATTAAGCGATTTCTTCTCTCGGAGATACCATTTTGCTGAGGCGTATAAGGTGGAACAACTTCAAGCACTATACCCTCGTCATCACAATAATAATCGACTTGTATTGGACCACACACGTCAAAATACACCACCTCAAGATGTTGTTTGGTCCTATGACCCGCATCCCTTCTGAAACTATTAATTCTTGTGTTTCTTCCCTTGCACACACTCTTCACAAATCTCAGTTGGAAAATTGATCTTGGGTAGTCCGGTCACCATACCATACCTTTGTAATGCGTCGAGGTCTCTAAAATCAAGGGGTCAAAGACGGTAGTGCCACAACCACTCATCACGACTTACGGTTGAGGAAGGACACTTGTGCTCCATTACCTTTAACCTTATCTCGAAGGTATGATTCGCAACCATGGGTGCTTTAAGGATTAAGACTATGTTTCACTCAAAAATGCGCAAAATCTTGTTTTCCATATGAATTTTGTAATTCTTCTCAAGTAATTGGCCAACGCTCAAGAGATTACATTTAATTCTTGGAATTTACAACACATCTTTGATCAAGAAATGACTCTCATCCCTCTTCATGACCAAAACTTCACCCACACCGTCGGCCGTAAAAGTGGTTTCTTCCGTGAATTTTACTCTATTCTTCGTGGTGTGATTGATTTTCACAAACCAATATTTTCTATCCATCATATGAGTTGAACAAACAGAATTCAAGTACCACTCATCACTGCCTTGAACTTCATCTCGAACGATTACCATTGTATATCGCTCCGAACGTGTTTGTGCAGAAATTTCTGCAATGTCACCACTACTTCCCAGCCTTCGGTAGTCTCTAATATCGTTGTCCATCAACTCTCTAATGCCATGGTTCTCCTCCGTGATCATGAAAAGAAGTGTATCATCATCTACTACCTCTTTCCTTGCAACTTTGGCTTCATCCCTTTGATTTTCCTTCTATTTTGCATTGCATTCTTTTGCGAAATGACCAAATTTATGACAACTAAAGCACTTTACGTTGCATTTTCCATATCTTTTGTTATTTTTTCCTTGACCACCACTTTTTGAGCTTCCCTATCATCTTTGTTCCATAGATGTATTTGAATTTTTTGGATCTTTTCCATAAATATTCTGGAAATTCGCCTTGCTCTTGGAAGACCACTTTACCTTTGATCTCTTGTTCTTGTTATTGAACAGTGCTTGCACCGCTATTTCCTCTTTGGCCTTGTCGTTTCCATTTTCATCCATCCTTTGTTCATGTGCCGCCAATGAGCTTTGAAGCTCCTCCTTTCTCATTGTGAGAAGATTATTTGACTCCACCACTATGTGGTCAAATCTTGACGTTAAAGAATGCCAGATTTTAGCCACTATATTTTGCATCAAAATGGTTTCACCATAAGCCTTCATTTGATTCACCAAACGCGTTATATGCGTAATGTTGTCGTTGATCGATTCTTTTTCTTCCATTTTCACCGACTCGAACTACCTCTTGTGAGCTTGAAACTTCACAACATTCGCTTTTTCAGCTCCTTCATTCATAGGCTTTCTTCAAAATCTCCCAAGCTTGCTTTGCCGACATTGAATCACCAACTTTCTCAAAGTTGTAATTATCGACGCAAAAATGCATCAAGAAGAGAGCTTTATAGTCTTTCTACTTCTCTTCCTTGAAGGTAGATTGTTGGGCTGTTGTAGCTTCTTCAACAAGTGGTAAAACTCTATCATTCACCACTTCAGGGACTTCTAGATACCCAAACACAATGTTCATTTGTTTGCACCATTTGTCATAGTTCTTAGAATCAAGACTAGGGAGGTAGGTAGGGATTCGATCGGTGGTTGGCAAGTTTGTAGCGAATCAACGGATCAGAACCAAGTGTCTTGATGCTAGATGTTGGAACATACACAATGCTATCTTGGTGATTCATTGGTGAAATTTAGTGAATTGGTTAATTGGAGAAGATAAAGTTTAGAGGGTATTAGAGATTAGAGAGAGTAACTGAGGAGAAAAATGTTATTATTCAAAATGGTATTACTAAACATATCAAAGGAGGGGGTATTTAGAATTAGCCATAACGCAACACAAAAACAAACAAACACACAACAACACCAATTGTCAAGACAACATAGAAAAATCTAAATTTCGCACTAGAAACGGGTCCCCCCTACTAAATGCCAATTTTTGAAACCAAAACAAGAGATAGAAACCAATTTCCTCAAACATGAAAATCAATTTCTTCTTCAAAACACCAAATTCCAGAATTGCATAAAAATGATTTTTCCAAATAAACTGTTTTAAATAAAGCTTCTATAATTTTAAAATGGCACTTGACTTAAACTTAAATGTAATATTTAATGGTTTAAAATAAGTTTTAATACTTTTTTTTAGATTATTGATTGATAATAGATTACTTTAGCTAATTTTTTAATATTCAGTATCAAATTTACTTTGTCACCTCTGTCAAACAGTTTCACGGACTCACAAAAAAGAACAAGATTTACAAAATTTTATATGAGGATTTTAGGTTTCATTATTTATGTTAATGTAAAATTGTTTATCATAATATTCCTTAATTAGAAATAATTATATTTAATTTAAAATTGTTGTGAAAATTATTTTTAGAAATTTAATATTTAATTACTTTTGTGAATAATTTACATTAATTTCAAATAATTATATGCTTGATACTGGAGTATCTTTATGTATTTTTACGTGGACTGGAGATCTGAAAGATTAAATTACAATAAAATCAATCGCAAATATTGAGTTTTTAAATAAATATTTGTGGTAATGAAATTTGAAATGAAGGTGAATCATTTTTGTAGGAATCAAATATATTAATTGTGAATTAAAGAAGAATTAATATAAAAACACAGACAAAACTGAATTTTTATGACTTTTAATGATTTATATTTAAAGTAATTGTATTTAATGCAAAATTAATGAGGAAATATTTTCTTAATGATTTTATAGGATGATATAAATTAATATGTCCATTTCTCATTGAAAAATCTAATATATATACACTTGTATTTTGTTATTTGAAATTGTCTAAACAGTTTAAGAAAATCATGATGAAACGAGGAATATTTCTTCTAATGATAGTGGCTTTGTTTGCTCTCTTTAACCAGAGCGATGGTAATATTTAATTACTGTAAATTTATTTTTCATTGGTTATATTTTTCAAAGTTTATATTTTATTACGTTGTTGATTTAACACTGCTAATCGAATGGATTGCCTATAATTTGATAGGAAAGTTGTGTCAATTTGGAGTGGAATTGACATATGCCTGTAACACGGATATTTCAATCTGCAAAAATGCAGTTGCACAAAAATATGGGGTCAAGCCTCAAAATTGCGTTTGTCAATGGCAACCAAACCAAATTATCAGATTTTGCACATGTTTTGCTGAGTGTCAGGGACCCCCTGTGAAAGAAAAGAAGATTTTGTCTCTTTAATTTTATGTTACACTAATTACTAGATTGAGGATTAAGTATAAATGAGTTGAGGATTATATGAGTCTCATGTATTAGTATTTAATATAATTTTGTCTCTTAATAATATATGTTTTGGTTCTTTTATTTTGTATTTAATATTTTATTTGTTTGAATTCTTTGTTGAGGTTTTAATATAATTTTGTGACACAACTTCTAAATACAAAGACACATTTAAACAAATACATAAATTAAATCAAAAATAAAAATAGTTATTCAATAATGGGATATTCACAATCCAATTTTCTTTACAAAATCTCATTTCTAATTTTTTTGAATGCAAAGACACATTCAAGCAATGATATAAATTACCAAGAAAAAGAAGTTTGAGACATATACTTTTAGGGGAAGGGAGGAGAGAATTTTGAAAAATTGGAAAGATTTGGTTTTCTTGATGATTTCGTAATTTGAGGAAATTCAAGATTTATATTGGAGAAGGATTTTGGAGAACTTTATTTATTTGTTCAAATATAATTTTTGTTGTTATTGTATTTTAAAATTTGAAAACTTTTTTAATGAAAAATATTATTTTGTCATTCTAGACATAGTGTTTTTTTAAAAAAATTAAAATTTCTTTATATTTTTAAAAATAAATTATTTTTAGAAGTCATCGTTTGCCCTCCCCTCAAAACTCTCAAACATAGCCTTAAACAACACTTTAAATTATAATTTGAAAGATTAAATTCCTCAATATCTCAAACAATAATTTCAAATCTTTGATTGTTTTGGGTAGATTAATAAAATAAAATGGAAAAAAATGTATCTAAACTTCATGCATTCCTTTAGTTTGGGTTTTTTTATAAGCAATGATTGCATTCAAGAAAATAGTAGAAGGGGGTTCTCTAGCCAAAGAAAACAAAGTCAACTCGGTTACCTCCTAATACAATTTAAAGGATAGGTAAGCCAATTATAGAAATTACACTTAATAATACTTTTGCTCTCTAAAATCGACCACTTTCAAGACATGAATTTTATGGCACATACAAAGTTGAAGAAACTATCTTGATTCATAGTTGAATTCTTCATTAACCATAAATTTCAATCTCTTGATAACTAGATCAAGCTAACAATGTCTTTTCCTTCCATTTTCTTCCACTTATGATTATGTTAAGTGAATCTTGGTAAACTCCTTTATAATTAAGTGGTGATTGTCTTCATCCTCTTGAAAACAAAATGCACAACAATTGCAATTATTTCTTTCTCTGTCTATGATGCCTCTATTCAGTATTAGTCTTTGGTTGGAAGTTTGTTGATGATTATCCTCCACTCGAAAATAAAGACTTTTGGAGGAGCTTTAATCTTTTACAGATTTCAAAATCCAACTTTCAGTTCTTCATGAAAGTAAAGTTTTAGTGTTTCTTCTCTCTAACGCTGCATAACAAAATTTGACTGAGTATAAAATCTTAAGTATAGAGTCTAGGTGCATTCAACTTGTCTTACGCCCCCAGTTCTTATATGACTTTATTGACTACTACCGTCATATTCTATACAACTTCTTTATGTTTTTCAATGTTTTTTCTTTTGGTAAATCATTTATGATAAATATTTTAGTGTGTTTGTACTTATAGCCACGTATTTCTATGAAAAGTTCATTTGTTGTTACTCAATTTCATCCACTTAATAATTTAGGATATTTTCTTTGGCCTATGCTGGTTGTTATCTTTTGTGTTGACACTTGCATGAAATCTCTTGAGGCTTTTGATAAATTTTAGTTTGTTATCTTTTATCTAATAATCAATTTTATCAAATCTTTATATTCATGGCTTACATCTTTAATGGCTGAAGTGCATTGTTTGACTTATCATGATGGACGTCTCTGTGTTTTTCAATATAATTGTCATCATTAAATAATGATGTCTTGATTAAAGGTCAGTAAAACGAGGTTCCACATGGACTACTCCTAATTTGTAGGAGGAATTATGATAAACAGATTGTGTGTTGACGTGCTCTATTCTTAATTTCTGTTCAATATTGTTACGATGCTATTAATCCGATTCTGATCATTAAAATTGAAAGCTAACAACAAATTTTAAGGTGATATAAAAGAAAAAATAACATAATTCAATTCCCCTTCTTTTTTTTTCTCACCTTCAATTTTTCTTTTCTTTTGTAGAGAAACAATTAGTATTTTAGATTCTAATTTTGTGAAAGATATATTTTCTTTTCTGTAAGTGAGTTGTGTAGTGATTAGAAGATTGTGAGAAATTGTGTGAGGTAAGAGTGTAAGCATTCACAAGAGAGAAAATGAGACACGAAGAAAAGAGATTAACTAATAGTACGTTTCTTTTAACTATTTGGATAAAAATCAAGAGTGTAGTACATTTAATTAATTAAAAGGATATAATATTAACTAGACAAGCTAAAACAAGTTAATTTTAGCATCACTAATAGCATTTTGTTTTAACTATTTGGATAAAAATCTGAATAAAAAGGACTAAATCGGGTAAACATGAACACGCACAAATGCAAAAAAAGAAACAAATGCATTAAAGTAACCTATGTGTGTTGTAGTTCGGTAAAACAAACAGATGCCATTGAATTATTCTTGTTGAAAACACCCTGATGAAAATTCTCATATTGAATAAAATACGGGCGAGCACGGATGCAAAAAAGTAAAATGACTCCATCAATCTAACCTATGTGAACGGTATTTATATGAAACATGAAGTTACTTAGATGAACTTAGAATTTTTCGATTGTTAATTTTACGCGCGATTGAAAACTATTTCTACAGATCTGTCTGCCAAATTGTACCATTATTTTGGGGAAAATAAAATAAAGCTAATCGACTAAAAAGATTGAAAAATAAAATTAGGGTGCAATAGTATGTAGGCATGTTAACAAAAATTACGCAGATACCTATATAAATCTACCTTGCAGTTGATTGGAAAAACCCACTTTGACTGGGTCTGAGTTTGGATTCGGATTTTTTCCAATTATCAAATATGGAACAGGCGGGTAATAACGACACTAGTACCTACCACAAACCCGTTCTCGGACCAGCCCCATTTATTTCATTATGTACAACATCATCATAAGCAAACAACAATATTTACTACACAAATTAATAGTTAGGATCCTACGCCTAAAAAAATTTATTTACAGCTGATGCTATTTAATTATTAACCATTACATACTAAATTAATTAACTCGACTATTATTTTTCCATTAATCGTTCCTGCTACCAAAAATACATACTATTATTCGTGTTTACTAACATATATATCAATATATATATATATATATATATATATATATATATATATATATATATATATATATATATAATGGCAAATGGACATATTAATTTATATCATCCTATAAAATCATGAACAAAATATTTTCTCATTAATTTTACATTAAATACAATTAGTTTAAATACAAATCATTAAAAGTCATTAAACTTCAATTTTGTCTGTGGTTTTATATTGATTTTTTTTAATTCACAATTAATATATTTTTTCGTACAAAAATCATCACCTTCATTTAAAATTTCATTACCACACATTTTTTTAAAAACTCAATATTTGCAACAGATTTAATTGTGATGTAATTTTTTAGATCTATCGTTTACGTTTAAGATACATAAAGGTACTCCAGTATCATGCACACAATATAATTATTTGTAATTAACGTAAATCATTCAAAAAAATAATTTCACAATAAAAAAAATAATCAAACCTAAAATCTAAATATGAATTTTTTTCTATAATTTCATTGTATTTCTCGTTTCTCTTTTACCAGGGCGTGAAACTCTTTGACATAGGTCACAAACTAAATTTAATCTTCAATATTAAAGAGTGAGCTAAAATAATCTATTATCAATCTACAATAAAAAAATATTAAAATTTATTTAAGTCATATTTGCTTATTTTTTTTATTTTGAAAAAAAAGAAGCTAATTTTTTTAAAAATAGATTTAGTAAAAAATATTTCAAAATTAATTTTTACATTGTATAACATAAATAAACACATTATTAAAGTTTACATCATAGAGAAAACCATAATTTCTTTATATAAAAGATGTCTCAAAGTATTTGAAATAACTTCAAGTCACAGTGCTTTTTGATAAAATAAAATAAAATATCTAAAATATTATTTTAAAAATAACAATTTAAATGAATTTTTTATTAAAAAATTATTTGAAATATTATTATTATTATTATTATTATTATTATTATGGTTCAATAGTATTTATATTGCAAACTTCTGCTTAATGAAAATATAGTAACAATTGAACAACATTGACATTGCACCTATTTCTTTTTATTGAGGTAAACCAGTTTCTTTCTATTGAGAAACCGATTTCTACTACTTTCATCTGCATTTTTCTACTGTCAAACAACCTTAGCTCGTCCACTACCACGTCTCGACTAATCACGATCTTCTTGTTACTTATATTAAACAGTTTGTAACCTCCGGTAGAATGATAACCAACAAGCAACATTACCTCTCTTTTGTCATCCAACTTCTTTCAAAGTTGACCCGAAATATGTCGAAATTCTATCGAGCAGAAAACCTTCAAATGACTCAAGCTCGATTTATGACCAGACCATACCCATTCCGGTGTCACTTTGTCCAGCTTCTTAGTAGGGAACATATTTAACAAATAGGCAGTTGTAGAAACAGCTTCAACCCATAGTTCCTTCGGCAAGTTCTTCCCTTTTAACATGCTACAAACCATATTCATAATTAAGCGATTTCTTCTCTCGGAGATACCATTTTGCTGAGGCGTATAAGGTGGAACAACTTCACGTACTATACCCTCGTCATCGCAATAAGAGTCGACTTGTATTGGACCACACACGTCAAAATACACCACCTCAAGATGTTGTTTGGTCCTATAACCCGCATCCCTTCTGAAACTATTAATTCTTGTGTTTCTTCCCTTGCACACACTCTTCACAAATCTCAGTTGGAAAATTGATCTTGGGTAGTCCGGTCACCATACCATACCTTTGTAATGCGTCGAGGTCTCTAAAATCAAGGGGTCAAAGACGGTAGTGCCACAACCACTCATCACGACTTACGGTTGAGGAAGGACACTTGTGCTCCATTACCTTTAACCTTATCTCGAAGGTATGATTCGCAACCATGGGTGCTTTAAGGATTAAGACTATGTTTCACTCAAAAATGCGCAAAATCTTGTTTTCCATATGAATTTTGTAATTCTTCTCAAGTAATTGGCCAACGCTCAAGAGATTACATTTAATTCTTGGAATTTACAACACATCTTTGATCAAGAAATGACTCTCATCCCTCTTCATGACCAAAACTTCACCCACACCGTCGGCCGTAAAAGTGGTTTCTTCCGTGAATTTTACTCTATTCTTCGTGGCGTGATTGATTTTCACAAACCAATATTTTATATCCATCATATGAGTTGAACAAACAGAATTCAAGTACCACTCATCACTGCCTTGAACTTCATCTCGAACGATTACCATTGTATATCGCTCCGAACGTGTTTGTGCAGAAATTTCTGCAATGTCACCACTACTTCCCAGCCTTTGGTAGTCTCTAATATCGTTGTCCATCAACTCTCTAATGCCATGGTTCTCCTCCGTGATCATGAAAAGAAGTGTATCATCATCTACTACCTCTTTCCTTGCAACTTTGGCTTCATCCCTTTGATTTTCCTTCTATTTTGCATTGCATTCTTTTGCGAAATGACCAAATTTATGACAACTAAAGCACTTTACGTTGCATTTTCCATATCTTTTGTTATTTTTTCCTTGACCACCACTTTTTGAGCTTCCCTATCATCTTTGTTCCATAGATGTATTTGAATTTTTTGGATCTTTTCCATAAATATTCTGGAAATTCGCCTTGCTCTTGGAAGACCACTTTACCTTTGATCTCTTGTTCTTGTTATTGAACAGTGCTTGCACCGCTATTTCCTCTTTGGCCTTGTCGTTTCCATTTTCATCCATCCTTTGTTCATGTTCCGCCAATGAGCTTTGAAGCTCCTCCTTTCTCATTGTGAGAAGATTATTTGACTCCACCACTATGTGGTCAAATCTTGACGTTAAAGAATGCCAGATTTTAGCCACTATATTTTGCATCAAAATGGTTTCACCATAAGCCTTCATTTGATTCACCAAACGCGTTATATGCGTAATGTTGTCGTTGATCGATTCTTTTTTCTTCCATTTTCACCGACTCGAACTACCTCTTGTGAGCTTGAAACTTCACAACATTCGCTTTTTCAGCTCCTTCATTCATAGGCTTTCTTCAAAATCTCCCAAGCTTGCTTTGCCGACATTGAATCACCAACTTTCTCAAAGTTGTAATTATTGACGCAAAAATGCATCAAGAAGAGAGCTTTATAGTCTTTCTACTTCTCTTCCTTGAAGGTAGATTGTTGGGCTGTTGTAACTTCTTCAACAAGTGGTAAAACTCTATCGTTCACCACTTCAAGGACTTGTAGATACCCAAACACAATGTTCATTTGTTTGCACCATTTGTCATAGTTCTTAGAATCAAGACTAGGGAGGTAGGTAGGGATTCGATCGGTGGTTGGCAAGTTTGTAGCGAATCAACGGATCAGAACCAAGTGTCTTGATGCTAGATGTTGGAACATACACAATGCTATCTTGGTGATTCATTGGTGAAATTTAGTGAATTGGTTAATTGGAGAAGATAAAGTTTAGAGGGTATTAGAGATTAGAGAGAGTAACTGAGGAGAAAAATATTATTATTCAAAATGGTATTACTAAACATATCAAAGGAGGGGGTATTTAGAATTAGCCATAACGCAACACAAAAACAAACAAACACACAACAACACCAATTGTCAAGACAACATAGAAAAATCTAAATTTCGCACTAGAAACGGGTCCCCCCTACTAAATGCCAATTTTTGAAACCAAAACAAGAGATAGAAACCAATTTCCTCAAACATGAAAATCAATTTCTTCTTCAAAACACCAAATTCCAGAATTGCATAAAAATGATTTTTCCAAATAAGGTGTTTTAAAAAAAGCTTCCATAATTTTAAAATGGCACTTGACTTAAACTTAAATGTAATATTTAATGGTTTAAAATAAGTTTTAATACTTTTTTTTAGATTATTGATTGATAATAGATTACTTTAGCTAATTTTTTAATATTCAGTATCAAATTTACTTTGTCACCTCTGTCAAACAGTTTCACGGACTCACAAAAAAGAACAAGATTTACAAAATTTTATATTAGGATTTTAGGTTTCATTATTTATGTTAATGTAAAATTGTTTATCATAATATTCCTTAATTAGAAATAATTATATTTAATTTAAAATCGTTGTGAAAATTATTTTTAGAAATTTAATATTTAATTACTTTTGTGAATAATTTACATTAATTTCAAATAATTATATGCTTGATACTGGAGTATCTTTATGTATTTTTACCTGGACTGGAGATCTGAAAGATTAAATTACAATAAAATCAATCGCAAATATTGAGTTTTTAAATAAATATTTGTGGTAATGAAATTTGAAATGAAGGTGAATCATTTTTGTAGGAATCAAATATATTAATTGTGAATTAAAGAAGAATTAATATAAAAACACAGACAAAACTGAATTTTTATGACTTTTAATGATTTATATTTAAAGTAATTGTATTTAATGCAAAATTAATGAGGAAATATTTTCTTAATGATTTTATAGGATGATATAAATTAATATGTCCATTTCTCATTGAAAAATCTAATATATATACACTTGTATTTTGTTATTTGAAATTGTCTAAACAGTTTAAGAAAATCATGATGAAACGAGGAATATTTCTTCTAATGATAGTGGCTTCGTTTGCTCTCTTTAACCAGAGCGATGGTAATATTTAATTACTGTAAATTTATTTTTCATTGGTTATATTTTTCAAAGTTTATATTTTATTACGTTGTTGATTTAACACTGCTAATCGAATGGATTGCCTATAATTTGATAGGAAAGTTGTGTCAATTTGGAGTGGAATTGACATATGCCTGTAACACGGATATTTCAATCTGCAAAAATGCAGTTGCACAAAAATATGGGGTCAAGCCTCAAAATTGCGTTTGTCAATGGCAACCAAACCAAATTATCAGATTTTGCACATGTTTTGCTGAGTGTCAGGGACCCCCTGTGAAAGAAAAGAAGATTTTGTCTCTTTAATTTTATGTTACACTAATTATTAGATTGAGGGTTAAGTATAAATGAGTTGAGGATTATATGAATCTCATGTATTAGTATTTAATATAATTTTGTCTCTTAATAATATATGTTTTGGTTCTTTTATTTTGTATTTAATATTTTATTTGTTTGAATTCTTTGTTGAGGTTTTAATATAATTTTGTGACACAACTTCTAAATACAAAGACACATTTAAACAAATACATAAATTAAATCAAAAATAAAAATAGTTATTCAATAATGGGATATTCACAATCCAATTTTCTTTACAAAATCTCATTTCTAATTTTTTTGAATGCAAAGACACATTCAAGCAAAGATATAAATTACCAAGAAAAAGAAGATTGAGACATAAACATTTAGGCTATATTTGATAGGTTTGAGGGGAAGGGAGGAGAGGATTTTGAAAAATTGGAAAGATTTGGTTTTCTTCATGATTTCGTAATTTGAGGAAATTCAAGATTTATATTGGAGAAGGATTTTGGAGAACTTTATTTATTTGTTTAAATATAATTTTTGTTGTTATTGTATTTTAAAAATTGAAAACTTTTTTAATGAAAAATATTATTTTGTCATTCTATACAAAGTGTTTTTTTAAAAAAATTAAAATTTCTTTATATTTTTTTAAAAAAGTTATTTTTAAAAGTCATCGTTTCCCTCCCCTCAAAACTCTCAAACATATCCTTAAACAACACTTTAAATTATAATTTGAAAGATGAAATTCCTGAATATCTCAAACAATAACTTCAAATCTTTGATTGTTTTGGGTAGATTAATAAAATAAAATGGAAAAAAATGTATCTAAACTTCATGCATTCCTTTAGTTTCGGTTTTTTTATAAGCAATGATTGCATTCAAGAAAATAGTAGAACGGGATTCTCTAGCCAAAGAAAACAAAGTCAACTCGGTTACCTCCTAATACAATTTAAAGGATAGGTAAGCCAATTATAGAAATTACACTTAATAATACTTTTGCTATCTAAAATCGACCACTTTCAAGACATGAATTTTATGGCACATACAAAGTTGAAGAAACTATCTTGATTCATAGTTGAATTCTTCATTAACCATAAATTTCAATCTCTTGATAACTAGATCAAGCTAACAATGTCTTTTCCTTCCTTTTTCTTCCACTTATGATTATGTTAAGTGAATCTTGGTAAACTCCTTTATAATTAAGTGGTGATTGTCTTCATCCTCTTGAAAACAAAATGCACAACAATTGCAATTATTTCTTTCTCTGTCTGTCTATGATGCCTCTATTCAGTATTGGTCTTTGGTTGGAAGTTTGTTGATGATTATCCTCCACTCGAAAATAAAGACTTTTGGAGGAGCTTTAATCTTTTACAGGTTTCAAAATCCAACTTTCAGTTCCTCATGAAAGTAAAGTTTTAGTGTTTCTTCTCTCTAACGCTGCATAACAAAATTTGACTGAGTATAAAATCTTAAGTATAGAGTCTAGGTGCATTCAACTTGTCTTACGCCCCCAGTTCTTATATGACTTTATTGACTACTACCGTCATATTCTATACAACTTCTTTATGTTTTTCAATGTTTTTTCTTTTGGCAAATCATTTATGAAAAATATTTTAGTGTGTTTGTACTTATAGCCACATATTTCTATGAAAAGTCCATTTGTTGTTACATAATTTCATCCACTTAATAATTTAGGATATTTTCTTTGGCCTATGCTGATTGTTATCTTTTGTGTTGACACTTGCATGAAATCTCTTGAGGCTTTTGATAAATTTTAGTTTGTTATCTTTTATCTAATAATCAATTTTATCAAATCTTTATATTCATGGCTTACATCTTTAATGGCTGAAGTGCATTGTTTGACTTATCATGATGGACGTCTCGTGTTTTCTTTATAATTGTCATCATTAAATAATGATGTCTTGATTAAAGGTCAGTAAAACGAGGTTCCACATGGACTACTCCTAATTTGTAGGAGGAATTATGATAAACAGATTGTGTGTTGACGTGCTCTATTCTTAATTTCAGTTCAATATTGTTACGATGCTATTAATCCGATTCTGATCATTAAAATTGAAAGTGACAACAAATTTTAAGGTGATATAAAAGAAAAATAACATAATTCAATTCCCCTTCTTTTTTTTCTCACCTTCAATTTTTTCTTTTTCTTTTGTAGAGAAACAATTAGTATTTTAGATTCTAATTTTGTGAAAGATATATTTTCTTTTCTGTAAGTGAGTTGTGTAGTGATTAGAAGATTGTGAGAAATTGTGTGAGGTAAGAGTGTAAGCATTCACAAGAGAGAAAATGGGACACGAAGAAAAGAGATTAACTAATAGTACGTTTCTTTTAACTATTTGGATAAAAATCAAGAGTGTAGTACATTTAATTAATTAAAAGGATATAATATTAACTAGACAAGCTAAAACAAGTTAATTTTAGCATCACTAATAGCATTTTGTTTTAACTATTTGGATAAAAATCTGAATAAAAAGGACTAAATCGGGTAAACATGAACACGCACAAATGCAAAAAAAGAAACAAATGCATTAAAGTAACCTATGTGTGTTGTAGTTCGGTAAAACAAACAGATGCCATTGAATTATTCTTGTTGAAAACACCCTGATGAAAATTCTCATATTGAATAAAATATGGGCGAGCACGGATGCAAAAAAGTAAAATGACTCCATCAATCTAACCTATGTGAACTGTATTTATATGAAACATGAAGTTACTTAGATGAACTTAGAATTTTTCGATTGTTAACTTTACGCGCGATTGAAAACTATTTCTACAGATCTGTCTGCCAAATTGTACCATTATTTTGGGGAAAATAAAATAAAGCTAATCGACTAAAAAGATTGAAACGCCAGAATAAAATTAGGGTGCAATAGTATGTAGGCATGTTAACAAAATCCGTACACGCAGATACCTATATAAATCTACCTTGCAGTTGATTGGAAAAACCCACTTTGACTGGGTCTGAGTTTGGATTCGGATTTTTTCCAATTATCAAATATGGAACAGGCGGGTAATAACGACACTAGTACCTACCACAATCCCGTTCTCGGACCAGCCCCATTTATTTCATTATGTACAACATCATCATAAGCAAACAACAATATTTACTACACAAATTAATAGTTAGGATCCTATGCCTAAAAAAATTTATTTACCGCTGATGCTATTTAATTATTAACCATTACCTACTAACACTACGCCAAAAATGATTTTTTGTATCACCTAATTTAATAGCACTTTTTAAAAAAATGCTATTAAAATGGAAAAAACACATTTATAATAGCACTTTTTAATCGGACGCTATTATATAATACAGACTATGTAATTTTGATAGCACTTTGTACCAGAACGCTATTATTAAACTTCTTTAAGATAGCATTTTGTATAAAACGCTATTATTTGACTACCTATATAATAGCTTTTATTAAAAAGCGCTATGTTATATATAATAATGAATTAATTAATTAATTGATAAAAAACAAAACACATTTTTAAAATTGGGTTTCCGCATCCACTCACCGCCAAAACAAAAACACTACCATTGATTCTCCCAAAACATTATCTTCCTCTGCTTCCTTCTTAGCCATTGATTCTCCCAATGATTCACCGTCAAATCTTCCTCTGCTTCCTTCGGTTTTCATTGATTCACCGTTAGTCATTGATTTACCACCGTCATCCCTTCCTTCGGTTTTCACCGGATCCATTCTTGACCATGATTCACCATCGATTGATTGATTCACTTCTCAAACGACACTCAAATGAAGGAGGAAACACGAAAAGAAAGAACAACCAAATCTCATTCTCCGTCGAACTCAACCCTTTGTCATCTCACCTACGTCGTCATCCCTCTCTTCATTTGTATCCGTAATCTTTCTTTTTCGTTTCGATATCCGTTGATTCTCTGTTGTTTGTGAGCGTTATGATGTCTTTGTGTTGACGGATATTCGTGATTTTGAGTAGTGTAATGAGGGTTTGTGAGGTTAAGTTGCAGTTGTGAGGGTTCGTGAGATTTGAGTGATAAAGCTTGTGTTATTGATGTGTGCTGAATGGTGAGAGATGAGTGGTTATTGATGTGAGTGAGTAGTGGCATGAAGTGTAAGGTATTTGGCCATTGAATTAGTTTTAACTAAGGTCTATGTGTTGAAGTTGTGTGCAATTTTCAATTTCTAGTCCTAGTTAACCGTAAATATCAATGTTGAGAGAGATTACACGGTGGAAAGAGTTGTATTTGAGACCAGCCCATGAGTATGGTTTTGAATGAGAAGGAACTCATGTTGAGTTTATGAGAGGAGGAAGTGATATCTAGTGGAATTGAATGATATAAGTGCTATGCCATCCGAGTTGAGTGCGAAGAAAGAATGTAGACATGGAAGAAGGAAGAAGAGAGGAATGAAGTTTTATGGAGAGCAAAAAGTCGTACATTGGTTGAAGATGAGTTGAAAAGTTTGTTCTAGTTTGAGTGATAAGGCTTCGTTGTTTTGGTGTGATTTAGTCACAATTAATCGATTCTTCTTTTCATTCCAAGCAAAATTGGCATTTCGTTAATGTTGGATGTTTTTGATTTCGGAAAAACTTGATCGGTGGCTCATGCAAGAGGGTGGATCAAGACTTGCAAACTTTGATATAATTAACTACATTCGAGTTGGTTTCATCACTGTTCTATGTTTTTCATACAATGTTGAGGTTTTATTATTGTTCTCTGTTTTATCATTGTCTTTTGACATTTATTCCTAAAGTTAAAGAACATAGCTGACACAATAAGAAGTATAACACATGATGTTTTTCTTTTCGTTAACTTTAATTGACACATTGTCCTATTTTCTTTTGTTTTCTTATGCATTTATATATTCAATATTTTTCCATTCTTGTTTTCACCACACAGTAATTATATATTTCCTTTTCCTTTCCTTTTGAACAAAAATAAAACACATTGGGACTCGAATGTGATTTAATACTATCATGTTCCAAAGTTTTCTATAACTAGTTGATCCGTGATCTTTGGAAGATGAGGCAGTGTTTTGGTTTGTCTTGTAGCTTTCTTTGTTCTTGATGTATATATATCTGGCAGTTTGAGTTCATGATTTCTCTTCCTATGATTGGTCACTGTGGGGGGTAATAGGTATCAACTTCAAAATATAATATGCTTGCTGATTTGGGTATTGAGATATTGTTCTATAAAAATTTATTTCATTATCATAAAATGGTGATATTGTAGTATTTATTACAACAAGTCAAATTAATTATTATTATAATAATGTCTTGAAATAAATTTGGCATGTGAGTATAAAATATGAAGACCCTTTTGTTTGAACCTTAGAACGTAATCATGACTTGGTCCTGTTTTTATGTGGTTTAATAAAAATAAGTGGGTTTGAGAATATAGAGCTTTACAAATATAGTGAGACTGTTGATTCTTTATTTGCACTTTAATTTTGTTATAGGTTCAATGGAATTCCAGAGGTCAACCAATCAAGCATAATAGCAAGACTTTTGCTAGTTTCATTGGTGTCACAGTTCGTCGGTTAGTTCCAATAAGCTTGGACAATTGGAGTGCGAAAAAAAATAAAGAGGCCGTGGGGGTTTATAAACAAAACATTTGGGATGAAATTGAAGTAACACACTAACTTAAGCTAGTTGTAAAATTTTAATTTCGTTAATCTATCCATTGGGATGTTTAAATAAACTGAACTATGTTTTAATAAACTGAATTATTTGCAGAAAGCTTTTATAATTGGCGAGGAACATCGTGCCTTTGTATATATAGAGAAGCTGGAAAGTTGCACACAGGGCATTCAGAACAAAAATGGCGAGGTCATATCTAAAAGATAGTAAGGGTGGTTTTGTTAAACATCGTCCGGCCAAATATTCTTTTTGTATAAAACAAGATGATTGGGATAAATTTGTAGCCCAACATATGACTGCAAAGTTTCAGGTAATACTTTTATCACTTGGATATGGATCCTTAAAGTTTTGCATGATTATATTATTAGTGATAGTGTTGTGGGATGCATTTTTTATAATAAATGCAAAAAGTTAGTGATCAGAATCGAGAAAGAGCGTTAAATCCTCAACATCCCTATAGAAAGTCACGTTTAGGGTGTGCTCGTCTTGAAGCTGATATGGTAAGTATGTGTATAAATGTACTATACAATATTATAAAAAAATTTAATTGCTATGTTAATTTGTAAAAATGTATATACAGGTAGAAGAGTCAGAAGTTGGTGAGATAAACCGTAGTCAAGTGTGGAAGGCTGCCCGCGTCAATAAGAGCAGGGTGATTGATAATGAGAATGTTCAAAGAGTTGTGGATCAATGTGTAAGTCGAATTTTAGATGTGACATTATAGATGTTATTTCCAAAATGCTCACATTATAGATGTGACACTTTTTCTATACTCATCATTGTTACCGAATTTGTATTTTGTTAGTTAGTTTGAAGTCATTAAACTCGATTTTCCTTAATTAATTGAGTCTTTGTGTCTTATTTTGATAGAATAGCCATTAATTGCAACTTGTATCTAACTATTGGTTATTTCTTTTATACTTATCAATGTCGGAGAAGTTAATGAAGCTCTATCTGAAGAAGAGACAAGACCTTGGTCCCACAAATATATTATTTGAGGCTCTTAATCTCCCAAACTACTGGACGTGTTAGGACTTATGGTTTTGGGGTATGTTCTAGGACATATTACCACGCCAAAATCGCCCCACACAAATGGATTTTGAAAAATTGTATGGCTTTTGTAATTCACTCAAAAGTAGATTGGAGGTGCTAGAGAGAAAAGATTGAGAGAGATAAGTTGGATAGAGAGAAGCTAGAGGCAACAAATGAAGAAGTGGAAGAAAGGCAACAACCTAAACAAGTGTCGAGAGGTTGCAACAACTGAAAAAGTGGCACGAGGCAACACCTTGAACAAGTGGTAGAAAGGAAACAACCAGAAAAAGTAGCTGAGAGTCGACTACCTAGTGATAAAGGTTCTTGCAACCCTGGATCATTTGGCAACATTCCCGAGGTAATTGGTTTCTTTATTATCTCTCAAATTCGATATGTTTGTTCTTTCAATAATGATGTTAATCTTTTTATTCATATCTTATTGGTTTAGGGTCTCTTTCTGTTAATATATATTTATCCTCCCCGAGTCGTTGTTTGGTTGCTCGTGGAAAACTATATAACACCAAAGGTAACACGGTACATGGCATGACGTTACCACCTGGATATGTCAAGGTTAATATCGAAGTTGCTATTGTGCCAAATGCCCCATTGCCTATATCATTGAAGATGGAGATGTATCCATGGTTGGTCAAGCAATAGGAACAATTGTGCCATGGCCAACGAAACTTCTTGAATTTGTTGCTGAATGTGAAAAGGTAAATTACTTATAATCAAGTTGCTTGATCGCTACTTGTTTTATTATTTGATCACTAATATTAATTAATACAACTTTTAGATTCTGGTCAATCCCAAAACAAAGGTAACAATATTCAACACGTGTTGAATATTCGTTTCATCACCCAACAAAAGTAACAAAAAATTCAAAATCGAAGAGTCTCCTAGAGTTGGCGGTTCAGCTGGTATTGCAAATTTACCTTTCCTTGATATGTATGTGAAAAAGATGATGAGGGTTGGATCATTAATTCAAATAAAAATGGAGGAAAGTATATTTGGTGAGGAGTTTTTAGAGAAACTACGTGTAGAGAGTATAAAGGAGATTCTTGATCGCAATTGGTTAAGTGCATCTATTATCACTGTATTTTCCAGGTACCTCTATTATTACAAATATTCTCTTATTTGACAAATATATTATTAATATTAATGTTATTTGTATTGTTGACTAATATTCACATTGGTGACAAATATATTAATATCAATTGTTGTTCATTTCTAGGTATTTGTATGACAAGTTTATTAGTCCAAATGGATTAATAAATAAGTTCTCTTTCATATCTCCACATGTATCACGGGAGGATAATCTAGGAAATGGTATAAAAATACTTTTGAAAGATGAGGAGTTCAAGGATAAGATGATTCTTGCACCTTGTAATCTAGGGTGAGATTTATATTCAAAAAGTTATTAAATTAACGAGAAAAAACTCTAATGAATGTGAATCTTTAATGCAATATTTAAATGTTGGGTGCAGGAAACATTGGGTGTTGCTTGTCATCAATCTCAATGCTGAGGTGATATATTACATGGATCCGTTGAATGGTGAGCCAACAAAACATCAAAATTTTAAAACAAAGTTTGAGAAGTGAGTATAGACTCTTTTAATTTAAAATTTATGTACGTATTATTATTTATATAATTACTCATTTGAAGTTAATTTCATTTTGTTAGCGCTTTGCAAATTTATCGTGCTAATAGTAGTTCTAAAGTGCCTAAAGTGTCAAAGTCAAAGAAAATCTCATGGCAAAAAATAAAGGTATGTGTCTAAATTAATGTTATTTTAAAACAATTATGTGGAGTAAAATTAATCGATATAAATTTTTTTTTTGTAGTGTCCTCGTCAAATTAATGGCGTTGATTGTGGATACTTTGTAATGTGATTTATGAAAGATGTCATCATGGAAAATGAATTTATGATCCCCACAAATGTACGTGATTTTAATTATTATTATTATTCTTTTGTAAATTAAATTAATATAATTTAATTCTAACACGATTAATTGTTGATGTTTTCATATTTGAAGTACTTTTTTGACCACAAATGTCGTACCTACTCTCATGATAAGTTAACTGAGGTTAAGGAGGATTGGGCTACTTATGTGGTGGATGATATTTTCGGTGAGTTTTTCCTTGACTTGATACTTGATAAACAAGACAAATATTACTCATGGATTTAGAGTAGTTCAAATGTTTTGACTTAGATGTTTAATTTTAATTTTTGAGTTGGATTTAGAGTTGTCGTATAAATGATTTTAGTATTTTATTGGTTTAGAAGATATGGCACAGAGGTACTGAGTGTTCTTTCTTGGTCTCGAATTTAAATTTTGAAATAGGAAAATACGGAAAAATGACTTATATCTTATTGTATGATTGATTTATAGTTTTCCGTTTCTACTTGAAATTTTTAGATATTCGTAGTAACAATTGTAAGGTGTTTGATATCTAGTTCTGGATCATGAAAAGAAAGTTACACACAATTAAGTGTTTATGTATATTTTGAGAATTTGAATTATATTCTGTTTAGTGTTTATATGCATCTAATAATGGAAATTGTGGTCTATATATTTACAAGTCATGTTCTTGTTAGACTTAATTAGTTCAATTATTGCATTAGTTATATCGATTTATTGTTATTAGTTTATAATAATCATTCCTTATTTTATGCGCTTCTTGTTAGACCCATATTAAATGTTTGATTATTCTTTATATGTTGAATTAGTTTTTATTGTACAATACATAATCAATATTCCTTCTATGATACAGGAAAACAAGAAGCAATTATTTTGCCTAATTAGTGATTGTATCTATGAGTTCAACGCTTTTGGATCATGAAGGTGGTTACTACATGGGATTGTTTTGTTATCCTTTCTTATTTTTTTGGTGTTTTGTTTAGAGAATTTGATTGTATGTTTTTGGATTTGGATTGAAGTACTCATAGATGGGCATCTACAAATTTGGCTATGCAAACGCCCTCTTAATATTCTATATGTTATGATATTTGGAAACAATAGGATTTGGTAATTTAAAATGTTGTTTGGTATTTGATGAATCATAATATATATGCAATGAGTAACTTAAAGTGTTATTTGTGTTGAATTGAATATAGTTATTTTATATTTACACCAAAAAAAATGATTGTGTAAGAAAAAATATTGTACTGTACTTATTAAAAATATAGTACCAAATATGTACCATTTATTAGCACTTTATTTGAAAGCGCTATCAAACATATGTTATATATTAGCGCTTTTTGTTTAGAGTGCTATAAAAAAACAAACAAAAACATGCAAAATGCTGACTTTGATAGCACTTTAATTAAAACGCTATTATAATTGGTACTTTAATAGCGCTTTTAAAGTGCTATTAAATAAGAAATATTTACAATAGTGGCGGTTAATAGCACTTTTAAGCGCTATCAAAACAAAAAGCGCTATTAAATAGCTTATTTGGCGTAGTGTAAATTAATTAACTCGACTATTATTTTTCCATTAATCGTTCCTGCTACCAAAAATACATACTATTATTCGTGTTTACTAACATTTACAGCTATCAATATATATATATATATATATATATATATATATATATATATATATATATATATATATATATATAATGGCAAATGGACATATTAATTTATATCATCCTATAAAATCATGAACAAAATATTTTCTCATTAATTTTACATTAAATACAATTAGTTTAAATACAAATCATTAAAAGTCATTAAACTTCAATTTTGTCTGTGGTTTTATATTGATTTTTTTTAATTCACAATTAATATATTTTTTCGTACAAAAATCATCACCTTCATTTAAAATTTCATTACCACACATTTTTTTAAAAACTCAATATTTGCAACAGATTTAATTGTGATGTAATTTTTTAGATCTATCGTTTACGTTTAAGATACATAAAGGTACTCCAGTATCATGCACACAATATAATTATTTGTAATTAACGTAAATCATTCAAAAAAATAATTTCACAATAAATAAAATAATCAAACCTAAAATCTAAATATGAATTTTTTTCTATAATTTCATTGTATTTCTCGTTTCTTTTACCGGTGAATCTCTTTGAGAGGTCACAAACTAAATTTAATCCTCAATATTAAAGAGTGAGCTAAAATAATCTATTATCAATCTACAATAAAAAAATATTAAAATTTATTTAAGTCATATTTGCTTTTTTTTTTTATTTTGAAAAAAAAAAAGCTAATTTTTTTAAAAATAGATTTAGTAAAAAATATTTCAAAATTAATTTTTACATTGTATAACATAAATAAACACATTATTAAAGTTTACATCATAGAGAAAACCATAATTTCTTTTTATAAAAGATGTCTCAAAGTATTTGAAATAACTTCAAGTCACAGTGCTTTTTGATAAAATAAAATAAAATATCTAAAATATTATTTTAAAAATAACAATTTAAATGAATTTCTTATTAAAAAATTATTTGAAATATTATTATTATTATTATTATTAGTATGGTTCAATAGTATTTATATTGCAAACTTCTGCTTAATGAAAATATAGTAACAATTGAACAACATTGACATTGCACCTATTTCTTTCTATTGAGGTAAACCAGTTTCTTTCTATTGAGAAACCGATTTCTACTACTTTCATCTGCATTTTTCTACTGTCAAACAACCTTAGCTCGTCCACTACCACGTCTCGACTAATCACGATCTACTTGTTACTTATATTAAACAGTTTGTAACCTCCGGTAGAATGATAACCAACAAGCAACATTACCTCTCTTTTGTCATCCAACTTCTTTCAAAGTTGACCCGAAATATGTCGAAATTCTATCGAGCAGAAAACCTTCAAATGACTCAAGCTCGATTTATGACCAGACCATACCCATTCCGGTGTCACTTTGTCCAGCTTCTTAGTAGGGAACATATTTAACAAATAGGCAGTTGTAGAAACAGCTTCAACCCATAGTTCCTTCGGCAAGTTCTTCCCTTTTAACATGCTACAAACCATATTCATAATTAAGCGATTTCTTCTCTCGGAGATACCATTTTGCTGAGGCGTATAAGGTGGAACAACTTCACGTACTATACCCTCGTCATCGCAATAAGAGTCGACTTGCATTGGACCACACACGTCAAAATACACCACCTCAAGATGTTGTTTGGTCCTATGACCCGCATCCCTTCTGAAACTATTAATTCTTATGTTTCTTCCCTTGCACACACTCTTCACAAATCTCAGTTGGAAAATTGATCTTGGGTAGTCCGGTCACCATACCATACCTTTGTAATGCGTCGAGGTCTCTAAAATCAAGGGGTCAAAGACGGTAGTGCCACAACCACTCATCACGACTTACGGTTGTAGCAAGACACTTGTGCTCCATTACCTTTAACCTTATCTCGAAGGTATGATTCGCAACCATGGGTGCTTTAAGGATTAAGACTATGTTTCACTCAAAAATGCGCAAAATCTTGTTTTCCATATGAATTTTGTAATTCTTCTCAAGTAATTGGCCAACGCTCAAGAGATTACATTTAATTCTTGGAATTTACAACACATCTTTGATCAAGAAATGACTCTCATCCCTCTTCATGACCAAAACTTCACCCACACCGTCGGCCGTAAAAGTGGTTTCTTCCGTGAATTTTACTCTATTCTTCGTGGCGTGATTGATTTTCACAAACCAATATTTTCTATCCATCATATGAGTTGAACAAACAGAATTCAAGTACCACTCATCACTGCCTTGAACTTCATCTCGAACGATTACCATTGTATATCGCTCCGAACGTGTTTGTGCAGAAATTTCTGCAATGTCACCACTACTTCCCAGCCTTTGGTAGTCTCTAATATCGTTGTCCATCAACTCTCTAATGCCATGGTTCTCCTCCGTGATCAAGAAAAGAAGTGTATCATCATCTACTACCTCTTTCCTTGCAACTCTGGCTTCATCCCATTGATTTTCCTTTGATTTTGCATTGCATTCTTTTGCGAAATGACCAAATTTATGACAACTAAAGCACTTTACGTTGCATTTTCCATATCTTTTGTTATTTTTTCCTTGACCACCACTTTTTGAGCTTCCCTATCATCTTTGTTCCATAGATGTATTTGAATTTTTTGGATCTTTTCCACAAATATTCTAGAAATTCGCCTTGCTCTTGAAAGACCACTTTACCTTTGATCTCTTGTTCTTGTCATTGAACAGTGTTTGCACCACTATTTCCTCTTTGGCCTTGTCGTTTCCATTTTCATCCATCCTTTGTTCATGTTCCGCCAATGAGCTTTGAAGCTCCTCCTTTCTCATTGTGAGAAGATTATTTGACTCCACCACTATGTGGTCAAATCTTGACGTTAAAGAATGCCAGATTTTAGCCACTATATTTTGCATCAAAATGGTTTCACCATAAGCCTTCATTTGATTCACCAAACGCGTTATATGCGTAATGTTGTCGTTGATCGATTCTTTTTCTTCCATTTTCACCGACTCGAACTACCTCTTGTGAGCTTGAAACTTCACAACATTCGCTTTTTCAGCTCCTTCATTCATAGGCTTTCTTCAAAATCTCCCAAGCTTGCTTTGCCGACATTGAATCACCAACTTTCTCAAAGTTGTAATTATTGACGCAAAAATGCATCAAGAAGAGAGCTTTATAGTCTTTCTACTTCTCTTCCTTGAAGGTAGATTGTTGGGCTGTTGTAACTTCTTCAACAAGTGGTAAAACTCTATCTTTCACCACTTCAAGGACTTGTAGATACCCAAACACAATGTTCATTTGTTTGCACCATTTGTCATAGTTCTTAGAATCAAGACTAGGGAGGTAGGTAGGGATTCGATCGGTGGTTGGCAAGTTTGTAGCGAATCAACGGATCAGAACCAAGTGTCTTGATGCTAGATGTTGGAACATACACAATGCTATCTTGGTGATTCATTGGTGAAATTTAGTGAATTGGTTAATTGGAGAAGATAAAGTTTAGAGGGTATTAGAGATTAGAGAGAGTAACTGAGGAGAAAAATGTTATTATTCAAAATGGTATTACTAAACATATCAAAGGAGGGGGTATTTAGAATTAGCCATAACGCAACACAAAAACAAACAAACACACAACAACACCAATTGTCAAGACAACATAGAAAAATCTAAATTTCGCACTAGAAACGGGTCCCCCCTACTAAATGCCAATTTTTGAAACCAAAACAAGAGATAGAAACCAATTTCCTCAAACATGAAAATCAATTTCTTCTTCAAAACACCAAATTCCAGAATTGCATAAAAATGATTTTTTCAAATAAGCTGTTTTAAAAAAAGCTTCCATAATTTTAAAATGGCACTTGACTTAAACTTAAATGTAATATTTAATGGTTTAAAATAAGTTTTAATACTTTTTTTTAGATTATTGATTGATAATAGATTACTTTAGCTAATTTTTTAATATTCAGTATCAAATTTACTTTGTCACCTCTGTCAAACAGTTTCACGGACTCACAAAAAAGAACAAGATTTACAAAATTTTATATTAGGATTTTAGGTTTCATTATTTATGTTAATGTAAAATTGTTTATCATAATATTCCTTAATTAGAAATAATTATATTTAATTTAAAATCGTTGTGAAAATTATTTTTAGAAATTTAATATTTAATTACTTTTGTGAATAATTTACATTAATTTCAAATAATTATATGCTTGATACTGGAGTATCTTTATGTATTTTTACGTGGACTGGAGATCTGAAAGATTAAATTACAATAAAATCAATCGCAAATATTGAGTTTTTAAATAAATATTTGTGGTAATGAAATTTGAAATGAAGGTGAATCATTTTTGTAGGAATCAAATATATTAATTGTGAATTAAAGAAGAATTAATATAAAAACACAGACAAAACTGAATTTTTATGACTTTTAATGATTTATATTTAAAGTAATTGTATTTAATGCAAAATTAATGAGGAAATATTTTCTTAATGATTTTATAGGATGATATAAATTAATATGTCCATTTCTCATTGAAAAATCTAATATATATATACACTTGTATTTTGTTATTTGAAATTGTCTAAACAGTTTAAGAAAATCATGATGAAACGAGGAATATTTCTTCTAATGATAGTGGCTTTGTTTGCTCTCTTTAACCAGAGCGATGGTAATATTTAATTACTGTAAATTTATTTTTCATTGGTTATATTTTTCAAAGTTTATATTTTATTACGTTGTTGATTTAACACTGCTAATCGAATGGATTGCCTATAATTTGATAGGAAAGTTGTGTCAATTTGGAGTGGAATTGACATATGCCTGTAACACGGATATTTCAATCTGCAAAAATGCAGTTGCACAAAAATATGGGGTCAAGCCTCAAAATTGCGTTTGTCAATGGCAACCAAACCAAATTATCAGATTTTGCACATGTTTTGCTGAGTGTCAGGGACCCCCTGTGAAAGAAAAGAAGATTTTGTCTCTTTAATTTTATGTTACACTAATTATTAGATTGAGGGTTAAGTATAAATGAGTTGAGGATTATATGAATCTCATGTATTAGTATTTAATATAATTTTGTCTCTTAATAATATATGTTTTGGTTCTTTTATTTTTTATTTAATATTTTATTTGTTTGAATTCTTTGTTGAGGTTTTAATATAATTTTGTGACACAACTTCTAAATACAAAGACACATTTAAACAAATACATAAATTAAATCAAAAATAAAAATAGTTATTCAATAATGGGATATTCACAATCCAATTTTCTTTACAAAATCTCATTTCTAATTTTTTTGAATGCAAAGACACATTCAAGCAATGATATAAATTACCAAGAAAAAGAAGTTTGAGACATATACTTTTAGGGGAAGGGAGGAGAGAATTTTGAAAAATTGGAAAGATTTGGTTTTCTTGATGATTTCGTAATTTGAGGAAATTCAAGATTTATATTGGAGAAGGATTTTGGAGACCTTTATTTATTTGTTCAAATATAATTTTTGTTGTTATTGTATTTTAAAAATTGAAAACTTTTTTAATGAAAAATATTATTTTGTCATTCTAGACATAGTGTTTTTTAAAAATTAAAATTTCTTTATATTTTTAAAAAGAATTATTTTTAGAAGTCATCGGTTCCCCTCCCCTCAAAACTCTCAAACATAGCCTTAAACAACACTTTAAATTATAATTTGAAAGATTAAATTCCTCAATATCTCAAACAATAATTTCAAATCTTTGATTGTTTTGGGTAGATTAATAAAATAAAATGGAAAAAAATGTATCTAAACTTCATGCATTCCTTTAGTTTGGGTTTTTTTATAAGCAATGATTGCATTCAAGAAAATAGTAGAAGGGGGTTCTCTAGCCAAAGAAAACAAAGTCAACTCGGTTACCTCCTAATACAATTTAAAGGATAGGTAAGCCAATTATAGAAATTACACTTAATAATACTTTTGCTATCTAAAATCGACCACTTTCAAGACATGAATTTTATGGCACATACAAAGTTGAAGAAACTATCTTGATTCATAGTTGAATTCTTCATTAACCATAAATTTCAATCTCTTGATAACTAGATCAAGCTAACAATGTCTTTTCCTTCCATTTTCTTCCACTTATGATTATGTTAAGTGAATCTTGGTAAACTCCTTTATAATTAAGTGGTGATTGTCTTCATCCTCTTGAAAACAAAATGCACAACAATTGCAATTATTTCTTTCTCTGTCTATGATGCCTCTATTCAGTATTAGTCTTTGGTTGGAAGTTTGTTGATGATTATCGTCCATTC